>JAWNLT010000467.1:392500-992500 GCA_035042145.1 Drosophila kokeensis | reverse complement strand
TGCTGTCCTCGTGCAATGTTGTCCGAAACATTAACTAGATAACAAAGTTAGCAAAATGGAAAATGGAAAATGGAAAAATTAGTTATAAAATACGCCAACCATGTTGATAGGGCGGTTTGTTTAATGCTTCAGTGTGTGCATTTCCCGTTTATCACATTTGAGCTGCTTATAAATTGCTTGAAAATCTATTTATGCGAAAACAGTTAAGCGACACTGCTGTCCATTCTCTGCTGTCGTCTATTCCCTCAGCTCTGTGTGTGTGTGTGTGTGTGTGTGTGGCAAGGAAAGTTGCAGAATATTCTAAGCGCTGCACGTCAAATTACGTGCTACTCATTATTTACATTCGATTGCAAGTTAAACGTGCGAACAGCTCAGCAACAGTGCAAACTTTATTCTGGCTACGGATGTGGCAGCCACATATATAGCGCATGCTGAATTTATCAGTTGTGTGCTTATGTGTGCTTTCCCATATCCTTTACGCAACACGTACATTTTTCGTTTGCCAAGTAAAGGATAAAGTTTGGCGTACCTGATCACCGACTGCCACAAGCCAGAACTCTGTGCACCCTTTTCAAAAGTGGATTATGCATCGATACATACATACATACTAACATGTACGTATCCTTTTATGTATAAAAATTGTATATCTGCAAGTAAAAAAGTTCCACATGTCCGTGCTTTGCTAATGAGACCCGTATTCATATTCATTTAGCACCTGGCTACTGAGAAATTAAATAAGATACACACTTGCTTGTATAGGACGAAATGAAAGTTTTCCCACCTATGTGCCATAATTCATAATTATTTCGATTAAATATAGTGCGGCTAACTATTGTAAACGAGACTTTTGTATATGTGTGTAGCATAATAATTAGCTGCTAATGATTTCAAATGATGATATCTAAAGCCATTGAACAATATTAAAAATGGTGAAACCGCTTACAATTGCTGAATATAACACGATAGAAATTATGAAAAAATATGTAAGTCCATTTTTAACTTAATACTGGATAGAAAATCGTAATATGAGAATACAGATTCATGAAATTCATTTATTAATTATATTTTACTAAACGGATGTATAAGTATGTAAAGTTTTCCCTTTGAATAGCATTCTTTCATATATTGTTGAATTTATCATGAATTTTTTTATGGACTTGCAAACAACTGCACAGCGCGCGCTTAACCCAATAATGAATGATGTGTAAGGATAATATGTTTTCAAAGTCTTTGTCTTGACAATATGTTGGGCATGCGGCTTTAAAGGCTAGTGCAAATATTTATTGCGCATACGCACCATAAACCGCATGTGCAATCAACCTACAATGTTTCAGGATATGCGCGAATGTAATAAAAATGAAGTTCATAAAACTTGATGGCTGTTTGGATTTTTTTTGGATGCCATTGTCGTGCAGTCGATCAAACAGTAACTTACAAGGGCATCGAAAGTAAAACCAGCGCATACCTGAATCGTTTTTGTGCTAAAGCATCATTTTACGAGCTCACCTTGGACATGAAGCTCACGAGCCAAGCCCCGAAGGCAAGGCAATAGACAGCACACAATGCACAATCGAGGCCCAATAAGAGGACATAAATTCACATTGACAAACCCATCAGCCGCCCTCTTCCCACTTTAACTCACCGTGGTGCCATCATATCCATTTGTCAGTAGTTGAATGTCGATTTCAAATTCCAGATCCACCTGGCTGGTTGTCAGCTGCAACGGCAGGTGATCCGCTGCCAACAGCAGCACACTGTGGTTACGACGACTGGCAATTATACTACTGTTGCTGCTGCTGTTGATGGCACGGCTAATGCTGTTGTTGTGATTGTAGTTGCTGGCAGGAGTGGATGCTGCTACTGCGGCTGCTGCTGCGGCAAGGGCTGCAATGGCCGTTGCGGCGCTCACGGCATTTGCCATGTTGCCTTTGGGGTAAGTGGCTAAGTGAATTGGGAAAGGGGATTTGGGAGACAATAACTTAATTGTTGCTTTCGCAATCGCTGCCTGTGGTAACGTTCGCTCGAGTTACAATCTCAGAATGATAAACAACAACAACAAATTGCCAGGCAACAGCGTCTTAGCATTTTGGCTTCGATTGTGATGTTTAGATACACGGTCAGTTTATTGTTTGAATGCGCCTCCCTCTGTCGATAAGCAATTGATGGGGCTGCTGCTGTGGGCGATTGTCCTATTCATAAGCTGCATTCTGCGATGTGTTTTCTATTTCCATACAATGTGAGCAGAATATACTAAACATTGTCATACGCGCATGTCGTGCAATGCCTAGCCATCGTCATGCCACATTTCCCAAGCGGAAATTGCATATTTTCAACAGTTTTTCCGTTCAACGTGTGCAACGTTGTCTGCAGAGTCATTTACTTTTGCCCGGGACAACAACAAATGGTCAACAAAACGTGTCCATTGACCGAGTGGCAATCGTGTGTGTTGTGTGTGTGCCAAAGGCCAGTAAATAACAGTTCAGTGGACAACGGCAGGCTGCATGACGACAAAATGATTGCCTCTCGTGCTGCAATCAGACCAATTAACAAATTGTTGTCAATTGCCGTCTGTTAACCGTTTTGGGATGACAAAAACTGTTAATACGATTTAACCGTCTCGAATTAGTTACTCGTATTTGTATTAGCTCGATTTTCTATATATCGCGCGCGCATGATATTATGGTTTACCGAGAGCCTTGCCAATTGATCGACAATTGAGAATATCACACACACAGACACACAAACACACGCACACACACACACACACGCATGCACAAGCACGACAAACACTCACGCACACACACGAGCTGAGTGGACTTTGTTGATGTCGACTACTTGCGGAGCTGCTGCCGCGCCGAACTGTGCGATTTGAAGGCTGAACGTTGACTGTCCATTGACAGTCGGGCACGCACGAGCGAGCGAGCGACAACGGCGGGCAGACGAACGTCGAAGGGTGAACAGCGTGTTGGGGCGGGGCGGGATGCAAGCAAATGCCGTGCGTTCATTTGCCAGTGCCGCACGGTATGCAACAAATTTTATAGCGATTTCATACGCGACGAAGGCAACGACGAGATTCAACAGGATATGCCAAAACCGTTTATAGCACAGGCGAACAAACTGCGCAGCGCAGCCGAACAAAGGAGAGGCACTGAGAGCGAGATACAGAGAGCGAGAGAGAGAGAAAGACACAGAGGCAGATTATGTGAGAGGAGAGACACTCTTATCGGAACAAGCACCTGTTGTACCCCGTTTGTCACATTGCCGCATTATTTCCCCTGCCTGATTACGGCTGATGTCTGCCGCCGATGCAGTCCGGCGAATGTGACAGCGTGAAGTGTGCACGTAATGAATGCAAATTGCGAACACTGACAAATTACACTTGCACAGCAATTTTTCAATTACATCTAAGCTAAACTTGCATTTATTTTGGCACACAATTTGAAAGCTTTCTTTCTCTATTTTACTTGTCACAAGTTAAACTAATATCTTTATAGCAAAACGACGCCATTCAGAACCAAATATTCTGGCGCAGCCAATTAATATGCCTAGCTAGGTCTGTGTAGATAACAGGTTGCGTTAAATCACAGTGATCAGTGTAAGTCTGACCGGCGGACACAATACCGCGCAGCAACCAAATATTGTTCTCTCGTATCATGAGACCACCGCCAGAGTCGCCACTGCATGGACCCGCACCCTGTTTGTTGCTCGCACAAAGCGTATTTGGGGTGACAAGTCGGACGCCTTCTTGTGATCGGAGATTGCGTAGGCACTCAGACTCTAATACAATATCCGTATCCGTCATTTTGGCCACACGTGTATTTACATTGCCGTTCTCATCGGCGCCCCAGCCAGCTACATACGACTTGTAGCCCGACGGCAGTTCCAGCAGAAAGTTCTCGCTCCACAGACAAATGGGCTTGACATATTCTCCAAAACTAAAAGCAATCAATTTTTTTACGATTTTCGAGGAATGGTGAAAAACTGCCTAAGCTCACCTCACTCGCGACTCCAGCCTGAGCACCGCAATGTCTGCATCCGTATAGTTTCGGTAAGAGTATTCATCAGGGATGGCAATCTCCGTGACTGGGAGCAGTAATCCATCCGACACCAGATCCAGTGAGACCCGACCCAGCGAAACAGCGGCACGGCTGGCTGTCAAATTACGTCTGTTGGATCTAAAACAGTGAGCCGCCGAGAGGACCGTTAAGGCCGAGATGAGTGTGCCGCCACAGAAGAAATGTGGACCGTCCGCGTTACGTTCAAACAGAGCCACAATCCATGGCAGCTGGCCACGTCTCACCTCAACGCCGCGATGGATGAGCGGCGAGGCGACGGGCCCTTCTTGTCCACACACTCTACTGAGCTGTAAGAGACCTTGACCGCTAGTTCTGGGCGCTGTTGGTGGTGGCCTCGGCTGTGTTGTGGGACGTCGATTGGGTTGAGGTGTTGTGGCAAGTAAAGTCGGAACACGAGTTACGGGCTGCTGTGGACGTTGTATAGTTCTCGGAGGGACCTGCTGAGGGATCTGCTGCGGATTCTGCTGAGAGATCTGCTGGGGGAATAACGGCATGGAAGTGGAGCGCAGCGAGAATGACAAAGAGAGCGACACGCTAGTGGGAGGATCTGCAAAAGAAATTAGTGTTTTAGTTGTTGCCGTAGATGCAGACCAATCGATGGTCTCTTACATGGCGATGCTCCGCATAAGACCACATCGTTAATCATCAAACGCGTCAGCTTGGGCACCACTCCAGGTGTGGGAAAGTCAACGCGGTACTCAACTGGGTGTCCAAAGCGCAGATTGAATTTTGTTGTTTCTTCGTCATCCCACAATGTAAGTCTTCCAACGTAATTCTGATAATATTGACACATTCACACAATTAAATGGACTAACAATATACATTTGAAAAATAGAAACAAGAAAGAATGGCTACCACTGGAACCCCGAAGATTAAATACGTCTATAGATGGGAGTTATTCTACTTATATGTTATATGTTTTGGATGGTGGTATCATAAGTATCATAGTATTGATAATGGGTTTTTTATGTTTTAACAGATTCATAGGTTTTAAAAGAAGAAAAAGAATTTACAGTATGCCATCCATACATACATATATGAATCTTGGTAAAACCAACACTGTTGTGGTTTTTATTAAGATAAAGCGAATAACAACAATAAATCAGATTTATATCAACAATGTAAATTTAATAAGCCAAGCAAGTGAAATAAAACCGGTCAGACAACTTCCGGAACTAGTGCTCAAAGCCAGCTAGCTGTTGAGTATCATCTACAAGTATTCGTATTACTTAATATACATATATTAATAGTCAAAGTTGGCGTTGGCTTGCACTAATTGTAACATTTATATCTAAATTGTTTGTCAAAAAACAAGGCGTTGGAGAATTGGTTAAATATTAAAAATGCAAAATTTAGATTATTTTTTTTGCAGATTATGGAGTTGAAACAGTCATGCAACTTGACAAAAGCCTTTGTTTTGCATTTGTATTATCAAAGCCCATTGTAAAGTTACAAGTCTTATCACTATTCGGGGTCAATGGTTGATAATTGTACAAAACAAATAAAGCCATAGCATGTTATTATTGCTGGAAATCCAGTTAATATGAAAGATTGTGGTTTTACCCATGACATTTTGTACTATCTATTTTTTTTTCTATCAAATCGAACTACGCAAAACTTACGGAAGTGAGCGAGCCACGTTGTGAGAACTGAATTCTAAGCGTATTCTCCGCATATTGTGGATCATGCCGTACTGAAACACGGCCAATATACTCCTGATTGTATTCGAGGTATTGAAAATATTCCGGGCATGTGACCGGCGGCACTTGAGCTGAACTGGACCAAGCTAATAGCGACAGTGTCAGACATATAGTGGGCAGTATTGGTAGCAGTTCCATGTTCTTTATACACGAAGCTTTAATGCACAACTATCACTAATCGGAGAAACACGCCAAGCGCACTCACAATCCAAACCGCATTCGAAGAGCGCCAAGCGATGACTATTGTATATGGAATTAAATTTAAAAAAAATTTGTTTTACGATTTAGCGATCGATGAGAATTAATCATCTGAGTAAAAACCTGATGTCTCTCTTAGACAGCCAAGCGCTCTTTCTCTGTCAGAAAGCCTCTCTCACTTTGTTTGCGTCGACTTCTTTGTTACAAGTATGAAATGAATATACATTTCATTTATCTGATGAGAGAGTCTTTCATAACGCTTAATAATAAAAATAAATATTTATATCATCATTGCCCTTGGGCGGAAATTGAGTACATTGGTTTGTGGAATTTTAGATATCCATCATATGTTCTACTCAGATATAAAAATATATTTTTCCCACAGGCTAGGACTAAAATCACAACATTTTCTAAGCAAAATATTACACAGTTGGGAAATTACATTCAGTGTAATAAGAAAAATGAAAGAAACTCCATATAATTTACCAGATTCTCATGTACATAATTACAACATATTGTAAAGCCCATTTGTGAAACGATAGTGCATTTTGATTTGGTTGATTTTTATAAAATTCACAGGTTAAATTGTACTTAGATATATGTAAATAACTAGATCCTAGTATAGTTGTATTGATTATGGCTATAGCTATTCCCACATATTCTCACGCAGCCAAGCAATATGTTTGGCAACATCGGTGAAGAGGGAAGCCTTGGAGAGATCACATGTATCATCCTTACTCACACCCAGCGAAATGACTCCACGCAGCAGCCACACCTTGTTCTCTCGAAGCATCAGTCCGCCTCCTCCATCACTGCCACAAGGACCGGCGTTCCCACGTTTCGTACAGATAGTTTTGGGCTGCACCAGACTCCTGGGCAGCTCACGAAGGCAATCGCCCTCAGTCACAATATTTGTGTCGGTCATTTTCGACACTTTCGTGAAGGTGTTGCCATCCTCATCGGCACCCCAGCCAGCGACATAGGCTTTATAGCCGGATGGCAGCTGGAGTGGATAGTTCTCGCTCCACAGGCAAATGGGAACGATGAAATCATTGAAACTGAAATTGGAATGTGGTCGAACCTGCTAAAATAAAAACAACAAAAGCAAACTTCATATCCTACTTACGTGACCTGCTTGGCTAGTCTGATGAGCACCATATCTGCCTGTGCTCTGCCATAAACGTAATCCTCGTGGAACAACAACTGCGTTACATCGCGCAACTCGCCGGCCGATACGATATCGATGGTGTTGCGGCCCAGGGAGATAACTGTTCGATTTGCGGGCAGATCACGCCCAGGAAAGCGGAAACAGTGTGCGGCGGACAGCACTGTCCAAGATGAGAGAAGCGTACCGCCGCAGAAGAAGGGCAGGCTGTTGTCTATAGCACGCTCGTAGATTCCGACTAGCCAGGGCAGCTGACCTCGTTGCAGCTGCTCACCGTGGAAGATTAGAGGCGTCGTAAGAGCTCTTTCACGTCCGCAAATGCTACTCAGCGACTGCTCGATCACCACTGGCTTTGGCGCCACTCGACTGCCGAGTTCAGTTTGGGGCTGTAGCTCTGGACGCGTTGTGGGCGTTGGCAACTCTTGACGCGGTTCTTTCGGCGGGATAGACCACGATGAATTAACACCAGTCGGTATACGATTTGGTCTCAAAGAGCTCAGCGGTTGCGCTGAGGTCAACTTATGACTAAGTACTATTGCTGTTCGTGGTGGCGGATCTGCAAGAAGCGTATTAAATATCTGGGCATGCACTCACCACATTTTTCTTACTCACACTGAGCTGCACTGCATAGCACCATATTGTTTAGCTTAATTTGTGTCACTTTGGGTGGACTGCTTGGCAATGGAAAGTCAACGCGGTAGTTAATGGGTTCACCATCACGTAAATATGAAATAGCCTGCTCATTGCTGTTTAGCAGCGACAAGACACCCACATAGCTCTATAGGGAGAGAAATAAACACACACATATAGTGAATTATAATAATTCATAGCAATAAAGAACTTAGCTTATGCACTTTAATAAAGATATATTATATCGAATGCAATATATTCGTATTTTATCAAATGCTTCCCTTTGTTATAAATATACCATTGATCGTTAAGGGTATTAACACTTCGAATGGATATTTTCTTTTATTATAGATGCCGGGGATGAACAAATCAGTCGGAAAATCCAATAAAAATCTTTTTTTTTAACTGGTTGAGTATTTTTTCCGTATTTTTGTATTTTTGTTTTGTATTTATGTTTTGTATCCAGTTAGTCATAAACAAACAAACCAAGATTAAGAGTACAATAACTGTTTGTAAATATTGCTCTTTACTGCATTACTGGGTTGTAGAACATTCTCTTTACTGCATTTAACGGTTCTCTGAGGTCTTAAAAATTTCGCACTCGTTCTCTTGTTGACACAATTAATATGCATCCGATTTGTTGACTCCGACGGCACAAGCAAATTTGCTTTTATAATAATTTAGGCTTAAGCAAGTAGAAACCACGAATCCAAAATATCTGCTCGACATTTTAGAACTAAATACTAATTAGGTTAATTATTTAAAATATTTGGGCACTTCCATTTCTTAATGCTCATTATCAACAAGGGCCTTTCCCAACTTTATATTCCGCAGTTATGAGGAATATTTTCAGTTGCATGCACTTTGGCACATAGAAAAAAATGCGATTGTGCCGGGAAAAACACATACACAGAATAAAGACAGTCGTTCGGTCAATGTGCGATAAGCGTAACAAAATGAGCACAGATCTGAAATTCAGAATTGAAACTGCAGCTCGGAAAAAGATTAAGATAGATTTCCACCGATTCACACCCTCGCATAAGAGTACTCTACACATAAACACTTAAATATTGAAATACATACCCACGTGTAAGCCCCGCGCTGCGAGAACTCAGCAACGAGCTCATTTTCATGTTGCAGATTAAGGCGTAGTGAAATGTGGCCAATAAACTGTTGATTGAATGACATATACTCAAAGTACTGCGAACAGCCATTTTCCGGTAACTGTGCTGAAGTCGGTGATATAAGCCAAAGCAGTGACAGCAAAAAGCCGGGTTGTAGCATCCTCATCTTTTCCATAATACTCGTGAAACTCTATATAACCGAATATCTAACTCAAGCCCAACAGAAACTCACTCGCTGAACACCGACAAGCGAATGAATGAAACGAATCGATAAGCGATAATCTCAACTAAGTGTGGCCAGCGACAAGGCTGGCTGAGTATAATATTTGTTACACTCTGAGTTCTCAGGCAAAACCGGAAAGCTCAGCAAGCGCGCATCGGGGAATTAATATAAGCCCTATCTTGTTCGGTTACCCAACTTGTCGACGACGCTTGCATTCATAATTAATGCATTTAATAAAATGCAATTAATTAATTAATATTAATTTCCATCCGCAAAAGTTGTACTTTTCAATTATCATTGACTCCAAAGAACACAAAATTTGGTTAAAGTCAAAATTAAGACATCTAAAATAAAAAATAAATATGAGATATTGAGTATTAACTCAACAAACTTTTTAACAAGCAATTAGGTGAAATTAAATGATGAGTCATAATTCAAATACTATAATATAGGTTTTTTTTTAATTTGAAATCAATGGCTTTTGGAGTATAAGAAGCACACAATAAACACAAACAACCGAGGTCGATTTCATGCAATTTAATTTCTCATGATTTATATTGATTCTGAGCGCTACCCACAATGTTTTGTGCTCGTATGATAAAATTGGCTTGGCATAACTTTATTATTTTAATATTTTGAATATTAATTCTTTACTCATTAGGGCAATGCTACATTCTCGTTTATCCATTTCATATGTTTTGAAAGATCAGAGTAGAGCACATACTGATGGGTGTTGTTGCAATGGTTAACGAGGCTCCGTTGCCCAAGGGAAACAATGCCCCTGAGTAGCCAGCGGTTGTTGCGCTTAATCATCAGACCGCTACCGGAATCGCCTAAACAGGGACCGGACCCATCCAGATTGCCAGCACAGAAGCTGCGTCCGAGGACCTTCTGCACTCTAATACTTTTAGTGCATTCTAACTCGGTGACTATCCTTACTTTGACATCAGTCGGATATGGTGTCGCTAAATTGCCTTTTTCATCCGCTCCCCAGCCGGCAACTGTACCAACTTCGCCCGGAATTTCACTCTCTGCTGCATCCCACAAGCAAATTGGACTAATGACGTCATCAAACCTGCAGAGCAACACAAGAAGATTAAATGCCAAGCAATGTATTAAAAAAAAAGAAAGGCTCAACATACTTGACAGGCGCTTCCAGTTTGAGCAGCGAAATATCCGCATCGGGCTGTTGTGCTAAACGCGTGGAATAATCGGGATGATTCAGAATGCGTATCACATTGCGCCTCACTGCTCCATCTTCAATATGATCATCCAGATCGTGACGGCCTAAGCTCACCATCACGCGATCCTCTTTTGTCATGTAAACGCAGTGAGCAGCTGTGATCACACAGCTGGTCGAGACGAGCGAGCCAGCGCATCTGAATTTAAGATCAAAAGACTCCTTGTGATATAGGATTGTTAGCCAGGGATACATGCCACGCGGATACGGCCTGCCCTTCTGTATGTAAGAAATGAATAAGCTCTCCTGACCACACTCGCCCGCCGTTGCAGCCGATGGAGCATTTGGTGACGGGGTCAAATTTCGATTAATCCAATCGAAATTTACTAAAGGATTTCTTGTTGACGGTGAATTTTTCAGGGGTGCTTCCGTTAAAGTGGCAATTGTTGTCGTCTGTGTCCAGAGAGGTAAAGGAGCCGCAGTGCTGGCCTTTTCATGGCGGAATTCGAATGGAATGTTCGAACTTGATGATTGGGTATCAACGAATTCAAATGTTTTATGACTTCTTATCACACCGGTAGAATCCCATTGGATATCGGCCTGAGTCGGGTTTATGTGTAGCATGTAGAAGCGATTGAAGAAGGTGGAAGGACGATCATCTGTGAATGCAAACATAATATAATTGGCTAACTAGATCACCGTTAAGCATTACTCACAATCACTGGTACTACATAGTGTGACGTCATTGTATTCGAGTCTCGTAATCTTGGGCAGCACACCGTGTGCATCCGGCCAGAGGCTCAGACGAAATTGAGCACCGTCCAGATTGGTGCGCACTGTGTTCTGAAGGGGATATGGCAACAGGTCGCCAACAACATCTTGCTTTTGGAATAATGTTGAATGAATGTGGTTCAGTTTCAGAATAATCGATAACATACACCGTGTCGGTCACGTTGTGAGAATCTCACGTCGATGCGATTGCGGCCATATTGTAAGTCAAGCGTAATCTCGCCTTTAGAGTCACCAGGCACATATTTAAAATATTGTGAGCACGCGTTCTCCGGCAATCGTTGAGCAACAGAAACTGTCAACAACATGGCCAGCAGCAGAAACGGTTGCATAAACATAGCTGCCCCTTCGATGGAATTATCCAAAAATTAAATTAGTTTTATATGAAAGCTCAGTTGCCTAATTGTTTAGTGGGTACTCGACAAGCGTCATTAGGCGAATAAAAGTGCAGTCGACCTAAGCTACACAATAACGCTCAGTGTGGCGTTCCTGAAGCTAGTATGCTAAACAAACTGGAAATACCGCATCGTGCTGCAATTAATAAAGCGCAGAGAACACATCAAAATCTCCGACATCTAACATTGAGAGCTGAGTAAAAACTGAGTACAGAAATCAGAAAGAGGCAACCATCCCATTGACACATTGGCGCTTGAGCTGGCAGCTTATTGTTTATTTACTTAGCTTAATTGTTATAGCTTATCTCACAATATTACGCTCTATCCAGCCGAGATGTCTAGCAACGTCACAGTAGATGACGAAGCGCGACAAATCACAAGTATCGCCGGCACGCTGAGCCAAAGAGACAATCCCTCGCACGTACCAGCGACCGTTTCGCAGTATCATCAGGCCGCCGCCAGAGTCACCCAAGCAAGGGCCATGTCCCCTGCTGTTGCCTGCGCATAGGGTGCGAGGCGTCAGAAAGTCCTTGGCGGTTAGCATTTCCCGCAGACACTCTTCATTAGACACTGCCCTTACATTTACCATTGTAGGAAAGCGAGTTTGCTTGGAGTGTCCATCGGTGCCCCAGCCGGCGACAGAAGTTTGCTCGCTGTCGCCGATGCGCAGCGTTGTGGTGCTGGTCCACAGGCAAATGGGTTTCACATAGGTGGAGTATTGCACCTGCTCGGTGAGCACCAACAGGGCCACATCAGCATCAGGCAGCGGATTGCCATTAAAGTCAGGATGCGTGCGCACCAGCTCCACAGCCATCAGGGTGGCATCTTTTTCGGGGTGCATGGTTATGTCGTGACGTCCGACATAAACCCTCAGTTGAGCCGGCCTGAAACCGTAGACACAATGCGCCGCTGTTATGACAGTACGTGCAGAGACCAAAGTTGTCACGCACTTATAGGACAGCTCGATTTTGTTGACGTCCAGATTGCTGTCGTGATAGAGTGCGGCCAGCCAGGGGAAACGTCCTCTTGGCACCTTCTCACCTTCAATCTGTAGGGCAACAAAACCCTCTACGCCGCACTCATATGCTACTGGACTCGTCTGCGGGGGCACATTGACAACATTAACAACTGGTTTCCTAGACGTTAGCCCCGCCAAGAATGGATTCAGAGGATAGTGGTTTTCACTCAATGTCACAGGGTTTGCTGGAGGCCTTAGTGTAGGCCGTGGTGTCGGCCTTGGTGTCGGTCTTGGTGTCGGTCTTGGTGATGGCTGTACTGTATTTTTTTTTAATATTTCAAGATAAGCAGGTCTACTTTTTCGTACCGGATTAGTATGGGTGCCAGCCGACGATGTAACATACATGCTTAGCTCTCGAGTTAATGTCGTTGAGGGTGCTTCATCTATAATTACAAGATACCTAAGAACGTCAGATTTGGCAATAATAGGTTTTTTTGTTGGCTTCTTTTCAAATTGCACTGAGCCACAATTTCAATTATATAATATATA
Organism: Drosophila kokeensis; assembly: GCA_035042145.1. Taxonomy (NCBI): domain Eukaryota; kingdom Metazoa; phylum Arthropoda; class Insecta; order Diptera; family Drosophilidae; genus Drosophila; species Drosophila kokeensis. Next base: position 979,513 of record JAWNLT010000467.1, on the reverse strand, counting down.
AATATCTTCATTTTCATTTGATAAAAGCAGGCAGATGCTTACATTGTGGGACATAATTATCATATTATCAATATGTAAAAAAATTAAGAGAGAGTACGACTCGAACACATACCTTTAATCTTTAAATATCATCTATCATCATTTATAGAAATCGCAGCACTACTACTTAGGTTAATTGGTACACATTTGACCGCTAAATTATCAAGTCAATTGATTACTCACATCCGGTAGCTGTGCACAGCACATCATCATTGAGCTTGATTTCCACTATCTTAGCCAGCTTATCCCAATGGCCAAAAAATTCCACAGAGACTTCAGCGCGTCCGCCATTGTGCATATTTTGTAAAGCGGTCGCCTTATCCGGATACGGTTCCAAAGCACCAAGTGTGCCCGGCTACCGGGAGTAACGAATAAAAGTGAGAATAGAGTCAGATAACTGGTCCTCTACCCACAGACATACCAGGTTGGCACTATTTGCCATAAAGCGCAGCACCCAATGGACGCTTTTGAGGCCATCCACAGGAGGCGTGACAAGCCCAATCCAATTTTCGCCCCTCCGTTGGTAGTGAAAAATGTGTTCGCATTTGTTTGGTGGCAGACGCTGGGGCAACACAATGTGCAGACAAAGGCTGAGCAGCGTCAGCTTCAGCATCACCATTTGCGATGCGATCGCCATTGAACTCCGTTTCAGAACTGTTGCTGATACGAGCTGTGCGAGAACTGAGCAAGCTCATCGCCAATCAGCTTGGTATTATCATGTGCACATTTGAGTTAAGCGCTCTCCGCTCTCTATCCATGCGGTGAAATCCCCGAACGTACAGTGGCAGTGACAGTGACAGCTCATTAGGCGCAGTGTCAAGTAAATAATGTAATTGCCTGCCATTAGCTAATTATTTAATATTTTCCAAAAATTCCGAAGACCGATGGTAGGTACATATATTAACCACCTAAACCACCAGTCTATTTATACCGAAAATACTCAACTTTAGGTAAAAAATCCGGGTTTTATGGCACCCAGGTGTCCACAATGTACCTGATCTAAATAAAATGTCCCCTCAAAATAGGCTACTTTTTTACATAACTCTACCTAGCAGGTGGGGAAACCCCAGTGTATTGGGGTCATATATTAATTTTGGTGGTAATCGGTCTTTTGGAATTTTTGAAAAATAATAAATAATTAGGTTAGGGCAGGCATTTACGTTTTTTCTTTGACCTTGCTCGCTTTGAGCTGTCCCCCACTGTAGATGCAACCGATGGTGATCAGTTCAAGTTGGGGACTGGTTTGCGGGCTTTGCCCGGTTCTCTCTAAGATTTTTTTCGGTCTACGCCAGCTGAATGAAATGGCTAGTTCATGTGTCACTATCAGAAACATATAAAAGTATAAATATATGGTTATGCACGTGTATAATATTATACGGAGTTACGAAATTCCGGTTTGAAACGTGCTTTAATATTATTCAGCTTGCGCATGCGATTTGTTTATGTTTTGATATGCGTTTAAATATCACGCTTCTCCTCATTTTCTCTTTCTCTCTCTCTGCGTTGCCTTTAAACTGGTTTGGTCAATGTGTGTCTCTCACTCTCTTGCTGTCTCTCTCTCTGTCTCTCTGTCGCTCTGTCTATCTCTATCTCTATCAGCATCTACATCTATCTGTAATTCGCTCTGAACAGAATCTGTGTACTTTTTCTAAGCGAAACAAGTTTGACGTCACATGTATTAAATTAATGTATATGTCACACATTTAAGTAGAATTTAGCTACGTAGGTTGGATTATTCAGTTCGAGGCAAGACTGTAATCAGTAAACATCGAATAATATAATTCTACGCATAACAAACTATTCTTCAAATCAAATCTAAACTGGTCCTTTCTTTATAAGCACTTGCTGCCACAAATATGCAAATTTTACATCCGTGCTTTATATCCCGCTTCTAGCAACCATACTCTCTTATTAAATGAGGATAAAAAAAAACTGGTATTTTTATATAGTACCGCAGTGCATGAAAGCAGCGACTAATGATCGTTGGAATTACCAGTTGAGCAGGCCGAGTTTCCTCTGACAAAGAAAATTGTTGAGGGGGAAATGCTGCGGCAGCAAAGACTGAGCACCTTCAACTTCTGCTATGCGCTTAAACCCGATTCAGAACTAAAGCTGGTATGAGCTGAGCGAAACTGAGCAATCGAGTGGGGTTTATCAAATGCGTTTTGCAGTTGCGCGTCAATTAGCTCTCTGTGTGCTGTGCAATTCCCAAACGAACGGAACATCGCAATTTTCACTTATTATATAAAAAGTTAAAGTCCGGACTTCGCGATAAGACAACTTTTAATATGGTAACGCAATGTTCGCATGCAAATATACTAATATTGAAAACAATGATGCGATGGCATGTCTGTATGTACTTGTTTAAGTAGCTACACGTTGGCAAAACTTTTAACAACAATAAACGCAGCGAATCTTTGTTGTTTGGCTGGAGGAATGATGCCTCCTCTCTTGGGAGGGGGTGGCATTGTTGTTATGGCTTAGAGGGTTTCCTTTTTTCACAGCAACTTTTATAATCAGCTCAAGTTTGTTAAGCTTTTGTGGTAATTTGTTGGGATTTCGCGTAAATTTCATTCGTTTTGCAAAAGAAATGAAATGAAATATGCTTCTTGTTGGCCCGCAACTTGCTACCAAGTTACGGGTCTAATGGCCCACAAAGTTGACGCTATTGGCACTCGCGACAGCTCCAGCCACTTCCCGCCTGCTCCAACGCCCTATTGAGACATCTATATCCGACCAATTTGACTGCTCCTCAAGGTGAATTGCTTCCGCAACAAACAGCCAAACATCCAAACAAACAGTCAATGGCAGCTGCCTATTACCAGAAGCAGGAAGTGCATGCGCGCTGTAAATTGTGCCCTCTTGAAGTGCTTTGATTGGCATTGAGGCGTTATGGCATACGTTAATTGGCGCATTAGGCACCCACTACATGAGCACTCACGCACAAGTTCAAACCGTTCAGCAGTCGCTGGGCTTGGGCAACAGATGGGCCATTGACGACCCATCAAGAACCATGAAACTCATAATTGTAATATCTTTAACGGATTAAAACGATGCTTCTCAACGACTATACTTTAAATTATACATATTTAATTTGTAAACCCTTTACTAATCATAAGTGCGTATAATGAGTATGCAACACAAAATAATTAAATAAATTATTGATGAGCATCAACCGACTGGTGATACACCCTTACAGGTGCTCCCTTCGATATATAGGCATATCCATACTTGTAATTTACATAATAAAATAATAAAAATAAGCATGTTAGAGTCCATGCTTTGTCCATCTTTGTCATCCTCTGATTCGAACCTGTTTTTTTTAGATAATTTCCGTAGACCTCATTGAGTTAAAGAGGCTTTTCATTTTAAGACAAATTAACTATGGTTTCCCTCGAATTTTCCAAGTATTTAATGCTTTGACTCAGAAGTCATCCTGAACTGAAGCTGATTACTATTAAACTATAGAATTGCTTTACGTTCTGCACAAAATAGTGAAGGTATCGCAGGTGCAAAGACCGCGATAACGTGAGAAAATAAACACAAATGGCTCGGCGCAGCTGGTAAGCAGCTCCAGTCTCTTGGCCTCCTTGAGGCCTGCATGAAGAGAGAACTGCAGCTCCTGCTGCCAACTGTTCCGTATGTCCTCCTCCACCAGCAGCGTGTTAAACGCATTGAGCAACTGCAAATGGCGATCGACACGAGGACAGCGAACAATGGCCAATATTTGAGTATAGGGTCGGAACTTGATCCAGCGTCTAAAGTCATCCGCACAGACATCAGTACTGGCATCAATCAGCATCAACTTGCAGTTATATTGATTGATGCCCTCCAGTATACGGCGCTCCATGGGGCACCGCAAATCGTGAAGAGTAAGGCCATCGTCGTAATATTCCCTCTCCATGGTCCACGGATATTTGCGATTAGCAAAGTCATAAGCCAATTTCTGGCGGTATTCCTGTTCTTGACGAAGAAGCTCGATTTGCTTGTCCACAGGACGGATGCCCTGTTTGGGCTGCTCCAAAGCTGGTTCCAGCTGGATCAGTGCAGCTGCATTGGCATCCTCGTTGGGCTGCTCCAAAGATTTATCCAGCTTTTTGACGGCGTCGCTACAACACAGATCATGCGGCTTTTGATAGTCCGGAAAGCCCACCTTAGCAAGCAGTGTATGCCAATGCAGCAGATCAAATGTCTTGCTCGGCACAAAATAATCAGTGGATTCACTCTGCACACGGCACTGATTATCATCCAATATCAACGGCCACAGTGTCTCGAAGAAGGAACTATCCAAAGATTGACTGTCCCCATGCTCCTTGCGGCTATCGGCGTCTGAGTTCATTTTGTGACTGTGTTTTGTATACTTGAAATTTCAATGAATGCAACTTGATGCTTTTCGTGGCATGCTATTATTCTTTATGTGACAAACCTTGCCAGGATGGCTTAACCTACATATTTCAACATGACATACTCAATATACATTTAAAAATAAATAAATATATATGTATATATATATCTATATATATGTATGCACATGTTTCGTTTCCGTTCAACGAGGCGTATGCGCAACAATTTCATTTTATTATCAGCGCATAAATCAGCTGCTGACTCGCATTCTCCGGACATTTGATTGTATTTGTCCCAAATTTATGCATAGCAATAACAGCATCCACAGCAAAAACAACAACAAAAACGATTTGCGTAAATTTTATGCGATTTTCGACGTAGGTAGCCGTCGATCGCCGTCATTTTATGAGCTTGTCTGAGCTGTCCTTGATTTTATGAAGCAATGTAAGCGCTGCAATACGGCCACGATTTTCATTATGTGATTGAGGCAGCGTGATGGGCGTGGTTGCTCTAACAACAGCCACGAATGTTTTTTGTTTTATTTTTTTCTGGGCTCATTAGCTTTTATGCATCGGATTTTATTGCCCCACACACAAAGCGATGTCTGGGACATGACGCCTGATGCGGCAAGCCGTATCAAACATACGATTTATATCACAAAAACCAACAACAACAGGTTGAGGTATTCGTACGCGGAAATAGATGGATGACACACCATTTCCATTTCTAGAATAATAAACTTTTTCTTTATTTCTATAGCAACTAGCCTCATGTTTAAGTATAAATACCAGTTATACATTTTCGCATTTTTTAAAATCTTGCTAAAGCATCGTCAATAAATTTCCCGTATAACTTGCGGAATTTCCAACATAGCATTTTTTCTATTGAGTACTATTTAACGTCATAGAAGGCTGATAATTTGATGACGATTCAAATGGAAAATGGATTTGGATTTCTTGAGGTGCTTAAACGCCTTATGGAATCATGTTAACCGCAGATACTCTATACTTTGAAGCATGGACCCAAACCTGCCGCCGTTAATTACACTGTTTTTGGGCGTACTCTGTCGTGGTATGCATATTTATATCCTTGGCGAGGATATACCCACATGTGTTGCATACCAGAGGGCGCGAGCTCTGATAAACTTTGCCTTTACGCCACATGTACGCAATAAATTTTCATAAATCAATTGTGCGTGCTACTTTTAACACGTCTGTCTGACTAACTGACACACCCACTGTCCAACCACCTGCTGCCCAGACAAATCGAATTCGAATTCAAATTCAAAATCAAACCCAAATCCTCTTCTGTTCAATATGAATTTGTTGGTTTTATTTGTTGTAGGCACACAATTATTTCAAGTTCGGCGCCTCAGCCAAGTGTGAAATATAAAATTTAGTGACGAATGCTTATTTTACGCTTCGGTTTATCGACAACTTATTGCAAATGTGATTTTTCGTTGCCACATACTGGTATTCATTCTTAAGTATTTGTTGCCGACACGGTGCGAAAATTTGATTTGTGACCTGAAGCAGAAGTTGGCATTTTAATTTAATTCTGGTTGGATTCGTTTTGACTTATACATGAGCAATGGCAGATTTATGGCAAGCCGTTTACAAACACCGGCTGGGCTCGCAGAGGGTTTAAGAGAAGGGAGGAGAAAATATATTGTGGCAATCGAAAGGTGTATTTAATGTATAATCTGAATTTTAATGAAAGTCCTAAGGAGCAAGATAGGCATGTTTCTGAACCAGCCACCCACCATTTGTTAAGGCCATGGACAGGCCAAGCTTCAAGTCACAAGCCACGATGCCTAATTTTAGCAGCCACGCAGCCAAAGTGCTTGGACCAACATTTCAAAGCGCTATCAAAATGCGACAAGAATTTGGCGGCATTCGCCTGCTGGCGAAATACCAGCAAAAATGTATAAAAATTTATTTGTATATTTATTGTGTTTTATTGAGCCACTCAAAATAAAAACACATATAGAGCATGAACGAAAATAATAACTAAGAATTGAAGAAAAAATAAAAAAGAAACTTGCCGCCAGGACGAGTCGAGTATAAAGACAAGTAAAATCCATATTGACATAAAAGCCAATCATTTTAAAATAGCTTTGAGCAAAGACGTTTGGCACTCAACGCCCAGCAAGAAAAAACATCAAAAGGTCGTTGCTGGAATGGAAAAAAAAAAAACGAAAACACGTCAAATTTAAGACCACTATGAAAAGTTGTTGACTGGCAGTGAATGTCTCAACAAACTTTATTCTGTTATGCATTTGAGTTTCAAAAAACCACTGAGGCACAGACACCACTAATACCACAGCAAGCATTTCGGATGCAAAAGCCACAGCATTATGCACTTTGACCTGACTTGACTTTGACTTTCAATGCATATGAAATCAGAAGACAATTTCAGCCAAGTTAAATTCACAGCTCCATTGGCATTGCCCAAAACATTTTAAGCTAATGCATAAAATTATTGGTAACCTTGTACACACTATAGAAAATCAATCGAGATATCGTCGAAGTCTAGGGCTTGATCGATAGAAGTGCAATGCTCTGTGGCGAGCAAATCAATGCGTTTGTCAATTGATCAACTGCGACTCTTAGCGCTGCTGCAACTGCTGTCATCCACATATGTTTATTCATATATGATCAAATGAAATATAAGAAATCCGTCTTTAAGGAGCTATTTTTAGCACAGAAACTTCCGTTCAGGATTCAAAGCAGCTGTTTCGAATTTAAATATTTATGTTTGTCTTCATATTTCTTAAGCATTTTTATTATTTTTTATTTTTCTTGTTTGCATAATGCTTTGAACCTCTTTGATGCTATTATACTTATGACCTTTGAAAAAATAATAAATAGCAGCTCAAGCATTTTTCTGGCATTTCCACTTGGTATGTAAATATTCGAAATAACCTCATAAATGGCTTTCGAGTTCGTGCAATATTCAAAGGTAAATATTTGATGTTTTTTTTTTGCTTGCGCATAAAAAATATCGAAGCTTTTGCAGCATGCGTTCAGAATGCATTCAACTGTTGTGGGGCACCCGTATATGAAAACGGCTTATTAAAATTATAAAATAGCTGCAACGCACTGCCTTTAAGAATATGTGGCAACATTTGTTCGAATGAATGTGTTCGCTGACCCATTACTAAATTCTATTCCTACGCAAAATTGATGTGACGAAATTGGTCAAGTGAAGGTGTCCCTAACTCATTACAAAACTCTATGCCTAACCAAGTTTTACGAATTTTGGAGTGAACGACTTACATTTTCAATTTGAGCCTTCAGCTAAAGCTTCGTGAAATGTGAAGCATGCCGTTGGCGGCAGCTTGCAACGAATTTCGCCTCAATAATCTCTGTAGGATTTGGCAGCAATATTTTAACGCATGCTTTGGCACGGGAAACCAATTTGAGCATTTTATATGCTTGATTGAATGGCAGCTGCAACGCTTGACTGACTGACTGGCTAACTTTTCGCCGTCTGTTTTCGGTAGATACAAAGTGCGTTGCATCCTTGCAGGCATTTTGCTGGCACTTTGTGGCTGAAGGACTTCATCGATTTTGCGTCCTGCACCTGACAATCACTTATCGTAAATTCCACACATTTCCTGCATTTATAGTTCCAAATAATTCATGCTGCTGGTAAATTGCTTTTCTCGTTGCACCGATAATGACCAACCATCCATGGGAACCAGAGGCTGCAATATCCTCTTGCACTTGCAACTGCGGTTGACTTTTAAGTCATTTGGCTTTTAAGCACCTTTTGCTCACGCTGCCGAGGAGTCATTGCCACAGGCATCTTCGCTCAATGAGACTAATTATCGTCTGTTTGTGTTTGGCTTTGGCTCTCGCTTTGGCCTGCAAACTCTAAAGGTTACGGCTAACAGCCCCACAAGTACTTTCAGATCCTGTCGAATAGAGCCCACAGCAATGTGAGTCGTGGCTTTGCCCGATACTTAAACGCTTTGCTTAGCAAACTTCTTGCTGATAGTTAACTATTCTGATTCATTGCAGGAATTAAGATAACTTTTTCCCGTGGACTCGTCTTCTATTTATTTACCACAGCAATTATTTTATTGATTGCTTGCATGAATTTGTTATTTTTTTTCTCTTTCAATAAATTGTCAATTTAAACATTAATTTGTGCACGACTATTATTTAAAGCCATCACAAAGAAAACTCGATTTGAGCATACCCCGTACACTGTTCAATGTGTTTTTGTGAAGGCCAAAACATTAAAATGCACATCCATTCTTTCAGTTGGTATTGGGTTTCATCAGCAATATAAATCGAATTTACATATGCATATGTATTTTATATATAAATACATTTAAGATAGCAATAAACACAAACTGACTCCATACGCTCCTTAACTATGTTTTGTGGTCACAGGGTAGATATACCAATTTTTTATATTTATTTTGCTTTTCCTTTGCAGAGCTTGTTGCCAATTTGCATGGCCAGCACTTAAAACTACTGCATTTTTACTACTCCTGCATTTATATTTATTTGCCAGTGTTTCTGTTTGTCTGTGTGTGTGTGTGTGTGTGTGTGTGGGTGTTAGTGTGAGTGTGGAGTGCGTGTTTGTCACTGCTCGGAAATCAATATTTAAATAGCGTTTGCTCGCTTAGTCCTTGTTGCGTTCACTTCAGTCTGGGAGCGTTTAAAAATAAAATTCAAACTCATTCAACTCGTTCAACGGCTCAATAAATGTTGGAAATGTGCTCGTTGTCACTGTGGTTGCTTATTGCGGTTTGTTTTGTTGTTGTTGTTGTTGTTGTTGTTGCTGTTGTTGTTATTTACCATTTTATTTATATAGTCCGAGAGAGAGAACGAGAACGAGCACCAGAGCTGGAGCGAATGTTTCAACATGTCAGCATTCTGCGCTCCACTCGAGTGTATAACAAATTTAGCTTCAGTTGAAAAGCAACAGCAGCATTTCAAACGCTATTTATCTTGATTTCTCCGTTTCCGGCTATGGATAGCACTGATGTTTGTTATTTGCTAACCAAAATGATATATACATTGCTGGCCACAGTTATCATTAATCATGCTTTGTTTCATCCACACACACAAGCAAACACATACGCTTGACGACCCACACATCCATTGGGAAGTTCTAGCCAACAGTGCGCATACTTTAGAAATTATCCTTGCCTTGCCTTGCCTTGCCTTGCCTTGCCTTGCCTAACCCAACTTATCGATTAGTTAAAACTTTTGGATGAACTTTATGCATAATTCAGACGTATTTTGAACTTCACGCACTTTTCACACCGCTGTCTATTAAAGTCCTGCTCTGCCGGGTACGCCGGCAGCAATCATTTCTGTTAATTACAAGAAATTTCATTTGCTCAAGTGCTTCTGCAAAATTGGCAACAACTTTTCAAATATCGACGGCAACAAAGTTTTACCCAGAGGAGGCAATGCTTTTTATTAACAAGAATCTGCTGGTTGGAGCCAAGCTAAAATTTCACTGTTAATAGCTACTCAGCGTCCTTCAAACTGCACTTAACGTTAGAACACAATTTTTGAGAATTTCCATCACACAAATGTCAAGTGGCAGCAGCCGCAGCAACAGCCGGTCGCTCCATAATCACAATCCATTTACGTCATTCAAGTTGAGCCCCACTCAACGGCGTATTGACACAAATCGGGCTTGATTGTGGACGAACCTAATCAATATAGTCACAGGCCGCTATATAAGCGACTGCTTGAATATTCTGAGAGTAAATTCCTTTTCATAAAGAATTAAGTGGCTTAATTATACGCTTAGCAATAGATAGCCAAGTTACTCGCTCGAGTACAAAAAAAAATTCCTAACAAATATTCAATTAAAATATTAAATCCTAAAGCTCTCTCGACTGCTACAAAAATGTTTCAAGTATATATTGGATATTATATGCTGTCCTTGGCAAGTGGCACAAAGAATTTAGTAAGAGCATGGTTATAAAACTCAACATCAATATATTTAAATGTTGCATAATTGGCAAAAAAAAAAAAATATTATTAACTGTTATTGTTGACACTTTGTAACACATTAAATAACTAGCATTGAAATTGTACATGAACATGACAAATAACCATTTGAAATTCCATTTAAGTACTTGACAAACATTTTATACATGCAGTTTGAATGGCACCATACAAAAACCAAGAACAACAATCATTTTTATTTTTTATTTGCACTCGATGGACCCGGATATTTAAATGGAAGAGCGAACAAAAAATAACAAATATAACAAGCCCCAAAGCTGCCCAGCCAAATGCTCGTATAGCAGAATAAACATACAAGTTTAATGTAAAATTTAGATATAAAGCAACACAGTTTTTACAATGGTTGTAGGCCAGTCAGGGAGGGGGAGGGCTTCTTTAACAGATTGTAACAATAAAGTGAAATCGCCCCCAACAAAAAGGGTCGAGATCTAAAAACTGGTTGCTTTGAGTTTAGTTTAGTTGAGTTGAGTTGAGTTGTGTTATCTGCTTCAAGTTGAGCCGATAACTTTATGCGCACAATTCCATTTGATTGATGAGATTTATGTTCGCTACACCCGCTCAGATTTGTAATTCATTTTTATTCTTGTTTTTATGTAGTTGTTTGTGCCCCGAAATATACTCGTTGCTACAAATTTCAGTCTGTTGCTTCTGTGTTTTATACCCCGGCACCCGAAACAAAACAAAGCAAAACAAACAAAAACATTTAAAGCGGCTCAACGCCAACTGCTGAGGGGCAATTCCATTTATTCCTCATTCCTTTCACGTGAAAGTCGACAGTCTGTTGCGCCATATGAGAGGAAATCAAGTGGATTTATTGTCACAAGACGAATTTAAGCATTGTCTTTATGTCATTGTCATTTTTAATTGGCTGGCTCCATTGTGCGCTTTGAAATGAAACCTCTTCTGGACCAGGTTGAGTGGTATTAATTAGTCGCTTCTTCGTCCTTTTTCTCGCACTTTTTATTCACAAAGGTAAGTGAGGGTATGCAAGACAGAGTGATGCCATTTCAGCCATTAACTCCACATCAAATGCCATGACAAAAGTCTGCTTGGTGAATATTTTACACTCATATGCACAATGACAGCTTATATACTCTATTGTCATCTCCGTCTGTGTCTCTATCAAGCTTCCCAGCCGAGTTTCACTGCTTAAAGACTAAGCGCACCAAAGTCAAACGGTTTAGTTTGAAGCTCAGCACCTGTTCTTGTGCTTTACTGTTTATCCATTTGTTATAGATTATTTCTGAGCTCCTTGCAATGCTTGCAACGTTGCGTGTAGCGTCTGACAGGACAGACGATATCTTGTATCTAATTCTGTTGGTGTAAAACAATTGAGAAGGTGTTCTTGATGATAAATTCAATAATTTTACAGTGTTAGCTAAAACATGAGCACAGAGTTGCATTGCCCAAAGGATGCCTGTTCTATTCAGTAGATTTAATGGATATGCTTCCCTTTCCATAGCTTCTGTTAGTGGTCTGTGTGTTAACCCTGATGTTGTACAACAAAGTAAGTTTTGAATTACTGTTGATGTATGATGCAGGTATTTAGTTAAACAATGTCAACATTTAACTAACATAACTCTTAGTAATTTGATACTAATATTCAATGCAATGAGTCTAATCACCCAGAAATTTCTACATATAAGATATGCACAGATATAAGCACATACGAAAATATACACACTCAGAGGCACAACTGACAACAAACAGAATATTGCATTTGAAATTAATTTTGTTTCGCTAATCTGTCTACTGTCATCCTGCCAGTCTTGAGCTCGAGCTATATTACTTGGAAACTTCGAATTACCAATTTGCTTTTTAATAAAAAATGTTGCTTTTGCTACCCATATTTTCCATCTTCGCAGCTCATATTTATTGCATTGTGCTGCACGCGACCTAGAAGAAACAAGCACAAAAAAGGGCAGCTTGCCAAAGTGCTGCACGTTAATTCCCATTCCCTTTTCGTCAAAAGTTTTACAATGTTCCTTGTTTATTTTTAACTAGAAGGATGTAAGAAACTCGGGAAGGAACTAAATGGGCAAATGCCTAATAGTTTTCATCGCAGAGATCTCAGAGAACGGAAGGTCTTCCAGCGTCTAAAATGTGAATTAATAGCGCAAATAAGTAATAAAGCACTGACATGGCCAATATTACTTACTAGCTCTAACACTAAGCCGCATTTAAAGCTTTACGAGGCAACAGCAACAGCAACATCAATACTCGAACAACACACACAAAAACACAGACACAAACATCCTCGGGCATGAGGTTAATAAAAGTCCTACGACATTTTGACCTAAAAAAATATTATAAAATAAAATGGCTACCAGTCTGTTGCTTCCGCAGTGGTGTTGCTTCTGCTGCTTGCTGTGTGGACTCTCCAGCTGTGCCGACAGCCGACAGCCGACAGCCTGAAAGTATGCTTTAAATAGTGGCATAGTAAAATATTTACTTTGGCAACGGCTGCAGCGAGAAGGAGACAAAAGTTGGGCATGGACGAGGCAAGGACAAAATAGGGTTGCCACAGAAAACTAAAAAGTATAAGCCGGGCAAGCAGAAAAATTCATTAAAAGGGATAATGACTCACATAGTTTGTGGCGATCCTTGCTGGCGATGCGTCTGGTCTATGTGTGTGTGTGTGTGTGTGTGTGTGCTTTTGTGCGTGTCAGAAGATTAAGGATTTTGGTAATATTTTTTAGTGAAATTTAATTACAAATTATGTGAGGCAGCAAAGCAGATGACATTACGGCATACTTCAAATTGTTCGAATTGTCCTTTTATTGCTTTGGCTACAGATTAAATCAACAGTGCCCGCAGAAATCTACGCTAATTAACGAGCTATTCCAATTAAAGGCTAAATATGCTTTGTTCAATCAGCATATTTAACTCGATAATGTGCAAATTAAAAAAACATTGCAACTGGCTTTTGACCTGATTCCGACAGCATATTTATTGCACTCTAACCACAAAGGAAAAAATGTTTGAATTGCATATTGTGAAAAATATATTTGAATAGCAATAAATATAATAATCGACACCTAGTTTATATTCATTAGAGTTCTTAATTCATTTATTTCAACTTCACGTTGAATATTTAAACAGGGAAACCGAACAAATAGTGATATTTTTCAAAAAAACTCATTTATTTATGCACTTCACGTTGCATATTTAAGCAGAGAATATTTTTCAAAAATTATTTAACTATTTTTTTTATAGGAAAACAGTAAAAATCTACTTGTGGAAATTAACTTAACTATTTTTGTTTGCATCTGTAAAAAAATAATAAAAGAAACAAGACTCTGTTCATTTTTCTTTTAGCCACTTGCAGAACGTGCAGCTGTTGAACTTGCCGCATCATTCACTTGAAAATGCAGTCAGAGCATGCCCAGCATCATGCTGACAAAGTAGACCATCGAGAGCACCTTGGATCTGCAGGAGCAATGCCACCACAAGAATGTTGCTTAAGTCGCTGGCAGAAGTGTGCAAATTAAAGCGCACATGAAGCTGCAGGATTTTTAATCAGAGCACAATATACTTTTGGGTATGAAAGTAGGCAACGGACAACTTCAATCAAAGCAATCAACTCTGCACAACTCAATGGCTGCCTCTTCGGAATAAGGCTGCAGCTGCTTCTGGTCTTTCGGCAGCTACTCTATCAGATTGTAGTGAGCACGTCATTCAAGTGCAATTTCTGGCATTTTTAAGCGGAGGCTGCATACTAAAGACGTAGGATACCAATGCCAGTTGTCTGCATCCTTGTTCGCCAAAGGAAATCAATTATTGCATCTGTCTGTTTAAGATTGATGAAATGCGATCCAACCAGTGACAGAGCCAAACTAATTTGATTATAGCATTCCGCATACGCCGAGTAGTACAAGCAATACAATTCAATTATGCATTGGCAATCAGGCAGTAGGCGCAAATGCAACAAAACACAGATACTCACATGCTATGGCAATTAATCAAAGTGCACCAACAATAATGCGCCCCTTCACGTTCGTTCGCCAGATGAAGCAGCACTCGAACTCCTTCATTAGAGGTACGACGACCTGCAATGTTTGGCATCCTGCGGCCAACGCTGAACATTTGCCGGCTAGCTCTCAACTCGGCTACCCACCTGCTTTTCTGACTCCGCTTACATAATTAAATTTATTATGCAAGGGTAACAAGACCAAGCAAGTTGTTCTACTTATTGCTGTTTTTCTTGCAACAAGCCAACCACTTTAAGCTTCATTCCCCCAGCCACCATTTTTCACGAGCACATTGCAATTTATTAACGAACTGACGCGTTTACCTACCAAGTTGTGTTCAAATAAAAGCGGGAAGCTTTACATTTAAAATAAATCTTATTATGAGTCGTTCAGGAAGTTTAAACCTTAGTTTCGACTAAAGCGAAGCACTTTATAATTAAGAAATTAAATTTCGACTCTTGGTTTAACTTAACAGTCCAAACTTAATTTATGCATTGCTTTTGGATACGTTTTGTTACTTCAGTGCAACAATTTTGATTCTGTTTATACCAAATTTAACATATGAATTGCATCATCATAAATTAACTCAAAAATTGTGCTGGACGAATGGAAAATAAAAAAATGCTTCAACAATAAAATCTATTTCTGACTGCTGACGAAAAAATTGAACATACGAAATGACCAGCAATAACTTAAACCAAATTATTAGGGTTACATCGTTATTTGAATATAAAGTTGACTTTAACTGCAACTACTAATTGGCCGCGGACCTCAAAAAGAGCTTCTTCGAATCGTTTACCTAGTGGAATGTGCATTTGTTACCTTTTTGTTGCTATTGGTAGCGCAAACGAGCAACTCTTTGGGGCATTCACAAATGCAGTCTGCAGAAATATGCCGTCTAAAAATAGCGCACGCACCAACAACACGTACACTGCACACATACCTACACACATCGGCATACCTCGCGTCTGTCTATTTCGCTAATTAGGCTCACTTCACATGTGGTTACGCAAATGTGCGGCAAGCAGTTGCCGCCACTTTGATGCAAACAAATGTGAAAGGTGCTAGAGCCAACAAATTGTTGGTACGCCACTCTGGTGCGCATACCACACGTAGGATCAGCACAGAATCAACGGCAACGCCAGCTAAAGCATTCCTCCACAAAATAAATGAAAAAACCAAAATGATGCTACTTGGCAGCTGATGCTTATGGACAGCAGTGGTAGTACTGGATAGCAGTTGCGTGCAACTGGAGTTCAATCAAATGCGGCGTATAAGTTATATAACCGATGATGACAGATTGTTATCTATTGGTAAGCTGCAACATGTTGAGCAACACTTTTTCATTAATTCTCATTTGCCACACCATTTTCATTAGTTGTCTGCTTTGGCAAATCAAAACGAATCAACATTAAACTTGGGCTGGCCCAAATGCTTGGGGACTAATTAAACTGTTCTTCTCACGCAAACATTGTTAAATACTCTTGAAGGCGCCGCAGCTGTTCTTGCCACTTGGCCTACTGCTCATAAATAACGCTTGATCACCTGAACGTATCTCAATTATGTGTAATAAATAACAAAGCATGCCCGCTGATATGCGGCCGGAATACGAGTGCGAAACAGATCCGGTTGTATTGGCAAACGCAATTCCGCTGGCTCCACATAATTAAGTGGATTTTAATGAGCACAGGGCCAACTTGTGTCTCCTAGGCAAAAGAAAGCTGGCAAGCAGAATGGGCCCAGTTGTGTGCTGCTTGGACTTTGATTTGTGGCCACTTGGGCTGGCTATTTAGATTAAGCATACGCAGCGTGCCAAAAACCACAATTCATAAATGTCACAGTACGCAGCCAAATGAATAAATTCAGTGGAGAGTTAAGAATTCAGTTACTGTTTATTACCTCTACGTGTCGTGGGGGGAACAGCATCTCAAGACACTCTCTTTGCTGTCTTCTGCTGGGTTTTGGTTTTGCTTCGCTTGGACGACTGCGACAAAGACGATTGCTGCTGCTCCTCTTGTGTAGATTTATCCTGATGCTCCACAATGCGCTGGAATAGCAATGCACTGCTATGGTTATCCAGCTGGTGATTGTGTTGCTTGCCAGTGGCAAAGCAGTCGTTCAAATGATGCCAACTGCGCTCGGAGCTGGGCACGTTAAGTTTATCGAGCAGGCGACTGGTTAGCTGTGGCATCATTGGCTGTAACACAATGCCGCAAAGCCGCAACGCATCCATTGTCATTGCGATTATTGTCTGCAGGCGTTGCGCGTTGGGCGTTTTGCCGTTCGCCTTCAGCTCCCAGGGCTTGGCGCACTCAAAGAAATTGTTGGCTGCATGCAGCGTTGCAATAACCGTGTCGGCCACCAAGTGGAAGTGATTGCACTCATAGTGCTGCTCACAGCGCCCTGTAAATGCAAATGCAGACGCAAGTGAAAAATGGAAATGGATATTGAGGGCATTACTTTTCAGCTTTCTGGCTGGCCGCACTCGCAAGTGCACTTGTCGCGTAGTTATTGCCCGGAAGTGTGCGCTTGCCAATGACATCCAGGCAACAAAGTCCACTCAGACCACACTCCTTCGCCGCGGCGACTGCTTAAATATTTAAAAATGACTGGCTGCTGAGATGACTCACCCGCCAGTTGCAGCATTGCCTCCTGTAGTCGCTTAGCGGCATCCAACTCTTGCAGCAGCTGCGACAAGTGCTCGACTTGCGACGCGGGATAAACTTGATGTGGATTCAGCGTTTTGGCACAGGCCCGTGACAACAAGTTGCCCAATGTGTCTGCCAGCTCCGAGTTTAGTATACGCAGCGCCTTAACGTGACTGAAATCTAAAATGGGTGAAATATGTTGGCCAGTCTGGAAAACTTTACAACTTCACTCTTCACCACACATGGGTCCAACAGGGTGTATGAGTGATGCTAATTTATTGTCGGTTAGCTGAGCTCCGTCGGCAACCATTTAGCTATCAAATGTAATAACACTAAGGCCTCCGGCTAAACTAGTTGCCCATTAAGGGGATTAAGCCAACACCAATGTTGCCCGTTTTTAAAACTCTCGCAAAAGCAAATACGACAACGGAAATAAACAGAGAAACGAATCCAAATTACTAAACAAAGCTAAGGGAAAGAGTAACCACCAACTCAACTGGCTTACAACAAATATAAAAATAAATCGCATTTTAAAAAACTGCTACAAATATTTTAAGCCATTTAGTGTATCAAGGGATTTCAGAATGTATGCTTGCAACAGCTGGCAGAAAATAAAACTTAGTATGCAGATAATCTGATAGATCTGTATCTACATATCTGCTCAAGATTAACTTAGTGGAGCACATAGAAGGCACTGGACAGACATCATCAAGATATTTTCTGCTTTTGATTCATTTCATTATATTATATTATTTTATTGGTATCATATAAGTAATCAGCTTTAAGTGATTAAAGTATATATAATACTGATGTTCTAATTACTGGGAAGGGATTATATATTGCTCATTTATACAGAAAATATGAGGGGAGTAAATAATATTCGCGCTCTTTTACCAAATGCTATTGATGCGCTTTGCTGGAGTGAAAATGCGCTTTGAAAAGCACTTCAAGAAATATAAAATAAATGCGCGGGCAGCAATTAGCAATGTGGGTGCAATGTTTACCCTTAGTAAATGAAAAGCGCAAACAGAGCGCACACATGCACACGCACATGCACATGTAGAAGGTCATTAGTAACGGACCATTGCTAATTGGCATTGGCCATAATTATTGACGTCATTATGCGGATAAATGCAACCAAAATGCCTCGTTTATCTGCGTGCTGGGCAAGCTAAATTTGCCCCGAGCAATACGTGGCAGCAGTACCGATTTGGGTCATCCGACCAAATTTCGATTTGGCATGCAACGTTAATTAAAATATTTGCTATGAAATGTGATTTTGATACAGCAGACAAAAGTCCACAGTTTGAACACAACAATGATCGATAATCAAGGATGGCCGTTGGCCAAATTTGACTATTGTTTGGGCCAACAATTGTGTGTTGCTGTCATTGTTCGTAGTTGCCGTGTGGGATTTTTGCAGCTTTGTTCTTATAGGTGTGTAATTAAAAACTTGTCGCATTGAGCTGCTGCTGTTGTTGCACAAATTGCACCTGACATTATTGATTGGCGATTGGTTTTCGAATCATACAGCATTTTGGTGCTAATTCGTTTTGGCCATTAATTAAGTGACGCAATTCAAGTATATGAAAAACAATTGTACTTGTTATTTAAATATGCATCGATTCACAGTGCTGGGGATTGGAATTTCCATGGCAAGCACCTGAGCACTGCACCGGAAGGTGAGCAGCTGCCGTGTGCTCCACAAAAAAAAAATGCATATGCATGCGCATTGCATTTGCATATGTATATATACAAGTGTACATATGTATGTGTGTGATGTGTGTATGTGTGTATAATGTGTGTGCTTGCATGCGACTTTTGGCGTAACCTGAGGTTTGGCAACGATACGAGTTTTGGCCACGCAGCTGCAGCAACCAAATGTGCTGCCTGCTTCTGTGCGCTCCACATCATTAATGCAATTGTATTGAAGCTGACGCTCGTCGGGCTCAACTGTGTGCAGCAATGCTCCACAGCTCCACAGCTCTGCTCCCAAGTCAAGTTCGGAACTACTGCTGCATTTGAATTTGAATGCCGGCACACACACACAACTAAATATATGCACATATATTTGTATGCAACAAGCTTCTAGTTTCGAGAAGCAAACCAAAAAACTGGTATACACTTTGCTTGAATGCGAGAATATCCTGTGGAATGGGACATTGCTTTAGAAAAATATGGCGTGGATAAGGATAATGATTATTAAAAAACAAACAAAAATGAATAAAAAAAAATGTAATGTTGAAATTATGCGTTTTTCTCTCACGCTCAAATTCTCTCTGTCTCAGTCGCAGTTGCCTGTTATAAAATTGTAAAATATTCCCATTCCACGTTGATTATTGCAAATTTATTGAATTTGTTTGAACAAGTTTTGAACTGAGTTTCCAGCTGAGCTACATTTGAATTTCGATGGCATTTGTTTTTTCTCAACTTTTTGGCTAAAAGCAATCGCAATTGAAATGCACCTTGGCAACGGTTTGTCAACTTTAATACCGACGTGCTTTAGATTTGCTTAATACAATCGTGAATATCTACAGATATTCGCAGCCCAAGTAGTTCCGTAATTGCAACCGTAATCACCAGCTGCCAAGTGTGACGGCCGGGCCGAGTCCTTTCGACTGCTTACGTGTGCAGCGACAAATTGCAGAAATGTTTTCGATGGTTTTTTTTTATTTTAGCCATGCACTTAAGTCCTTGGTGCACATGCAGTCGCTTGTGCAATATAATTCACCAAAAAACAAGAGCAATTTTAGCAAAGTTTTGCACATGTTGCATAGGTGCATGTGCGTGCCGCAGCAAATGGCGACTACACCGTTGGCACATAAACAAGAATAATATTTTTTACGTTGCTTATTCGCCGATTTTTCCGACTCTTGCAGCTTGCATCTTTCTCTTAAATAACTTGTCACACTTGTCGGCTGTTTTTGCCTCTTGCACACAAAACATGCGGCACAATTTGCAAATTAAATTGCAAGCCAAGTTGCAGCAATGCTATGACACGAAACGGGTGTCGCAAGGCGTGGCAGTGACAGTGACAGCCTGACAACTGTCGGTGTCAAATATTTAAGCAATTTTACACCGCCCATCGAAGGCAAAGTCACCCAAAGACATTCAGAGCCACGCTCACTTTTAGCCTTGTGGCATCTGCGTAGGACGCACAGCGAAAGGATGTGGGTTATTTCTCTAATTTTGCGCTTTATGGCGTCGTAACTCTTGAGGACATTTTGCTTTAAGTGTATTTTTAAAAGCGGTATGCTCGCCCGGCAGATACTATGAGTACATAGAGATGCTTAAAGTTATGTATATAACACATAATCAAATTTGGTTTCCAGCCTACTTAGCCCCCATGGGAAGACCATAAGAATATTATTATAAGAAGTGTTCATTATTGAGTGCAACAGTGCCCTTTGATTCAGCATGCCGTTTTAGAATTGTGCTAATGAGTACGTGGTATGAAAAGGCGGCGATTAGCAATAGACAAAAAATCTTCAAACATTTTACGGCGTGATGTTTGAGGTAACGACTGAAGTTCAGGGAAAAGACATTAAAACTCTATCCGGCAAATGGAGCAATGTGCGCAAACATATGATGATAATGTATATAAAATTCTACATCTGAATGCCACACAGATGGTTGAAATTAGTCCTTAGATAGCTTGGCAAGTGCTTGCCGGATATTTAAAGTGAATAGTGCCTTTGGGAAATCGTTTCAGTGCTATCGCTACTGTTGCGCGTACATTTTTTTTTTGCATTTCCATAAAAAACTTTGAGCGCTTTCGCGCGGACACTTTGACCAAATGCAGTTCCAGTGTAACATCAGCTGGGCAGCTCTGGCAGCGATGGTGGGCGAAAGTACGCCGGAGGCGAACGCAGATCGACCGTCATGGTACAATTTCAAAATTAAATTATTTGTAATGAAAAGTTGCTCACTTAATGATGTGGCCCATAATGCCGATGACAGCGCTAGCCGTGGCTTCTGCTCCTGCTGTTGGTGCTGCTGGTGCTGCTGGTGCTGCTGGTGCTGCTGGTGCTGCTGTTGATTATCGACGGTTATCATCATAAAAGTGCGCGCTTAAATGCTGCTAGCTGATGGAAGCGGATGTCAGCAATCAGTGCCGCCGGGAATAAAACGAGCGCAGTGCAAAACTTATTGAAATGAATTTTGAAATGTGGCAGGCGCAAATGTATTTGTGTGAATCCATGTTATGCAACGATAAGCATATTATGCACAAACTGCATTAAAAATCAGATAAAAATGGAAAAAAAAAAATCAACAACATTTTAAAATCCCACTCAAAAGTCGCGTAATTGAATTTTCGCATATTTTCTGCCGTTCTCTTCTGTTGTTCTTGCAATATGCCCAATATTAACGAGAAGCGTGCAAAATGCAATAAAAATGCAATTAAATTAGCCGCAAGGCAACAGGCCATAAAATACAACATGAACAGCAAGCCACGGCCTCTGAGCTCAGCTACCAAAAACTGTAGGACCAAATTAAATAAAGGTAAGGGCGTCGTCGCCAGCCATAAGCGAACAGGAGCTGAGCAAGAGTCGGTAATAATTGAAAATTCGAAAATTAAATTTAAATTCCACACACAAACAATGCAGACGAAAAGCTATTAAGTTTGACACTCAACAGCGGCCATTTATGCAAATTCAATGACGAAAAGGTTATGCTTCGAATCAATCAAATCGCATCAAATGTGGGCGTGACAGACAAAGACAACAACAACAACAACTACAACAACAACAACAACAAGAAAAGCCCCTGGAACGTTCAAGTGTATTTTGATGACTTCTGGCAGTGCGTCGAAGCGAGTTAATTGCTTTTGGCCAACATTCAGTGAGTGTGTCTGACAGCTCAGCCCAGGCGCCTTTGAAAACAAAACAATTTGAATTAGTTTCTTGTTAATCAGCAGCAACGGTGTAACGTTGAATGCATGCATGACTTGCTCCCAGGCCGATAATAGATTAAAGATTAACTGCCCGTCTGTCAACATATTCGTTAAGCGGACTGCTCTTCCGCACAATAGAAGTGGCTTTAAGTGTGTTTGTGTAAGTAGTGTCAGCTGAGGCAGCCAGGCGACTGCTGGCCCTCGAAGGGCCAAACGACAAACTAATCATATCTGACAAGAACAACTTGCATAAGCTTTAAAACTTTTGTCAGACTCTGGTATGCTGTCACTGAATAGAGACTACAGCCGGCGGTGGTCTTATGCAAATGCGCAAATCTTAAACCAAGTTCAAGATACAAAAACTTTGCAAACAAATAAACAAAAGTCGGAGGGTTTGCCAGCAGCACTTGCAGCACTAGCAGCAGCAGCAACAGCAGCAGCTCCTGCTACTGCTTCTGCTTCTGCTTCTGCGTTTGATTCTGCCAAACCAAAAGTTTCTTGCTGCTTTGGCATAAAATTGAAATGCAAATTCAACTAAGGTACAAGCAAAACTAACGAAATCATCAAAGTGACGAAGGCGGACACATTTGCATACAGATACACTCATACACTCGTGTGGGTCACAACCTTGTGGGTAATGTGGCTAGCAAAAAGATGGACTGCAACCGCAGGGTGTTTTTTTGCCTAACTTCTGGCAAACTCCACACCAAAAAAAAAACAAAAACAATGCCGCACAGACCAAAGAGGAAGTGCATTTCGTCCAGATCGGAGGTACTTACTGCCATCGCTGTGTGCAACGCCCTCGCGCAAAAGAAAGTAACGCAGTCCCTCCATCGTGTACTGTTGGGCTGCCAGCACAGGGTCCACGACGTTGTGCTTGCTCTTCGACATCTTTTGGCCGTCCACCGTCCAGTGCGAGTGGACGTGTAGATGCTGTGGTGGCGACAGGCCGGCTGCCAACAAAAAGGCTGGCCAATAAATGCCATGGAATTTAAGTATGTCCTTGCCAATGATTTGCTGAGCGGGTGGCCAATATCCTAAATACTACATAAGAGAGAGAGAAAGTTGTCTGTTGGCATGTGACAGATAAACAAGGAATGATTTTCAACTATTTACCTGCTCATGGGGATAGCCTAAGGAGCTGAGATAGTTGATGAGAGCATCTAGCCACACGTAGACCGTTTGGCTGTCATCATTCGGCACGGGTATCGCCCAGTGTACACGATTCGCTGGACGAGAGACGGACACATCGGGCAGCGGCTCGCTCAGCGTGTCGAGCAGAATCTTCTCGAACTTGGCTGGACGTATGCGTGCCTCCTGCTTGACCCAATGACGCACATCGTCTTGAAAGTTTGACAGTCGAAACATGTAATTCGTTTCCTCAGTCCACTCGACGGGATGGCCGGACTCCAGGGAGTAGCGTGTGCCGCTGCTCTCGTCCAGGCGCAACTGTGAGTCGGTCAGAAAGGTCTCATCCGATACGCAATACCAGCCGCTGTACGCTGCCGAATAAATATGGCCACCGGACTGGAGCCTGTTCTAAATTGAAATCGTTTTATTAATTGCTGGTTTGATTAAGTTTGTGTTGAACCAACCCAGAAGTGTGCCACGGCCTGTTTATGTCGCGGCTCGGTGGTGCGTATGAAGTCATCGTGCGCTATACTTGCTGCTTGAAACACATCGCGATACCGCGCCGATATCTCGTCGCAATATTGATCCACGGGCACCTTGTGTCCAGCTGCCGCTTGTTGAATCTTCGTGCCGTGCTCGTCGGTGCCGGTGCAGAGACGCACTGCGGTTGTCGGATTACGCAGTCTCTGGTATCGGCAGTGCGCATCAGCTATCACCGCCGAGTACATATGACCAATGTGTGGAGCTGAAAGATACCAAACCAAATCGGCTTTAATTCGTTTGTTACTTAACAATTGAAACTCAGACTGACCAACCTGCATTTACATAAAATATCGGTGTTGTTACGTAATGAGAGCTGCTGCAACGTGCTCCTAACGCTTGTAAATGCCTTACCTTACTAATTAACATTTTATGCAAACTTCCAATTGATAACTGCACTCAGTTTGTGCATAAATAATATAAAATTAAATTGCCGGCTTGTTTTGCAGCGCTCAGCTGTTTGACCAGTGCTGCCTATCGCTGCAAGAATCAGCTGAGGCGTTTCGCCAACTTATGGGTACCACTGTCGAATATCGATACCAAAACTGCGCATCAGTGTTGTAAAATGTTAGTCAGAAACTCGGCGCAACAACAATATAATAATAATGAATTAATAAACAAATATATTAATAATGAATCAAAAACTGAAGTCTATTGAAATTCTATTCTAATGCGCCACCAGCTGACTGGACCATTTTCTTGGGCTGATACCATTGCTGATGTAAATGCGCCTTGCGACGAGTTCTGGCTGCCTTCTGCTTGGCCTCGACTGCTGCACAGGCGGCTTTGTAGGCAGCCTTCTTTGTCTTCTCAAAGTCCTGCTTGGCCTCCATGAGTTGCCGATTTAAGCCATCTACGCGATTCTTGGCAGCTTCCAGCAGTTGACTCTTCTCCGCCAGCTCCTGTTGTGCACCAGATGCTACGTTCTCAATATTACCCAGATTCGAGGTCGCTGCGCTCACCAAACGTTTCAATTGGGCGAGTTGAGCCTGCGCATCGACGGCCGCCTGAGCCGCGGCATTTGCATTGGTCTGTGTATTCTGCAGGGAAGCAGTTATGTCGTTGACGACGGCATCCGCTTCGTTCATTTCCCGCTGCAGTTGCTCCACAATTTGCTGTTTGCCCGCCAGCGCCGCCTCTGCGGCGCGAGCCGACTGTGCAGCCCTCTCGGCCAGTTCTGCTTTAACCTGAGAGGCGGCGGCTTCGGCGGCTGCCATTTGTGCATCGCTGGCGGCCCTCGCCTCCTGCGCCGCCTTCTGTGCAATGTTCGATGCCTTTGTCTTGGCGTCGCTTCTGTCCAGCATATGGGATCGAGCGGAGGATGAGCAGCCATCTTCGGCACATCCGTCTCCATCCAAATACAAGCTGGCCATGCTCTGGCGCTTAACATCGCCAGCGCCAGATTTGCCGTAGCTGTAGCCATCCAAGCGTGCAATCGCCTGCAGCAATATGAGTAGGAGAAGTAGCTCAGTCCGATACAGCATATTCCAAGCTATTCAGTATTCACTTCAATCAAATCCATTCAGACACTTGACGCAAGATTGACTATGTTCTCATGTCATCTTACAACAAGGATTTAGACGTGCTTTGCCTACACAAGCTGCTTTGAAAATGAAAATTTATAGATGCGGATAGGTTTGACAGTTCTGTTTTCCGACATTTATTTTTATTTTCTTAAAGGACATATACAAAAACCATTTCTGTACTCCTATTATTTTGGCCAAACTAACGTAGCATCAAAATGTTTTGTGGGCCGCCACTTAAATCTTTCCCAACTGCAACCTGAACGGGAACTCGATCGAAGTAAAAGACATTGTGTGAAATGAACCTAAATAAAAAATAAATATAAATACAACTAGCTAAGTCGAACGGATCGCCGTCGATTCCTTTGAGCCTTCTGCTTGGCCTCGACTGCTGCACAGGCTGCTTTATAGGCGGCCCGCTTGGTCTTCTCAAAGTCATCCTTGGCCGCGGATAGCTGATGACCCAGGGTCACCACGCGATTCTTGGCCGCCTCCAGCAGCTGCGTCTTCTCTGCCAGCTCCTGTTGCGCGCCATTTGCGACATTCTCGATATTGGCCAGATTTGAGGTTGATGCCTGCATCAGTTGCTTCATTTTGTCGAGTTGGCTTCTGGCTTCCACGGCAGCATCGCTGGCAGCTGCTGCATTCGCTTGGGTGCTTTGTAGGGAGTTAGTTACATCTTGAACAACAGCATCCGCCTCGCGGTGTTCCGCCTCCAATTGATCCATGATCTGCTGTTTGCCGGCCAGAGCTGCCTCGGCCGCTTTGGCGGACTGAAGCGCCTTCTCCGCCAGCTGTATTTTAACCTGGGATGCGGCTGCTTCAGCGGCAGCCATTTGTGCATCATTTGCTGCCTTCGCCTCCTGCGCCGCTTTCTGTGCAATGTTCGAGGCTTTGACTTTGGGATCGGAGGTGCCTAGCTGGTTGCCAATGTTGGAGCCCTTATTGCCTTCGCACTTTGGTCCTCCTCCGCCATCAGGTTTGCCGGCTTCCTCATCCAGCCGCATCAGATCGGAATAAGTATCGAGTTCACGTTTGCCGTATGTCTATAAGCATATGATATATTCGAGCTTATGCAAATTGGAGAGGTATACTTACCCTTCCACGCTGACCAATGATGTAGCCTTGAGAGCTAAGCCCGATGTTAACGATCAGAAATAGGATAATATAGAGCATTGTGTCAGCAGTTCTGATTTCATTGTTACAGCACGCCAATGTCAGGAAATCTGACTGTAAAATCTTTTCAAGTAAATAAACTTGCCACATTTTCACAGGGTTTTTGATAGAGCTTCCAAGTGGTCTGTGCAAGACAACCTGAAGGATGGCTTGGATCCTGATTTGTCTGCAGTGCCACGTGGCTGCCCTAAGGTCCTGTCTCAGCGTAGCTTAATCTATAAAAGCAAGACAACGAATTAGATCATTTTGTAGCATTTATATAATAAAATTTAAATCATAATCTTTTACAAGTGTTTCGCCTCCAGAGGAGCCCAAAATCCTTCAGTGCTTTACAGCATAGTAGTTTATTGTGATTCTAAGGCAGCACGTCCTCTGAAAATATCCAAGGATGCATTGGAGCGGCTGCTTCAGCGGCTGCCATTTGTGCATCATTTGCTGCCTTCGCCTCCTGAGCCGCATTCTGTGCAATGTTCGAAGCTTTGATTTTGGGATTGTTCTTGTCTAACAGATTGCCCCCTCTGTCTCCACTTTCCTTCTTGGCGCCATCATAGCCTTGTCCGACCAGCTCTGGAGAAATATCGCAGTTGCGTTTTCTGTTAACCTAAAAATTTGCGTCTTATTAAAGCATAGTCGTATCTCAGAGATTTACTGACCTTTTCGCGTGGCCTAATGATATAGCTCTGGGATGTACAACCTATGCTGAGCAGCAGAAATACGGAAATGTTAAGCATTGTGCTGATCCTTTCAAATTCATTGTTGAATCCACAACTGTCAAGCTGTGCTTAAGCGTTACAAGTCTGAAAGTAAAATCTTTACATGAATACGAAAAATGAGACTGTACTTTGAAATCATGTGGCTTCTCATAATATTGTCTGCTACGCAAATTGCAATCGCGTCGGCTTACTCTTCCCGGGGAGATCTGCAACGGGCGGCGCGACAGACACGCGGAAAGCGACTGGTGTCCCCAGACTGTGATGAGGAGGGAGAGAAGAGTGCTTCCGGTCCTGGCCAGATGGATGACGGAGCAGAAGAGAGACCCGGTTGCATGAAGATCAAAGCAAAGTCACGCACCACTGGAATCGCGATGAAAGCGGCTCAGGAGGCAAAGCAGGCGAACGATGACATGGTTTGTGCGGTCAAAATGGCGTCAGATCGGATTAAGCTAGAGTACGCGGACAAGGCGTCCACTGCTGCCAAGGCGGCTGAGGCGGTGCTGACTAGTAAGCAGCAGGTGCTGGAGCAGCTCGAGATGGAGGTGCGAGAGGCAGAGATGATCGTTCAGGAAGAGCTGCTAGAGCTGAGCTCAGCTGAAGCCAATAGCCAACTTGCACTGAAGGCCCACCAACAGGCCCAGGAAGAGACGAAGCTGCTCATCTCTGGATTAAAGCTGGCCAAAGAGAATTTCGCCTGTGCCGAACAGGTGTCAGCCGCATGCCAGCAGTCAATGGCGGTGAAGGCCAGTCTCCTGGAAGCGGCCCAGAAGCGCGTCGGTGTTCTCCTGCGGCAACTGAGCGAGGCACGCAACGACTACGCCAAGACCAAGAAGGCTGCCTACAGAGCAATGTGTGCGGCCAACGAAGCCAAGCAGCGGATTAATCGCACCAAACGTTGATGGACAGGGAGCCAAGCGACGACTTAGTGATTAACCTTGTTAAGTTCTTAACTCATATTTTTACCACACGTATATTTTGTTAGCAATTTCTGCTTTGAACCAGAAACAAGACGAATTTCCAATTGTTGTCAATGTTGTTAATGAATAAATTTGGACAATTCGAGTAGCAATAGTTATTTGATATAATATACAATTGAAACAACATCGATTAAAATAATTTATTCTGTAGTTTATTAAACTTTTTTCTTTAGGGAATAAAAATATAAAATTCCTTGACAACGGGCAAAAAGTGCGCGTGTCTGAATGGCTGCCAAAAATGCTGTGGAACTTTGCCTGTACATTCGTATGCTTGCTAGCTTTCGTCTGATTACGAACCGAACTATGTAAGTATATAGATAATGATGGTTGATTTCTCTAACCAATTTTGACAAATACAAATCGAGCTAACTGTAGGCTTAACCGAATCAAGATACAGTAAAACTAATACAATACAAGGGAGCTGCTTAATAAATAAGTATTACTTTCAAAAGCCGGCAATAAAAGGCTGACGTTACGCACAAAAGAAAAAAAAAAAATGATACAATTGTACACAATTAGCTTAATCGTAAATTTAGAACACAATGTTGAAGCAATTACAAACGAATTATACAATTTACATGGACACATTTTAAAAGCATTACAAATAATAAAAAAATATAATTATTTCACACGAATACGTGCAATAATTAAAAACTAAAAATATGCATTTGTGTTTTTGTTTGCTTCTTTACAATTAAATTGGGTTTTTCTGTTCACAAAATAATTTCAAATGTGATGCTTAGTTGCTTGTTGGTTGCCCAATACTTTCATACATATGTATGCGTGTAAATGTGTGTGTTTATGTATGTATGTATGTATGTATGTATGTGTGTGTGTGTGTGTGTGGATGTATGTACGTTTGAATATATTAGGTTAGGCCAGTGGATTATTATTTGTAATAGTTAGTTAGTTCAATTGCAACAAACGTAAATACTCAATTTGCATGTGTGCATAATTCTACATAAAATAGTTTCATCTGTTTTGTTAATATATATGTATATATATATATATATATTTACATATATATATATACATATTTTTTTTTAGAGATTTGTTGCGCCTTACGAATTATTAATTAATTACCTAACGCTTTTGTTGTGAAGCCTTCTAAATATTTACAATCTAACACAAGCCCCTGTAAATAATCATTGAATGGTTGCCCATCGATTTGGCCATAAGTGGGTTGATAAACTGACCAAACCGATAACAGTATTAGTTACATACAATATTATATATGTTCGTACATATATATTTATGTTGTTAATGTTGATCTTATGATTTGCAACATACTCATGCCTAGATTAATTATGTTAATATAGAATCTGTCAAGCCTTAATATACTGAATTTCATATATGGTAGCTAATACATATGTATATATAATGCATAATTTAAGCACATTTCATATACAGTTAAACCATCTTCGCTGAATACTGAAATCATCGAGTTTTCCCATGTTGTTTGTTTTATGTAAGTGTGTATGTGTATGTGTGTGTGTGTGGTGTTTGTGTGTGTTTTGCAAGTGTAAGTCTGAATATTAATATATATATCGAACAGGTTATTTTCAATGGGTTTGCCATATATGTGGGAATCCTATATGAGCACGTTGCATAATATTGAATCTATATATATATATATATATATTCTATACATATGTATATGTATATATGTATATATATATATATATATGTGTGTGTATTTATAGGATATATAGTATATAATATCAACGTTTTAACTCTTACATTTACAACTGTTGCATCTAGCGTCTACTTAAAATGTATGCTATCAAATGAAAATGTATCACGATTGACCAAAAATTAGATCGATATAACCGTTAACTACACATGTTTCTTTTAGCTGTTTCTGCCTGTGTTTTCACATTGAGTATGTTCTGGGAGCATCCCCCAGTTTTCCGATGGACCATGTATGTATGCATGTTGATTTGAAGTTCCGTCTAGTTTAAGTACTTGCGGCAGCGCTTTGAGCCGCAGGAACAGGGTATTTTCTCATCCTCGAATGGGAACTTGTAGTCGTAGGTTAACTCTTCGCCCTGCACGATGCGTCGCAGGGCAAAGATGATGATGTGCTTGTGGCCAAGTATGTCCACGACCTTCGAGTAGCAATTCGGCTGTGAAAGGTAAACATGAAGTAAGTAAAAGAAATACGAATTCGAAGCTAAACTTAAATGTCGATTACTCACCTCACAGGAGTGATTGATAAAGCGCGCCGCATTGCCACGCATCGTGGCATCCACCACGAGATTGTCGTCGATCTTGAACATGTAGCAGCCAATGCCACGGCTGTCGTAATAACGCTCCCGCTTGTCCGTCAGCGTGGAACGTATCAGCTCACCGGCGTATTCAATAACCATTTCACCTGTGTACAAGAATTGAATAATTAAACTTTGTCTCAAAATGCGAAAAAATAGAAAGGTAGAATTCACATATATATTTGTACAGTTCCAGACTATGCTTCATGATATAGTATAGTTGATATATCTATGATATGTCTACATAATCAGTTCCCTTACATACACTTCACATACACGAATTTCCCCACAGCTTACCCGCTTCAATGTCTTTGGTGCAGTAGAGACCGCGTCCATGGATGTGGGAACGAAAGACTCCAACGTAATCCTTGTAGGTCTCCTTCAGCGTACGGTACTTCATTGCCATGGGCAGATTGCTGCCAGTTCCGCGTCTGTAAGCCAAAAGTTCACCGTTAATCGCTGGGTAAAGCTCTTGGAACAGTCAAAAGGATGTTGATGACTCACCTGGGCACCAGTTCATTATCGGATGGCTGGACAAAGACCTGAATAGGCTGCTTGCGATGCCTGGACGCCAGCCAGCTAAACATGTCATATTCCGAGCGACTGCTATACGGTTCGCAACGTGCGCTCTCGTAGGCGTTCTCCTGCAGCTCCTCCTGATCTGAACCATAATCCATTAGCGCCTGAGCATCAGCTCCTGCACCGAGTGCAGCCGCATTGCTGCCAGCATTGCTGGCGGCATGGCCAGCCGCCGTGGAGATGTTGCCGTTGCGCTTGTGATACTTGGGCGTATACTTGGCGCACTTTTCCACGCCCGGCAGCTGCTCGATGAGGTACTTGAGGGCGTTCGTCTTCAGGCCAATCATTTGCACGCCACTCATGTCGGCTAGGGGGCCCTCAGGCAGGGGAGTGAGGCCATGAGCACGTCGTGCCACCTGCACAGCCTCGAACACCTTCTCCCAGATCTCAGCAATGGAGCTGGACTTGTATGTGAAGCCATCCTCGCTTTGTATCTCGTACAACAAATGTGGCCCACTTATCCTCTTTGGGTCCCGCATCGGCATCGGCGGCTGCTGTGGAGCAGCTGCTGTCGGCACTTCATTGGCGGCGACTGTCTCTGGCTGCTGCTGTGGCGCTTCTAATTTGGGCTTCTTCAGTTCGAGCTCAACGCCTGCCTGCAGTTGCTTCAATTGCAACTCATGTGCCTCGGCCATTTCGTTAATGTAGCTGGCAGCGGCCTCTACGGCAGCCGTCTCCTCGGCAGTGGCTGCAAAGGCATCGTCGTCCGTAGGCACTTCTCCACCAGCTCCGGTTGTCGCCAGCACATCGTCCACCATCTGCTGATAACCGGCGCCGGCCTCGACAGTTGTCGCTGTCGCTATTGAGTCAGCACAATCATCGTTCGTCAGGTTATCGAGAATTTTGCTTATCTTCTCCTTGACGGCCGGCTCTTCGCTGTCGGACATTTCATGATCGTTGCATGCGGATGTAGCCATTTCGAGGCTGAAGTCATCGTCGTCGTCCTCATCGTCCTCGCCTTCATCGGCCTGGCTGAGCGGCTCATTGCCGCCGTTCTTGAGATTGGCATAGTGATCCTCGGTATCCATTGCCCCAGCATCGACATGGAAGCCATGTTTCTCCAGCAGACAATTCTCATTCGATGTCAACAGAAAGCCATTCTCCACTAGCTCCATATGTTGTTGCTGTTGTTGTTGTTGTTGTTGCTGTTGGCACGTTGTGCCTTCGATAAGCATTAGATCATTGCTTTTGGGTTTGTCTTGCGGCTGCAAATGTTCCTCTGCCTGTTTTTCATACAGATTCTCGTTGTAGATGGGCTCATGTTGCATCTGCTGCACCTGCAGATTAGATATTGTATTCGCCTGCACCAGATTAGCCAGCGTTGTGTTGTTGTTGTTGTTCTTCAGCTCCACCTCGTAGATGGGCGACTTTTGCTCCAGCTGCGCATAGCATTTGACGACAGCTTTCTGCGTGGATGCCCCCGCGACAACCGGCTCCTCGATGGGCTTGGGCGGCGTTGGGGACTGCACCACAACATCGCTGTCAAGGGGCACCGGCTCCTGACGCTGCTGCATGGGCAGCACCCGATTCGTGGGCCGACTGTTGATCGTTATACTATTCGGAGGCGGCACCCCAGCGGTGGTCCCATTGTTGGCGCTAACCACCAGCGGCTGCTGCTGCAATGGATTCACCACATTGGTTGGCAGCGAATTGCTGGAATAATGCTGCAATCGACTTGCATTCCCATTAACGAGCAGCTCCGCCGGCTGCTGCTGCTGCTGTTGCTGCTGCAACTGTTGCTGCGACTGTTGTTGCTGCAACTGTTGTTGCTGCGTCTGCTGCTCCAGCAGCTGCACAGCTTGAGCTTGCACCGCTGGCGTTAACACAAACTGGGTGGTTGCTTGTGGTTCGGTTGTATTTACAATGCTGATGATTGGCTGCTGTGCAGCAACTGGCAACAGTTGTGGCACTGGCAACGGTTGTTGTTGTTGTTGCAGGGACTGCAGTGGCTGGTGCTGCTGCTGCTGTTGTTGTTGCAGTTGCTGTTGCGCCTGGAGTTGCTGTTGCAATTGTTGTTGTTGCTGTTGTGGTGCTGGCAATCGCTGTTGCAGCAGCGCCACCTTTGGAACCTGACTTGCCACCGGTGGTTGCAGTTGCTGCTGCTGCAATGCTGCTGCTGTCGTTGGCAACTTGGGCGCCGGCTTCATGATCTTCGGTTTCACTTCCACCTTGTGTATGGGCCGTATAAGATTGGTTTTCTTCTGCAGCGGCTTCGATGCAATGCTTGGCGGTGCACCACAAGTGGTGCCCGTTTGCTGCACATGCGTTTGCGCTGCCTGCTGCTGCTGTTGCTTGTTTTTCAGCTCGTTCGTCTGCAGCTGCTGGCGCTGTATCTGTGCGTGCAGCTTCAGATTATTAAGTTGCTGCTTCTGCTGCGCTTGCTGATGCTGCTGCTGATGGGTGGGCAGCACTTTGTTGACCACCTGAGAGTGCTGCTGTTGTGGCTGCACCTTGCTCAGCACCGAGATGGGTGTCTTGGTGGCAGCATTTGCATTGCGCTTCAGCTGCGCCACCGGTGGAACCTTTGCTGTGACCACCATTGGTGGTACCCCATAATCCGACATGGTCGGCTGACTGGACGATACGGGCGTCTGAAACTGAAAGCCAGCATTCTGCAGCATCTGTGTGGTGGCATCATCCGCCGCCGTCTGCGATTGAGTCTGCTGCAATACGCTGGCCGCCGCGTTCAAATAGCTGCCTGCATGGCCGCTCGCATCGACCGTATTGTTGAGCACCACATAGCCGGCGGGCAAGTCGACGATTGGCTCGATTTTGCTTGCCTGGAACACCTGCGTGGTCGTCGCCGAGAAGCTGGCATTCTGGCTGAGCACACCGGGCATGGCCGACGATACGAATTGCTGCGATGACATGACCGTATTCTGAACAATTGTCTCCAATCCATAATACATGGGTTGCGTGGCCAATATGACTTGCGGCGCCGCAGTGGCGAATTCCAGCCCAGTTGCACCACTGGTTCCAGTGCCACCCAAAATGATCGGCTGCTGCGTTGTTGCGCTTTGCGTTCCATCTGCACCCGTGGCCAACTGCAGCGTTTGCGGCTGAATCAGCGTGCCAATAACCTGCGGCTGCGTCTGCAGTTGACCTGTTAGCATCTGCAAGCCGGAATTGCCCGGCGCAGTGGTCAGCACAAGATTGCCGCTGGCATCCGTTTGCAGAAATGTCGCGCCACCGCCAGGTGCAGCAGTCAAGAACGTCGGCGTCGTCGTCTGCTGCTGCGGCTTATAATCGTTTGTGGTTGGAATCGAGATGTACTGCAGCGGCTGATTCTGGCTACCATCGCCCGTCACAAATGAGATGATATTCTGCGCCTGGGTCTGCGGCAACAGCAGCTGTTGCGCTTGTGGGTGGGCATTGCTCTGGAAGAGCAACTGTGGCTGCAACAGATTCTGGCCAAGTAGCTGTGTGGCACCATTCGTTGCCACTGTAATCGGAGTGTGTTGTTGTTGCTGCTGCTGTTGCTGTTGTTGCTGTTGATGTTGTTGTTGATGATGATGATGTTGCTGCTGCTGCGGGTGTGGCTGCAATTTGGCCTGAATGGGTTTGACGCCATGTGCGGATTTTAATTGCCTCTGTTTGGCAGCAGCAGTTGCCTGTTGCGCCGCCTTGGTGGCCACCGTCTTGAGCGGCTTCCCAGTGCCCCGCAGCGGCAAGACAATCTTCTTATCACTGTTGGTCGCCTGCAGCGTCTGGTAGGTGGTTGTCGTCGCTAACGTTGGCGCCGCCGTTTGGAATTGTGTCGCACCCGCGGTGCTCTGTGGCAATTGAATGAACTGTTGCGTTCCATCCGCATTTGTGGAGAGCGCAATTAACTGGGGCTGCGCTTGCGTCGGCTGTGCCAGAGTGAAGCCCCCACCCAGATTGGCGGCCAGACTCTGCAGTGAGTTCGCATAGAGCTGCAGTTCGTCGTTGCCATTGCTGGTGGCCGGAGCTGCATTTGGATGTGATAGAAAGAAACCATTGCCCAAGGACTGTGGCTGCAATTGCAGCGCCTGCAAACCCTGCAGTCCCTGCACACCAAACTGCCCCAGTGTGGCCAGATTTTGGACTTGGGGAAACGATGTCTGCAAATAGTTGATGCCACCTCCATTGCTCAATGTGGCGGCAGCCAGTGCCTGTTTCTGCAGCTCGTTGAGGCTCTCGGCACTGAGTTGAGCGGCGGCGGCGGCAGAGTTTGTCTCTGACTCGGATTCACTGGTAGACATGGGCTCACAGCTGGGCAGATGGCGCTGGAACGAGTCATAGTTGCGATAGGTGCACTGGCATCGCTCGCACTTCACCTGGCCGGTAAACTGTGCCGTCGACAGATTACCATCGCCACCAATGATGCGATACTCGGTGATCGAGTCATCCACGCCATCCATTTGCATGATCTTCAGCTTGGCGGGCTCATCGCGTGACTCGCTCTTCTCAAAGTAACGCTTTGCCGCACTCCACGTGAAGCTCTTGGTGCGCATGCCAGCGCTGGCCTCGCTTGATATTTCGCCATTGCTACTGCTGCAGACGGACTGACGTCGTGTGATACCGGCGACGGTGGCCATTTCCTTTTTGCTACGCTGATTGAGGCTGAGAAGGACGCCTTCGGTCAGATTCTTGGAGAGTTTGCGTCGCTTAAGGGCCGCCATGCTGCCATCTAATTTGGCCCAGGAGCGGGTCGGTGCACTGGCTTTGCTTTTCAGCTGTTTGGCCTGATTGGAGCTGCGCGCGGCTGAGAGCATGGCATCCTCGACTGGATTGCTGGCTGGCCAGCAATTGCTCAGCTCCAGCTGTTTGCTCAGGCTATTCGAATTGCGTGTGTCCTCGTCACAGATGGTGACTGAAGCGCTCCCCGCTGCTTGGGTCGAGGAGGGTGTTGTGCCATCTTTGGACTGTTCGCTCATCGCGAATTCGGTCTTGTCCAGATCCTCGTACATGAATATGTCCAGCATGGAGATGCCGTCGAGAAGCTCATGCGGCAAATCCTCAAATATCGCATCCTTAATCTCTGGCGGCAATAGATCGGCATTCTGCTGCGGTTCCTCCTCCGTGTTCTCATCGGGCGACACATACGAATTGGGAAACTCTGCCCAATCCGACTCAAGGAGATCGCTGCGCGCTAAGCTACTGTGCCATTTGGCTATCTGCGCCAGTCCCAGCTGAACCAGCGAGCAATTGGGATTACTGTGATCCACAGTGAAATGGCGACCAGCATCCAGTGTCAGCGTGTTGGAAAAACTATTCTGTATGGTGGTGCGCACCGTGTACTCTACAATTTTCCAGGGCTCCTTGGATGACCAATAGAGGCGACTGCACAGAAAATTAATCGGCACAATGGCCTCAAAAGAGTCCGAGAATCGTGGCACAATCGAACCCAATTGTCGCACCTCCAGCGAACCAATGTGAAACTGCACCTTCGCTGGCTCAATCAGTTTCTTGCGCTTCCGGTCGAGTTCCACGTAAACGGGACGCGACACCTCAAAGTTCGATTCAAAGGTGACGCTGGGCGAGCCGTTCGCTCTGAGGGCATTCCGTGCGTGGGCCGGACAATACATGGACTTGTCGGTGAGGAAGGCGCAATCGATGCTCCGCGCACAGGGATAATGATAGTGCTCACCGCACGACTTGACATTGCAGCCAACTGTGGCGCCTCGATTCCCACAA
This sequence comes from Drosophila kokeensis, assembly GCA_035042145.1. Classification (NCBI taxonomy): domain Eukaryota; kingdom Metazoa; phylum Arthropoda; class Insecta; order Diptera; family Drosophilidae; genus Drosophila; species Drosophila kokeensis. The sequence continues at coordinate 943,048 of JAWNLT010000467.1, read as the reverse complement.
ACGGTGCATTTAATCATGCGTCCGCGCGCCACAGCACTGTGCACATTCTGCAGTGATCCATCGATCTCCTCGAACACCTCGGCGGACCACATGGCACAGTTCGTATGCACCCAGCAGTCGTGACCGCAATAGAGCAGACGCGCCTCCTCGCTGGAGAGACCCTCGCCGCTCTTGCGACAGAAGAGGCAGACGCGCGAATCGAGACGTGTCTTCAGCGCACACCCACTGCCCAGATCATCCACATCGTCTAGCGGTATGTCGAGGACGCCAACACGAGGCGGCTGCGAGACTGCATGCTCCTGGGCATAGGTCGATGGTGACTCCTCCAGTTCCTCGTAGCCGCACGACTCGAACATGTCCTCCTCGAGGGCATCGGTACAGGCCTTCGTTTCGTTCTGGAACCAGGGAAACTGCTCGCTCAACAGCTCCTTGTAGGCAATGTCCAGTTCATCACAGTTGCTCTGCTGTATCACCTGGCTCATGTCGTAGTTGAATTCCGCCAGCGATACGTACGCATTACCGGCGATCTTCTGCTTGATATCGACCAGGCTAAACGAATGCGATTGCGTCACCGGCTGCAGGCAGCTGCATGGCACTGGCGTTGTTGGCTTGGGATTGGCTTGCGATTGCTGCTCCTTGAACTCGTAGACATCGTCGCTGTTCTGTGACTCACCGTCGCTACCGAGACCATTGTAGTTGAACTGCAGTGCCTTGGGCTGCAACTTGCCCTGGCTCTGAGTTTTGGCCGCGCCAGCAGCGCAACTGCAGCGCAATTTCTTGCGCGGACTGAGCTTGAGCAGGGCGCATGCCTGTCGCGACTTGCTAAGCAGCTTCAGCACACTGTACAGACTCGACTTGAACTCCTCCATGACGGCCTGTCGCCACTCGTCTGCCTTGTTGCGGGATACATCGCAGCGTCTGGCACACTTCTTGCATATGAACTCAATGGACTCGGGCAGGGTGCTGAGCAGATTGTATTGCTCATCGCTGAGGCCTTCGCACTTGGAGTGCACCCATTGATTGCAATCGCCGCACTCCATCATCTTTAGATCAAAATCGTTGTCGTCGTAGCACTTTTGACAGATGGGACAGAAGTTGCCCTTCTTGCGTAGCTTAAAGCAGGCAGTGCACATGGGCAGATTGCCAACGAACTTGGACACCTTGGTGGTGGCACACGATTTGCACTTGAGACAGTTGACACAGATGAGCGGGCGATCGGCGCCGAGGAGACGTTTGCTGGTCCCCAGACATGTGCTGTGATAGTTCTTCTGGCACTTTTGGCACTTCACCTTCGATCCGGACGACATGTTGCACGTGTAGCAGACGGTGCATCGTGGACACAACCAGTTCAGACGCTGCGTGAGCTGATTCAGCGCTGTATTTGTGCTAGCCGAAATGGCACAGGCATTGTGCGCTGTCGTCTCGAGCAGACTGTTCATCAGTGTGTCATCGAAGGAGCTGTGCTTCAGATTGTACTCGTCCAGCACACAATACTGATGGTAGGGCTCACAGCAGCAGGCACAGAAGATGAGCGGATCCAGCCCCGTCGAACCGCACAGAAAGCAGAGCGCACGCTGTGCCACTGTCTCCGTCACGATGAGTCCAAAACCCGTTTGGCACACCTCAGCCGGATCATAGTTCTCCCAGAAGTCTATCGAAATCAGGGCCTTTAATCGGTTCACCTCCTTGGCTAAAGCACGGCGACTTTGTGCCGCTGTCGGCTGATTTCCCGCATTACTGCTGGCTTCGATGTTACGCTGCTTCTTGCTGGCCACCAATCCGTTCGAGGATAACGTCACTGTTGATGTCGCATTGCGAGTGGACACCTTGCCCTTGGATGCTCCTGCTCCTGTTGCAGCTGCTGCCTTTTTAGCCTCTGTTTGGTTGGTATTTGATTTGTTGCTCTTTGATTCCAGCACGCCTTTAGCAACTGGCTGTGGTTGTGACTCGGCTGAGTCTTCAGTTGACGCCGGTTTGCATGTGGCACAATTGTCGTTCTCATCGGTAACCATCATTTGTACAGGCAATGGCGACTTCGGTTTCTTCAGGCTTGCCACTTCAGGTGGCGTCGAATTAGTTGCTGTTGCTGTTGTTGGCACAGACTCAACCGCTGAAAACTCGTCTTCCTCATCGCCAAAGGTGGCAATCTGTTGACCCAATACAACGGATGCACTGCGGCACACGTGCTTCACACGCGGACCCTTCAAATCGATGCGTTGCCGCTTCAAGTTATCTGGCACCGTTGATGCGGATGTGGAGGCCACCACCTCGGCAGCCTCCATTTGATTGCTGCTTGCGGCTGAAGTTGAACTTGTCTGTGGCGCATGCGGCGCTGCAATTTCCGCCGTTGTTTGCGGTTCATCCTTTTGAGTCTCTTGCGCAGTCGCCGTCTCAATCGCCTTTTTGGCACTGGGACTGAGCAGTTTTTCACCTTCCTGCTCCCTGGCCGCCTTCTCTTTGTCCTGTTTCGTCTTGCGTGTGATTTTAACGGGCGCAGCTACTTCAATGCTGCTGGCCACAGCACTTTGACCAACAGCAGTCTCCGCAGCGGCAGCCACTTTAGACTCTTTGGTTTTCTTCGTGTCGCTGGCGGCGTTACCGATTTTCAAGAACAAAGGCTTTTCGAGTATGGCTGGGCGCAGTATCGGTGTGCTGCCAAAGGTGAGATTGTTCTCGGCCAACGGATTTGATTTGATGGAGTTTACTGTTGTCTCCGCACTGGATTTCCACTTGATGGTCGCACCACCACCCACAGAAGAGGATGCAGCGACAGTCGGCGCTGAGAAACGCAAACTAGCCGTTGGCGACAACAGCTCGGGGCATCCTTTATCATCCTTGCCGGCAGCCTCATCGCGCATGCTAGCGGGTAGTATGGCACTCATGCGACTTCTGTGCGCCGTGGTTAGCTGGAATGCTGCCAGGCATTTCTTCAACCAACATGCCGTGCAGCGCTCCTTATACAATTTCTTGAAGTTCTTCAGCTGGCTTTTGAGCGATTGTATATTACAGCTGCCACCGGTGTCTGAAAATAAAAAAAAAAACAACAAAATTATTGAAAGTACAGATCTCAATTAAGCTTCACAATCACTGCTTACCATCTGTGCCCTTGCACAGCACCTGCTGGTTTGTTAGCGCTGCATTTGAGCTGGAGCTGGCGCTGGAGCTCGAGTGCGTGGCCGTTGATGCTTTCGATATTTTTGTCATTCTGGAGATGAACTTGCGACAAACTTCACAGGCAATCACGCCAAACTTGCGTGCCAATGGCGCATCCTTGTTATTAACGGGCGTGCCGCAAACAACGCAGGACATAGCCACAACTAAAAGAAGACCGAAAAAAAAAGAGATGAGCAGAGTATTCAAATGGAACATTAACTAGACAATCAGCGTACCTGAATTGGCATTGTTGAGTGAGCCAAAGGACATTTGAGCATTTGCTGGCACAGTGACACTGGAGATTGTGGGCAGGCCAGCAAATGAGCCGCTCTTATCCATTGGAAATTGTAGGCGCGACTGGCGCAGAACAAAGTTGCCGTTGTTGAGCTTAGCCGTACCAAAGTTGGGAAACGACGTTGAGGATGAGCTAGACGTCGAGACGGGAGCGGTGGCTGTGTCGCCAGCAAAGTCACCTCCCAGTCCAAAGTAATTCTTGGGCTTTGCTTTGACACCGGCATCATTGGAATTCTTTTTGCTGCTAATGCTGCCCAACTCCAAAAGCCTTTTATTGGGCTTTACGATGCGCGAAGATCGCGTGCGTGTTGGTAGCACAATGGATTTATCCACTTCCAGATGCCTATCGTCGACGCCCATGTCATCAATGCTTGCAGCGGGTTCGGCACTCTTCTCAGAGACTGCATCTTCATTGTCCTCCATGTCGTCTTCGTCCATATCATCATCATCCTCAATGTCATCGCTGCTTGCCGAGCTACAATAATAAAATTAATAACATTAAATTATATTTGATGCTGGCAAGCAAATATATATAATTTAAATATTTGATAAGGTATTTTTCAATTATTTTACACATTTCAATTGATGAACTATCCCAAATTGGTGGAATAATTGATAAATTTCAATTTAATCTAAGGGAGAAACGTTCAACAACTGCAGCATACTCTAAGGCTGTCCATAAACTAGTTTTATCGGCGGAGGCTTCTTGTGTAAAATAAAAATAAATTATTAATTATTAATTATGGCTTACCAATCATCTTCGTTGTCGTCGGATGCCTTTTGCTGGGGCTCATTCTTGCGAAATGTGACACCGCCAGAGACGGCATCCTCATCGGCCAATGGGGCGCCAAAAGCGCGCGATAGGCCAGAGCCAAAGAGGCTCATTGAGCTGGAATCCTGTATCGAGGAGGAGGAGGAGGAGGATGCCACAGGCACTGAGCGAAACTTCAGCGAGTTGAGCTTGTCGATGTTTGAGTAATTGTTGAGTATCTTGGACAGTTTGGAGGGACGCACGATGAACTCGCTGCCCCTGCAATAGTTGAGCGGTCGATTCATGCTATCCTTCTTCATGATGGAGATGAGCGGCACCCGATTATCCGGGTTGTAAAAACGCTTAACCACCGACTTGTCATCGCTGGTCTCCAGTATGTTCTTGAAGGTGACTGTTTTCTTTTGCTTGATCGCCGTCGCTGGCGGCTGCGTCCCTGAGGCACCACTAGTCGCCGAGGACGCCACACTGTTTGGATTGGGACTGGGGGCAATAGCAGCGGTGGCGCTGGAAGCGGCGACGGCTGCTTCCGTTGCCGTCTCATTGGCCATTTCGATTGATGGCTTTAGCTGAAAAATCGTAAACACGACTGGTTAGTCATAAGAGTTCCACTCGCGGCCCAATCAATAATGCATGCCAAGAAGTAACTAAATACATACGTAGATGGATGCACGCTCGTAAAAACTAAGAAGCATGCAAAGCAAAGCAAAATAAACTTAAAGCAAAACAAAGCAGGGCATGGGCGTGGAATACACGGCAGCAGGAGGGCAAGGGTGGCAAGGGAAGCAGGCAGGGAGCAAGTGCAAGTTTTGGGGGAAAAAACGAGTTATGTGCAGGTACAGGTAAGCAGAAAGGCAGGCAGGGTAAAGCGCGAAAACGTCATAAAAGCCAATTAAGCAGGTAAGCGAGCAAACACAAGCAATAGGCAAGGGCAGAGGCAAAGGAAAAAGGCTGGGGCAGAGGCCGAGGCAGACAGGCAGGCTAGGGGGAAGCAGTAGTCAGTTAGTTAGTAAGCGGGCAGCAGGTAAACAACAAGCATAAGTCGGGGCGCATAATTTAGCGCCCGACTCTTGACGGGGTTCTTATTTACATTGGCTAAAAAATAACATACACATATATTAAAAAAAAAGGAGGGAAGGAAGAAAAAAACCAAGAGCTGAAATGGGGCATGGTGGTAAGTAAATAACACGCAACACAAAGCCGGGACACACAAAAATCACTGAGGAAAATCGGCTTTAACATATATTTATACACATAATATATAGTTAACATATATGTATTTTTTGTTGCATTTTTTTGTTTGTGTGTAGAGTAGAACAACATGAGGCTAGGCTAAATAAATCCACTTACCATTGCAGCGTCTTCGTTGCCAGCGCCCGCTGCCTCTTCTGCCACGTTCAACTCGACGACGACGGCGCTGGCAAAGGGGTTCGTCAGCAGACCAGCAGCTGCGCCTCCCCCGCCCCCAGCAGCAGCAGCAGCAACTGCTGGCATCGACAACGACGATGACGTTGAGGTCGACGTCGCTGCCAGGGTTGCACTCGCACTCGCTATAGTTGCTACTGTTGTTGTTGTTGTCGTAGGAGCAGCAGCAGCAGTTGACGATGAGGATGATGAAGGGCAATTAAATTGCAATTGTTGTTGTTGCTGTTGTTGCTTGAGTTTCGACGTTGAGGGCAACATCACCTCTCGTCTTTCCCTATTCAAGTTTTTGAAATTTTTATAGCCTCCTTTGCGTACACGCTGCGACGCACTGGGGCACTGAGGCACAAGGGGGACAGCAGCTGCTGTTGTTGTAGTTGTTGTTGCTGTTGTTGTTCTCTTGTCATTGGTGCTGCTGTCATCGTCGTCATCGTTGTTTGTGTCCTCGGCGGCATCATCGGGCCCGGAGGCAGCATTGCTGTTGTTAAGCTCGATGTTGTTGCCTTGATTTTTGCATTCCTTGACCTCTGTTGCGGCGCTCTTGTGATGACTGCCACCATTTACATTGCCGCCATTTGTTGTACCGCCTCCGTTTCCGCCGCCACCTGATCCACCAGATCCTGCTCCTGCACCATTGCCGGCACTGTCGGCCGCAGCACCACTGGTTGCACCACTGGTCGCCGCGCCACTCGACGCATTATCATCGTCATCGTTATCACAATTGTTGCCCTTGTCCCGCGACGCGGAGTCTGTACTCTGTTCGCCCTGCTGATGCTGCTGCGCTGCCGATGATGCGGCATCATCCTCCAATTGTAGGACACTTATCCGCTTACGATTAATCGACTTGGATGGTTTCCCGGGGAACTTGGAGCGGCCCATAATATACGCACTTGCTGATCTTTGATTCTTTGCATTTGCATTTGCACTTGCATTGGCAAATCCTTTTTGTTGTTCTTTCTGATTTGATTTGATTGGTTGGTTTATTATTTTATTTTCTGCTACTGCAAACTATCTTCGCTGCTAGAAAAAAAGGCAAAAATGTTCACGTGAGCCCAAAAGACCGGTATTAGCAACAAAAGCATCCACAGCAGCAGCAGCAGTGGCAGTGGCAATAACAACAATGCCTGTAAACCGAACCACGTTTGGAATGCGTCAATTTCCCCCTTAAGCGCACACACACAGATACACAAACATGCACACACACATACACAACCAATACAAAGCCACTTTGCCTGTTGTAGTTGTTGCTGTGGTTACCAATTCCACACCACTCCCCTCTGCTCCTTTACACCCCAAACACTCTCAGTAGCCAACGCTTCGCGACTCGTTTTGTTAGTTCGTTCCTTTATTACTTTATTTTTGTGTTTTGTTGTTTAGCTCGTTTTCGCGCGCGTTCCTCGCTCCTTGCTTTGCAAATTACAACTACTAAAGCCGAATGGCCGAAGGTGACGTCGCAACGCGCGTCAGCCGCATTCGTTAGCTTCGTTGTTTTTTTTTTTTGCTTATGCTCTCTCTGGCGCTCGCGCTTGCACTCTTACGGTCTCTCACTCTCTCGACACAAATACACACACATACAAACGATTCGCCGCTCTCTCTCTCTATGGCGCTCCTGCCACTGTTCGCTACACTAAACATTACACACTAAAGGTGCAATTGCAGCTGCCTTTGTCTCGGCTGTTATTATTGGTTCGGCTCCTGCAGACGACAACGACGACGACGATTGCTGCCACGTCTTGCGTGACCACCGGCATGACACACACACCACCTTTTTTCCTCACGCAGTGTTACCACTAAATATACATATAGTAAAAAAAAAAAAATCGTCGCAAGAGCAAAAAAAAAATTCAGCGCCTCAACACTCCTTCTTAGCACGCGCTCGCAATCGTCCGTCGCTTACAGACTCCTGTCGCGCCCTGCCACCCAACCCCCTCTCTCAAAAACCACACGCTCTATCTTTCCCTCTCTCTCTCTCTCTCTCTCTCTTGCTTGCTAATCGGCAACGTCAACGTTTCATCGACGTTTTAAGTGGTTTTTCTACTTTAGACTTGAACTTTTTCTACTTCGCAGGATTTTCTTGTCATTCATTCTTGTTGTTGCTAACGCGCTGTTGCTACTGCTGTTGTTGCTTCATTTTTATTGCTAAGATCTGAAATTCTTACTGTTGTTTTTGTTGTTGTTGTAGCCCACTACCCTCTGTTTTAAGTGGTGGGTTTTCCTTTATGACTGCCTTTTTACGACAGTTTTTCTTTGCTTTATGAGATTTTCGTCGTCTTATGTCTTATGGTGACGAGAGTTTCAAAATTCTTCTTTTTGCGCGTTTAGTTTTTCTGCGTTTTGAGTTTTTGCTCGTAGTATTTACAATTTTCCACATTGCTGTACTCTCACTGTATGTGTGTGTGTGTAATATGTGTGTGTGTAATGTGTGTGTGTGTGTGTATGTTCGCGAAACGTTGCTCAACTATGGTAGCAATTTGGCTGTGGCTGATTCATCATCATCTCACCAACTAGATCATTATCATTATCATTGTTATCATCATTATTATCGCTGTGATGATCAGCTACATCATCATTACAAACCACTACACTCACGAACACCGCACTTATACTAACACACTTTTTGCGTATGCGGCTTTACACACCTGATATATATATGTGTGTGTGAATTTTTGTCTTAGCGCGATTTCTTGAATCTGGAAAAATTATTGAAAGGGGGGGAAAACAAAGTAGAAATTTATTAGTTCGCTTCGTCGCAGTTGGCAAACAAGTTGAGATATATTTTTTTTTTACTGTGTGTGTGGGTGTGCAATGACTTTGTGAGAGTGTATGTGTGAGTGCGATGAGTGCATGTTTGTACACATGTATTCGAGTGTGTGTGTGTGTGTGTGTAGACGGGTGAATGTATTTTATATGCTGCAGGAGCTGCATGTGACGGTTAACAATGTTTGTGAACTACTTAATGCCACTGGATGGGAAAAGGGGAATGGGAGTTGGGAATGAGAATGAGTTGAAAAACGTTCGACTGCGTGTGCGCCTCACACGCCTCTCCTCTCTACTACTACTACTCCCCCGTTCGACAGAAGACTTGCCGTGACCGTTTCTTTTTTATGTTTTTATCCTTTGTACCCATTAAAAGCTAAGTAAAAAAGCAGCTAAAGCTGTGCAAATGTGGGTAACAATGAATGATATTTATGATGAGCTAAATCGAATTGGCTTTTCAATTTGATGAGTAGAAAAAATAATATAACAATGAATGATATTTATGATGAGCTAAATCGAATTGGCTTTTCAATTTGATGAGTACAAAAAATAATATATATTAAACTATCAAACGTGCACCAAATTTTAGTTTCAATTTTCAAAGCGCACGTTGAGGTGCTCCAATTTGGCCTCGTTGAAAACGAACAGTTTTAAGTTTGAACTTTCACTTTCACTTCTTACACTTATTTATGTTATCTTTCTTTAAGTTTTACGGTAACAAGGACGAAGCATTCTAGCCGTAGTTTCTACAGGATATCTGGCAGTCAAGCATTTGGGGGCCCGTTTGCTTTTTTTTGGTTGTTTTAACTAGCTGCTGCAATTGACTCGGCTTAAGCTTTAGCTGCATGCATGACTCAGCTCAGTTCGTTCATTCGTCTGTTTGTTAGTTTGTCAGTTCGAGCATAGTTGATTGTTTTTCTGTGTGCAAACGGTGTTTGTATTTGCTTAGAGACACACGACACAATACAATACAAAACACAACAGCTCGAGTCGAATCGACTGAAAGCGACTCGGTAGCAAAAGCAGCAGCAGCAATTACCCCACTACAGTTACACCACTAACTGACCAGCTAGCCTGGTAAGAGCTGGTTAGCTAGACAGGCATTTAGTCAGTCAGTTGTTGTTTTTAGTTAGTTATGCAGCTAGTCAATCTTGTCAACTGTACTCAAAAGTGCAGTTTTGCTTTGTCTGTCGTTTGTTTATGTGTGGCCAGTCAATAATTTAGTTTTCCACCTATCGTATACATACATATATATTTGTATATATACAAATACACAAACATATATAATCTGTTGCTGAGATTGGAATTTCATTTATAGCTTGACTATTACTTTTATCTTTGCGCCACAAGCAAGCAAGCTGGCATGATGTAAGCATTTAAGTTCAGCTCTATTGAATAACACAAAAATATATCTGTCATTTATACATATATATTTATTTATATATATATTTATACATATATATATATACATATATATATTATGCATGCGTGCAGCGATCACAATAATTGCAGACTGAACATTAAAAATCTAATCTTTATAGAACCTTTTTTAAATCGTTTTTGAAGCTATCTTAATGGAACTTGTCCTATTTCAAGTCGCACGAATTGGATTAGTCGATCTTATCAAAAAAAAAAATTTATTTAATGATAATTACATTTATTTAGTACAAATATATGTATATGTTTTAATAAGCGCAATTGTTTGAGATATAAGTTATTATTATTTTATATAATTATATTATAATATAATTATAATTATTCATTTAATACTTTTCTTATTCCCATGCTGTGATTTTAACTCGATAGTATAGTCGCTAGTATATCCGAGTTTGTTGCACAAGGGATCTAGGTATCATTGTTTTTCAATATGGAGTAAGAGGGTGGGGAAGAGAGATGATGTTATGATAAATGCATGTTAATTAGTGTGATCAAGAGACAAGAGATCTATGATAATTAAATACTAATACGTAATTCTATGTGATGAATATTGCAATCATGATGCACACACATTCAAATGCGCTAAGCAAAATACAAAATGACAGATGACATAACAAACTAAAGGTTAATTCGCTCAAGCTCAAAACAATTGTCAACAATTTAATACTCTCACAACAAACTACGCTTTAAATTGCAAATTCAAAAACACAGTGACACATAAAACTGGCAGACTAGAATTAATAACAGCGCAGCGTTGACATCAATTAAGTCAATGTACACACACACACAGATACATACATATGTATCTCACATATGAACTAATCAATAAAATCTCACTTAAGATGACAAAATGTCGAAACACGGCAGAATCATTGCAATTAATAGTTGCAGACTTTGAGATACCCTGTTGCAAATTTAAGTTTAACTCTCAAAATGTAACTTCAAAAAGGTTACATAACAAAGACATTATTTTGTGATTAGTTTATACGGTTTTTTTTTCAAGGGTGAACGAGTTTATAACATTTTGGTGATCGTCACAAATCAAACAACAGTTTTGATGAGAGCTCTAAAAGTGTCATTTTGATTTATGCAAGTCGAATTTTTCTATAAAACTAATTTACAATACATTCAAATGAATTTGTTTAAAAATCTAGAATATGCTGACAACAAATGAAGTTCAACTTGAAGTTCTTCGTGGGTCTAATTAGCAAGAGATCACTATACGAGACGGTGTGTATTAAAAGAGCAATTAATTTGAATGTTTTGAATGCTACAAATAAATAAAAGTCACGCGAGGTGCGTGGCGAAAGATGGAGACGAGAAGGTGCTGCTGGTTGAAGGTGGAGAAGGTGGCCGACAACAAACAACAAATATACAACAATCTCCACAAAACTCGCCGACGTAAGAGAAGCAAAGCAGAGCAGGGCAGCAATTCGTATGAGCGAATCGAGACGAATCAAGTCGAGTAAACGACGCGAATTGCACGAAGCAGCCGAGGCACAAACGACAGCGACAACAACAGCAAGGGCGCTAGGCCGCACACACACCTTTAATTTAATTGCCATCAATTATGGTAAAAAGATTAAGAAATCAAAACAAGCGCAAAACGTAGAAAAACATGAATAAGGCGAATGAGAAGCAAAACGAAACGAAACGAAACATGTACAGCAAACAGCGACAACCACACACACACATATACAAGCTCAAGCAGACAGGTAACCAGCAGCAGAGACAGAGACAGACATACATAAAGAGCCGTACACACTTTGCAAATTGCGAGTAATTGAGCAGATTAAAGTCAAGCAGCGACACCAACAGCAACAGAGGAGGGAGCAGATCAGACAGACAGACAGGCAGGCAGGTACCAACAACAACAACAACACCGACAACGACGACGAGATGCCAGCAAGATTTCGATTGAAGCCCGAATCAACCGACGAACGATTAAAAACGTGAGCACGACAATCACAATAACAACAACGATACGAATACATGCCGAGCTACTAAATAGACGTCTACACATAAGCACGCCATTCATACAAATACACATTTGCAAAATGAGCGCGACAAAAAAATGCACAGACTCATACACACACACACAAATTTAGTATGTAAATTTGCATTAAATTATGCAAAAATACCTAAATTATATATGTATGTTTGTTCAGGCCAAGACAAGGCAAGAGCAAAAAGACCAACAAAATTGAGACCAAAGACCAGTGTAAATAAGAGCGCAATGGAGCCGAACAACAAGAGAAAGCCAAACAGGCCGCCAAGCGGAGCAGCTGAAGAAGTTGATTTAAGCAGCAGCAGCAGCAGCCAAAGACAACAAGCAACAAATGTGTCCCCCGTCGTCGTCGACAGATAAAATTGAGAACGGCATGCCATGCACAGAGAGCGAGAGCTAGCGAGAGAGTTAATATGCGAGCCGAGGCCAAACGAACGATGCAAAGGTGGGGGCCAACTAAGCATTCAGTAGGAGAGCGCACATTTGCGTGGGTGTGCGTGTCCCTCTATCTCTCTCTCCCTCTGTGTGTGTGCCAGTGTGCGGTAGCGAAGGTGAATGAGGTGCCCAAAAAGACGTTCAAATCAAAACACGCAGCAAAGGTGAAAGAAAATGTGCGCGCCAATATGTGGGAGCGAAGCATATGTTTGTCTGTGTGTGTGTCTGTGCATGAATGAGCATTAAAAACTGAGCGTGAAACGCAGTTTGATGCTCAATTGCCACGAATACGAAAGCAGCAACAACAAAAGCTACATCAACAATAACAGAAGCAGGCTATGTTAGCTGTTGCTGCCGTTGTTCTGCTACTGTTGTTTGATTTGCTTTTGTTAGCATGGCATAGGTAAATATGTACTATTTATATATGCGTGTGTGTGGTGGTGGTGGGTTCTTTTAAGTGGCAGCTGCTGCTACTGCACGCAGCGTATAATGCTGCACGCAGCGTATAATGCTGCACAAAAAACTATATTACAAATAAAAGATAATATTTTGCCTAGAAATTGGCAAATGCCAATCCAAATAAGTTGTAGCATTTGCTTCGAGGGTTGCGTGACAAGTTGTCGCTAAATGCAGTCTGAAAATGTGAAAAACGGCACAAGTCACAACGACAAAAATAAATAAGTAAACATTAACGACGTTCAATATTTCAGGCATTAGCTTACATATAAACATATATGCACACATATTCAAATGCATATACATTCACAATAGGCAATTAGTCATTTTGCGCTTTAATGCTATTTTTCGTATATTTGCGCGTAGTTTCTCACGCTCACAAAATTTTACGATTCGCAATTTGCCTTTTTGATCGAAAAATATGTTAGAGCAAAGATGATGAGAAAGAGAGAGAGACACACACATGCATGCATACACGCACATATCATATGCAAATACATACGTAAACATATTTCGTAATTATTCATCAAAATTATCATCGCAGCAGCAGCAGCCGGCCACGAATAAAACAACAACAAAAACAGACAACAACAAAATGCAAAACAAAACTGAGAGAGAGCAACAATAACAACAATGGAAAAAATCTCGGGCCAATCGATTTAGCTGCCAGCTTTTCATTTGTGTGTAAATATGTGTGTGTGCACATAATTTATTAAAAGTTGGAAAAAGCAACGCAATTTTAGTTTTAAACACATAAACACTTGGCCGCATTGCTGTGTGTGTTGAGTATGCGAGAGCCAGTAAATAGTGGGAGAGAGAGAAAAATGTGATTTAAAATTACAGAAACAATTAACTGTAGAGTTACCCTCACTCCCTCACACACCAACAACAAGACATTGAATATTATTTATTGATGCTCATTCTCAATTGTCTCTCTATCTCGCTCGCACTCACACACCTCTTTCAGAGTGACTACCGTTGATTTTGTTTTCCAACTTGCTTTCTATAGTATTTAATATTGCACGCCAGCATGTATGTGTGTGTGTGTAAATAATGAAACGACGTAGACATATCTATATTTAGAGACAAGAAACTGTATAATTTGCACTGCTATTCTCCTAAGAAAATCAATGCACGAAATACAAATAATAAAATCAACTGTTTATTTGTATGTATGCAAATGAATTGTTAGTTTTCAAGTGTCGAAATGCATGTTAAATGTGACTATATACAAAAAAAAAAGGGGGAAAAAATAAAAGGCGAGCGACTGACTCATCTGCCAAATAAAAAAAACAAATGTGCGGATGACGCCTAACTGTATTTTATATGGTATTCGTAATTACCTTTTGTGCTCCTAATCTTTATGTATCCAATTCGGTTGGTTGACAATATTAAAATCATAATTTGCCATGCACACCATTCAACACTCTAGACTTGTGTTCGATTTTCGGTATTTTTCGTTTTTATTTTCGTTCACTTATTTGTTGGTTTTTGCTTTGCTCTCGCATTCGCCTGCTTGGCGCGCTTGCTCTTTCTCTCTCTCTCTCTCTCTCTCGCTCTGATGCCGAAAGAAACACAAAAACAGCGCAACACTCACGCATACAAACACACATTCGACACTAGCTCACGCTCTCTTTTTCTCTCTCGCGCCCGCGCGTTATTTATACATATATACATATGCGTGTATGTGTGAGAATGTCTGTATATTTTTTACGACGATGAAAAAGCCTGCCTCTTCACAAATCAGGTTTTCATCATTTTATTTCACATTTCTAAGCAATTTGCATTGCAACTTTGATTACAATACACCGCATGAAGCACTTATTAACACTTTTCACAATAAATTATCAATTATTTGCGACATTTTGACCGATTTTTCACGAAATTTCTCGAGCAGCTTCTGGATGCTCGCAGTTACCAGGTATTATCGCTTATCGCTATAAACAGTGCGACTCTGCGACATTGCCACAATATCGATAGTATTGCTACGAAACTGTTAATTGTTAAATACTATCGTGTTTTAAAGATGTAAATATGAAATCATAATCGTCTTAGACTTGCATTACTTTTGCTTGAATATTTCGATTTTAACTTATGCATTTTACATAATGTTAAGCTTCCAGCCAACATAAAAACCCAATTTAGCAAAACTCAAAATGGTCATGTTAACCGAATGCAGTACTGTTAACTAAGGCGACACCTGGCGAAATTTTATGTAAGCGGCTTAAGCGGTTTATTTCAAATTTCATAAGATTTATTTATCAATTTTATAGTTGCTGCTATTGTCTGCTTGTGATATTTTATTGCAACTGGATTATTTGAATGCATTTTCGCTGTATCCATAATCTACAAAATGCTTTGAGTGTGATAAAGCGTTATTGTAATTATGAATTTATTAGGGAGCCATGCGTCGAACTCGCTGCTTGATGATACTCATTGATTTTCGATATTCGTCTAAACGCGACTCCATAAATTCGTTGAGGCCAAACACCGAGTCAACGACGGGTTTTTGAGTCGGAAAACAAGTCAATGCATTTTGCATCATTACTCGAATCATCCCAACGAAATCATCGAAATTATTGAACTGATTACGATTGAGTCGGTCTTTTAGGATTTCCCAATCCAGTGGCTCCACGGCATCATGATCATAGTTGGGATTTATGGCAAAGTTACGCCACAATTCGCAACTGTTGAACACCCAGTTCAGGTGCAAGAGTTTCTGTTTGGTCAGCGATTTTAGCAGCAGCTCGCAGTGATGCTTCTCAATCAAATAGTATTGCCAGTCGTGGAAAACTTTCAGGTTAACCTCCAATTTATCGGGCTTCTCGTCCAGCATCGACAGCAACTCATCGTCCAATCCGACTTCGGCTTCACCTACGGATTCCACTTTGGGTTCGACGACGGGTTCGTATTCAATTTCGTCTTGAGCTTCGTGTTCGGGTTCACGGCTTGTTGCGATATGGCTTTGCTCTTGCGGCCAAAAATGCTGCGTTGACTTTTTGGCCGGCTCCTGTTCGAGATGCTTCGACTTCTTTTTGCGTTTCTTTATCTCGATTTCGTTGCACATGTCGATCTTGGTAAGATGATCGTAAAACAGCCCCTTCAGCTCCTTGGCGGCCAAAAGGACAGCCGACCCCTTCCGGTTGTACATCATGCAGTTGTCGAAGATCAACTCAAAGTCCACCAGCGCCTCGTTGCCATCCCAATAGTAATTGTTCTCCAATCGCTGCCTTATAGTGTTCAAGTCCATCGGATGCTTGATCTTAGTGTGGTAGTCGGGTATGCAGAGCGCGACTGCATTCACCGGATACTGGAATTTGATTGACCAACTACTGTTCCACAAATGATCCACCACAGTCTTAAAGCTGTCCAGCACATTCGTTCGACGTCCCACTTTTCCGGGCGGCGGCACAACCGGCGGCTGAACAATTCCATTCACCGGCTGAATGTACTCCTCCTCATTATAATCAATGTCCATCTGATCCATCTGATTTGACTAAAAATCAACTTTTTTCAGTCCAAATTATTTTTTCCAAAGATGTGAGATGTGAGATGTGAAACTATTCTGACAGAGAAACGCCCATCGAATATCGAATAATCGTTTTTTTTTTTTGATAATCGTTTTTATCGAAGCCTGCTTCGCAATTTTGATTATACTCGATATTTTAATATCTTAGATTAAGATTAATGGTTATAAGTTTGAATTTATATGTTGCCAGATTTTACAGGAATAGAATATATTTATTTATTATTATTAGGTAATCTTGAGATGAAAGTCATTTTACATTTTCTTCTGGCAAAATATCTTTAATAAAAAATAAATAAATCTTATCGATGACTGCTCTACTTTTGCCTTTTTAAATAGAGTGATTTCCGTTGAAAGATGCTTCGGAGAGCACATTTGGGCCAGAGCATTGCCTGCAACCAGCCAGTGCAACACACACACACACACACCACGCCACACTCGATGTTGTTCTTCCCAAAATGTCAGGCAAAATGTTGAATAACTTTGACAAGCACTTGACTAACTTGACTCGTCGACCCCAGCTTCAAAACGAGACACAGCAGAGGGAGACAGATAGAGATGGGGCACGCAGCGAGTTGCACTTTAGCATGAATTTTCAGTGTTTTCAAAACTGTCAAACTTCTTCAATGTTAAGTTTTTCAGTGTCTGCAGCTGCACATCAAATGCGATCGGTCCACGTCTATAATTTGCTCGATTTTCACTCATGCCTCTGTCAAAGTTCATGTTAGTTGACAATAAGTTTGTATGCCATTTGCTTAAGGGCATATTTAGTGCTCTTCCTTTTTGTTAGCCATCTGTTGCGAAACGGGGAACATCAAGTAAATGCTGAACTTACTAAAATAACTTTTGTATGCCCAAAAATATATGTGCAAAAGTGTGTAACAGCCAGAAGGAAACATATCTAAACTCGATAAAGTATATATATTTTTGATTAGCGACAACAATCGAGTAAATCTGAATATGAATGAGCCGAAACTCAGAGACTCAGAGGAATACAAGTTCTCAAGTTTACTTCACTTTTTCGGTAACTGAATCTGGTTCAATATGCGATACCAATAATATATCATCTTTTATATACATATATACAATACAGCCCTCTTACGGATAACAAATATATCCTGACATATTATTGATTTTTAAAATATGTTTGAATTTCAATGGAAAACGATTAATATCGCTACATCGATTAATATAGAAACTCTGGTCACACATATATTGTGATTCACTTTCTGCACAGTAGATAAACTCTATAAATATCAATCAGAACGAATATATTCAAAAAACTACCATCAGAAAGCCTACTTAGTATTCAAAAGCTGGGCTTGGGGTATCTCTGATCTGAGGAGGTGGACGCCAAGGGTTTGCTGCGCACGATGAGCGGGACATGGAGCAGGGTCTGTTAAGTCTGCCAGGTATATTTACTCCCGACTCCAATGTTCCATTGCAGCGTCAAGTTGAATACCCTTGATAGTGTCGCTCTTGCGCGGCATCTGCACAAGAATGGTCAGGATGAGCTGACCGTCAATTGGTTAAGGGTGGCTCTCCTCTACGAACTGCTCGAACTGATAGGGCGGCCATTTTGTAAAATGTAGCCCGAATGGAGGTTGGCAGGGGTTAGTCAATAAATTGGAGATTCTTGATTGATTGAGTTCTTCCCTTAAAGGGAATTGGCTGGGCGTAAGGGCGGCATACTGCAAATCTTACAGCTCTCAAGCGAGCAGCAGGAGCAGCTGCAGGTGCAAGCTTTTCGGTGTTGGCATTGATGCGCAGTCAACCCTACACTTGGAGTGGCAAGAGAAGATAAGTCCCAAGGCTGCCAGGTTATAGCTTCTATATACATATGTATATATAACCTGTACTTATTGGTTTACTTTTAATTTTAAACAATATAGTAGAAAATCTGTGAATACGTATTCCCCCTAAATTATTTTCATTACTTCTATACCAAAAAACATCGGGAATGGAAAAAAAAAAATCAAGATCTTTAATTTTATTTCCAGAATACTGAAAAATGGAAATGAAGACATGGGCTCACATGTGAAATATTGAAATTGTTGCATACTTTGAATGGCGTGTATTTGGGGTTATTCTCCAGGTAGATCGTTTAGCTAAGCATTTCTGTTCGCCTGTTATTTGAGTGGGGGAACAATGCGAAAACTCGAAGAAAAAAGCGTTTTTATTTTCATAGCCATTTCTTATTACTATATTATATTTATAAGAATTTCTTTATAATTTTTAAGATGTTGCTGGCTGCCATGAATCGGCCCAACTAAACAATAAATGAAACCATTATTGAATATAAGATTGAAAGCGATCACCTGACTGCCAAAGTGTTGCATACTTTTAGGCAGTTCGATTTAAATGCTATATTCAAAAGAAATTGTTGCATACTTTGAATGGCGTGCATTTGGGGTTATTCTCCTGGTAAATCGTTTAGCTAAACATTTCTGTTCGCCTGTTATTTGAGTGGGGGAACAATACGAAAGCTCGAAGAAAAAGCTCTCACATGTGAAATATTGATTTTTATTTGCATAGCATTGGTCAATTAGTATTATTCTCCAGGTAGATCGTTTAACTAAACATTTCTGTTCGCCTGTTATTTGAGTGGGGGAACAATACGAAAACTCGAAACTTCAAAATGCCATAACTTCGTCAAAAATCAACTTATGATAGAAAGCGAGGGCTTTCTTAATCATTTTTCAGATAGTAAGTATATTTCCAAAATGCCAGTTTTGTGCTTCATTTTTTTTTGGTTTACGTCCAAAGCAGATTCTTTTAAAATTAAAAGAAAAATATTTATCAAAAAACTCTTCTTTGCGCTATCAGCTTTTTGATAGCTTTATTTTTCAATTAATAACACAAAGTTATTTCCAAAAAGTTATTAGTTTATTCCAATAGATAATGAGGCTAGAACAATTGTTTATAGGAAGGATTGAAGCCAATTGCTATAACTTCTCACTACAAGAGTAACTAAACCGATCGATAAGCGAAATTAAGATTTGAAGCCCCCGCTTAACCTTCACAACAAGGAGAGTAATTAAAACGGTCGATCAGCTGGAATTATGCGAAACAACTGATTAGCTGCAGCAGCCGGCGAATCAGCGGACGCCATTTATCAAAAGAGAGAGAAAGAGAGAGAGAGAGCGCTGCGCAGAGAGAGCGCTTTGCAATGACAGCGCTGCTAACGCGGGCTGCTGTTGCTCAAACAAAAACAATTTTTATTTATCGAGAGAGAGAGCGCTGCACAAAGAGAGCGCTGCACAAAGAGAGCGCTGCTAACGCGGGCTGGTGTAGCTCAAACTGCACTTAACATAAGTAGATCGTTCAACTAAACATTTCTGTTCGCCTGTTATTTGAGTGGGGGAACAATACGAAAACTCGAAGAAAAAGCTCTCACATGTGAAATATTGATATTTAATTGCATAGCATTGGTTAATAAGTATTAGTATACTTTCAAGCAGTTCGATTTAAATGCTAAATTGAAAAGAAATATTTGCATACTGTAAATGTAGGGGGGCGAATTCTTCCTTCCTTCTTTATCCTCCAATAAAAAAGGCACTTGGGTTTTTTTGGTTTAACTTTATATTTATTTTTCACTTTAAAAGATTTTGCACTTGCACTTCTCTTGTTGGTTTATTCTTACATACTTAACTTTAATTTTAACATTAATGTTATTGATAACAGCGCAGAGAGCGCTGTTAGGAGGCAGCAGTGCAAAAAAGAGACGCTGTGGATCGTAGGCTATGTTAAGCCCAAAAGAGAGCAGCTGATAAGGCCCGGCTTAACATAACCCACACAAACACATACTTTAAAGAGCGTGTATGTGAGGTTACTCTCCAGGCAGATCGTTTAACTAAACATTTCTGTTCGCCTGTTATTTGAGTGAGGGAACAATACGAAAACTCGAAGAAAAAAGGGCTTACATGTGAAATATTGATATTGTTGAAAAGAAGGTAAAAATCTAAAATGGAAAATATCAAAATTAAAAAAATCAAATTAAGACCAATAATCTGAAATCGAGAATTCTGGAAGAGTGGAATGAAGACATGTGAAAAACTTGGTTAAGAATAAACAATTTAATCTAGCATCATATGGTGGGCCGAGAGTTTTATCGTTCTTGATGGGCCTTGAATCAAGAACAAGTAGAATAAGTATGTAGATTTGATATACCTGCATGCCCTGTTAGGATGACCACTTTTTAGCACACTCTCTTGATTGCATATTAAAGTCTTGTGATTATACGTGTAAATCCTCCATTTTGGCAGAGTGTCCTTATGGCTTACAATGGGAATAATCGCTATGCCAGCATTGTGCTCTACATAAGTTGACAGCCTAATTCCCACTTGGCGCAACAGCATCCCACTCAAGCCGCTTGTTGCTCCGATGTGAAAGTTGGCGGGTTCCTCCTTCCCGCTCCTGAAACTGGGCAAACGGCCAAGCGCAGGCTCCGCCCAGATCATGCACAATATGGGCATTAAGCTTGCTTGAGAGAATCTTGCACGGCAACTGTCCGGATCTTCTTGGGGTTGGAGAATTTATAGAATTAAAAGTATAGTTTTTGGCTATATTCAATCCTTTTGAAAATTGGTCAAGTCAAAAATGTGCAATAAGTTTTGCGATAATTTATTCAATAATTTTTCGTTAATTTTATTTATGCACTATTTTATAGTATTCGTGTTTAATTATACGCAATGTAACATTATGTGACATATTTGAGGGGAATTGGGGATCCTTTGCCTTGGTTTTCATATTTTGTTTTGGTTATTTTAGCGCCACATTCTTATCGCTATTTTCCATTTTGATATTTTTTGTCCATATTTTTGTTATATGATGTGTGTGTGTGTGGGGTGGTATGGGCTTATGATACGTATGTAAATGATATATGCGAGGTGGGCATGTTGGGGGTAGGGGTGGGGGAAGGGGGTATATGAGGGAGATGTCGGAGATATGATGCCCACAACGCTTTTGGCAATATGTTGCGTTTACCGATACCACATTATGAAAACAAAGATGAGAACAAAAACAAGAAGCGTAAACAGCATCAAACTAGAAGAGATGCGCTGGCAGGGAACGTTTCAGCTTCAGCTTCAGCTTCAGCTTGAGCTTGAGCTTGAGCGGGACCAGGAGCGGGAGCGTAAGCGAAACAATTTGGGGTCGGCTCAAGGGTTTGGGTAACACCTGTAGGAATACTTGATTGCCGGCTCACGCTCAGTTTTGATATCACGCGCTCGATGGCCGAGGCAGCAGCAGCGGCAGCAGCAGCATCATCAGATGTGGCAGCATCAGCAGCCACGTGGCAGCCCCGCTGGCGGCCACATTTCGCGCCGCCTCCTCCACACCTGCAACCCAAAAAAAAATCAGTGTCAATGCTTTGTCCCTGAACAATGGGAGAGCAATAACATTTGTGTATTTGAAACTTACCACCAACGAAATTGAGATGTTCATCGTTTATGGACGAGGCGCCTGGATGTAGCTTGATTTCTGTTTGGGAAACGAAACAAAGCAAAGCATATGTCACGGGTTAAACATGCTGCATGCCACATGGGAGCCTTTGTTCAGCCAGATTACGCATACGCACCGTATAGCCGCAAGGTGCCCTCGGCACGACCCAGCGAGTTTGTGCTGACACAGTGATAGGTGCCCACATCGGAGGCAGAAAAGGAACGCACCACAAGCAACATGACGCCGCGATAGCCATCGCGCTTCTCCGTAATACCATATTTGGGCCTGTAAAAGTGTAAACACAAAATGGAAAGTCTGTAAAGATGGGAAACAGGTCGCTTTAATGTATACACGCACCCATCGAGTAGCATTTCGGGTCCAGGCGAGAGCGAGTCGAGGCTGGATGTGGAATAGCCATTCGAGGTGCGCGCTCCCTTCAGCCAGTAGGAGACCGGTGAGGGCGATGCCTCCACCTGGCATTCCAGTTGCACATCGGAGCCAAGCGGTGTGCCAAGCAGCTGGCTAGGTGCACGCACCATGGGGGCAACTGTAAAAACCCATAAAATGTTGCAGATAGAGTGGAGAATGGCGCGGGAGGCAGGCAAACTTACATTGCACGCTGAGCGAGACACGTTTGCTGACTGCTGGCGGCACATCATTGGAGGCGATGCACAAATAGGCGCCCATCTGACGACGCTCCAAGCGCAACAGCCGCAACGAGGAGCCATTATACGTTTCCACTATAAAACAGATTTCGAATTGTGTTCTCAACTCCGAAATTACCAAGTGAAACTACCTTTGCAGCTACACTCACCTTTCATTAGCTCGCGACTGCCCGGTTTGCGTATGAGAATCATTTCGCCATCCTCGCGTCGCCAGATGACCCGGGGCTGTGGATTGCCGGTGGCCTTACACGTCAGTGTCGCATCCTCGCCCTCCTGCACGGCCAGATCGGCGGATGAGTCCTCGTTGATGATGTCCGGCGGCACTGCAAGAAATCAATATATACCTCAATCTCCATCACCCAATTGTCGTAGTTTGATTTTGCACCTTGCACATCGATGCAGCCCACTTGCTTCTTCATCGGACTCGTGTTTATCTGGCACATGTAGCATCCCCGATCGCTTTCACGCAGCTTGCTGATCTTCAGTTTCCAGCTGATGGCAGCAAATTACAATTTAATCAATTCAAAAATATTACAAAATATCGGAATTGAAGTCTGTAGTCTAAATAAATTATAGCATTTTGTCCGATACTTGGTGGGGAATCATTTGTGCTTGCTTTGTACTCACGTGTGCATGTCTTGATGCATAACACTGATCCTGGCATTGTGCGTTACGACGCGTCCTTGTAGAGCGAGTACCGTTTGATCGGATGCTCGCAGCCAACCGACCTAGTGGAGAGGATCATGAAATGTGTTTAATAGTATTATGCTTTGCCATTTAGAGCTGAGTCAACGATTGACCTACTTTGTTCTTGCCCAGATTGCGCACGGAGCAGGCCAAAACGGCCTCACGACCAGCCGGATACGTGACATTGTTGATGAAGCCAATAAACTCCGGATCGGGATCCAGCTGTGAGTTTGACTCTATGGTCGGCACGTGGCATTAGATTGAATTAGAATTTGATTGGTTTGCGGGGACGGGGGACGGGTGACAGGGGGCAGGCAATTGGATGCATGACTATGCCTACTTACCATGATGCTGATTCTGTGGATTGCCATTGGCACATTTGGCGACTATTATCAAAATGACAAAGAGCGGCCCTAAATGGCTCTTCATTTTGTGACTGCTGTTGTTGTTTTCGATGTTGGTTATGCTGCTGTTGCTGCTGCTGTTGCTGCTGCTGCTGCTGTTGTTGTTGTGGCCGTTGTTGCCGTTGTTGTTGCGGCTTGCAGCTGACGTTTGTTATTTGCAACAGCTGTTACTCGATTCGGCGTTGTTGTTGCTAGTTCTGTTATTTTATGTGTATTTTTTGGTCTGACCTCCACAATTTCTATTTGCAGTTGAATTTCGATTTCGATTGCTATTTGCCACATGCGTTGTTTGTGCAAATTGCGCAAGGGGCTGTGATTTCACATCTGCATCTGCATCATTCCCAAGTGCTGTTGACATCTGCAAAAGCGAACAACAAACACAAACAAAATGACAAAGAAAAACATAAAAAATTGCTTCCAAATTTATTTCACAGCTCACACAAACCCCACAAAACTCACACATACAAAGCAGCATCAGTAAATGGAGTTCAGTTTAAGTGCTGCAGCAGCAGCAGCAGCAGCAGCAGTGTTGCAACAATAGCAATCAACAATAGAGCTGCTTGTGGGTTGGGATTGTTTGGGGGCTGTTTTGTGGCGCTCAGCTCAGCTCAGCTAAGTTGATTATGTGCGGCGCACAGTTTTACAATTTTACGGTGCCTGCCCTTAGGCGCGGCCAATATGGAGCGATCCTGCTATCTGGATAGCAGGAGTCCTGCTACCCCCACACACAGCCAGCTCCATCTTCTTCAGCTGCCGCTCAAAGTAAAGGTAAATGCAATTTTGAACACAAACATGAATTTATGGTAATGCCAACGCCCGCTGCCACCCACATATATTTTTTTCCGGCAGCGGATTCCAAAACAGGCCAAGAACAAAAATAAAATAAAGTAAAAAAGTAAAATGAGCGAGTTTCGAACGTCGGCAAAAGCCAAAGGTGCAAAATATGAATGTAAATATTAAAAAAGTTTCAAGACGCAAAAACTAACGAGGTGTTCGCTCATTTGCAGAAAAAACCCTCAACCGTGCCCCATCTGCCCCGTCCTCATTTCCAGCCCAACCATTCCCATTCCACCAACCAAATCCACTGAAGCAACACGGCTGCACTTTGACGCATCTGTAATTTAATTTCAGAGTGAAATTGAGCGCTCGACTAATACTAAATTTGCACTAAACCAGTTAGTCAGCTCCGTTGAAAGTGCACTGAGACAGACTGCTGGAGCGTCGGGACGTATGCGGCGTCGGGGTCGGGGTCGGGGTCGGTGGTGGGGTGCTTGCATCGCCAAATGCCTTGTAAACTTTTGACGAGAGGTGTCAATGCAAAGCCACTGGGCTAAAATACACGAAATGCCGTCAGTGGGTCCCAGAGCTGGAGAAAGGCAACTTTCAGCGGCGGAAATGCGATTTGCTTATTGAATTACTTTTAGTGGAAGTGGAGCTGCTGGTGCAAAAGGAGAGCCAAGTTGCCACAATGTTGCAGCAATGCAGCCAGTACAACGATAGATTTATTATATTGTTCACTTACACAATATAATTGAATTGCAGCACAAAGCATTGCAGAGATTCCACATTTTGGACAGACTTGTTTATTACTTGTACTCTTGTTCTGAAGATGAGATTCATTATATTCTCAAAACTTGTCTAATCTGAATAATAAGACCCATTGCCAAGTAATATCTCCTAATTAGATTCTTAGGTCTTTTCCTTCCTAGTCGTAACTAAAAGTTTAATTGTAGAATTTCGCTGGAATAATTAAAGTAAAGCTTAACTTTAATCAGACTTGAAGTAACGTTTCTTTATGTAGATTGATATATATATATATATATATATATCCTCTTTGCTTTTAAATATCTCTTATGATAATGCAATGTAATAAATGAAAAATGAAATAAAACTGAGACAGCAAAAACAAAGATCGTTGAGTGTTCTGCATAAAAAAATGATGCGTTGGGAAATTAATAAATGAATAGCGGCTTAGCGAGAAAAAGTGCTCAAAGAGTGCTGGCCAATTGAAAAAGTGTTTCTATATCTGTGGCATAGTATAGACCCAGAGGGGCTTACACCACTGCATTTTGATTGTGTGTTGTTGCCAAGTGCCAGTTGCACATAACTTTGTAGACAATAAAAAATGGAGTAAAGCAAAACTGGAAAAGTTTCGCATTGTGCTCAGTGGCATTAAATTGTTAGTTGCAGTATACATAGGTTGCAACAAATCGAAAACAAATCCATGCTGAAATTAAAATGCAAATTACATTTCAACTCATCAACTTTAACTCGTTGTATTTATTTGTTTTTCCTTTGCGTTTTTAATTTTTCACTGCTTTACAGCTGTCGGGGAAAAACAAATTTGCATGCGCACTTAAGAAACGGAATATTTAAAAATGGTATGCCCCAGACCCCGTTCATTCTACCAAAATGTGCCACACTGCGAACATAAATAAATTTGCCGTGTAAACAAAAAACATGGCGAAAAACTGCGCCAAACAAATGAAAAGTACAAGCTGCAAATCAGCGCA
The DNA here is from genome assembly GCA_035042145.1 of Drosophila kokeensis. Taxonomy (NCBI): domain Eukaryota; kingdom Metazoa; phylum Arthropoda; class Insecta; order Diptera; family Drosophilidae; genus Drosophila; species Drosophila kokeensis. The sequence continues at coordinate 917,080 of JAWNLT010000467.1, read as the reverse complement.
GTTGCTGCAAGGTGGAACCAACAGCTGGCCGAGCACTGTCACTGCAACAGGGGGTGACTGACAAAGAGTGAGAGAACGGTTGAGAAACAAGGTGGCAGCTCTGCTAGCGGCAAGTACGAAAAGAGCAACGGCAAACTAACACCAGCGCCAAAATCCCTTTCTTTTGAAGTTGCCGAGCTGGCAGAAACAATGCCAACAACAACAGCCGTAACAAGGAAGTACGGCTAATGTAGGCTGGCCGCAGGTCAAATACCCTAAAGAACATCTCAATTTCATTAAAATTACAATTTGTGTCAATTACGATTTGTGTCTTCATAAATGAAGGCAACTAACTCACAAAGCTTGGCATCGAAACCAACACATTTTTCGGAACATTTCCATCGATTTTCCAGCAAATTAATACCAAAAAACACACAGTTCGAGTAGGAATCTGGACTTATATTAATGGATTGGAAGCCCGATTATCCTTAGCTCAATATAATTGATGACATGAAAATCAAATGAGTTGGGGAAGCAATCTCAAGATAAAGAGTAATTAACAGGTGAAATCCTGCAGCGAAAAATCCTTTAATTATGCAAGTTTTTTTTTATATTCTTTACTTTATTTGTAGTTTTTTAAATTTGTTAATTAATGAATCATTTTTAATTTTTCCATCTATTTATTATTTTCTTACTTTGATCTTTTTCTAAAAAGTAAATAATTATGATTCCCTTGTAGGTCGTTCACCACTTGGTGCATGGCAGTGCGGAAACACGTCACAAACTAAACGATGAAATTAACACATCCTCTGCTAGAGTATTACAATAACAACAAGGAAAACAGCAAGCACGGAAAACACTTGAGCTACAAGCGTCAGCAGGAGTTGCTGGCTGACAGCTGTGCGAGGTCCTGCAAAACGGCTTCAAGTGCCAGCATGCCAGCAATGCCAACATCTATGTCTCAAATGCTGACGTCGTGTGCTGTTAAGGCGCGATGATGGGAGCATCAAGAGCCGGAGCTGGAGCTGGAGCAGGAGTTGGCAGCTGGCAGCTGGCAGTTGGGAGCTGGAAGCTGTGAGTTGGAGCTGTAATGGCGGGTCAGCAGACGGTAAACGGTTAAATGTCAAACGGTAAATGACCGTCGCTGCTAAGCGACAAAGCAATTTGACTTAAAAGTGCTGAGCACTGAATGCTGATTCTCGCTCTGCGCCAGAATGATGACGTTGTTGTCGCGTAGTGTCGCGCTGAGTCGCGGACGTGGACGTGGACGTGGGTGTGTCAGCTAAATGACTAAGGTCCTTGGCAACGACGGTGCCGGCAAATGAACAGGCAGCATAGCGGCCTTAAAGGATCAGGCTTAAGCTCATTTATTTAAATTAAAACAAACACTGCAGGCTAAAAGGGCACAATGGAGAGAGGAGGGGACTGGGGTGGAGGTTGGAGTAAGCAGCGTGGAGGTGGCAACTGGAAGAACTTCTTCATACGACACGACACGACTGAGTGCATACAGCTACACACATGTGTGTGTGTATGTGTGTGTGTGTTTTGAGTTCGCCTGCAAGGCAAAGCAGCCGCGTGTGGGTGTGTGTGTGTGTGTTTCTTATAGCCAGAGAACTTTGGCAACGTTTCCGATTGCCAGCAAGCCGGCTTTAGTTGCCTTTCTGCCATTGTCCTTTGTCCCTTGTCCGTTTTCCTGCCTGGCTGTCTGCCTGTCATTTGTCCACTACACAAACAGGGCAAATTGTTTGCAATAATGCGCTTGCCAAGTGTGCCGCTGCCACACATCCCCCTTACACTCTCCCAGGCTGTGAACTAAGCCGCCAGCAGCCACGCCCATTATGAGATGACAACAAAAGCCCTCGATGCAGGTGCCCAACTCCATCCATCACAGCGCTTGCCCCCTACTTGCCCCTGGGGCTAATGAATTTCACTGGCAATTGCACAAAGTGCAACATTAGCGACAACAACAAGAACAACAACAACAATAACAAATGACAACAACTGCGTCAGCAACAACATCACTAACACGTGCTATAAATAGCGTTGCCAACTTTAAGTATGAAAATGTTAATTGTTTGCTTCATTTTTTGTTTTAGTACTTTGTGCATTGCATACCCTATGCCAATAAAATATGCATGACAAGAGGGTGGCATAATATGTGGCAAGCATCTGTAAGTGAGAATATTGATCTGAATAATCAGTCTTGCAGACTGAACAATTTAAAAGACTCCTTTCAAAGGGTCTTAATGCAACCCAATAAAGCAAACCCGACTTAAAATATGAAACTCTGAAAAGTGACTCTAAACTTAAAAACCAAAGTTCTCTAAAACATAATACAAAATGCCGAAAGAAGGGGAATATACAACTTAAAAGCATTACTTTTTTGTTATTTTTTTTATATATTTGTAAGTTAAAAAAGAGATTATGATTATAGATAGAACGAGGGTTTAAAAAATTAGATATAAAGTTTACCAAACTCTGGATATTTAATACAGAGAAACCAAACTACAAATTTGACTGTAAGGAAATTGTTTTAATTTCCGACAAATGAATATTTATAATTTAATATTAAACTGCAAATTGATTAATATTGTACAGGGTATGTCATAGTCGTGGACTATCAGAAACCAACTTCAAACTTGTTTTGTTTTATTTGTGTTCTGCAAAACTTTTTGCAGAATTGTTCAATGGGATTTTTTTATTGCAATCGGCGAAAGTTTTTATGTGGCGCCATTAGTAGCCAATTATTGGCGACTTTTTACGCTCGAAGGCTTCACGCTGAGCATCCTGACTGACTGCTCCACTGGACTGGTCTTGAATTGACTGGTCTGGACTCGATCGAGACTGGCAGGCTGCAAGCCAATTTAAAATCGTTGTCAGCGGCTTCAAACTATTTGACTGAGTGCATTAAAAAGTTCAATAATGAGCTACTAATAACTCAATTCCAAACAAAACGGCCAAAAAACGCGGCGCTAATTAAAACTGCTGCCTGTCAGAGTGTATAATGTGTTTAATGTCGAGCGTGCAGCGAGGAGGCGGTAGGCGGTGGAGGAGTGGAAAGGTTGCTGCAAGGAGTGCGACGTTGCATTTTAGCTTAATTAAACATTGGCGCCTCACTTTTAATTGTTTGTGAACAAATTGAAAGCAGACATCGCTGAGCGAATGACAGCTGAATAGAGATAGACAGACAGGCAGAGTGAGAGAAAGAGAAAGAGTTAGATGAGAGAGAGAGAGAGAGAGAGAGAGAGAGAGAGTGGGCATGCTGTAAATAAACAATTTAACTAAATGCGCCGCAAAGTAGGCAACGCGCATTCAGAGTCAATGCAGTCGCTGCCTGCTGCCTGCTGCTTGCTGCTTGCTGCTTGCCACAAAGGCCTTCAGCTTTAGACGCGGTATGGAAGTGATGCTTGCAAAGTGTAAATGTAAACACAGCTCACAGTAACAAAAGGCCGGCAAGGCGTCGAGCACGAACAATGCGTAGAGCCAAATGAATGGAAATGCCAAATGGCAAATGGTAGTGGCAGTGGCACTGGCAGAGTGGCAGAGTGGCAAGAGCTGCACGTCTGAATGAATAGCAATGGCAATGATTGTAGGTTAGGTTTTCACGCGATGCGGCAGGTTGAGTTCTCCCTCAACAACAACAACAACAACAATAATCATCTTGTGTGTGTGTGTGTGTATGTGTGAGTGCAGGCACAATTGTGATAATTGCCGTTGTCTCACACCTTTTTTTTGCCAACGCCAGCGGGTCGTGAAATGATGACAAGCAAAAGCTCTTCCGTTGGCTGTGTTGTTTGGCTGCCACTCGTAGGCATATAGCATTTAAATGCTTGCCCCTCAACGCGCCTCCTCTCACTGTTTATTTTACAATTTCATTGTTTACATTTATGTTCTGCGCGTGTGTGCGTGTGTGTGTGTGTGTGTGTGTGTGTCTTCCTGTCTCATCTGTCTCAGCTATACAAGCATATATGTGCCTCAACATTTTTACCTTTCCTCTTTGCCCCTTTAGCTTTCGACTTGGATTTTCTTACGTTTTTGGCGCTTTCTCAACTTTTTTCGCGCACAATTTGCATGCGAATTTGTCGCTGTCTGTTTTTGCCCCAAAACTTTGCCCCTTTCTGCAAACACCGCCTCATTCCTTCGTCGTCCGTCTTTGCGTTTGTCCAACCATTTGCTGTCCTCCGGCTTCATGCGCGTGCCTTTTCCTGCACGACTGCCACTTGGCAGTTGGCTGGCTGCCCCCTTCCAATGTCGCCTTCCCTTCGAACTGAACCGAACCGCTTGTGGAGCACTCCCATCCCCTCCTTTACTCCGGCCGTCTGTGTTGCCACCGTTCTGGTTTTGTGCAGTTTTTTCCTTCATTTTTTATGCGCCGTTAACAACTTTTGCTCGGTTTACTTTTTTCGTGCCGGGCGGCGACGCCGGCGAAGGTTCTTCTTTCAAACTTTAATTGTTGTTGCATGTCCTTTTGCGCACTCCGAGACGGCATCGTCATAGTCCTCCTCATCATCAGAGTTGTTGTGCTCGTAGCTGTTCCTTTGTTGTTATTGTTGTTGTTCTTCTTCTGGCGTAAATTGTACGCCTCACGTTTTTACGCCTGCAGCCAAAGGACACCCGTCTGCATGTGTGTGTGTGTGTATGGTTGACTATGTGTGCGCGTGTGTATGCCTGTGGCGGCGGAAGTGTGAAACTGAAATTGAGCAACTAAAGGACTAAAAGACTCTGCCAGTTGCCTACTTGCCACGACCGCACACTGCCCTTAAATAAGCAAAACTAAATGTAAATAAACATTTCATTTAATTGAGACTAAAATAACAGATTTCAATTCAAATTATTTTGAATAAATAACATTAATAATAAAATTGTGTCAATGGCTATAAGGAAAGCAAATCAAAACAGTTTTACAACAATAATATCGAAGATATAACATCAAATATTTGTACGAAGTAATTTTATAGATTGTCAGATATAAATTATTGCGAGCATGTAAATTAAGAACTTATTTTTTTAATTATATTAAATATTAAATAAGCTGGGCATGATTACGATTTTAACTTTTGAAGTAATTCTTATTTACCACTTTCTAAGAACTTATAAACATAAATATATTTTGAAAATAAATAAATAAATCTGGTGATCAATAAAAAACCATTTTTATAGTTCCAGTACAAAGTTCGCCCGTTTGAACATCTGAAATTTCGGCAAACCTTGTTTTGGCTTCAGTTTCGCTTGTGTTCGGCCCAGTGTGCATGGCCTGTTCATTCGTGTTCATTGCCAACGTCTGTTACTGTTAAATGTGCGTGCGTGTAAGTATCTGTGTGAGCGTGCGAGGGTGAGCTGGTGTGCATGTGCTCGACTTTATTTGGTTTTGCGTAGCACTTGGCATTTATTTGCCCACACCGAGACATGAGGCAGCTCTCTCTCCCCTCCACCACTCCCCCACTCCATCGCCACGAACGAGCAAAAAACTTTGTTTTTTTTTTTATTTTTAAGGGGCAGAAAAAAGTTGGTTTCGAAATAGCTTTAGGGAGTTTGTAAAACGCATTGTGCTGAACGCTTTTAGCAATAGCTCCATTGAACTGGGCACGCGTATATTTCCTTTCCTTTGCTGCACATACATACGCAAGTGGGTAGAGACTGTCGATAAGATAACACATATGTTTTTTTTATAGAGAGAGAGAGGAGTCTCCATTTGTTTGACATGTGTTATCTAATAGTCATGATTGCTCAATCATTGCCCAAATATCATTATAATTGAAAGGATTTTGAGAGACGATTGCATTGCATTTACTGATAACACATATAAAATGACAGTTATGTAGATATATAAAAATTCCTCTTTTTACATATATTATTTTGCTAAATATTAAACTGTGTGCACAGTTTTTGTTTGGCTTTAAAAATGCTTAACAATTGCTGGGTTGTAATTGCTGCTGCTTGCTGCATTCGTTACCATAATTGCTGTTGGCTTAATTTCAACTGCCGACTTCCGGACCGGCAACTTCAACTTCTTCTGCTTTTGCAGGCAGCTTCAGACAAACCAACGACAACGACGACGACAACAAGAAAAGCCATTTGACTTACAGTCTTGCCATGTGAATGTTGCATGTATATGGCTTTGTGTGTGTGTACGTGTGTGCGTGTGTGTGTGTGTGTGCATTTGTGTTGCTCATTTGGTTGGCATTCTTTCCCCGGCTCCTTGGCCAAAGCGAACTGAAAGACTGCTGCACCCGACTCGTTTTCAGCTGCGGCTGCTTTTGTTACTTTTATTGTTGGCTTCTGCTGGTCGTTTCCTCGTCCGGGCTGCCATTTGCCCGCTTTGAGTGCTCCCTTTGTGTGTGTGCTCATGTGTGTTTGTGTTGGTGTGCATATATCCTGGCTGCTAGCTGCTGGCTCCTGGCACCGTATGTGGATTTGGCTTCGTTGTCCGTTGTCCATCGTCTTAAAACTTCGGGCCTCTTCTTCGTCCACGAACTGCACCTTTTCAGCTAGGAGCGTTGAATGCTCATCAACGCCACATTTGCGTGCTCCGATTACTGAAACCCCCAGCCCCACCTGCCCCCCCATGCCCACTCGCCTAGATGCTTGCCATTCTTCTTATATCCTTATGCCTTGTGGTCCTGCTCCCATATCCATGTCTCTCTGTCCACATGCATTTCAACTGCGCATTTGCCTGCTCGCTTGAGCACCAATTCAGCTGTGCATTGGCCTTCCCTCCCCCCATCCATCACCACCACTGTTGTTTTCACTGTCTCCCCCAGCTCGCCAGGGCTGCGTCTCCAGCCTGCTGTTTGCATAAATGACTGCGCCTGTGGATTTGGCATGACTCTTGAATTAATTTTGCAACATTTTAAATTGAGCGCAATTAATTGCAAAAATGTTTTATTTTTACCCACTTGCACTCGTTTAACAACACACACATGTGCATTTCAATGCATATATGCTTATTTATGCATACGTATGTATGTGTGTGTGTGTGTTTGGGGTTTTTGAAGGGGCTGCTGTGCGTTGTTTTTTTTTAGTTGCATTCTGTATTTTTGCTGTTGCTTTTTGTGTGCAAGTGCGAACACGCGCATTGAAGCATATGCACGTCGGCCAGGCTCTACTACACTGTATGCATACCCGGCCACACACCCACACATGTGCATGACTATGCATATAGACATACATACATATGTGCATATATATTTTTGTATGTGCGTGTCTGTGTGAGTGGTGCTTTTTGTGGCAACATCGTTTGGGCATGTTGCCTTTTTTGCATTTCTTTTCCCCTTTTATGCATTGCTTTTATCGCGTTTTCCACGCTTCTTGCATACACATTCACATTCACGTTCACTTACCCGCTAGCACACACACAGGCACACGCATGCATGCAACACTCGCAGCCTAAAAGTATGCAGCATTCATTGAAAGGCTTTTACATGACACACTCTACGCTTTACTATGCCTGTCTGTTTTGCTCCTTTTTTTTTGGCCATTCTGTTGCCATTTCTGTTGTATTTATTATTGTTGTTGTCGCTGTTGTTATTGTTATTGTTTCTGCTGCTATTGCTGTTAATTTTTGGGTCGCTTTTGTTGCATTTTTGCAATTTTGCTGCCTAGCGTGTCGTGCAACGCATTTCATTTGGGTCTCACTTTACAGATGTCGCACTCGACTCACTTTGAGTGTGTGTGTGTGTGTGGATGAGTGTGGGTTGGCATGCAGCATCGTTTATTTATATCCAATTGTTCATTTGTCTTTGGTTTATGTTACGCATACGTCATGTTTGCCCATATTTTATATTTTTATATGTATTATAGTAGCACGACTCGCTTCAATGGCTACTACTTTTAGTGTGTGTGTGTGTGTGTGTGTCATTTACAATCAGAGTGGTGGGCCACAAATGCAAAATATTTTTCCTTATATTTATTGTGTTTTCAGATCTCTTATATAAATTAAATGTGTCAGCATTTGTTTCCTATTTTTTTTTTTTTTTTTTTGCTTTATTGCACATTACATTTCGTTCAGGCATGCATCGAAAATCCATTTAAATTTTTGGGCTGCTCGCCAATGTTGCTTGCTTGCTGAATTGTTGCAAAAATACCTATACGCACATAATTATATGGAATTTAAATGCCAATTGCATAACTGTGTCGTTTAACTGGTTATTTTAGCTGCTGTGGAATTTATTTCTGCTCTCAACTCTCAACTGGGGATATTTTTAAAGAAGTGTCTCCCCAAACAAAATGCAAACAATTTAATTGTTTTACTTTTCTCCATTCCGCATTCAATATCTCTGCATGCACCAAATCACACGAATATTTATTTACATATATAGTTAGTTCGACTGTCAGACATTTGTCAAAAGCACTGACAGCTGCACGTTTCTATCGTATCCGTCAATCCATCTACTTTTATTCTATACGGTATGTTCTCTTCGCTTCGTAAATCCCGTTACAATTTTGCACTTTCGCCTCTGTCGGGGACACATGCAAGATGAAAAAAAAGGAATGTAATTTGTCTTTTCTGCATGAAATTTTATCATTTTGTTAGTTCAATTCGTTTTATATTTCGATAAGAATATTTTTGTTGTGAAGTTTGTTTTTTTTTCTCTCTTTTTTTTACTCAATTTTTCCTTTCTTTTTTTTGTGTGTCTGTGTGATGCTCTTTTTACGTTATTTATTTATTTTTTGTATATTTTGTTGCTTGTGTATTTTGCATTTTTTATGGAACTTATACTCATGCAATGGCAAACGACAAAAGCAACGACAACAAATTTGTCTTGCAAAAAGTTTATTTTGCTTGTCACATTTTCTTATTGTAGTTGATAAACTTCCCGTTTCGTGGCCCAATCTACAGTAAAGGCCATGTCCAAGTGTCTATGACTGTTTATGGCCCGTCAGTCAGTCTGTCAGTCTGTCTTTTTGCCTGTCTGCCTGTCTTCATGTGTGTGTTTCCGTTAGTGTGCGTATGTATGTGTATGTGTGTCTGCATGTTTTCGTTTTTTATTATTCGGTAAATCAAATCAGTTGCCTAACAACTCAATCCAAACACTTGCAGAGCACGCTCCATGGACATGGTCCGCACACCTCTCTCCCTTCTACTCTGCTCCTTCTATTCCCGCCGTACTTGAATAAACTTGTTCACAGGACAGTCCGCAGGCTCCCGCTGCTGGGCATTCCCTCAGATGCTCTCACCCAACTGCACCATGTCTACATGCATACATATATACACACACACAGACATATCTGCGATATCTCTCAGTCCGTCTCACTCTGAACTGTCATTGGCATGTCTGTTGTTGTTGTTGTTGTTTTTGTTGTTGTTGTCGTGGGTGATGTTATTGTTGTTGTTGCAGCTGCTGCTGTTGTTATTTTTACAGTTAAGTCAATATGCAGCCGTCAAAAGCAACACTTGATACTGTTGTGTGCTTCTTGCGTTGGCCAAGTCCAAATTCTTATGCTCCTTCCCTCCCCAATCTATCTCTGTCTTTCTTACCCACCCTCTGTCATCCACTCTTTCTCTGGATCTTAGTCATTTGACGACTGTCACAGTTATTGCGACTTTTCTTTCATTTTGTTTGCGAAGTTCTGCACACAGACATGAACTTAGCAATGGGGCAACATCACAAATTTATGGTCAACCGAACAAAAAGAAATGCAAACAACTATAATATACACACTCGCACACACCAACACACACACACACACACACACACATATACGCACACAGCCAAAGCTAGTCCTGGTTAAGCAAAGGGTGACCATAATCGACTTATGTGCATAAGCCGTCGCCCAAAAAGCTTGGACTATCAACCCAAAAAGCCAGTCGACTCCTGTCTCATAGGCGCCAGCAAGATGCCGTATCAGACTGGATTGACTGTCAGATAGTTAGTCAGTTGTCGACTCAGCACGTCAGTCAGTCATTCAGTCAGTCATTCAGACAGATGGCCTATTTTATGTGGCTTTGATGGTTGATATTTTTTTCTGTTGTTTTGCATTTGAACTGCTGCAACGACAATGTAAATATCATTAATGAGATTCGTGGAAAAGCCGATTGTTACCAATCAGACATGCATAAGTCATAAAGGGGAAGAAGCAGAGAGAGCTAAGCACTAAAGACGATTTCATTGTTTAAATAAACCCACTCGCATTTCACTTTAGACAACTTGTAAATAAAGCCAACGATGTTGATGCTCTTGGAAAACTGTCATCGAGACATATAAAATATCTAATCATTGTTTTACTTAAATATTATTATTAGCTTGAGATCTTTACATTGAAGAGGAAATATTTTAATGTGGTTAATTAATTTGGTCATATATTTAATGTTCTGTAAAGCATTAAAATTAATACTAACAGTCTAAAAGCAATTGAAATTTAAAAATAAATTGCAGCAGGGTCAGTCCAATTTAAAACTGAAAAAATAATTTTAAGTGGTTTACCATCCACGCAATAAATTGTTTTTTTTTGAAAATGTGAAGTATCAATTTTGCTCATAATCCAAAAAGATTTTTTAAATTTATGCGTCACAAAAATCAATCGTGATTATGGTTTATGAACATGTATTAATTGGTTTGTTTGTGCTTAATGAAGCATACAAATATCGATACAAATATAGCTACAACTGGGATTAATTTAATATGAGCTTATACATGTTTCAATGTTTGTATTGAGTTCAAAATCGAACATCTTGAAATGTTGAGAAAACGTTGATGAAAATAAATGTTTTTTATATAAACATTCTTAAAATATTGTTATATTCAATCTGCAACCCATTGATAGTAATATATTGCTAAACTTCTCACAGATAGTCAGATGACAGGCCAATAAATTGATTTCTACTATTGGCATCAAACTCGATTTAGAAAACTCTAGTGAGAAGACGTTAATGACTTGTACGGCATATGGTTTTTCGGTTTTTCTGTCTTTCTGTTTTTTCAAAACAGTATTAGCTGCTGTATGCTGCACGAAACAAAAAGTGGCACGTAGTCTACCGTCCGGCATCACTGTCGCCCCGTCCTGGGCATTGTTCTGGTGGAAACCTTTTTTACGATTTACGTGCCGTTTCCCCAGGCAGTGACTGTGCCACTCTCAGATGTCCGTGCCTCATGCATGGCTTTTAATAATGCTCATATTTTTATGGCTCGCCCAGACGGTGGGCGGGATATGATGGAGGGGACGTCATCACATTTCATGTGATTTTTTTCTCGCTTCCCTTTTTATTATTTGTTGCTGTTGTTGTTGTTGTTGTTGTTTGTTTGTTTGTTGTTTGCAACTTTTGTTGCTTAAATTAACAAGTCCGTCCAGGCAAAAGGTACCAGTTCACACAGGCAGGCACACACACACACACACACAAGGTAAAACATATAAGCAACATTGATGTTTACTCTGCTTAATCTAAATCCACTTTGATTGGTTTTTGGGCAAAGCCGCGAGACATTTTCGCTTAATAATGTGATGCAATTTTAATTATCCAAAACGAATTCGAATTTCATTTTAAATCCCAGATGGCATTTTGCCAGCACAAAATAACAAAAAAGAAACCAAGCGAACCGAAACAAAACCAAAAACAAATGCAAGGAGTCTGCATTAAATATGGGCAATCAACAGTGTCACAGTTGCTGCTTTTTTTGATACCCTTCCTTTGGCAGGGTATACTATAGTTTAGAAAGGCAGAATTTTCCGCTGGTAATTAATGGCTTAGTGTGGACAGCTGAGTGTTCATTTTAAATATATCTCTCGCCGGATACGGATGATTGACTAGACTGACGCTGTGAAGCTGTTCCTGTAGAAGGAAAAGTTATTTATTTATTATTGAAGCTATTTCAATGGAAATTGTCAGCCGAAGTCAGCAATATTCCATTAGTGTTAAAATTGGTCGAGAATTGAGTTGCAGTACAGACATCTTGAATAATCACTAGGTTTTTGAAGGCTGTTCACATTTTTTCAGTATAAGACTTAACTTCCATGGAATGTATATAGTTGTATTCCAAAAGTAATCCTCTGTCAAAGTAAGTTCTAGTTTGATACGTCTGACACTTTTCGGTAACTTTATATAATGCTTTCCCAAGAATCGAGTCCACCTTTTAAGAGTATTTCGAATTCGTTAGCACATGCTCTGGTTTTATTTCTAGGCTTTGTTGTCATTGTTATTCATGTTTTTTTTGTTGTACTCGTATGTTTGTGCGCTTGTGGCATGTTTGTTGTAATTCAATTTGATTAAACAAACTTTGTGTTTTGATCAGCTCAGTTGAGCTGAGTTGAGTTGATTATTTGGGCATCAGCGAGCATTACCTGCCAGGCTCATTTGTTGTTACGCTGCATATTTAATGCAACACATTTTTATTATACTCTTGCGCTCGTATGGGTGTATTGTGTGTGTGTGTGTGTGTGTGGATGTTTTTGTGCATCAGTGTGTGGTAAAGCAAAAACACAGAACAAGAAAGTTTAAATAAACTTTTAACTGGAAGGCATCAACGCAAGTTTGGTTCGGATGTCAGGCATCAGGCATCAAGCAGAAGGCAGAAGGCAGCAGCATCAGCATCAGCAGAAGCAGAAGCATCAGCATCGGGAGGAGCATCCATCTGGGGAGTTGTCAGTGTCGCTCCTCTTTCGTCCTGTGCTGTTCGTCTGCTAAGCGCTGACTTGCCCTGTGACGTCCTGCAGCACCATACCATGTGTCCTGTGGCCCATTTGCCACTTGCTGCCGCAACAGGGGTGTCATCATCATGACCCCCCCATCTCCCAACCATCGTCTTTCCATTGTTATTGTTGTTGCTGTTGCCGACGGTTTTTCGGTTGGCAAAATGAAGTTTTTCTTTTGCCATGAATTGATAATGTACACATGTTCGGATATGGGGAGCTGCTGATACGATGCTGCTATTTGCATAACCATATACAGACTACCATCTATGCGTGTGTGTGTGTGCGTGTGTGTATGTGTGTGGGTGTGTATTTTCAGATTATTTAGCCAAAAGTTGAAAGGTATTCGAAATGCTGCAGCCAAACTAAAACCCAAAACAAACACAAAAAAAAACAAACCTTCAAAACTTTTATTAAGTTGAAGATATTTTGTTGAAATTTATACACATTCGCCATTTGCCATTTCTCGATTTCCCCTCTCTTCCTCTCCCTCTCCCACTCCATCTCTTCGCATTGTCTTTGCTATTATTCTTGCTTTTTTTGTTGCTTGTGCCATTTTTTTTGCACTTGGTCGTTAAAAACTACAAGCAAATGGTTCCATATAATATTTGGCATTTCTTTTGCGTGCATTTCGTTTCTTGGGGATTTATATTTTTAAATGGAAAGTTGAGTATATAATAAAGTGCAAACAAAAAGAAGCTGCTTATGTTTTTGTGCTTGACTTTGTTTTTTCTCGTTTCTTGTAAGTTTCGCCGAAACATTGGCTGGCTCATCTGGCCGCAAAACTGTGCCAAATATTGTCCCTAAATTCGAACATATTTCGGGCTTCAGAGCTGATTTGAAAAGCCTTCAATTACATTTAGAAATGGCAGTAATTAAATTGAAAAATATTTCAACAATTTTACCTGAAATCAGATCATAATTGCATTTCAATTGCAATTATCTGGCCAACATTACAAGTATGCCATCAAAATGCGCATATTATTCACAAATGACACAAAACAATTAAGTTGTACATTTGCATACGAATTGAATATGGAAAAAATTGAAATCATACAAGCATTGTCAATTTTAAAATAACGTAATTGCCATTCGCAAAATCCACAGCAAAAGCTACAATACCAGCAAGGGAAAGTGTTCAGAGTGTCGGACATAAGGATATCCTGTAAAAGGAATTTAAATCACATATCTCATATCGAACGTTCCCTACACTCACAAAATATATCATTTACCCAAAATCACTGAATTTGTAAAAATTCGTTTTTTCTATTTAGGATAGATGATAGGAGGAAGATATAAAATAATTTTCTAAAATGAAATCGAACTTCCTCAGGATATGCTCAATTGCATTCATTGTTAACTTAAAGTTTAGATTGTTGTACGACTTTTCTGTGCACAGCTTACCCCGTTAACAGATATAGGGTATGAAAACAACTAGCGAAACATCTAAATCAGATGCCTAATACTCATTAGGGATATATCTGCATGATATTTGCGCCCAAGCGAAAATCGATAGTGAAAAGCCAGCAATAAATTACCCAAAAATTATGATAAAATGCTGAAAAACGTCATAAACAATGTAGCTAATTCAAGATGAGCAGTCGCGGAATACATTTACTGTGAGTGCTGTAAGTGCTGTGGGATGGGCTAAAGTGTCATTTGGAAAACATATTTATAAATAATTTCCATGCTAATATGCATTTTATGTAATTAGCGGTTAAAATAATGAATACACTACATAATTATCGCCCATTTCGCTGACCGCACAGCACGGCAGCGACAATAATGAACTCGACACAAGGAAAAGCAGCGAAGGGGAGTGAACAGATGCAGATAGCAACATATGTATGTGTGTGTGTGAGTGTGAGTGTGAGTGTTAGTGTGTGTGTGAGTGTGAGAGTGACTGTGTGTATGTATATAATGTACATATTATATTTGTAGTTTGGTACTTATCGCTGCATGCACAGCTATTTATCGGTGAGTGTGTGTGTGTGTGTGACTGACTGTGTGTTGTGTGTTGTGTGTGTGAGTGGGCATTAAGGCATTAGCACCGCAAAAACATCAACTAATTGTGCATTTTAGAGATAATAAACATTGGCAACAAGAGAATTTATTATTTCAGGCTTGATCCGCATTGCGTACATACGCATACCCACTCCAAAAGAGAGAGAGAGAGAGAGGGGGAGGGAATGGGAGATCCAAGAGCTTAGCCAAGTGACAAAAGTTTGACATCACACATGTGCGAAATTAATAAGCATCGCATTTATTAGCAGTCAAATAAGGAGATAAGTGTCAGTCGTACAGCAGCTGCTGCGCGGCGTGTCCCCCGTAAAATATTCAAATATTTAATTTGAATGGCATGCCAGTCAAACCAACCAGAAAGCCAACCAGCCAAACAGTCAGAGTGCCAACACTGACACGCCCATACGGCATATATTTCAAGTAGTTAAGCGCATTAGCGGCACTTTTGGTTGGCTTTGTCACGACGAGCCACAGCTGCTGCTAGTAGTAGGCGTGCCATGCGCCCCCCATTCTCTCTTTTTTTTTCATTTGTTCCATACATGGCATGCATATGGCAGTTATCGCACATCGCGCATACGCAGCGTGTGGCGCAGCCAATTAAAGTTCTTAAGCCCTCGTGGGTGGTAGTTGTAGCAGTGGTAATGGTACAAAACCACAACTTTACAGTAAAGCACAGTTGGCAACTTGTGCATTATCCGGTGCAATTGTTTAATGAACTTTTCCACACTCTAATGACTTCATTAACAAGAATCAAAAGCGCAAAAACTTTTACATCACAATCGCGTTTCATTGTCATTTTGTTTTGCACGTTTGCTTGCAAAATGTTTTCAATGCATTTTTAATATGCACATCACATATGTATGTATGTATGTACATATGTATGTTTGCATGGCATCAAATTAAAGTCAGCAACGGCAAAATGCACTAAATGCCTGCACACATTTCACATTTTAATAAATCATTTTGTGTTTTAGTAATGAGCCTACAAACTCTGCCATGCCCAAAACGCAGCTCAAATATTAATGTCATGTCAAACAGCAATTACAACGTGTTACAACAATAACAACAATCACAACCAACACAACAGGCTAACAAATGTGGCATTTATACTTTTGACTTCGCACACTTGAGCAATTTGCCATATAAATCATTATTATTTCATCAAATTTGTCATTGATAATGCTTAAATGTTTAGAATGTCCGTTTGCCTATCGCTATGGGTGTGTGTGTGTGTGTGTGTGTCGGTGTGTGTGCGCTGAGACGAAACCAAGTCCCAGACGCAACAGTGATAGATATCATTCAACCTTAAGAGAATTAAATTTTACCAAACATTTCGGAAATTTGCATACTAAATGCATTTTATAATCCATTCCAAAAAGTCCTTATCGTCAGCAACCAAATATGAACAATAGACTTACCAGGCAACAAGAACAGCAACAACAACAACAACAACAGCAACAACAACAACAACAGCAACAGTAACAAACAACAGCAATTGCAGATAGGAATGCATGTTAACAAAATTGCTGACAATTATCAATGCACACACATACACACACACGTGTGTACGTACACGTGTATACACATCCGCACCGTTAGGGCAAATAAATTGTGATTTAATAGCCAAATGTATGGACATGATTGGGCAATACTGTAGATTGAATTAGTTGCTGGCAAATGTTTATTAAATTTAAATAGATCTATCTTTTCAGTTGACTTTCATTGGATGATTTAATTTTGGTTAATGCGCAACGCAAATTTGCATTTGTAGTTGCAACATTCATTAGTCATATCTTCAACCTACTTATAACATATGTCAAGGCTTATCTCTCCCTCTCCTCTCTCCCACTCTCTCTCTCTCTCTCTCTCTCGAATTTGAAGCACTAAATCATATTTAATTTGATTATCAAAGTGGATACATAAAATTAAATTTATGTGTTTTTTTTGCATAACCAGAAATTCCAAATTTAATTGGTCAAATAAAATTAACAAACATTTGACAAATGTGTATATTAAATTGTTTGGAAACTAACTTAATTCATTTTATCTCTGTTTGTCTTTATATTTATCAACAATTAATTGCACTCTATCCACATTTAAACTGTTGACCACTTTTCCATCTAATTGATTGACTTACGCTCTCTAATCATAATAAGTCATATTAATCCCACTTTTAATTAGCCCAGCTTAACAGGTCAAATTTTTACTAAATATGATTTTAATTGTTAGCTTTCTGATATTTATGAAATAATAAACAACTTCACTCAAAGATATGCACATATACTCAAATACATAAATTAACAGATTTATTTGACAACATTCCTTGTATATATTTGAAGAGAGAAGCCGCAAGTACTTGACTTAAATTAGTTTATTAAGTATATTTCTCAATAAATATAATACCTAGTCAATTTTGGTTTGTGCTTGACAATGCATGTAACCAAATAAACAGCGTTAACATAATTACATACATGAAACAGCAGCTAGAACAATTGAAAGGAAGCCGCAAGCAATAATTTATTCGTTTTTGCAGTACTTATCAAAATTTATGATCTATCGATTTATGCGTATAACAATGATAATAATTTATCATTAATAAAAATTAAGAATGTGACTGTCGCAGGTGAGTGAAAGTGCTTGCCGCACCGCGTGCCATTATGCAACATTGCAAATAATTATACAAACAAACATACAAACACACATGCATATATGTATGTATGGGCAAAATAAGTATCTTATTTGCATAATTCATGTGTTCCATCAGTGAGTTCGTTTTGTAGGGAATAGCGATAAAGTATCGAGCCAGTCAGAGTGGAACACAAATCCTTTTCACTTACCCACACCGCAGACTGGCAATGCACAAGCGGATTTCCGTCAATGCCAAGCACTTGAGAATTAATATCAATTTGTATTCATTTGTGAATATTACAAAAGGATTATACAAAATTAATTAAAATTTGCACAATTTACGTTCGAAGGCATCGTCGCTTCGGTGGCATCGTCTGTGGCATCAGCATCGACAACATCGACAAAGACATTGTGAGCATCGTTGAATGAGGGCGGGGGCGGGGGCGCGCATTTGCTTGTCGCTGGGATCTGTGGGAAAAGTTTCGGACAGCTGGCGAGGCGCGAGTGTTGGCGCTTAATGGAGTTTAATCGCATTGATGAGCATCAATTAATCATGCTGCAAACGCAAATGACAACGCACACACAGACCAAAGCGCACATCCAATTGTCCTCCAAATCCAAAACGGCGCGCATCTTTCACTAAGCCCGCACATTACGCATACGACACGTACGCCAAGTAAAAAATCGAATTGCCAATTAAAAACTGTGGAGATGGAGAGAGTTGGCAATTACACCATAATCGAATACAAGCACACACACACACAGACACACACACATACACACTCACCCAATCCACAAACCAAAAAGAGAAACCGCACACTTAAAGCACTCAATAAACGGCATCATTTGTGCTGGCTGTCAAGGAACAAAAACAACAACAACAACAATGAACAGTGAACTTCGAGCACTGCCTGCGCTAAGGACTTTAAGTCCCGTCGCACCTGTCGCCAGGACAGGCAATTGCCAGCGATTCCGACTATATACAAACAAACAAGCCATTATCATAATGCGCTCCAAAGATGCCGAAGGACTGTCACAACCAAAGACGACATCGATGACGATGCAGAC
This sequence comes from Drosophila kokeensis, assembly GCA_035042145.1. NCBI lineage: Eukaryota > Metazoa > Arthropoda > Insecta > Diptera > Drosophilidae > Drosophila > Drosophila kokeensis. Next base: position 898,759 of record JAWNLT010000467.1, on the reverse strand, counting down.
GTCGAAAAGCACACCAAGAACATATACCCACAATCACACAATTACACACACACACACACACACACACACATACATGCACGCGAACACCTTTTGGCATTCTGGTTAACTGAAGCACGCGATATGCTGGCAACGGCAAAAACTGGCAACAGTTCGTGTTCGCATAACTGAGCATAATCGACGCCTTTCGGTTATAATTAACTCATTAAAGTGAAACGTCAGCCGCAGGATGTGGCAGCAATGCTGACAGAAGGCAAGCCATCAAAGCGCACATGTAATCCGATACTCGTCGACGTTGACGTCAACGTCGCCGTCGCCGTCAACTTTGAGCAACAGCTGCTAATAGTCACAGTGTGATGGAGTTGGGTGGATGGATCCGTGGATGGATGTTTGGGCTGTTTAGCTAACCAAGCGTAACCCACACATACTCGTAAATAAGAAATGAAATCAAAGTTAACATTTTGTAAATCTGGTTTTTATAACTTTTGCCACGAGGGCGCTATGCCACCATACGACGACGCCATACACACATTGACGCCAAACCGAAACTCCTAAGGCATACGAGATGTGAAATTGCAATTAAATTAATGTCACGCATACGCCGCGTACAACATGAATGCCACCAACTCTGTTCCCCTCTTCCTCTCTCTATCCCACTCTCTCTCTCTGTGTCAAACACTCTCTCTCTCTCTGTCTGTATCGCTTATATGAAATGGAACAGGAAATGCGAAAAAGCGGGCCACATAGCTCAGGTTTTATTGCTGAGCCACAAACAACAGCAGCAACAGCAACAACAGCAACAGCAACAACAACAGCAGCAACAATTAGTGCGTGTTGGCAACCAGCAGCAGCTGCTACTCACGCTTGTTATATGCTGAGGGCGCGCGCGAAATGGCACTGGCTGGCTGGTGGTCGGGGGAGAGGTGGCTTGTGCGCTGCATATAAATCGATGCTGATGTTGTGAAAATTTGCCAAAATAACTACAGACATATACTTGCCAAAAGCAATTAAACTGCTAAAACCACATTTTGTGCGAGAAATAATTGCGAAAATGCCCAAACATATGGCCAAAGCCGACCAAAAAGCATCCTATTGGCAAAAACAGCCCAATACATGTAACAACAACAACAACAACAACAACAACGACAACCAAAAGGAAAAGGAAAAAAAGCAGTCGCCAGCCGCGTTGCCAATTACAATAACGTTCAATGTGGGGGGCGGTGATCGACGTAACCCACAAAAAGTCAAGCCAAATAAATAGGCCGCCCGCAAAAAAAAAAAAAAAAAGAATATCGACAAAAAAGTAAACAAAAACGGCAAATTCCAACAACAAATCAAATATATTATAGCGCAAAACAAACCAAAGTCAACGCCACTTCCAATAACAATAGCACCACCATCTATGCGATGCGGGTGGTTCTATGATGATGTGGATGGCAGTGGTAGCTATTGCCAAAATGCCAGCACTGATGGCACAATTCAGTTGCGGTGGCTTTGTTTACACTTTACAATAGGATTTTGTAGGGCTTTTTCCAACAATTTCCGCGTTTTTTTTTTTTTTTGTTGTTTCGTGGGTTTTCCTTAAATCTAATGCGATCATAATACATATGTTGCTAGAAAACTTTGAAACTCACACGCATTTCAGCAGCAGTATTTGTTTGTAAAATTAATTATTATAAGTTTCAATTAAATGGCAGGAGTTTTTTTATAAATTATATTTGTAAGAGGATTAAATCGAAAAACTATATTCGCGGCTCTCTTTTGATGGAAAAATGTTTTGCGATTTGACAAAGCTTCAAAAATTTGGATTATTAAATTTCATTTTTAATTTGCCTTTCAGTTATATAAGCAAGCGATTTCTATTCGTTTAATTGTTAAAGATGGTAAATCTATATGTAAATATGTAAATAAATCATGCATATAAATAAATATTCATCCGTCAAGGGTTATATAACCAAATTGAATGCACTACACAACGACAGAGGCAAAGATCCATTATAGTTTGACAGCGCACAAAAGTAGGCAACAATTTATCAGGTGCTCAGTCGGTTATTGGACAGAGAGACAGATAGACAGGAGATATATACACATGTATATATATTGCACATGTATATATAATCTGAAATTGTCTCAGGTGACTGAGAAATTCCAATTGCCTCGCTTGGTAGCGCACAAATACGTACAGCGAACAAAAAAAAAAAACAGAGCAGAGAAAAAGAAAAAGAAATCACAACAAGAGCAAAGACAACGACAGCAACAATAACAAAAACAACGGTGAAAATGAAAACGACAAAACAAAATGAATGGCAATCGCGGTTCAGTCGTCGCCAGTCGCGCGAGTGAAAGACAAATTAAGATTATAAAAAAAACAAAAATAATAATAAAAATACACAGCAGCAAGCAGCAGCAAGCAAAAAAAAGAAATGCGAATTGATTGATTGATCTATCAAAAGTGTATACATATGTACAAATATATTTGAGTGTGTCTCTGTGTGTATGGGTGTGTGTATTTGCGTGTGCGTAAGGCACTGAAGCTGCGTGCAGTGGCAGCCAGTGGTTGACTGCGGCATCCCTCGGCGCGTATCTGTAACTGCGGCCGTGGCAGGCAACAGCGGCGGCGTCTTTGTGATTTGACAGACAAACTGACAGCAAGACGCGGTCTGGGGCATTGCCGCGGGCAGTGGCACAGACAAGTAGCGACCTGTGACTGCCTGTCGCCGTTTATGGCTGCGCGCGACCCCCCTCCACACTCCACCCCCACCACGCCCACTCTTCCGTCACCTGCCTTGCTGCCTTCCTGCTCAGTCAGCCTACGGATTGGGCGTGTGTGTGTGAGTTAGGGACAGCGAATGGTTTGTGCAGGGGAGCCAATGCGTAGGTATGTGCCTATGATGCTGTGTTTGTATTTGTGTGTGTGCGTGCGTGTGTGTGTGTGTGACACGTAGCACATTTTATTTTCCAAGTAATAAATCAATTTTCCGCACCACTAAAAATGAAAACGAAAAACGAATTGAAGCTGAAGCTGACGCTTCCTATCGACTGAAGTGTGCATGGAGATGGCTGGTAGGAAGGGTGGGTTGAGATTGGGCAATGGGGCTTCGGGCTTGGGGCTGGGATTGCCTGCCTGCCTGCCTGCCTGACTGGCTGCCTGCGTGCCTGGCAGGCGGTCACAGCTGCTTGGGCTGTGCGAGTGCGACGGGGGTGGGGGGCAACAGTCGGTGCACCTGAGAAGAGCGTAAATTAAAGTCACTAAATCAAAAAATTCCCAAAAACACAATACAAACGAGAAAGTTAACATTTGTTTACGTGGTTCTTCGACTGCCGCGTCTGAAACTAAGATTAGCAGGCAGTATAAAGGGGCGACACTTGGGAGGGGAACAGCACGACTTGGTGTATGGCTGTCCAGCTACAGTCATTTATTGGCCAAAGTTGGCCAGGAAACGCATAAAGGAACGGGCTCCCCGAACAAATGAGCAACTTGGCGCTCAACAACAAAAAGTAAGCAAAACAATTTGCTGTTTGTTTTTGTTGTTGTTGTTGTTCTTGCTGTTTTTCTTTACTTTTTTTGTTGTTGTTTTTTTTTTCTGTTGGTGTTCTGTTTTCCACCTCGACTTTTACTTCATCCACTTGTGCGCTGGCCTTCAGCAGCCTGTGTGTGCGGCCAGTGCGGCAATTTGTTTTGAGTGGGGTCGCCGGGCGCAAAGGGGGCAAAGTTGGGGGCGCTGCGGCGTCAAAGGCAGCAAAACAAATCAAGTCAACAATCAGCAGAGCATACACACACACACACACATAGACGCATACATAAACACACATTTAGACATTGAGGCAGACACTCTGTAAAAGTTAATGTAACGGCGCATTTAATTGCACGCACGGCACGAAACCAACGCTTCAGCCAGCCCACAGCCCAACCACCCAAAAACGTAACCCCCACCACCACGGCCACAAAAGTGTACAAGCGTAACTTTTTGCCCGGGGCACTTACTTGGCTTTTTGGCTCCGCCGTTCAGGTGAGACTTGCTCTCGCTCAAGTAAGTAAAAATGGCTATTAGCCAAAGCATTTTATGCGGCTCCTCTTGCTTCGGCACACCCATTTGCCCATTGGCTATTGCCCATTGCCCATTTGGCCAGACAGTGGCCGTTCTGGCTTACACTTACACTGTATGCGTGTGTGTGTGTGTGCCTGCCTGCCACTAGCAGCTTTTGTTGCCTAATGCGCTTTGCTATTTTTTTTTTAATTATAACGCAAGTTACCTGTGAATGAAAAGTAAAAGGGCTGCCAAGACGGCGACGGCGAATGTGATGGCGACGACGACGACGACGACAAAGCAGAAGAAGACGACGACGACAACAACTACAGGAAAGACAAGGCAGCATCCTCATCCGCATCCTGGGCCAGGAAGTGGCGTCAGCCAAGACACGAAAGCAATGTAACAGACACACTTAAATGCCTTTTAGCTGCAGCAACAGCGAAAAAATCGCTGGCAACAATTTTAATTGCGTAAAGTGTGCAATTTCCCCACCCCTAACGCCTCTCCAACCCCATCTCTCTCTCTCTCTCTATCTATCTCTCTTTTGCAGTCAACCCATCTGTCTCTATCAGCATTTCTATCTTTGGCTATCTCCCTCGTTCGTGCGCCTTGGCATTTTTGCCGTCCGTGTGGTGTCTGCGACACCAAAGGCCAAGCTGCAACAAAATTAAATTACTCATTCGCTCAGTTGGTCAACAGCAACAGCAGCGCCGGCTGCGCTGCACCCAAGACTGCAACGGATTTATTGTTAATTGGAAATGAGGCATGCTCGGACTATTTGATGCGCAAAATATTTCCGCCACTCAACGGGAGACCTAAACGGCTTCGCATTGCTCTCGAAAGCAAAAAAAAAAAACAAAAAAAAAACAAAAAAAAAAAGCGATCCAAAGAAGCAGAAGAAGCAGAAAAAATGCTGACAAATAGCACGCGTAATTAGAAATTAAGTTGCCGTTTCTGTGACCGTGTTTTAGATGATTAAGTGGAATGTCAATTGGAATGGAATGGGAAAGCGGAGACTGCAAGAAGGACACAGTTTGCTATCATTCTGGCTGCCTTAATATTTAATCAATAAGTTCGCTATAATGAGATGTCTGTACATATGTACATAACTGAGCCAATATATTTATGTATTGCTGGCTTACATTGCGTAAGTATACTTACGCATGTATATTGTAAGCATTTGTGACATATTTGACAACAGGGCTAAACAGTGGCTTCCCATTCAATTATAAAGTAAGCCCATATGCATACACTATAGTCATAAGCAGTTGCGCTTTTTAATAACATTAAGATCGTACAAATCACTTTTCTTGACATATGTTTATCTATTTTATATCTTGATATCAAATATAATAAACTGTATTTGTCAGTCAGATGAAGAAAGGCAAAAGGAAATAAATAAATTAAATTAGTAGCCGCCCAAATTAGCCATGATACACAATTTAATAAATAAAATTCATTTGCAATACACATTTTTGAAAGTATAGTTTTTGCTGAAGTACCGAATATTTTTTCATTACCATTAATTAACAGCACACAGATAAGGAAGCAACCGAAAAGTATATTACAGATCTTATCACATGTATGGTTGCAAACTAATGGGGTTGCAAGAGTCTGCTGCAAGGCAATTCACTTCAAACGAGTTATCGATTAAAGCTGAATAATTTAAATTGTGGACACAAAAATACAGCTCCACCAATTACATACATCCATGTATGTATGTATATATATAGAAATACGTATTCCGTTTATTTTTCCTTCGTCACGCTTTAGTATTTTTGTACAAATGGCACTACGGCAGAACGGCTAATTGCTGACTGCTCACATTTTGCTTGTTGAGTTGAGAAAAAAACTCTCGCCTGTGGCAACTGAAACTTTCGAATTTGCAGAATGTGTCCACTGCAGGCCATAGTGGCGAGCAGTTAAATTACTTCTCATTTATTTTAAATTGTGAAAAATATGTGCGAATGTTCAGTCAAAAGCCATTTCAAGATGATACCGAACAATGAGCGGAGCTCGAATGAATGCAACTCCGAATACAAGTACGAGTGCTACTCCGAAAACTGCTCTGAATGCCAGTGCGAATATACAAGAAGCAAATAGACAAACGCCGCCAGCAGCAATGAGCAAAAGCCAATGCACAAGCACGATAAAAGTGTTCTACAATTTAATGCGAAATACGCGCTCTGTATTTTGAAATAATGCGAAAACTTTTCGCCAATGTTGTAGAAGAAAAACAGCGCAGCGTTGGCCAGGGCTGAAGGGACGTTTGTGGAATGCAATTGTGAGCTACCAACAACCAGTAGATTTCAATATACATATACATATACAATGTGTTTGTGTTGCTTTGCCCCTATTGTCCTGCATTTTGGATGCTTTGGCTGCGTGAAATGCAATTTCTCATATTTGCATAACTGCAGACAGCAGATAGCTCAAAATAAAGTTGAAATTTGCTGTTCAGCGGCAGCGGCAGTGGCAGTGGCAGCGGTTGCAGCCGCCACATCAGCAGTAGCGGCAACAGTAACAGCAGTAATAACAACAACTTTAATATCGCCAGACTGCAATGCGTAATTGCCCGCCGCCAGCAGCCGCCGCGTTGCCCGCCGCGCAACAAAACTCTTGCGGGGCTGAAGCGGGCCAACAGCAGTAGCGCAATCCTTCCGCTCGGCTCGGAGGGTGCTTTCCGGGCAGCAGTTCAAACAATACGGCACACGAACGGATGGACGGATGGATGGACGGACGGACGGACGAACGGACTGACTGCATTGCAACCAAATTCAAATCAACGCAGTTACGCCTGCACACAATGCTCTAGTCTCATCACCCTCACATACACACACGCGCACACTGACACACACACCCACACACACACATGCCAGCATGTGCAAGTACGTATAAGACAAAGCATACTTTCGAGCGCAAATAACAGACGGAACAAGCGAGAAAGCTAACAACTGCGCGCACCCGCCGGAACTGTGGTTATTCTATTAGAACACACACACACACACATGCACACGCACACGCACACATGCACACAGCCATACACACACTCATACATATATAGATGGACAGAAAAATTAAAGCAGCGGCTAGCATTCCAAATTATACGCACAAAAGCAAACAAGTGTGCCATTCTATGTCGAGTCCTGCCAACATCATCGATGGCCAAAGCAAACATAATTGATATCGTAATCAATTCAAAAATCCTGCAAAACTAAAAACAGCACAGGCTATGAAAACAACGTTGTCCTCGTCGTCGTCCGCTGCCAGGCTGTTGAGCACATGGCCACATGAACACGATGGCAGCGTTTGGCCACAGGCATGTCAGCAATGCGCACGTAGCCCTCGACACTTTACCCCTCCGCGCCGCAAATGCCCGCCAGCGCCACCTACAAAGCACAGTCTCCTGCTCCCTTCCCTCATATACCGCTCCCCTCTCCAATACCCAGACATATAAGTATGTTTATGTATGGGAAGCTAGTGTGTTTTGGTGTGTGTATGTGTGTGATGTGTGGCAGTGCGTGCCACTCAATCAACTCTGAAAAGTCTACAAATATTAGCCCCTAATGCCATTGAGACCAGGACGAAGACGTAGCCAAAGACGAGGGAGATGACGCTGCTGCTGCTGTTGCTGTTGCTGTTGCTGTTGCTGCTGCTGCACACACGCCCAACTCCATGCCCATAAAAAAGTGGAATTGTGTATAAAAATGAAGCAGCAAAAAAAAAGAAAAAAAAAAGTGGCAGCTTCAAATAAAATTGTTGCGACAAAGGCTCCAACAACAACAACGAAGGCATTTGAAGGAGCCAGCCAAAGGAGCTGCATCGGGCACGACGATAACATTAAGACGAAGTATCGAAAAAATGTGTAGTGGCACACACACACACACACACACAAAAGGAGCTGAGGCAACGACAACGGCAACGACAACGACGCCAACGCCGTCGACAAGGACACAAAAGCAGAATAACAACACAATCAAGCGAGGCTCGCGCGCCTCAAGGATGAGAATATTGGGGGATGGTGGGGCAGGAAAAGGGAAGCGTGTCTGGGCATAGGCGCCACTGCATAACTCGACAGCGCCAGAGAAAGCGGCACGTAATAACATTTTCCTAAAGAAACCAAAAAACTAGCAAATACCTTCCATAATAACGACGCCGACGAGTGTATACCCTTGCAGAAAAAAGCTTAATTTAATTAACTGATGTTAATGTGAGGAGCAGAAGAATAACCAAATTCTTCCTTAATCGGCCAATTTTTCTTAGGACAGTTGTAGGACATAGTAGTCGAGATCGATGATTTTTTGTAATAATATAAGGATAAATATTTAAGGATAGATATAGGTCATATAGATGATATAGTGATCGGCTTTGGTCGGCTTCGAAATGTGTACTGTCTGCAGCATATATTCCAAGTTTCATTGAGATACCGTCAAAACTTAAGAGTCAGACTGCATAGAAACACACAAAAATGGCTGATGCAGATCGAGAATATATATACGTCATGGCTGCAAGGCGTTACTAACGTCACAGTAATTTTGGAATACCCGTTAAAGGATATAAAACGACCGTTATAGCATGGCGACACAGATGAAGACGCAGACGTCAAGCGAATCCGAAGCTGTGGCTGTGGCTGTAGCTGAATCCAAAGCCGAACTCTCGAGTCGTGGCAAAAACGTGCGTTGTGGTGTCCTGGAGTCCTGGCGCTTGTGGAATGCTGTCAGGAGACAAGTTATTGTTTTTGATTTCATTTTTCTTGCGTTTTTTTTTTATTTTTGCGACTCCTGCCCACTTTACGGGCAAGCCAACGTTTTAGGGCATCAGCATGTGGATATGACTGTGGCTGTGGATGTGGATGTGGATGTGGATGTGGATATGCGAATATGTGAATATGTTGAGCTGCTTATTTCCATACAGGAATGTATGTGCTCGCCCCCAAATTGGCTAGTTTGGCTAATCGAGGCATTTGCCAGCGGCATAAGCTGGATTTCTTTTTGGGATTTATATTTTTATGACTAGATGGGAAAATTGCCTCCGGCTGCGTTATTATTATTATGATTATTATTATTATTATAATATTTTTTTTTATTAAAAGTGCGTCTAATCCAAATGGACCAATATTTTCAGAGTCAGCAGCTTGGAAATAATTGCACAATGGGCCAGGTGTAGAATTGGAATTGACCCAACTTAAGCTTTAGAAGGAGATTATTATATTCGGCCTTCTAGATTTAGAGCTCATTCTTAGCTTACAAATCTTTGCAGGGATGCCCAAATATGGGTTTACATTTGAAAAGACTTAAAGCCTATGGTGGTAATCAAATAGTGGTATGAGAAGCATTACATTTCACAACTTATTGAGTTTAGTTTTTGCCACAAAATGTTTTCTAAGGAAAAATAATTATATTTTTGTGGGCGAGACAACCTAACTCGAAGTTACCCTCTAACTGAGGAGGTATTTATAATAAATGCACGAGAACACAAGATGAATGGAAAGAAGAAGGAAAAATTATTTTTGGCTTTCCTGTCAAGTTTTCCAGACCGTGACTGTGTTCGTCTGTTGTAATAAATACTGTAATATTCTCGCTTAACAGTAAATTAGCTCAGTTCTCGTGGAATTGACTCACATGCCAATAAACAAGTCCCAACTGGGTTGAGCTTGTTATTTGCCATTGATATTAATTAATTCGTAACTCAAGCCGAACATTGTTCCACTTAAACTAAATAAATGTGATATTAGCTGAAATGTCATTATTACATAATAATCAATCTTACTTTGGCAGCATCAAAATTAACTCAACGTTCTCATATTAAAAAAAAGTGCCATTATATTTAAAGTAAGTATCAAAGAAATTATATTAAATAGTTCCCATAAGATTATTATAAACCTAATTGGTTGTTAATTGTTTCGAAACAAACTGAAACTGATACTCTTGTTCGAGGAATTTACTTACTTGCAGCAAAGTTCCAACTAACTGGGGGTGCAAAGCTAATCAAAGTACGAAAGCGATGAAATTCGTAAGCTATCGCTGAATAATATACATTGTAATATACACCCATCCATATTAATCAATCATTCCGGCGGCAATATAACTTGCGCTATTTCTCTTGTCTCTTGTCAGACACAGCGGCATCATTAGGCTTGCAGCATTTCAGAATCTCGCCAGCAACTCTGTGTTTTGCAGCACTCGCAAACTAACTTTGAAACTTTCTAATAAAATAGCCCTAGACCGTTACAAGCGCTGCTCTTTCTCTCTCTCTCTATATATATATATATACATTTTTATATATATATATATATATGTATATGTGTATATAGAAATGCCGAAAGGTCCATTGTGGCACCAACAGGACCACGATGACGACTCAGCAACGGCCTCTGTGCAGCTAATGTCGTTGCTAGCGGCGGCAGAAGAAACAACCATAACCGCAACAGCAGCAACAGAGGCAGCAGTCGCGGTGGCAGCAATACTTCTTCGGGCGCAACAAACAATAATGCCGCACCAAACCCGCAGCCAAAACTCAAACTTAAACGCAAGGCAAAAACTCATTCTCATCTCTGCTGCTTTGAACTTTTTTTTGCAGCAGCAGCAGCAGAGCAATACAGCAGCACCCCCTCCCCAAACCCCTCTTCAAGTTCACAAGTTGTTTTTGTACATGCACACGCAACAGACAGAATGCAGTTTCAAGTTACAAAAGAGCACCACAGAGTAAAAAGCTTTTTTCGTCAACTGCTCTTTTACTCTCTCTCTCTCACTCGCTCTCGCTCTCTCAACGCTTAACGCTCAGATGGCGCTCTGTTGTTCGTTTCCACTTGTTTCAATCGGTGAATTGCGTGTGTGTGTGTGCGTGTGTGAGTGAGTGAGTGTGTGAGTGTGTGTAAGTGAGTCAGTACTGTGTGTACAGCACACATACATGGCCACAACATCCGTTACAATTTTTTACGACTAAGACTCCGTCTGGCGCTGGTGCTGACGTTGATGTTGATGCTTTTGGCGGCGGCAGCAGCAGCACCAGCAGCCACTGAGATGCTTTGTGGTTGCGCTATTGCCGCTCTAAGTATGCGTGTGTGTGTGCGCGCTTGTGTGTGTGGGTGCATGAACATGTCGCATTCAAGGATTGAGGAAATTTTTGCGGGTTGGCTTCAGTAATGATATGGAATGTGTTGGAATTTCAAGAAGTTACTCCAGATTTCTTTATTTATTTAAATGAGCAGCAGCCAGCAAACGAGAGAGAGAGCGGAATGCCACAATGTGTGTGTGTATGTGTATGTGTGCGTCCCTACCACACCAATGTCTGTATTTGAGCTCATATTTGTGTCTGTGGTTGTGTCTGTGGCAAAGCCGACTCTTATGGCTGGGCAGCCAGCCAAGCAGCCAACCAGCCAGGCAGACAACCAGCCAGGCAGCCAGCCAGCCAGCCAGCCAGCCAGCATCTTCAATTGACTGACTCGACTCGCTGGCTGTGACGGACTAACTGACTGTCTGACTGAGCAGCGTACAACTAAATGAGTGTTGTTATCAGTCTCTGCTCAACTCCCCATGCATCTATCTCACAGAGTATGTGTGACTGGCTGTGCGAGTGTGTGTGTGTGTGTGAGTGTGTGTGTGTGTGTGAGTGTGTGTGTGTGTGTGTGTGACTGTGCGTGTAATTGTAACGGTGGCAAAGGAGCGCTGAGCCAGCAGCTAACAGCTAACAGCAATCGGCTAACAGCTAACCAGCAACGTCATTGAAATTTATGCACGTTGTACATTCGTGTAGTGATATTTGTATTGGGAATTAAAACTATGCCCCCGGGATTATAACCTAATTTTGGCATTGTGCGCTTTTGCTTCTTGCTCCATGCTCCATGCTTCTTGCCACTTGCTACTTGCTATTTGCTACTTGCCGTAAGTCTTTCGTGCGCCTGCTGCCCTGCCTGCCAATTCCCCGCTATAGTCTATTTGGGGTTCTCTCGTTACCGTTTTTACTTTTCATTGCTCTTGTTCCCGTGTAATTAAAATAAAGGCGTGGAGTAATTGCTGAGGTCAGTGAGCAGCACTCGTCGAGTACTTTGGCTACGTATCTCCCACGTAATGCTAACTAAGCGCACAGCGCAACGCTGAAATTAACACTTTTTTTTTTTGTTTTGGTTCTTCTGGCTACTCGTTTTGTTTTTTATGCTTTCGTTTTGGATTCGTGTTGTTGTTGCTTATTTTTCCTTTTAGCCCGGACAGTGTATTCCTTGGAGCTAGCTCTGAATTACCGAATTGTAGATAAAATTCTCAGTTTAACACTTTGTTAAAATGCTGCCCAAACGCCATGTGGTGCGTCCCTTTCGCCCATAAAATGTGCCCGTTTCCCATTAACTGGGCGAGCGCAGTCTGGGGGCTGGGATTGTGATGGGCCAAAACTAGCTGGCCATTTGGCATGGCATTGGCCCGAACTTGGACGTTCTCTGTTCTGCAGCGCTTGCGGTAAATTGCGTTAACAGTCCGTCAATAGAGCATGGCATTTAGACTCGAATTTCCATGCTAATTGGTTTCCCAATGTACACAACTCTTGCCATTTGTAAAGCCGGCGCTTAACAAGCATAAATTGGGCAACAAGATATCGAGTACTCGACTTCTCGCAAAGCCTTTTTGTCCTGCACAAATTATGAAAAGTGATTTGAGAACCGAGGAATTATCCTTCTTTTGCTTTCCCTTTCTTTTTTCATCATTGGGTTTACTGCTCTGGCGAGGGTTCGAGTAAAATACTTGTAAAAAGGCATTTATTAATAATACTCTGCTCGCTTGAAAATGAGTTCATATTCTTAGTTCTTATTCCAGGAATTTGGAAAGAGTAGTTATTAGATTAGACAAATAAAAAGTTTTTTTTTACTATTATTCCGTCGGAATTTATCTTTAGGCAGAAATTCATAGCGTTGAAGTTTGTTAATAATAATATAACAAAACAAATTGACAAATTATTGAAAACTAATCAATTTTCTTTTATGGAAATATTTTTGTTGCACATAGTAACTATTCAAATAACATTCAATGAACTCCTGGTACCTTTCCCCTTTTTCCCTTTATGTAAGATATGCATTCGATTGCAAATATGTGGCAAAATGATCAAATCGAAAACAAAAACCAACTAAAAATCACAATAATATTTTGTGCATCTAAGCAATTTTTCTGGTTTGTGTTTTGCAATTACAAATCTATTTATTTTTCATTTACACTTAAACCACAAACACATTTTTTTGTTCTTTCGGTTATCATTACTTCCATTCGAGAAATCTCGTCTAGATGATTCCCCGAACTCATCTGTTTAAATTTATAAGGCTTACCGATAGTAGTTTGAGGTTAATAAAATCTTCATGAAATGTATAACAATATATACATATATGTATATCTTTAGAACTTTAGAGCTATCAAAACGCAATGCAGTTATCGGTAGACTTAACTAAACTGCATCTTCATCTGGTATAAGATTACTTATATTCCAAATTTAAAGTCACTAGCTCTTATAACAGACATCATATGCACAGACATGGCTAAATTTACTTTTTTGATCAAGAATATATGTGCTATATGGGGACGGAGCGGTTTTCTTCTGTCTGTTACATAGATTTTGACAACATTCTGCACTTTTTTCATTCTAATGGGTATAATCATTCAGAGCATGGAAAATGAGTGAAAAATAACGAATTTTAATAAAATAAAACAAACTGACTAATATTTTATTTTACACATACAACTTTGGCAACTATTCATCACCCAACCAGCAGCTGGTTTTTCTCTATATATTTACTTAGGAAATTTATTAGATTTTCTCACTAATGGTTAACAACACTGCACATCTTACATGAAAGGTTTGGTTTTAAAGTAATGATTTTAAATAGCAGCTGTCAGCAATTTTCAATATTTTGTTAGTTGTATAAATTAATTGGCAAACCTTTTAGTCATCAGTGAATTAATAATCAACAAATTATATGCTTAATGAGAATAAGTCAATAAGTTTTTAGCTAGCAAACAATTCAACACCAGGGTAAACAATTTGAGCAAACTTTGCAACGACGAACTAACATTAAATTATTCATTCATTCATAACACCAAACTAAATTAGCAACTTTGTGTTGCAAAAGTTTACTTCAGCCAGAAATGAGCAATGTTTAACAAATTCAGCGTTCAAATAACTATGTGTATACAAAAGAGGATGTGATGGCTTCTCTGCGAATGAAATCAAAGTAAATTTGCAAACTTGGAATAAACTTTTCATATAATGCGATTAGTGGTTATGCAACTGTAGCAAATACAAAACAATCGAGTTAAAATTTCAATGAAAACTATTGTCAATGAAGTCATTTCTCATTTCGACCTCTTAGATATGGGATAATTAAACATGCTTGATAAGCAAAAACTATGCAATTAATCAACATCATCATCATTTATGACCATGCAAGTTGCCAAACGAAGTTCACAATGGATATCCGGTGGGGCAAGTCCATAATAATGCGACTGCAGTCAGCAGCTGAAGGGTGTTTAGGTGGCCCTTGGTGGAATGCTTCCAATTAAAGCGCTTAACTACTAACTAAGCCAAATTGTACGCTCAAGTGCCATAAAGCCATAAAGTAATCAAAGTTGATATCAAAGTACCAAACTGCTAACTTATGCTCTCATGTATTCAATTAGGACAGATTTCGAATGGGGGTCTATGTCTGTCCTCGTTCATTTTGAAAGAATTAAGCAGTTTTGCGGAGCGCAGCTGTTAAGAAATTACCGCAGCACCCAATTCCAGTTGAGGCGCCAGATCCTGGTCTGCAGGTTCGCCTTCAAGAACTTTCAACAACTTCCTATGCCAAAAGTTTCCACAAATTAGTTATGCAAATTATGTGAGTCGCCTCTACCTCAATGGCAGCAGTCAACCGCCAACAACAACAACAACAGATACAAAATCTACAACAGCAACAAGAACAACACTTTGGAAATCCGTATTTAAAACAATGGCGATTCAGTCCATCTTCCCAACCCGAATGTGCTCCCTACTAAACTCAAAACTCAATCCACAGCCCGATTAGGGCGCATAACAAAGCAGAATTTGTGTAAGTTCCTATTTAACATGCTTTATGCATTCCTCAATTATAAATAGATTAAAGTCCAAAATAGACTAAAGTTAAATGTTAACTTTCCGGCCGAGGCGGACACCATTCACAAAGCAATTAACGCGCCCCAAGGAAGCAACGCCACAGGCTAAGGACATCCACAAAAGGATGGGGCTCTGGCATAGAGCTGAACTCAATTTAACTGACTGCCAACTTTCACAATCACTGCCCATCATCAATTTCAGATTTTGCTGTATGTTTTATGTAGCAGCCGAAGGTACGGGACAGCCCCTCAGCCAGGCGACCATCCTACATCCAGTCACTCCTTCAGTCAGTCATTCGGATAAGAAAAAAAAAGTGAAAACAATGCTCGCAAATGGTTGGCAATGGTTGCCCAGGGATGCGACCGTCAGCGAAGAGTATATGTGGATCTATGTGTGTGTGTGTGTGTGTGTGTGTGAGTGTGTTTCTTGGTGTGTGTTTACTTAAGCGTAAGCCTCGCACCGACTCACAGTAAGCTACAAGCCACACAACAATGGCAGCCAGATAAAACGGCGAACGGGGCAAAAAGGGTTTTACTGTACCGCCCCGTCTGCCTGGCTGCGTCTTAAAGGATTGCTCAAGTTTTCGGTAACCAATATGTAAATGTGCGTGCTGTGATTAAGCACAATAGACCTGATCAAACCTTACCAGCCAAGACACGATAGTCAGCCGGACAAAGAAATCGAGCAGAGAGAGTGAGACAGTCAGGCAGACAAACAGACAGGCAGGCAGACAGACAGACGGACAGACAATGAAGGCTTTGCTTAACCCCAAACGTAAAAGTAAACCTAAACCTAAATCTAAACCTAAACCTAAACCGAAATCTAACCGCAATTTGAAGCGCACAAAATGTGAAACCAAAACAAACTGAAAAACGCAGCCAAGTCAATGGCTGGACAAGGCCAAGTTTACACACCTCAAGTGTTTGTTTAGGTTGCCACAACTCCAACACGGAGGGACGAAAAGTGGGTGGGGGCGTATAGCCTACAGTGGGTGTGGCCATTTGCTGTCTTGTTGTTCTTTGGCCATCGGCAACATAAATCTTGTCTTGCTAAAACAAAGGCCCGCACCACTGTTAGCGATACGCCACCACGGAACGTAACTCTAAACCCCCACTCGCCAGGAGATGGCACCAAAAACAATACAGAGACTCGGTTGCAGTGCCTGAAACTATTAGCAAAACGTCTTGCAAGATGTGTGCGAATTTTTAAGGGGACTCACGCACATAAATTGCAACCGCCAGGTGAGCAATGTTACCCACACGTTAAAGGTCGCTCCTCATCCCGCATCCCATCCGATGCTGCTGTTGGCTCGGGTCGCCTTGATGTATCACACAAACAGGCACAAATGTATTTATGCTGCGGCTCAGTTTTTTTTTTCCTTTTTTTCTTGAGGGTGGAGGTTTTGTGGGATCTTCCAAGGTGTGTATGGGCATCAGCCGCGTTCCGGCCGTAATAAAAACTAAAATCCGCACAGCAATATGTGTGGGGATAATGCCATTTCCGTTTTATGTGAAATCCTCTCAGTAGTCCGTGTCCACATATCCGCATATCCGTTGTCATATCCCCCCGCGCCCACGTCACGCCGCCAAGGTGTGTGTGTGCTCTGTGCCGTGGTTATAGCCTTAGCCACAACAACAATGAGCTTGCCTTAAGGCTACACAGTGCCGAAAAAGGAGTGCGGTCGCAAAAGTTTTTTGCGTTATGGCACTTTGGCATGGGGACAAATAAATAGATGGGGCGGCTTTTATGGATTGGCACGCCTGTTTCAGATTTAGGCACATGAGAGACATCTTAACATAAACTAGAGTGCATGCAGATAAACAAATTTTTTTAATGCCCACCTTCAATAGAATATATAAGATGGGGACGGCCATAGTGTGGAGATAGTGTGTAAATAAATCGAAACAAAACCTAGATAAATATAAAGAATTACTAGTCCTATAAAAGTAAATTATTATTATGCTGGATTCAAACTGCCTGCATAACTAATAAAGAAAAATGAACATTGTGCTTTTAAGCCAAGCCTATTTGTATTATACATTTAATAATTTAACAAACTCTATTTTTGATATATATATATATATAACTATATAACTATGCTAGTTTTGTAGTACATAAAAAAATAATTAGAATGATAGGCAATAATAATAATATTATTTTTAATGATCATTTTGAAACTACCATAGTTAAAATAATTTATTACTAATTAGTAATTAGTGCAGATTGGAGTAGAAGTAGTGGTTGCTCTCTAGTAGAAGCAACATTTATTTTATTTACATAATTTAATAAGCTATATATATTATTTATTTAATTTTATGATAATATTAAAGTATTTCTTCAGACATTTTATGTAAATATTATGTACGTTTAGAAACTACGATTATATAAATAAATAGTATATTGATAATGTTATTCATAGCAATAATAATAACCACAAATAAGCCTTTGCATTCAAATGATTGTGCATTCAAATGACAAGTCAAATATAAACAAAGCATTCCATAGTGAAAGGCTTGACAGCAATTTATACAAATTATTTACTCAATACTTAAACTTAAGCTGATGACACTTGACTGATTCAAGCCTTGCAGTCCAAGAGTAGAAGGACGTTTAAGGCTTTTGAATTTTCCCGTGACTTTGATGGTTTTTGGTCTCAGTCTTGGGTTTGCCATGGATTAGTTGACAGCTTTTGGCTTGACTGCAAAAGGCCATTCATTAGCCGCATTTGCAGCTTATGGTGCAATCAACAAAATGCTTGGAATGTGGCTAATAGCCCGAGGTGTTGTCTTTAAGTGTATGCAATGCCATAACCAAAATGTAAATGCAAATGTGGCACAGTTTTTGCACAGTGTGCGAGCGGCAAGAAGAAACAAACGTGCAACTTTGGGCAAGGCGCTGCGAGTGGTAAAAAGCGCAACCAGCAGAGAAAGACGAGAGAAATGTAGAAAAAAAAAACGGGACGGAAGAAGAACCATAACTAAATCCATTGCCATACCCAAATCCAAAGCAAAGTCTGCGATGCAAATAGTAGAGATTATGGGGCTACCGATGCTGCCACCGCTGGTGCTTCCACTGCTGCCACTGTTGCCACTGCTGCTGGTGCAGATGAATAAGAACAAGGCAGCGGTAGTGCTGGTGTCGGATAAGCTCCAAGGCGACGCACAGAAAACATTCGACGTGCAGTGGTAGGTGTTTACTACAACTATGTACGCGAATGTGTATTTCTGTACACACACACATGCATACATATATATATATGTGTGTGTGTGTGTGTGTGTATGTGAATGCGTGGTTATATGTTAGTTTGCCCGGTTGTATGTGGTACAATAAATCTTACAAGGATGCCGAATAGCCGGGGCTAAGGCACGGTGTCGAAGCCATTGGATCTGGGGTGTTGGGTTTAAGTCCGGGCTCTGCTCAGCGCCAGTGAAAACCAAAACCAAATAAAACTGACATTATGCGAAAAGCGAAAGCCATAACTAAAAGTTGCGCTAACGTGGCATGATGGAGCGGCAGTAAAGTTGATGCTGGGACGCAAAAGGGAACAAATAGCAAAATAGAAATGATAGCACTGAAAGATATAGCTGGCTATGCGGGGTATATGGTTGAGCTGGAACGGAAATCGACTTTGGTTCTTACCTGTGTGTGTAAATGTGTAGGTATGTATGTGTAGTAGATGTGTGTGCGAGCGCTCACGATGAACTCTTGCTGCAAGTTATGCAAATGTCCCGGGTCGCCTCCGATTCACAGTCAGTTGATGCTGTTTGTTGCTGCTGCTGCTGATGTTGCTGCTGTTGCTGCTGTTGCTGATGTTGCTGATGTTGCTGCTGTTGCTGCTTCTGCTGATGTGGCTATCAATCGAAAGCAGCGATGTTGACGTTGTGGCGTGTGCTAATGACATTTGCTTTGATTGCGAACAGAACTCGAAACTGTCATTTTCACTCTGAGAGGGTTCTTCTTCTTCCGCTTCTTTTTTCGTTCTTTTCTACTTTTATTATTATTCTGCTTGCAATTGTCGATGCCAGTTGCTGTTGTTGCCGTGTCTGTCTATTTATTTAATTTGCATGCAATTTAAAATTTTTTTTTTTGAATTGACATCCAACGACACATTCAGTGCCACACTTGGAACATGCACAATAGAAATTGAATTGCAAAATTTGTTTGCCAGTCAATCGCTGCGAGTCGATGATGGCGCTGATGGAGTTTGTGCACTTGAAAGGGGCAGGAAAAGGAGCGCCGCCGACAGCAGCAAAGTGCGCCACGTTCATGCCAATGTCACAGTCACATACATAAACACACTCGCTTCTACAAACACACGCACTCACACACACCTACAGCGCCTGAAGTAATCGCACAATTTGGCGGCGAAAATGTCAAGTATGCTGAATGCCACGACCGCGTTGAGAACGACGCAGACAACGACGACTGTCACTACAATGGGCAGTAGCAACAACAATAATACCGGCAAACAACACACACACAAGCACACATAAACTGTGAACTCACACACACACACACACACTTTTTGAGAGTGAGTGTAGCCAGTGAGTCGCAGTCGCTTGCAACGAAAATGTCAGCTTACAATTTGAAGGCGCGAAATCACGACTCGCAAAACTCGCCACGTTGTGTTTGACTGATTGATAACGGTAATAGGGAACTGCTGTGTTGCGCCAATGCGACCGACTGCAACGACGAACGCTCCGAAACTGAAACACAAACTCAACGTCAAAGCACCAAAAAGGATGCTGAACAAAGCGCACAGATGCGATGCCAAATGCCGACAACGAAGACGCCGACGACGACAACGATGATGATGATGACGATGAAAACAAGCCAATGCCGATGCCGATGCTGTTGCCGAGGCTTGATTTTGCAATTGAACATAAGAGAGTGAATGAAGCGACATAAGAGCGACAGAGAGAGAGAGAGAGAGCGAGAGCTTGAAAGCTGCTGCTGCTGCTGCTGCTGTTTGGGATGCTGCTGCTCTCTGAGGCTGGGCGCAATAACAGCAACAGCAACAACAATAATGTTGGCGACGGCAGCGACTAACGTGTGACTTCGTTAAATTTCTGCGGCGACAGCATACAAAACGGATTCGGAAGCGGAAGTAGCAAGTAAGCGACCGAGCGAGCGAACGAACGAACGAACGATGATGCTACACAGCTTGGAGAGCGGCATCAGTATAACAAAAGGAGTGCGGGGTAAGGGTGTGGAGATATAGCTGAAGCTGCTGCTGCTGCTGCTGCAGATAGATGTAGAAGTAGAAGTAGAAGTAGAAGTAGACATAGAAGTAGGCGAAGCAACGCGAAGTGGCTGCTTTCTAGCAGCAGCCTCAATTTTTTTTTTTCTTCACATATGGGCTTATGGGTGGCAACTACTTTGAGGTAAAATAGCTATTTGGTTGGAGGGGAAGCTGTGCTGTGAGAGTAGGGAGAGTAGCGAGCTGGCAGCATCAATATTCACATTCGCACTTGTGCGAGTAATTTCTGATTTGCTGCAATCACATTGCCAACAATCTTTACAACAGCAGCAACAACACACTTACAGCAAATTTTCTAACGGATGTTTAGCAAATCTTTTTGCGCCGGATACTAACGGTGTCTTCGGCACAGCCCAAACACGGCACAGATATACGCCACATACGACGTGTGTGTTTTTAGAGCAGCGACTTTTATATATATGTATATCTACGTGTGTGAATGTGCTTGTGTGTGTGTGTGTATGTGTATCGATAACTAATAATGGCATTACATTTATGTTGCCCGCCTCCACGCCCGCCTACACCTGTGCACAAACTGGTGAGCAGTGAGTGTGTTTGTTTGTTTGGCTCGTTAGTCCTTTGGCTTCAGTATCGCACAATATTTCAGTTTTTCAGTTTTCATTTCTCTATTTTTCCAGTCTCCTCACTTAGTGGCGGTTGTATTTGTGTTTGCCTGCATGTGTGTGTGTGTGTGTGTGTGTGTGTATTCATTTCTTGTTATTGTTGTTTTTTTTCTGCAATTGCAGTTGTCCTTTGCCAACACAGACGGCAGCAACTAATTAGAAACACTTGCCAAACGCTGAACTTGTTGTAGTCAACGTTTATTTTGCTTCCTTTTTTTCTTCTATGTGCAACTCACAGTTGAGCGAGTGAGTGCAAGGAGTTTGAGAGTACGGGGTGTTGGTTGGCATTGAGGTATTTGCAATTGCTTAGTTGATTTTCATTGACTACCCCCAGGATATGTGGACAGATATTGTAGTTGTTCGCTGTCATTAATTGGCTGTTAGTTGTTGTTGTTTTTGTAGTTTATGTGGCTGTTGTCAGTTCCTTTCACTGACAGTTCCAAACGATATCACTATGGATAAATAGTGCGCATGCGATAACGTTGCTTTTAAGCTAATAGATAAAAACTCCATTAAATTTATACATATTTATTTTGATCGAAAAAAAAAAAATCAGATAATGGCTGCTGTGGATTAAATTAAATTCCATTTCGTGTTTTACTTAATTTTTAGCCCATTGATTAGTTTATCTATTTTATCTATTGTTTTATACCCGTGAGGCAGAGATTAGTTTTCTGTTTGAAATAATGTCGCTACTTCATTTCCTCGCCTCACTTGCCAACTCATAATCAGCTTCCGCTTTGGCAATCTGAAAGCCATTTGCAGACTCAGCCAGGTCCGGTCTCGGTCGCAGTTGCTTTCGTTGGGGCTGTTTATCGCTATGCACAAATATTTAAGTTCTTCAATCAATGATAACTTCCGGTTTTCCAACCGCATATTGCAATTTTAGCCCATTGTACAACAACGTGCTAAACTAGTCAAGTGGGCCACGACAAGTGGCAACACACACACACACACACACACACACACACAGAAGCAAACAGAGATTGCCACAGCCACAACCAGCCACATACACAAGTACACGTACAAACAGGACATTGAATTTGTTTTGGGTTTTGATTTTTCGATTTAAAATTGTCCGTTTCAATGGCCAGGCCAGCTGGTTGCCTGGTCGAGTGGTCGACTGGACAACTGGGCGACTGTTTGGTCTATAGCTCGGTCTGTTTGCCGGTTGTTCGGTTTTTTTGGTCTTAAGTTCAGGAGTTGCTATCATATTTATTCCGAAAATGCATAGCCAGTTGCACACGATTTTTCAATTCACATCATCTCTGCAGGGGGCAAACTTACCATACAGGCTACTCAATAAAGTAATTAAGAGTAAGAGCTACACCCACAAACACACAAACACACACACCTATGTAGATACTAGAATAATACAATATATGAATTTGAGATTGCAGACAATATTTGCTGTGACAAACTTTTCGAATTCAATTCCATTTCATTCATTTTGTTGAATGATCTCTAAGTGATGTGACTAAATGTATAAATTGAATGATATCTGATAGATACAAATTATGTTATTTTTCGAATTTGGTAATTTAATCAGTTTCCTTTTCAAATGGTTGACCGAATTGAGAGACTTTGAATGCAATTATTGTTGAGCAATTGAGAAATTCTACATCACAACTTCAATAATTGCAAATTTAATTGATTGTTGTATGCCTAAAACAATTTGGATTTAATCAGGAATTTGACAACTTTTTTTGCTGTTCTGCATTTAAAGCAAATTTGATCTGGAAAATAATTTGGTTAGCTTTCGTAATTAACACTTCACAGCATCCGTATAATTGCCTACCAACCGTAACCATTGAACTAATTATGAACGTGTAAACTAATTATAAATGTTGATTATTAACTTGCACAAGCTCGACAAAAAAAAAGTCGGAGTAGCCAAATAGTAGATACACTCCCAAAAAATTAAGCTTACTTTGATTGTGAGTCTACAATAATCTCAATATTTAACGTCTAATTAAAAAAAAAAGGAAAGAATGATTTAGTTGAGAAAATTATTCCATAGTTAAAATTCGTTTAGACAGACTCGAAGAAGTGGACAGTTTGCCCGCTTTACTAAATCCGATTTCTTATTGGAACTTGTAAAGTTCATCAATATTATGACAAATTATAAAGCTATAACTTTCAAATTGTGGATTTATTGGTTATAGAAAATGATTTTAAATTAATGTTAGGGTAACGTGGGATGTTATCAATAAAATTGAAGAACTTATATTCCAAATTTAAATTCTCTCACGTTTTCAGTTGCACTATGTTGTGTGCAATTAACTTAATGAAAGTAATAAAATTATTCAGATATTCATTTAATTAAATTAAAGCAAACTTGAAAGTAAGATTTCCTTAGATTTGTGTCAAATAATTGTTGGCGCTTTTTGATTGCCAAGAAACTGTGATTCTTATCCTTATCTTAATGAAATCTTTACAGTTGTTTAACAATTTATTTTGATATATTATTTTTTTAAAGTGCTGTAAATGGGCTCTGCTGTTAATACATATCTGGAATATATATATACGTTATGGGATCGTTTATGCTTCTTTCTGCCTTTGCCATACTTTACATAATTTCAAAACTGTATTTTTTCCATTTTTAATGGTACAATAAAAACATTAATAAAAATATTCACTGACATTTTTGACAACAATCCGGATGCTCTATACGAATTGACCACATCTAATGAATGAATGGCAGCAATTAGAGATGAAGCAGCAGCGATTGCTTCGCAGTGTCATAGTAACTATAACTGTGAATGACGCGCTGGCAGCAATGCTGCAAATGTTGTTGCCAAACGCTCTTTGACATTAAGAGTTGTTGGAATCGGTGCAGTTCTTGTTTGCCTTTGGTTGTGGTGCGTCGTGTGGCAAATGGGAGCGAAATGCTTCAAGTTGCAGTTGTTGTCACAGTTGTCGCTGCCACTGCTGCAACTGTTGTCGATGCTATTTTGTCCCATGTTTGTTGATTACGCTCGTTGCACTCATCATTGCCGACGTTCACGGTATCCTTTGAGCATGACGCTTTGACTGCCACTAACAACGATTCATTGTAGTTGGAGCTGTTGTTGTTGCTGTTGCCATTACTATAGCTGGTCGCGCTCTTTGCGCTATGCCATGCCGTAAAAAAGGAAAAAAACAAAGATGAAAACTTGTTTACCAGTTTCTATGGTTGGGCTGCCTCTGGCTTTGCTTTGGTGTTATTGTTCGTTTGTTGTTGCTATTGTTGTTGCATATCCGAGACCATTTTCAGCATTATGGGTATAATGCACACGCACACACCCACTCACACACACACCCACACCCCAAGTCCATACACCGAAAACTAATACGTTGAGAGAGAGCGAGAGAGAGAGAGAGAGAGGCGCACAATGCGACTGTAATACATTTAAACTTCTTAGGGCTCACTCAGGCAGCCGCATCTCCCTGGCACAAAGTTTTCCAGCTAGCGAAGCTTAGCAGTTGAGCTTAGTTTGGGGCAAAGCGCCGCTCTCCAGCCACATCCTCATGCACAGCACTGGCAAAGCCAAAGCCACAGTAAGCAAGCACCAATGGACGCTATGGAAGTGAGCGGCTTTGGAGCCAAAGGATAAATACGGATTGAAGCAGAGCTGCATCGACTTCTGCTGCCACTGGTTGTTGCCACCGCCACCGCTTCTGCTGCTGCTGCTGCTACTGCTGCTGCCACTGCTTCTACGGCAACTTTTGTTGGCTCTGCTGCTGTTACTGCTGCTGTTGTTTACCAAGTTTTTGCTTTGCCTTTGCCACTTTGGTGCTCTCTGGACTTGAGAGACGACGCGCAACGCCTCAGTTCGCTTGGCTTGGATTCGGGTTCGGGGCTCGCTTGTTTTTATTTGTTTGTTTGCTTGTTTGCCTGGCGCCCAAGTGATTGAAAATAGTAGGGTGGCGGATTTTTTTTAGAGCTGACAGTTGGGGAGCCGGCCACACGCCCACCGTCCATCGCCTTACACACAATCTGCGTTATCGAGTTGATTGATATTTTTAAATTATGTGCCGCAGTCGGCATAAATTTAAATTTTCGGCTGTTGATGCTGTTAATCCGGTGCGGCTCAAGGCACCGTTCGTCCGCTGCCTGCTGCCTGCTGCCTGTTTGTCTGCCGTCCACCACGCAGCCGTGTCAAAATGCCAATCGAGCTTCGAGTGTTGATGATGATGACGATGATGACGATTATGATAATAATGATGATGATCCAGTTGATGTTGATTGGTATTGGGCAGCGGTAACATTTTCTTGGTTACATTTTGCCCGTTTGTCGATTTTAGCATAAAATTAACATTAATTTACTTGCGGTCTTTGAAGTTATTGTCGGCATTGGTGGCTCGTTGTTGTTATTGTTGTTGTTGCTGCCACAGCCGACGCTACAGTCGCTACAGCCGCTACACCAGAGCTGTTGTTGTTTGTTGCTTTTTTTTTTTTTTGAATTATGGAGCCTTTTTGATATTGGCCCCAAGATTTAGAGGGCCGACTGGGCCAAACAATGCGCCAATGCCAGCCATTACGCACCATGCATTTTGTATTTCTACGGCCACGTCGTCGTCGTCGTCGACGCTTATCGAAGCGTAGCACAAACGTTATCGGCCATTTCCATTAAGAGCCAGCCGTTTAATGAATTCTAAAGTGAACGCCAACGACAACAACGAGAGCGAGAACGACAACAACGATGCCGAAAGCAATGGCAACGGCGACGGCAACGGCGACGGTGACGCCGTATTGAAGGATGTGCGTCCGGCTTTGAAAAGATTCGATTTTGGCTTTTCAATTGTTCGCACGGCAGGCAATGGCAGCGCGGGCCAAAACTAATTTGTGGGTAACGTTTTTTGGGTGCCCGGAAATGGTTGAAGCCATTAGGCTCGGTCTCTTTTGGTTAGGTTAAGGCCATAGTCTAAAGCATCCACATTGCTGCTGGGGCATCGTCGAATGGCTTATGTGGAATGGATGCCATTGCCACAGCCACAGCCACTGCCTCTGCCATTGCCGTGCACATGACGATTCTGCTTGATTTTGATAAGCCAGCGAAACAAATTTAACGCTTCAGGCCAACTGTCGTCTGGCATTGATTAACTATTTCATTGTGGCCCCAAAAAGTAGGCAATGCTTTTTGAAACTTGATTACGTGATGGATTCGAGTCATTACGGCTTCAACTTCATTTGCATTGTTTTTCCTTAGGTCTTTGTTAAACTAGCAGAACACACAAACACACACCTTTAGCCATACACCCACACACAAGCACACATCAACTCAATCACATCTATTGCCCCGGCTACGTGGCGTATGCGTAATGTGCTTACGTAAAGAAGCTGTAAAATTGAAGTGCGGCAACTTGACATGCCATAAGTAAGAGCTTCTGCGTATTTGTATACCCTGTACCCATTTTAAATTGAAGAAGAGTATATATAAATATAATATAGTATATAAATTCGGAAAAGGCAGAAAAGGTGATTAAATCAAGTCATGCTCTACTGTTTATCGATAACTGTGCCCGTTTCTCGACTATCAATATGCATTAATAACCGACAGAAATCAAAGCCAAAAACTTTAAAGTTTGACAAGCACTTGGGTACAGGGCAGTACCCCAGTCTAGTCGAGCTCTCTCAACTGGTGTGCACTAGCTCGTTGAGTTTCCCCCCTGGTATTTGCCACGCAAACGAAGTCAACTGCAGACGCATGTCAAAACCAGAGCGTATGCGTAATATTTGCACAGCAAAATTGAGTTAGTCATATTCGTGGAATTCGACATGCAACATATTATAGCGCCACATGCAGCCACATAATGCATGCTAATGTGCATATCAAATTGGCATAATATGCCGATACACTGTGCACAATTATTGAGAAAGAATCATTTATTGATTTAGTTGAGATAATCGAAAATAGAGTTTAACAAAACTCCAATTAACTTTGCTCAAGTCTCAGAGCAATTTGATAATATACTTGAATCAATTAATAAAATACATACTTATTTTAAGCTTTTCTAACTTACACTTAAAGCATATTTCTTAACCAAACAAATCAAAGATTATTTTTAATGGCACTCTACGGACGTGTACTTGAAATAAGCTGAATATTGAGATGTCCTTACTTAACCGAGTCCTGGCAGATTGTTCTGATTGAAAATGTTTTTATCTCTGTAAGCCTAACACACACTCGCACACACACACACTCACATGTGCTTGCCACTTATTTATTCAGATCAATACAATGAGCCAGAACAATTAAATCAAAAGTCCCATTCGAGTGCTACTCACATATTGAGCAAATTAAAATCAGCTACGAATTATTGAAAGGCATATTTGAGAGCAGGCATTACCACAACTATTTAGAACTATGCATGAATCAAATGCTCAAGCACATTATTGAAATAGCTTGTGTAACTTATTAGTAGTTGTTTGTTGTTGGGTTGCAGGCGCGTTGCGGGTGTGCTGAATTTATGCTGCCGGCCAAAACAATGCCAAATGAACAGTTCAAAGTTTGCCAAGCGATGGGCCAAAGGGCATTTGCGGAGTGCAGCCAAACAAATGGCAGTTCAAAAGCGATTTGAAAATAATGCCAAAGACAAATAACATTACCTGTTACACACGTACACATTCACACCCAAAATCACACACACACACACACACACACACACACACACACACACACACACACACAACCAACAAACACAAGTGCCATCGGCGATGTCGGCTTATTTATTTAATCAACACTCCACAGTTGGCTTAGTCAGGTATTTTTTTTTTGTTTTTGTTTTTGGTATGCCTTTAAGCCAAATAAAGTGCGGCGCTTAATCTTTGCCACATTTTATCAATTTAATTATTTCAATTTGAGCGTTGGCAGCAAACACAGCAACGACAGCCACCGACAATTTCAGTTCCAGATGCGGCACACACACAGCACACAGCACACAGCACAGCACATAGCATAGCACAGGATGCGGCAAGGAGGCATCCTCTAGCATCCTGTCTGTGCTACCATGCCCATACCCATGCACGTGCCCCCAACAGTATTCCTTCTGGCTAAAATGCGCGCAATCTGCGCATCAATAAACGCTTTAATCTCTGCTTGCCTGCCATGTTGCTGTTGCTGTTGCTGACTTGTTTCTTGTTGTTGTTGCTGTTGTTGCTGGTACTGGCTGACTGCTTGGGTGGCTGTCTGTCTGTCTGACTGCTGTTGAGCTTTGACCTAAAGCGATTCAATAATCAACTGCCAACAATTTTACCGTACTTTACTTTATTTTCACGCTAAACTATCTCAAAGATGCGAGCTCACAGATACGCTACAGCGATTTTTTGTGCAGATTGCGAGCACGCCCTCACACACACCCCCACCCACACACACACACACACACACACACACACACACACCCGCACTCTGTGTGCTGCCTTAGGCCAAAAGTTACCATACTAACTTGTTTTTAGTTTGGAGTTCGTACGACATCATTTTACTTTAAGCACTTAAATATACTTTGTGCCCACACTCCCAAACACAGCCATGGGCCAAAAGGCAACCAACCAAGCAAGCAGCCAGGCAGCCAGCCAGCCAGCCTGCTAGCCTAAGCTATACCGTTCTATTCTATTCGGCTCTGCTCTATTTTATTCACCATGTCTGTGTGGCGGCCACTCGACCAGTCCACACTTTTTATATCGGCAAACTTTTGTTGCTCTGCGAGTTGTTTGTGTTTTTCTTTTGCAGCTTTCAGTTTGTTTTTCCGACTCTTTCTCAATACCTCCGCTTATCCATCTTTCTCGTTCTCTCTCTATCCCTCTTTTCAGTAACACATATATCTGTATATATGTCTATATATTTATGTATTTTCATATATATATATATATATATATAAATATCTCGCTCGTCGCCGTGTTTGCCTTAGGTTGATCTAGAGATTTCTGTGCAGCTACCTAGAACCAAAGATTCCTCCCTACCCACTCTGCTGCCACAGCTGTTTATGGGATATAAGAGTATGGGAGTTGTCCCAGTGCCTGTGCCCGTTCCCTGTCCAAAACCAAAAGA
This sequence comes from Drosophila kokeensis, assembly GCA_035042145.1. Taxonomy (NCBI): domain Eukaryota; kingdom Metazoa; phylum Arthropoda; class Insecta; order Diptera; family Drosophilidae; genus Drosophila; species Drosophila kokeensis. The sequence goes on along the minus strand of JAWNLT010000467.1, from coordinate 869,712 downwards.
AGGCGTATTGAAAATGGCATAAAAATCGCATTTGAATGTAGCCACATTCCCGTCCTGTCGTTGCCGGTGTTGTTGTTGTTGTTGCTGTTGTTGTTGCGTATGCCGTCCACTGCTCCTTTGGGGGTAGAAGGTTATGCCTGAACGCGCCACTTTGGGGCAGCGCGTTAAGTCAACGACGCGACCGCTCGACCCTTTTAGAATCTGCAGCGCATATAAATTTTTGCTGTCGAGCAGCCCACCCGATGTTGTTGTTTTGTATTGTTGCCGATGTGATTGTTGTTGCTGTTGTTGTTGTTGATGTTGGCGACATCGCCATCGCCGGCATCGTTTTCGGCCTTGTGGGGCATTAAGGCAAATCGGGTTTAATTGAAAATAAAAATTCTTAATGGTCTTTAACCCAAGATTATGGTGCTGTATTGCCAGCGCCTTTTAGTGGCCTCTTTTATTAAATGGATGTGTGTGCGTGGCAGTGTGCGTGTGTGTGTGTGTGTGTGAGTGTGCGAGTGTGTGTTTGGTTGTTGTTGTTGGCTGAGGCAACCCTTTGCGCCCCATCGACCAGGCTGTTGCTACATCTTCGTGGCTGCCTCAGCATCAACCTTAGTGTCGCCTCACCGCTGGTCAGCGCCATGCGCCATTTTTTTTATGTCGCCGGAAGTGGCGTGTAATCGTTTTTATTTTGTAATTGTTTTAGTGCCACTTCCTTTCGTGTTTTTTATGTGTGTGTCGCCCCTGCTGCCCATTTGTGCTTGGTCCTTTTTTATTCTTTACTGCCGCTGCTGTCGTCCATGGCTTTATTTTTGTTGTTGCGCCACTTTTGGGGCAAATAGGTGGCCTCATAAATCAAATATGTCACAGCAATTTAGGTGTCAGAATTTTTATTTTCTTTTTTCTGCTTTTTATTTTTATAACATTTTCTGGCCAAGACGCAAGAGTCTTCTCGCTCCCAAAAGGGGCCAAGCCGAAAGTGCAAATGAAATGCGTAAAACCCACAAAAATATATATTCACCAGTGAAAGCAGTGGGTTAGAGCATTTGGTATGGTCGCTTACCATTGGGGTTGCCTGCCACAATATTTCCAAGGGTTCAAAATGGAGCGCAGAAAAAATCGCTAAATTTAATGAAAAAAGTTTCATAAATATGGCAATGAATTTAATTAAAATAAAAATAAAAAAATAGGAAAAAAAAAACGAGAAAAATGCCAGAGAGAAAAAAGAAGCATTGAATGGGAAACAAGCCCAAAAATGTCGGCACACTAATTACGCGAATTAAACGTCAATTTGCAAAAACAATTCCAGCCATTTACAAACAAGCTGAATCATAAAACCAAACATAAAGCACAATGTCGCCTAGCAAATACTCTTACATACCTAAATGACAAACAACATCAAATTTTACTCATCTGTTTTTATAAACTTTTGGAAATTGTGCAAGTAATTCAAAAAAATGTTTAAACAATTGATGTTTACAAATATAATTTACCATCCATCAATTGATGATCATGATAATGATAATGATAATTAAAAGCCCTTACAAGTTATGGTAAGTAGAGTGTACGGGGCATTACTAATGCAAGTATTTTGACATATCTATCATAACAGAATTCAAAATGGCATGAATGATGTTTTATGACTGATTGCCACAGCTTAATAAATAAACACTTGTTTGTTGAGGAAGTATGAATCATTCAATCACATTTCACTTATGCTACACTTTTTCAAATTTATTTGTTTTTAATTGCTTTAATAAAGGCTTTAAGTGTAGCAGTCGAAATTAAATTATATTTCTTTCACATAGTGATTTCTGCTGCTTCTTTAAGTTCGTCATCACGCAATTGATATCGATCGATATCGATCATTGATAAAGCATCGTATTAACCTTGGGATGTCACTCACTTTTAGAGAAAACATTAAGACGGTAAGTCATTCCATGGCAGCAAAAGCCAACAGGTTTCACGGGCTATTGAATTACTCTTCATCTTCATCATCATCCAAAGTCTTGGTCAAGATCATGATCATGTTTTCATCATGTACCTAAACCTACGCAAACTAAGCTGAACACTATCATGCCCGTTAGGCCGTCTTGCGTAACCGACTGCCTAATATTCTGATAGCAGTAAGTACTACCAGCTGATAACAAGGGCCACAAAAAAGGATGTGTGCATCCTAAAAATTCTGTGCACCTATGTTTGGAGAAGGTTCCTGGTAATCTATCTTCAAGCTTGGTAAATTTAGCTTTGGTATATGTATGTATATGTGTAATAATTGTGGGAAATACGCTCGATTGGCGGCTATCGATCTTATTGATTTCCTAGCCTCCAAGTGGACTTTAATTAAATTTAAATTAAAATTTTCAGATGAAGCCATATCGGAGATATTCTGATTCCATTTCACAAAAGGCAGATAAAAACATAAATATAGGATTTATTTTACATAATTGCCGAAGACTCAGGCAATAATTAGTTAATTCTCGCCATTAGAATAAAGAGCACATTTAACTCCTTAATTCACCTGACCAACAAGTGTAAAAAGTTCCAGAGAATATTGCTCATGTAACTTTTGGTGCTGCTCTTAAGGCTTTGGCTCGGATCAAATGTCAGTGAATTAAGTCGAATTATCTTCGAAAGTCTGGCCTTAAATGTTTTGGCATACGCCACAAACACACAACGCGGACGTGAACAACTTTACTTTAAGCAGTAACAGCAGCAGCAGCAGCAGCAGCAGCAGCAGCAGTAACAGCAGCAGCAGCAGCAGAAGAAAAAATCAAGCGCTTGGCTAGAGATTCATTAACTGAATGCCATCGCCGCCACGTACTGTTGCCGAACTTTTGTGTTCTGGCCGTGGCAAAATGTTAATGAACTCGATGCAAGACCGACACAGACATGGCCAGGCTGCCTGCCTGCCTGCCTGCCTGCCTCAGTGCTCAACAGTCGAATAGTCCGCGCCAGTTTGAATGTCGGTCCGACTGTCTGACTGTCCTGGCAGTACATCATTGTAATTGAGTGTTCATTAGCGGGCGAGCCGAATGAATTTTGCCATATTGGTTGCGGCCAGAAAATTGACGGTACAACGTCATTAACTTACAACCCAGTCATGTAAGTCAAACCGAACCAAACCAAACCAAACCAAACTGTTCCAGGCCGAGCCAAAACCACGTCCCCCGCAGCAGTCTCATTATCGTCATCAAGTCATCATCTTTATTCGCTAATATTTGTGATGTACGCGCCAACTTTGCCCAATTTTATTGTACATTAAAGTCAGCAGGATCTGAGCGGGGGTTGCTTTTGGGGTTGGGTGAGGATGAGCCGTGGAGGGTGCGAGAAGTTTACAAATATAATTTTGTAAATGTGCGTTATGGCAATGAAAAGGACGCCAACTCTTTGGCTACTAAAGCGAGAACGCCAAGTGGACGAAGTGGAGTGGGTTTGGATTCGGGCTCCAATTCCGTGCTGGGATTGTTGAGGACCAACTGCCAAGAATAACAACAGCAAATTTGCTGTCGGTGTTGTTGTGCTCAAGTTTTTTGGCAGCGCGCAACATCTGACTTGGATTTGATTAATTCTGAAGTCGGTTTAACGGCTAAGCATCAGGCGAGCATGCGGCCATGCCCGGGGAGTAGAGGTAGATGTAAGTAAGCGGGGTATGGGGTATGGGCTGTGGGCTGTGGGGTGTGGGGGACAGCCAAGCTCATTCATTTTACTGCGGCTACTGTGCTGTCGGTTGGGGTAAACTTTGATGAGCAACCAGAGGACGCGAACGCAGACGTCAGACTCAAAGTAGCAGCAAGAGAAACAACTTTGATTATAAAATGCAACAACTGTAAACTGTTATCGCAGCGGAAACTTGCGTGCAACACGACGCTGGCGAGAGTGGCATGAAGAGGCAAGCATTCTTTTAACTGACTGTCGAGTTGTCAGAGTACAACATTCATTCGCTTCATTGTTCTATTAGTTCAAAACTCTTATGCTCAACTGTCAAGACAAATTAGCGCCATTCAGGTGCAGCCACTGCGGCAACAACAAAATCTCGCACAAACTTTGATTATGTTTTAATGAAGTCTATCTAAGCTACTCAGCTAATGATTCATTAAGTATTTGTTACACCATCGAAGAGTCTTAGTTGGAAATAAGTTGTAAACTGGAAATCCTTAAATATAGTTGTGCTTTTGTTAGATGTATGTTATGATAGGAAATCAAATAATGCCTAGTTTGTTGTCTTAACCCGAAATATTTGTACTTTTAATTGACGAAATAACAAATGATAAACTTGCTGTAAGGTGTAACCGAATGGGGAATACTCTGATGGTAGTATGTTGCATGTATGCAACAGGCAGAACGAAGCATGTTCGAACCCATTAAGTAATTATATATTCTTGATCAGCATCAAATGTTATCAATATTCCAGCTACCCACGCTGACGCTGACATAGACATCTATATGTTCTAATTTGTAAGTCGAAACCATATATTTTTTTTTAATTTTTTACTGCTTACAGTTTTGGCTAGCAAATCCATTTACCTGTCTTTTAATATACATTCAAATTTGTGACAATAGCCACATATTTTTATAGGTTTTATTAATTTGATTTATGTGGCACAGCATATAGCTTCCATCGATTTGCCTACACCCAGAAATCTTAATCTGACACCGACATATACAAACATAAATTTTAAGGTTCAAGTCACTTGCCTGAAAATTTATTGCATTCTGACGGACGGTCAGCCAGACAAATCCAATGAATTATTTTACTTTTTATGGAGAAAATAGAAATTTTAAAGTTAGATCAACTAGAAATAAATAATAGAAAAAAAAGTTGGCACAAATAAAAACTGTGAATTAAAGTCTGTGTATATACATATATTCAAAGTTCGTAAATGCTTTCAAATACATGCAAGTTGTTATCTCTAGTTATCTATGTATTTACCTCTTCAATTAAATATTTGATAATGTTCTGGTGTTAACTTGGCCTGATGGACGATTAGGAAAGTGTAATTCATGCTAAATGCAAATTGCAAAAATCACTTTTGACACCGACTTTTGCCAAAAAAGATATTTAGTGATAAATCCACTTGATGCGACACATCATGAAAAACCACTTTTTAACTTGCTAAACCCCTAATGCACTATACGAATAAAGAATCGTATTGCTAAGCTCCACATAAGTCAGACCCTTGTGATAATACGAATTGTGCTGCTTCTACTGGGTGTTGACGATGTTGCTGCTGCTGTTATTTGTGTTGTTGCAATTGCTGTTGTTGTTGTTGTTGTTGTTGTTGTTGTTGTTGCTGTTCCCTCCGTTTTGTGTAGCTGTCAATCTAAAGCAGCCAAGCAAGTCAAGTGGGAGCAGCTCGAGTGGCTGAAAGGGAATGGCTGGGGGAGGGTCACAGACAGCAGACCACTCAGTTGATAGTTAATTTCAGTCATTCAGATAAAACTCTATGCATTTGATGCTGTTACAAACTTGAATTATGTGCATGTCATTGTGCTGCTGCACTCACATAAAACTCATTTGCCATTGCCACCAAAGTCCAAACTGATGCAATTCACAGTGGACTGAAACTCGCCAACCTCCAAGAGTAGTAATCGCTATGGAAGTCGGAGTCAGGGATGGAGTTGGGTTTGAAGTTGAAGTTGGCGTCATCCTTGTAATGCTGGTCATCGTCATTATCATTCAACAATCTAACTGCGACAACGATCACAAAATACCAGAATATTTCCCTTTTGCTAACAAAATAAATTAGAATTGGAATAATTCGTAGGAAAACTTTGCGTTTTTCCTAGTTTTTAATAAAGCAAAACGGCGCGCTATGCAAACTTTTGCCCAGCGGCAACACTGCGTATGGGCAATATGCAAAATGCCAGCAAACCATCTCTTGCTCTCCCGTTGCCTCGTCTCGTTGTCTCGTCATCACAGCCACCCAACTGTGGCTGGGTAGATTTTGCGGTTGGACTCGTTGCTAACAAACAAACAAGCATTACAAAATGAAGGAACAGCGCAGTATGGAAAGGAAGTAAAAGCAACAACAGCAACAACAGCAACAGCAACAACAACAGCAACAACAGCAACAGCAACAACATCATAAATGGTAGCTACGAGTCGGGACTAGCGGGCAGCTGGCTGCCTGGCCATAAATAAATAAAATTTCAAGGATGCGTGCGCTTTTATCTTCGCAACTTGCTTTGCCTTTAGAATATATACATATATATATAAATACATATATACTTTTTATTACATTTTGCTGTGTGCACTTTTTCATATGTTGTAAATAGCAGCGCTCTCAAAAAAAATGTAGCTTGAAAAACTTTTTGCGGCAATTCAAACTAATGATTAAACATTTTCCATTTTTCGCTTTGTGTTTGTGCTATGACATTTCAGCATGCGACCGTTCCATTTTGGAGAGGGGCTCGTTTCATTCATGGTCAACAAACCGCAATTTGAATATACATATACATAGATATGTGTGTGTGTGTGTTTATAAATACATTTTAATGATGTCGCCGCTCATTAATCATAATCTATTCATTAATTTTTGACCCATCTCCAGCGCTGATACCCATCTCCTTCTCCCAGTGCCTGACATGTCAGAGGGAGAATCTCAGAACAAAAAGTGAAATGTGTACAAATGTTTTGACCTTTGTTTTACATGAAATTTAGATAGGATCTCGACCGTAAAAGAAGACCAACGTCAAATTCAAAATAGAACACAACATGGCAGCTAATTAACGAACATTTTTCGCCAAAAGCGTTGTCCAACACCTGCCCAATTAGTGAAAAACGTGAATTGCGCTTTACTTAATGGCAATGACAGATTTTCGTTCGTTTTGTTGTAAATTTTGTATTAGCTGGAGACGCTAAACGCTTTTCCAGCAAGGCACGCCAAACGACGCCAAATATTTTAAAGATAAGTGGCAGCCCAGTGCCCACAGTAACCAAGGACCATCTCTTGCAGTGGGTGACTACAGCTACACAAAATGTTACACCCATTATCCGTTTCTTTTTTTTTTTTAATAAATTCAAGCACAGTTGTCCGCTTAGTGCTGCAGTCGCTTCTTTTATACCCATTGAACCCATTTCAAAATTGATAGAAAGGGTATAATGAACTTTTGCAATAAGATGTAAAATTTAAAAGGAGGAAGCCCTCCATAAGGTATACATATTCTTGGAGCAACAGTCGAGTCAATAAAGACATGTCTGCGTGCCTGTGTAAGCAATATAATAAGTTCTTTCATACCCGGAGCTGATCAAATTTACCTCATTTTATCGATAACTCAACACTTTTTCGATAATTGTAAAGATATTGATATCCAATTGATATATGTATAAGCAGGCATATTATTAATGAACTGTTTAAAATATGATTTTGTGCACCTCAACATATTTTCACATTGAACAAACATAGCTATCAGCAAGCCTGAGTACAGGGTATCCCCTAGTGGAGCTACCTCGGCTTGTGCTTTCTTACTTCACTGTTTTTTCTTGTTTGTTGAGTGTGCGATGTGATGGGCTTGGAGAAATCGAAGTGGGATAATTTGTCACCAGAGCCTAAATGGTGAAACATTAAATTTGGCAAATAAATGGACACTTGTTTGTCATAACGCTGCAAATGCGTCCAAATTCGGCTAAAATATAAATGAAGACCAACCAAACAAAAAAAAAGGACGTGGCCGGCAACGGCAACGCTACGATCCGAAGCGAAGAAAAATTTTTGTAAAAGAAAAAAATGGAAAAACAAGACCATTTTCATTTGTGCAATAAAATAGAATAAAACAAAAGTGACTATGGAATTAAATGCTTGGCAGCAACAGCCAACCAACTAGATACACTAACCAAATCACAATCGCAAATGTTAAGAAAAATTAATTAAATTAAGAAAAACATATATTTTAATTAATAATATGTTTAAATAATAGGACATGCAAATAATTGATTTAATGTAATTCAAACTTATATTTTTATATCAAATAGAAAATGATATCTGACGTTATGTAAACTGATCTTTAATATATATTGTTGATTGAAATTATAATCCAATAAAACTATCATATAAGATAAAAATATATCATTTAAAGAACAATAAAGTCGACTATTGATTGATTTATTTTTTTCGAGCTTAACTCGAAGAAGAAAGTCCTGATTAAAATTGCTTTTAATGTCCATATCCCAGAGTTTCTTGCTGCAGAGCATTTGCGAAAAAATACAAAGAGAGAGACGGAAGAAGAAAGGGAGTGTGGCAACATCGGTTTGCGGAACGGCAAATGGCAAAAAGTAAATAAATCGCTTCAAATTTTCGCATGGGTTGCGAGTCAGGGGAACGTTACAAAACTGCTGAGCACAACGCTCAAGCTGAGCCAAGGCGTGCCAGGGGCGGTGCGCTGGCTGCCGAGGTAGCCTGTAAGCGTAGAAGCATAAGCAGAAGGAAAAGCCGGCGTTACTGCAGCGGAACAGTGGCAAACGGGGATGGGGAGGACGCTACAGTAAAGCCCGATTCGACTTGTCCCCATTATTGTTATGCCCTAGCAGAGAGTATTGAAATGAACTCAGGAAGTTTGTTACGCATGGTAGAAGACTTAATATGTCGGAGCTGGCCATAGAAATGTTATGTTGAACGATTAGTTCCTGGATAACTGAAAAACTCTTCTATTCAAGAAGGTATCCAAACCAAACTTACGCGTAGTATCAGGCTTCTCACTTGTAGCTTTCATAGGAATAATCGGTTTGTGTTTTAAATTCATAGTAAAATTCTGATGTCAACAAAAAAACACTAAAGAACCTGCGTAAACAGTACCCAATTTTGAACTCTGTACAAACCCCGTGAGGAAACTAGTTTTTGAATTCTTCTTCACAATTTAAATAGATAAAAATACAAAAAAAAAATGTCTAGTTAAGACAAGTTATTATCATCACATTTGATCAAGAAATCATCAGCATGTAACTACCATATCACATAGCTTTCATCATTCAAAACAACGGTCTGCAAGGGTATGGAATCATCTATTTACTTGTTTTTCTTGAAAGTTGTTGTTCTTCGTTGCTGTTGTTGTTGTTGTTAACTGGTTTTGTTGGTGTCGTAGGTTGTAGAGGTTCTGCTTCTGGTTTGGGACTTTCCTCCAACGTACTTCGTACCAGGTGCAATCTATCGATTCTCTGCCTGCCCCCGCAACACCATTCTTGTTATCCACCCGGCTCCATTTTCTCCAGCTTCTCGATTGCTGCTGCTGGTGCTCGTTATTGCTGCTGCTGCTGCTGCTGTAGCTGTCCGTGTTGTTGTTGCTGTTCCCTAGTTGTTGCAGTTGAAATATTTACGATGTACGTTGGGCTATTTCACTATTTGTAATACGCCAACCCAGCAGGCAAAGTCTCAGTCTCCATCGCAGTCGCAGTTGGAGTCGGAGACACACGCACAAGTGTTGCCATTTGTCGTTGTTGTTGTTGCTGTTGTTGCTGTTGTTGCTGTTATTGTTGTTATTTTTGTTATTGCTGTTATTATTATTGTTCTTGTTGTTGGCTGTGCGTCACCTTTTTTATTGTTTTCTAGCTTGTAACGACGCAGAACGAAAACAGTTGCACAAAAATGTATAAAATTATCAAATAAAAGCAAGTCAACAAAATGAAATAAAGTGTTTAACAAAAAAAAATTTCAAACTCGGATTGGTTGACTATTCAATACACTGTTCGTAGTAATGTCAAAATTACAATTTTAATGCAAATAAAATATGATTATGATACTGATAGCCCTGTGTGAAGTAAACAGTCTAATTGCTAATTTCAGCGAATAGTCCTGAATCATATTGATTAATACACTAACCAGATAAAGGGTCTATCGACTCAGCTACTGACCAAGAATACATAATTCTTAAGGAATCAGAAATGTCTCGTTTAATGAATTACAAACTTATCGACAAAGTACTAATACCCACTGGAAGGTCATAAAAAGCTACAATCCTCCTCCGATGAGATTAACTTTTTTCCATGTATGAACAATTTAAATACAATTAGATTAGTTGTTGAACAACATCAATGGGTAAAAGCTTTATGTGTCAAAATACAGGCAGACAACACGACTTTTTTGCTATGTTGAAAAGCGAGGTGCAAATTTTAGCATCATTTTTCGATTGTAGCATTTTTGGGAGTCAAATTCAGTTATTAATGGGTAGTTACTAAAGCAAGAGTGGGTTAAGCGGAAGCAGACCTTTGATGAATAATTTTTACCTGTTAATTGAACTCGAAAAAAATGTTGAAAGCCATCTGACACTCAAAAGAAGTTTTTGGTTTGAATTTAATTAAATATAGTTTGGCTAATGGCAACGAAACAATACCTCGATATATAGTTTTGAACATTTTATTGAAACTGCATTAAAAAATAAACCTTGTTTTTTTTTTTAAATATTTGATATTTGGGGTTTTTTTGTTGCCGAATATGCACCAAGCCTGATGGATTTACAGGGTGTATTGAAAAGCTGCACGCCTTGCTTTTATTTATAATTTTATTTATTTTCTCAATGCATTTTACGCAAATAAAGAAATAAAGCGCGCACAAAAAATATATATTTGTATATATCTGTATGCGTGTATTCGTATTTGTATATGTATGTGTATATAATTTGTGCAAATTTTATTTGCCGCCGCTTTTCATTATTTTTATTTGCAGCAAACAACGGCAAAGAAAAGCGGAAAGCAGCCGGAGAAGGCCAGACAAGTAAAAGAAAGAGTCAGAGTATTTTAATAAAACCACACACACACACACACACACACACCAGCAAACACACACACACACACTTTGTTAAGGGCAAAAGAAAGCAATTGAGTTGCGTTGAAGTGGCATAAAGTAGTCGCAAGTGGCAACCGGGTGGGTTGTTGTAGTAGTTGTTCTTGCTGGGCTGGTTTGCTTTTTAACCATTTTGTTTGGTCTTTGCGTTTTCCCGTTAGAACCGCCTGCACGCGGCATGCGGCACACGGCGTTCAGGTGAAAACGCAGCTCGAGATGGTGGCAATGAACGCCGCCTGACTGCTTGGATATATTCCCAGTGCTGAGCAAATGTAATGGGAAATGAAATGAATGAATGAGCATAAGCACTTCTTTGTTTGTGGGCTGCTTGGTGTGTGTGTGTGTGTGTGTGTGCACGGCTTGTTTGTTTGTTTTTATCTGTTTGTTTGTGGCCGCAGACGCATGCTACAAGGAGTTCACAGTGAGTGAGCTGAAATGGAGGTGGGCGGAACTGGAGTGGAGCGGTAACTGAGATGATGCACTTCAAATTAAAATGCGAATGCAAGCGAAAACTTCAAAAGAAGCACTAGAACAGAAAACAGAAGCGCAAACGAGATACTAATAGACAATAGTGTGGAAGTGGGCATGAAGGGAGGGATGGTGAGGAGTTGATTGGGGGAAGTGGAGGTTGACGTGATAGCTGCAACGTATGCGCTGCAATTGAAAAGCACATAAACACAGTAACACACTGTGATAGCGAAAGTGTCACTGCGTGTGTGTGTCTGTAATGCCAGGCAGCCAAGGATAAAGTTAGCGACGACGACGGCAGCAGCAGCAGCAGCAGTGCAGGACATACAAATGCACTTTGGACGTGGGCGAAGCGCGCTAAATTCGCTTTAATTCACTTTTCATACAAAACAGCAGCAGCAGCAGCAGCAGTAGCAGTAGCAGCAGCAACGGCAGCGAGGAGCACAAAAGCACGCGCCAGCACACAGACACACGCCCGCACACACACACACATATTCACAGGAACAGACACTAGCACATGCTGTCACACAAACTCGTGTTTGTTGTAATTAATTTAAAATATTATTATATGCGCGCGCGAGCGCTAAACTAAAGCAAGAAGAACACGAGCAAAGGAGTAAGCAAGAGCAATTGCTAGAACAAAAGCGAGAGTGAGATAGCAACACACAAGCACGAACACGCAGCAACCACAGGCAATGGCATGGCAGTGCGAAGGGGGAGCGGGGGATGTAAAAGTAGTAGTAAAAGCAGTGACAGGGCAGGGCTAAATAATTATAACCCAACTGCACACGAGGAACCGCCAGACAAACAACAACAACACAACAAGCAAACCAAGTATGGAATTACAAGCAGACAAGCAGATATGAGCGTGTGTGTGTGTGTTGCTATGCACATCAGTCCTACTTGTGTGTGTGTGTGTGTGTGGTATGTGTTCTATTGCGAAAACAAAATGTCCTAGTCAAGTTTTTTTAATTGACGTGCAAAACGCGACCAGGACACAAACACAAACATGCACTTAGCCCACCAACAGCAAATCAACAAGCATTGACTGCAATGCACAAACAACACAAACGATAAATTGAACTAACAGGACACACACACACATACACACACACACATATATATATACCCAGCCAGACAGTGCGCCAAATGCCAAAAAATACCGAAGACGACGACGATGAAATTGAAAAAAAGTAATAAACGTAAAGCTATTACAAAATCTGATAATGGTCCACCGCTGGCAATGGAGCGCAAATGCCGGCGCACTCACACACACACACACGGCTCAGTTGAAAATAACAAAATTGAAAAGCAAAGAGCATGCAAGCAAAGACGCTAGAAACATATTAAAGAGAGTCACATAGAAAGAGAGACAGTGAGCAAGAGCGAGAGAACCAAATGGAATTGAAACAAAACAAGCTTTGGCATATCGCCAGTGAAATAGAATGCAAGGCACATAAAAATCCGTTACAATATGCGGCTGCAGCGCCAGCGCTACAACAGCAACAAAGCAACGGCAAAAACAAGCGACGTCAGACATAAACATTGTGGCGCGCGTGCTGCCCCGAATCGTGGCTGCCGCAATATTAATTTCACGAATGAACAACCCTTGAATAACCATACACTTCATGTGCCGTTATTATTGCTCTACTACGTGAGCGCGAGCGTAATAGCGAACCATACAGCAGCGAGAGAGAGAGAGAATGAAAGTGAGAGAGAACAGCGAACTGCAACTACTACTATGAGAGAGCGAGAGATGCTCGGAAAGCTTTTGCACGAGATAAGCAAACGACAAAGTTGCTTCGGCTTCTTGTTGATGTGTGTCTGATAGTATGTGTGATTTGTGCGTGTAGGTGTGTGTGTTTGCAATGCTTTTTCATTGTGCATTTCCCAGAGGTGCATTTTTCTGAAAATCTAATTTGAGAGATTGAGATTGTTTGGTCTTTCAATGTTCTGCTCGCTCGTTCGTGATGCGACGCTTGCAATTTTAGTACCGCATTCCCCAACTCCTATCCCGCCCCATTACCCCTGACCCTACATTCTTATATTTATGTGTTTATGTATGTTGTACCTATGTATATACATATGTATATGTACAGACATATCCCTGCAACATATTGGGGAGTTATTACTCAGCCGAGTCTGTCTATCTATCTGTCTGTCTGTCTGTGCACACATGCCCTGTTCACCGCTTACTTTAATTGGACGCGCGGGCGATACGCTGTCGTAATTTTTTGAAAAATCTACATACTTGGCCCCGAAATTGAACAACTGTATCCGCAACAGGAGCAGCATACACATCCGCATCCGCATCTCAATGATAACGATGCGACGCGTCGCAATGGCTTCAATCATTGCGCACAGCGCTCAGCATTGCGGTTTTTACAAACATTTTTCAACGCCTGTGCACAAGTACCGTTCCAGCGTCCTTCTACAACAACACACAACTCACACACGTCCACGCACACATATCGTTACACACCCCATCGAGAAGCGCGTCGTGTATGTTTGATGAGTGTGCGACTGCTTTATGGCTGTATTGGGAATGAGCCGTTCAGACCGAGCCAAGCGAATAGTTGTTGTTGTGCCAAGCAGCGGCTACAGGGTGGTGGGGGAAATAGGGGGTGTTGGGAGGTGATTGGGTTATGCTCTGATTTTAATTTTGAAATCATACAAGTGCAGCACTGCAAAGTGATACAAGCGGATTTATTTATTTATGTATATACGCAAGTGTGTGCATATGTGTGTGGATTTCTATATATACATATACACATCTGTGCATGTGTGTGTATCTCGTTCTATGTGCATGTGTGTGCGCGATGCGATAAAGCGCCTTACAGGATTTGGATGATGGCTGAAGGCAATGAATGCCGCTTCTGTTTGCAATTTGATAAGCTCATTCTCACTCTCTCTCTCTCTCTCTCTCTCTCTCTGTCTCTCTCTCTCTATCTCGGTCTGACATTATTTTGCGACATTTCCTTTTGACATGCCGGTCGCATGCAATAAAAATATCAATGCTAAGCCAATGTGTAAATCAGTATATCTTATTGTTTCTACGTTTTTTACTTTACTTTTCAGCTGTGCGTTTTGCTTTCATTTCAACTTTAACTTACTCTTTCTCTCTCTCTCTCTCCCTGTCTCTCTCGCTATCTCTTCTCGTACTTCTGACCGTTGAATACATTTCATATACAGTTTATCAGTTGATTTCTTTGCGTTTATTCTCTTGCCGGCAAAAAAGAGTTTCACCGATGCACCATCCATTGTTTTTCAATAATCCCATTTGACTGTGCACCAGACTTAATCCTCGTCCTATAAATTCCACTTTTTTATGACATTCAAAGGAGAAATCTGTTGCATTGCAGGATTAGTTCGTTTTAAAGTGGCATACAGTAGAAATATAGTAAGAACTATTTGATATGCGAACTCAAAGTTATATTCAACACAACAATAAGAATGTCGTAGCATACATACGAATTTGTATTCGAATCACACATTTCAACTGGAAGCAATTAAGCATTTTTGTTTTTATACATAACAAATTTCATATTTAATTTATACATTGGTGGTTGTCATGGTCATTTGACATTGGCATTCTTTTTATATGCCCGATGATAAATTGAAACAAAATTCAACTTAGCATGTCCCAAAAAATATAAAGCGATTTTTATTTTGCGATTCGATTAGCTTCGTACATAAATACATATATACACAGTAAGTGTTACACATAATCAAGTTTAGCAGCAGTACATTTAAAAACTAAACTATACAGATATCGGATAGAGCGCTGTAACCGTAGGATTATACATAATCATAAACTAAATCTAGAACTAAGCTATTCCGAAATTGAAAATGATATGACTGTGACAATACAAACAGACAGGAGAGCTTCCCATTTTGTTATGTTAACACAAGTACATCGGATACCCTGTGGAGATTAAAAGAAAATAAGCTTTACCAGTCCATAAAGCGCCCAAAGTGTTAACGAATAGACGATGCCCAGCGTACAATAATGTAAAACCATCATGCTGTAAAAATACAAAAAAAAAATAATAATATGAGATAAATGAATAAGTCAAAACATGAAGACTTTGACAATTACCGTTTGATGCGCGTTATGGCTTCGGGTAGGTTGTTGGGATCGTCCTTAACAACATACAGGCGCAGTCCATACAAACTGACTTTAAAGAGATGTGTCCAGTCCAGATCACGCATATCAAAGGCAAACAGTTGCTTGTCTCTAACATCTAGCTTATCAACCAAATTCCGCACGTTATCGTTGTCAAAGCGAAACTCATTCGAGCTGAAGAACTTTAGAACGTTGCTGAACTTGTGTATCTTGCGATAAATTTTCAACATTCTGCAAATGAATAAAGTTTCGTTTAGTTTGGGTAAATATGTGGCGAGCGCAATTAAATTTAAACACACCTCGGTTTCTTGCCCATGAGAACCATAATCAAGTCCATGAACATGGCAGGCAATGTGTGGTACAAGAAGCAGAGTATGTGATACTGCCACATGTGCGGCACAATGGTGAAGCACGGATACCAGATGGACTTGCGCATGGGTATATCATTGACATGCTTGAAGCCCGTCTGCATATAATTACGCCAGGTGACCATATTATCCGCATCCGGCACATAGTTATATATGGGCGGCGATTCATATCTACACAGGAGAGAAAATTGTTGGAGATTTAAACTTTTATATTTATTTGGGATATTTAAGTACAAAATGTAACTTGAGAAAAATAAGTATGGGAACTATTATAAATAAGAAAGAAAATTATTGAAGATCTTAAATTTTTTGTATGAGTTTGACTATCTTATTGATTTATATTTTATTTTTCTTTAATAAATATTAAATAATAAATAAAAATTCAAATTGTTGAATTCAGATTTTATATACATATCTTATTTTCAGAAAAATAAAATTAACAAAAGAAAAAAATTCCAAAGTGTAAAATTTGCCAAATAAAATTAAAACCTTTGAATTTAAAATTATTAAATCTCGAAACTTAAAAAAGAAAGGAACTTAAGAGCATTAAACGACTATTGATTGAAGTTATTTTATTTTCTACTTTCAATCAAGCCTTTGTCTACTTGGAATTGGCTTAAATTATAAATTAAGGTATTGTAAGCACATTTTGCGCCCGGTCAGCCACTTGGGAAAGTGTAAAGTAGAGGCAACTTGATTTTCTCAAATGTCAGATTGTGTGGCAAACAATACTTACGTATTTCGTGCCACATCCCAGGCGCTGGCCAGCAAGGCATTGACGCACATGTCCACGGGCACAATGTGCGCTTTGTTGTCCATGTTGCCGGTGAAAACGCGCAGGACGCCGGAACCAATGCCCACAATGACGCCGCAGGGTCCATACATATTGTCAATCCAGCCAGTCACCGGCTCACGATAGCTGGTGATCACTAAAAAAAAAAGAATAAATTCCAAAATGAAAAGCAAAGGCATAGTGAATATGGCATGAAAGTTGTAACTTACCGATGCCCGGTCGAAATATGGTAACGGGCAATTTCTGTGCATGCTGGTGCACCACATTCTCGGCGAGCACTTTGGTGTAGGTATATGTGTTCGGATATCCCTGGATAATAGTCGGCGTCAGCGCATTCAGCGTGTGCTCGTCCAGGCACTCAGTCAACTTGCAGGCATTGTCCCCAGTCATCATGCCAGTGTAGAACTTCTCCTGTATGTAGCGCATGTTGCAGTGCGCAAATGCCGTCGAGACATGCACAAGAGCCTGCAACAACAATAATTACAGGGTATGTATTCAAATATACACCTACAAGATTGCTAATTTTGTAGCCAAATTTTATAGACTCTTTTGGTATATCATAGTATTCGAATAGAAGCTCAGTAGGAAGTACTGCTAAGCTTCTCATCAAGTCAGATATAGTAAGAAACTACCAGGCAGCCATGACTAACTATTGTCTGAATGTGAGGTAAGGAAAACCTCATTTCAAGCAATAACAGTAAAAGTAAAAAGATTGAAGTCTCCTCGCCAAAAAAGAAAAGATTTCCTAAAAAAAGAATAAGATTGTGGATTGTAGATTCTACTTTGAAAATGACTAAACTCCAAAATAGAATCCAAAAAATGAGGACTAGGAACAATGAGTGGCCGACAGGGTATTAAGTCGCCTAAGAATGTCTAGTCTACTTACAGATCTAAATAATGAGTGTTCCAAGCTAAAAGTTCTACTTGTAGCTGTTGGAAATCAAATAAATATATGATTTAAGTTAATAATTTAATTGTACCAACTGGAGTCTATGGAAGACCCAGGTCAACACGTAATTCCACTTAATCAGCTTAAAAGAGATTTTGTTAACCTTATCAGAGAAACAGAGAGGGAGAGTTAATCACAGTGTATCCCGTGTTGTAAGAAAGCCGCACGCAATAGGGATTGCATTGTACGAGCTCTAATTAAGTATTCTTAATCAGTTTTAATTATGTCGACCACAACTGCAAGTATTCAAGTCAACGCCAATGAACATGAATAATTGGGACACACATGCTCAGCTTAATTGAGTTTGCATTGCGCACAACGATTCTTAATGAGGATTTTATTGAATTTATTTAACCAGATCAGAGAGTTCAAATGTGAAAGCTACTTAATATATTACAGCAAAAATATCCAGACATGTTTGTAATTCACAAATATACATTTTCAACGTATTGGCTTCGAAAGTTTTCTGTTACGCAAATCATTAAAGTTATATAAAACTAACCAAAGTAAAACAATAAGAAATAGACGGATAGAAATAGACACGGGATTATCTAAGATGGAAAAATGGAATGTGGAATTCCATCTGGACAGCCAAACAGTCTGTAAGCACATAATTATAACACTTAGCTACGACAAATCTTGAATATAAATAATAAGAAATTCAAGGATTTCGGCAAGAGAGCAGGACTAGGAGATACCATTAACCATGTTCACAATTATATATGTTGTCTTAAGCTGAGGCTTTAACTTGATTGCCAAATTTTCCCTTAAGTCACGTTTTGCTTAATAAAATCTATTTCTTATCCAATTATATTCAATTTTTTTCATTTTCATTAATTAGAAAGCTATATCTATACAATTATGTCTCCTATTCCTAATAGCAATCATTTTATATAGATATTATCGAGACATATCAATCAAGTAAAATTTTCTTGATCTGCCTATGGCTATATACGAAAACTCTAAAAGTCTCTGAGATCGACTTGTGCATACAGATGGACAGGCGAACATAGCTATATATACTCTTCTATGGATGCTGGTCAAGAATGTATATACTTGTTGGGGTCGAATTTGCTTCCTTCTGCCTGCGACATACTTTGCACAACTTCATTATACACTTTTTTCCCAGTTTCCTATTTGATTGGGTTAATACACATCAAATTACTTAGACTCGAGCCTCACCTTCAGGTTGACAATCTCTTTGGCCAGCTTGATGATCTCCTTGGTGCCATGGACATTGATAGCAATGGCCATTTTGAGCTTCTCATCAAAACGCACCGTAGCCGCACTGTGCAGCACAATGTTGACATTCTCCTTGATTGTCTCGCGCTCATGGTGGGAGATGCCCAGGCCGGAGAGCGAGCAGTCGCCGCTGATGATTGTTATCTGGCAGCGATACTTTGGATTGATCTGTTTCATTTTGGCAAAGACCTAAGAAGCAGATAACATAGATAGTTTGAAATTAGTTCGGCATCGCGGCTAGTATAGAAATCATTTACCGGATCATTGAACAAATCCTCGATGCGTGCATGGGCATCCTTGCCCTTTTTGGTGCGAATCAGCAAGTATATTTGTGCCACCTCTGTGACGCGCAACAGTTTCTCAATAATAACTGGCGGACAAATCAATTCGTTAGTAAAACAACAACAACAACAACAACAACAGTAGCAACCGTATAATAAAATTCAAGTCACGTTCAACTTACTTTTGCCAAAGAAGCCGGTGCCGCCAGTGAGGAAGACGCCTTTATCCTTGTAAAACATTTGCATGGGCGACTCATCTGCAAAGATCAATGCAAACAGCCATTAAACAATTAGCCAATTTGATGCGCATCATTGTGCAAGCGCCACCTCAAAAACCTCACCCCTTAGACCTCCCCTGTGTCTGTGGCAGTGGCACTTGGCTGCCGCCAATGCTCAACGCTTGTTTGCCACCCACTTGACGCGCGTCACGAATTTAAATGCGCGCCCCAAAAGCCACTTCAATTGCGCATAATTCACGCCGTCAGACACACACACACATACGCACGCACACACAGCACGTACACACACATACACACACACACACACAGCTGGGAGTCACAGGCAAGTCGCACGTAAAGAGCGTTTGGCATGTGGCTGCATTTTGGCCATATGTCAAAATGGCAACAACAACACTCAAAGTTAACGCCAATGCTGACATTGTTGTCGGCTGCTGCTGCCACTGCTGCTGCTGCTGCTGCTGGCTGCCACTTGTGGGGCACTCATAAATATTTGCAAGTTAGCAGCTCGTCGAGCTATTCATCTATCGTACAATGGTACACACACTCACACACACACACACATTTGTACACACAAATACATATCTGAATGTGTACACTCAGAAAATCGAACTGAAAAGGGGGGAATTTGTTTAGTTTCCAGACAAAACAGGAATAATTTCTCTATATGCATGGAAAACAAATTCTCAACAATTAAAAATGCCTATCCTAAATCGACAGATAAAAAACATGATTTTTTTTACCATTTTTAGTTGCAGATTTCATTTGCTCAGAAACAAGTTTGGATTACGCTTTTCAAAATTTAACAGCATTTTATTTTTCTGAGTGTAGAGCATATATGCGGACATTCCTCTGTCTTCAAGGTGCTGCTGCTGGCTGAGTCCATCTGCTGCTGCTGCTGCTACTGCTGTTGTTGTTGTTGTTGTTGTGGCCTAATTGGCAATCGACGACGTAAATCACTGTCAAGCTGCATGGCTTATACAGGCTAGGCACACACACTTAAACACTCTGGCCACTCGATAATTGCATAATAAATGCAACAATGTTAAGGACTTACAATGGAGACCACCCAATCACCCTCTGGGTGCTCTTGCTGCCAGCGCAGCCGGACGCAGCGGCATCAAGCGTTCACAAACTCACGCTCACGCACACACCAACAAATTCATATTCACACAAATACCGGCTGACACCTCGAGCCGACACTTGTTCGTCTTATAGCAACGCCTACCCAGCCCACAGCCACCACCAACCCCCTCGAACACGCCTAGCGGCACAGACACCCCCTGGGTCGCACTCTAACCAAAAGCACTTGGCGCGCTCACTCAAATGTTTTGTTTACCTATGCTAATTGGCTTAAATGCAACTCAAGCGCACTTCTCATCGCGCCAAGCCGAAACTGAGCCGCCAAAAACCCCACATACTCGACGGCACCACCCAAACCCCTAACTGACACCCAACAGCCAGCATTGTTTATGAGCGCTTCGGAATTGAGCTGACGGGCCCCCTAACAAACGCGTGGCCTCACTTTTTCGAGTGCGAGTGTGCGGCATGCGGCATGCGGTATGCGGCGTGCGGCGTGCGCATTTAAAGCTTTTGAGCGCTTTGGGGCATTTGTTCAGCGACAAAAACAACAACAGCAGCACTTTGAGTGAATTGTCAACAATTGTGTTGGCTCTTTGGATTTGCGCGCCGTCGCTTGTTGCCGTTGTATTCATCGTCGTTGTCTCGCGCAGACAAAAACTCTGTCACATAATTTGTCAATTTCAACCATTTTTGCCACCCAACCCCCGACCCGGAAGACAAATGTAATTCTTCATGAATGCTTATTGTTTTTTGAAGAAACACCAAAACAGGTTCCTTGTTTGCTTTCGGCCTGTAAGTGAGTTACATTCTTTTTTTTTCTTGCGGTTTCTTGCAGTGAACTTAATACGGGGCCAATGGGGCAGGTGACCCTGGCAGTGGCAGCAATTGGCCCTTCACTTGTCTTCCGGTCACTTACCTTGTATGCCAGTGATAAGCTGACAGTGATCGTCCAAGGATTTCGTGTATCCATTTCGAATGTTCATTAATTTCGCATCCTCCATCGTGGTCAGAAGGTTTTTTTCTCGGGCTGCAAACAGAACCAGAATTTATCAGGCAATTAATACGATTATTTTTTTTTTATTAGTATTTACAGTAAAAATAAAAACAACTTTTACTCGGAACCCTTTGAGCATGTAATTAAATCTTAAGCCCTTTTGTGTAATAAGAGCTAATTAATTGAAAATGTATCTTCTACAGCTTGAACAGACATTTTTTTTGGAAATTGATGAGGCGCACTAGAAAACTACTTTAAACTTTTTTTTATTAAAAACTAACCAGAAATTTTAATAAAATGAATGTTGTTATTATTTTCAAAGAATTTTCAGACAAAATAAAAATAAATAATACCAAAGATCCTTTTAATATATGTATATTCAAATGTTAACCCTTTTGAATGAATACAAAATGCTCCTAGAACTCCTTAAACAGCTTTCGCTTATATTGAATTCCTTCGAGAATAAGGAAATTCATAGAAAAATGCTGGTAATGCTTTTAAAACGACTAAAAATGTGTCTTCAACTTGATCTACTTTTAATCATTTCACCATTGAGAGGCATTTATTTATAACAATTAGGAACTTCCTGTGGTGCAACACTTAATTTTACTTACAAAAACTTAAACCAATTTGTACCAATTACTGTCGAAATTTAATAGCTCTTGTAGAATATTTGTATTCATTTAATTGTTTTACAAATTTAAGTATGTTGGCTTTAAAAGGGGCTTTAAAAAAGCGATGGATAAAAAAACGCATTGGCTGTAAGCCATTTTTTTCGCCTCGTATAAAGTTTAAAAGTGACAGAGTTGAGGTCAACAGGTGTGTGAAAAGAAAATGATTTTCATAACGTTAAAGGTATTTAAAATATTATAATAATGTCACTCTTATAATTGTATCAACTTAACAAATTACATTTTTACATACATTTTTTCAATGAAATAAATTCCTGCTTTTCGCTATGAGGCATTTCCACAGTTTGAGGTTGGTACATTTTGAGCTTAAGGCTGATTTCCGGCTCACTGATTGAATTGATTCGAGTGTCTTACTAATTAGGAAATGTTTCAATTGAATTGGTTAAGTGTGTTAAGTGTGTTCAAGCAATTACAAGACCGACGCGTCGGCGGTCTCTATGCGACTGTTTCGTGGCTACTAAAAATCAAATATAAATGAATTTCATTACAACATTTAATTAAAACTTCGCTCGGGCTTTGTGCGATGCATGGCAAGGAAAGAGCAAGGAAAGAGCACAAATAAAAATGTATAATGAAGTGCCGGACGCACCTGTTGACAGAAAGCGAGACAAAACCAAAAAAAAAAAACCCCAATTGAAAATTCAACTCAAATACAATTTTAATAAAATCCATATTATAAGTGAATGCACAAAAGAAAGTGGACCTGCAAAATACAACATAAAGCAAAGGCCCTCGATATTTGTTGTGGCGTTATTTTAATTAAAGCTCTCAGAACGAAAAAAAAACGTTTTATATATCTAAATAGGTCACAGAGCTATTGCACGCTTTAAATATGCAAAAAAATACGAATGCTAAAAAAAATACTTGGGGAAAAGATGTAAAAAAAAATAACAATCCACTTTTAAACTGAGCTGATTATACGAATTTTTTTTTGTAAAGTGCAATATTACTGTAGTATTTTAAATTATATAATTGAATTGGTTCAAAAGTATGCAAATGTAATTACAATAGTGGATCTATCATCTATAATAAATAATTAATTTAAATAAATAACAATTTTTTTCTTAAACGCATTTCTGAATGAAATGAAAAACTACTTGAATCTGACAAAGAATAAATCAATTCGTAGTGCAAACAAATCACAATTTTTCAAATATATACAAACCTTTATGTTATTAAACTTTGAATATAACAATAACAAACAAATGTCAACGCTTGAGTTGGGGAATTTCATTCATTCACAAACGAACTTAAAATATAAAACATATTGTTTTTATGTTTAAAACCAACGGATTCCGGAACGGACATAACTATGTCCGCTTTTGATATGTATACAATGTCATTAACATAAGCTATTAAAAGAGTTATGGGACATTTTTTAAACACATTTAAATCAATTCTTAAATAAACTGAATAACTAATAAACAAAAAGTCATTTATTTAATTTAACTTTAACTTATTAAATCAGCTTTGAAGATTTTAAATTCAGAGCATTAAGCACAAACAAAGAACGTAGACCACTTAACTTAAAAGTGCTGAGTACGTAAGCCACCTGCATTTTTTTAACAACAACAACACATTCAAACGGTTCTTTGTGAACTTTATGATAGAGTAAACCAATCCGCTTAGGACCATAAAAAAAAAAATGACAGTGTCCAGATTAGTTTGCAACCAAGAAGATATGGGAACATCCATTCAGCTCTTTAACAACTTTTTAAAGTACGATTATTTTGTGCTTTTAAGTTTGATGTGAAATCGTGAAGCGTTTATAATTGGTATTATTAATTTTTTTTTATGATATATTAACGTGTGATAGTATTTCGTTTCAATTAAATACTACCATTCCTGGAGGAATTTGGACAGGTGAGGCTCGTACGAATAATAAGATAATTAAATTGCAAACTCAGCGAAACAGAAACACAATAATCGGGCAATATTGAGCTGGGCAGAAGTCTTGAATAGTATTTAATTGTATACGCTCATGTCGACGACGTTTTGGAATTTGAATGGCGCACAATTTATAAACGATTAATCCCAAACGAAAAAAAAAAAACGGAGAAGTAAACAAAAATAAAGCCATTACTAATAATGAAAATTGCAAATAGTGTGTCAACGAAATGAATAAATTACTGGACTCTCGGCAAGTTCAATGGATCGCAATATTATGTGAAAATGGTCAGACACATGCAATAATTGTGAGGAAAACGATCGAAATGAATGCATGCTGGGCAGAACAACAACGATAACAACAACATCAATAACTAACAATGGGGCCTGAAGCGTGGCAGGGCAAATAATACGAAACGAAACTGAACATTAAATAATTTGAGTGTCGAAGTCTCGCACAATTAACCCATATTTGCAATGGAAACAAGCCAGCTAGTCAGCCAGCCAGCCAACCAGCCAACAAACCAGGCAGGCCGGCAGGCAGGCAGGCAGGCAACCAGCCAACCAGTCAGTCAGTCAGCTGGCCAACTAGCATGTTGCATTTCACACCAGTTGTGGGGATTTTTCGACGCTTGGCTCGGCGCGCACTCATTCGTATGAATGACGAAAGCTGTGTGAGGTGAGAGGTGGGCGGCGGGCGGCGGGCGGTGGCAGGTGGATTTTGTATGCTCGGGTGGATGGGCAGCTTGCCAAGCTGACTGACTGACTGACTGAATGACTGCATGGCTGGCAATGTCGGCCAGAAAGCCACAGTAACTGATTGCACCACATTGCCAACCACAACGCCACCAACGCCGAACGCACTCCACGATTTCCCGGCTACTTCAGCTATAGTTTTGATTTTGGGGTGTGAGGCTCTGCCCTGGGGTCGATTTTGTATCCGAATATATGTATATATATTGTTTAAGTACAGACCACAGCTGCAGGCACTGCCATCTCCATCTTGTTGTTCTTTTTGTTGTTTATATACTGTTGTCTGTTTCTTCTGCCTCTTCTGCTGTTGCTTGTCTTGTTGTCGACACCAACTTCCATTGGCGATGCACATCGAAGCGCAGCTAATTGAAACATTTTGCACAGTGTGCCAAAACGATGCAAAGAGTCCAGCACTCATAAATATTAATTACAAGAAACCAGAGCTTATTTAATAGCCAATTGCATAACTGAATATTTTAACAATTGCCGATAGATTTTGTGTTTTAAATTTATGGCTTCTGATACATGCATTTATTTTATATTATTTAAATAGGTATTTGGCTGATCTGCGCTGAAGTGTTTTTAAGTGAGTCATTATTAATTAAAAAATGTGACTATTTTACTATTATTTACTACTACTATCTACAACTAATTTATGAACTCAGGAATTTTAATCGAAAAAGTTCCGTGATAATTATTGCTAACTGTGAACAAATATTTTTCATGAGACTTCAGTTAGTAATATTGATATTAATTGCAGTAACAGTAGTAATCGTTATAGTAGTAATAGTTAATGTCATTTTGATTACAATTGTTTGTAAAATTTTAAATAATTGGCAACTTACAAAATTTGTTGACTTCCATATTTATGCCTCGACTAATGGACATTTAAATGTTCAGAAAAATAATACACTTCAAAATACTTGGAAAAAAAAACATCTATTTAAATATATAACTGGCTTTTGAAAATATGTATAATTACAATTTTATTAAGATTTTCAGGGCTATGCTAGAAACAATTTGCAGTCGATAACTTCTTTAATTGCTATTTTTAAAGCCAATGCTTAAACGCAAGGCTAAACATTGTAAATATTTTATATATACATATATATATAGGTTTATCTTCTTCTTTAAATTAACAAAGCTATTACACATGAGAAGTTCAGTAGAAAAAGTATTTAGCATCTTGCAATATTCAAGATAATTAAGTGATTTCATCATTGAATTTATCCTGATGATATCATTAACGCTTCTATGAACTTTTGTGCCACTGTTTGAAGTTACTTATTCCAATGTTATAGTGCTGTTGGCACTTTTGAAACTATATACATACTTTAAGCTACTTCTCTTGCTTTGCTTGTTTCCCGCTACTGCTGCTGCTACTGCTTCAGCTGCTGCTGCTTCTGCTGCTGCTTCTGCTGCTGCTGCTGCTGCTGCTGCTGCTGCGACTGATGCTGTTGCGGCTGCTGCTCCTTCTTGAACAGCAAAATCCGAAACAATGGAACAAAAACAAAAAAATATGAACCACAGCAATAACAACAAATGCCCTGAAAACTGAATGCAATGCAACACCATTCATTGCAGCGTCGACAAACTTAAAATTGCCGCCTCTCGCAGATTTCAATGAACCCAAATGCGAATCGAAGTGCCAACACCAGCATCGGCATCGGCATCACCATCAGCTTCGACGCCTTTGCATCCTCGCAGCGACCCATCGCCCCTGCCCCTGCCCCCCCTTCACAAATGCCCATTCGCTTACTTACTGCTTGCCCGCATTGCCGGGGCTCATTCGCTTTGAATTTTATTTAATGCTTTTGTAATAAAGTGTAAAATTGTGAAAAAGTGCAAACAACAACAGCTATAGGAGCATGCTGGCGTGCCGACCGTCCAGGGGAAGAGCCCCATTGCATAATATCAACAACATCATCATCAACGGTAGCAACAACCACACAACACAAACAGAAACAACAAGAACAAGAACAAGGCCACAGCAATAAGAACGACGACAACGACGGCAGCAGTAGCAGCAGTAGCAGCAGTGGCCACATTAAAAGAAGAAGAAATAATTAACAGCAACAGTTTGAAAGTCCATAAAGCGAAAATGGTTGTCGTTGTTGCCGTTGCTGGTGTTGCTGTTGTTGTTGCTGTTGCTGTTGTTGCTGCCATCAACTGGCAAAGCTTTGCTCTCCGCTCTTCATCCTTCATTCTGCCACCGCATGTGGCATGGTCGTACAACTTCCGACTTCCGACTGGCTGACCGGCCAACTGTATTGCTGGACTACGGTAGACTGTTGTTGTTGTTGTTGTTCCTACTGTTGTCTCCCTGTGAGTGTGTACGTGTGTGTATCGCTGTGTGAGGCATTTGTATTGGGTGTGGCATATTGGCATTGGTATAGCGACCCATGCCACCCACTGACAGAGACGATACAGGCAAAAGTCAGTGAGAAAAAGTACGTTAAATCTATTAAAAGATAATTACGTGAAGACAAATGAACGCTGGAATGAGGACAGGCTGTCTGGCAGGCAGGGGGAGCAACTGGAACTGTCTGTTGTCCCTGCGGTTGTCTGCGCTACACACATACATATGTATGCCATTATTATTCGCGTTCGCTGATACGATAACGCTAATGGATATGGATATTGATTATAGTTTTTATGCTGCTGCTGCTGCTGCTGCTACGGATGCTGCTGCTGCTACTGATGCTGCTGTTGCTGCTGCTGCTGCTGCTGTTGCTACTGTTGTTGCTGCTTTAGCTGCTTCTGCTGCTGCTGCTGCTCGGATAATGATCATTTTGATTAAATTGATGCGTCATTTTATGAGCCGCAATGGTATTGAAATTGAGTGGTTTGTGACAGCGCGTCTAGTTTATGGCAATGCGATAATGATTCGCGCTACGCCAACAAGATATTCATGATGGCCCACTCCACGCAGGGAATCTCAATTATAAGCTCCTTTAATATGTGCATGTATGTATGTGTGTATGGGTGTGTGGGTGTATTAACGTTTAATTAACGCGGTCAAATGCGTATATATGTAATTATTTACAGATACCCACATTGACTTTAATCATTTGAGTTCTTATTTAGCCAACGTTTGCCTTTGCAATTAGACAGTCCATACGGCGGATAATAGAAAGAAATGAGCAAGCAATGAATGAAAACTACCTAAGTAGCTCTCTATGGGTATCATTAGCTAAAGTGCAGCGGATAAACAATTTGCAATTTGAGTTTAGTGCTGCCAAGGGTGATAATGTGTTGCACACTAATTACGTGACTTTGACTTTGTTGATTGCGGCACGGTGTGAATAGCAGGGGTCACTCATTTACAAGTGTGGGATTTCACAGTCTGCAACTATTGTTCGCAAATATAGAAAAAATAGAAGTTCTGAGAATGCTAATCAACTCTAACACTTTAAAGTCAAGTGTATATGCGGTGTATGTGTGTGTGTATGTGTGTGTGTGTGTGTGTGTGTGTGAGGAGCACGTGTGAAGCTTGTGTATGCTTTTATTATCTAATTAAGAGTTTCAGCCAAAAAGACAAACATTTGCAATTACATGATTACGTGTGTTAGCTAAAAGGGGTTTTTCCCAATGTCAACTTGAAACTGTTATCAGATTTTGTAGTTTTAGGGCCAAGCCAAATATTGTTGCGCATGCGTAAATTGTTGGTAGCTTAGCTAGGGAGGGGGCGGTGGTTGGTGGGATGGACAAGCTAATGAGCATTGTCGTCGACGTCACATTGTTGATATGCCCAACTGATGCCATTGTGGTTGCGGTACTTGCCTACATTCCTACCTAGCTACCTGCCATGCCACGGCCCACTCACTGCACTTAAACACACACACACTGACTAACACGAAGATAGCTACATCTGTTGTGCGCATCTGAGTGTAACCAAATTGTTGTTGGCTGACTGGCTGACTGGTCTGGCTGTCTCTCTGCTTGCATGTTCGCGTTTCAATTGTTGGTAATCGGCCTGGCCATAACATTTATGTATGAGTTAGGCAAATACTAATAATCAGCATTGCCTCGCATTCGGATTACCACATGCCCAAATAACAATCAAACATCAAATCAATTAGATGTATACCAAAATGCCCAGCCATATTAAACGATTCGAAAATGTGTGGGTATTCAACCCGTCTGAATGATATCTGACACGTATTTAGTTTGAATTGGCCAATTGTGAAACAGTTGAATGATATCTAAATAAGAAATTAAGTATTCGCAGCGTTGTGCAATTATTATTATGCACATACATAAGTGTTGCATATAATTAAATTACACGCTATCTGCAACTTACAATTAGAAATCGTGGTTCTCCTTTCAGCTATGCAATTCGTGCAGCGCTGAAAACAGCTTAATTATCGTCCATTATCCATTTGTTTGCGTATTCCGCAATGAAATTAATTTCACATAATTTAATTTCATTTTTTAATCAATACAAATCAGCGCTCCGATTGAGCTGATTAAATTTTTATTGCATTAACGCCAGCAATTCCTAAATCAAATGCAATTGTTTCGTTGCCCCATTATTACACCGATTAATTTATGGCTTTCATTTCAGCGTTGCAGGAAGCATTGCAAAATAATAATTATGAAAAAACGCCTTACAAGTCGCCTACTGCAATCGTAATTACATAATTCCAGAATTATCCGTGAAAGTGCCAAATAAAAAATTAAATCAAAAAAATATTTATTTAAACATCTGAATTTACAAAATCTATACGTAAAAGTAACAACAATCATAGCAACAGTAAACAATAAACATGGTCCATGTTACCCGTAATTTGCATTAATTAAACGGCTTTTTAGCGCCGTTTCCTGGTCAAAAATCAAAGCTCCAATAATTAATGGCTAACCAGCAATAGAAGAACATGTTAAGAACAACCGAATATTATATACCCTTACAGAACGCACATAGCCTGCCAACATCTAACTTTAACTATAATAATAATATAAAACGATTGATTGCCAAACACACATAATTGGCTAATGATGCTGATAAAGAATATATATATATACTTTATCAGCAAGCTTCACCACAAAGTTATAATACCCTTTGCACTCGAACAAAATTCAATAAAAACAAATAAATAAATAATTATTTAATACATTTTCAAGCGCTTGTTAACTGAAGGCATGTCAATTGCAGCATTTTTTTATTTATTTGTAAGTTTTTTGTGCTGCTTTGTTGCCAAAGTTTATTTTGTTAATATTTATTTATTTGTACATGAATTAATAACATCGCCAAGGGTTGCATATATTGCCAGAAATAGCAATGTTGTTGCAATATTTTTTTTTTGTTTCAATTACTACAATTTATTAATATTTATACACCATGATCTGATTTGTGTAGCGGCCTGCCACTGCTTTTCCGGAGTTAACTATACGGTTTTTATTTACACTTGAATTTATTTGAATTATTGGTAAATGTGGACTATGGAAATGCTGTGGTATAAGTTGTGACAAAATGAATAAATTATACGTGTTTCCATGTAGGTAAAAAAATGCAGTACTTTTATGATAACTTAAAAAATGAAAAAGTATCGAAATTGTTACTACTTTTTAGTTGAATTTGAAACGAAATTTATTATACCGTGAAACGATTAAAAATGGGAAAGTTCAATAACAATATTTAAACATTCAAATATGTATATTCTCATATATATATATTCATATATTCTCCTGCTACATCTATAAACATATAGTTTAATATTGGTAGTTTGATTTTTGGATGATAAGTATCATTAGATTTTTTGATCTTACGTAAATAAAAAGACATCGAATTTGGTATATTACTATAATCTGAATGCACATTTGGAAGCAACATTTGTTTCTTAATAGTAACATTTTAAAACAGAATTGTTTTGATTTTAGCTCTGTCAAAGCCACGTTAATTGAATTGTATTAGGCTCGACTACAAACTTAATAAATATACTTTAATTATACCATGTTGCTGCCACGCAGCTACTGGATAAATAAATTGTTTTAAATGCAATTATTATAAAACGAAAAAAATATAATCGAATCAAATTGCATAAAGCGAATCAATTAATTTGTAATAAATAAATGAATGTCGCAATTAGATATTTCAATTTAACATAAATATTTTGACTTATTTTTGGTTAGCTTTTTTTACTTTTTAAATTTTCAAAATGTTATTATTTACGAAATAGGAAATATTTTTTATTGGAAACGCAAATCTTGATTTGCTTAACGTTAAAAAATGTGCAAAAACTAACTTTAATGTTGTGGAAATGTATTTTCCAAATTGCTATTAATATTGGAGCTGACGGTTTCCAAATGTGAATATAAACACCAACTTAAACACATTATTAAGTGAATTATAATATTAATGAAATGCAGCCAGGTACACAGGTATCAAATTCTTTGGCAATCTGAAATGCGAAACGAAAGCGACAGCTATAATATACATACGTACATCTAAAAAGATGCATATGTATATACATATATATGTATATATACATATACATATGTCCTGGGTGGGTGGAATGCAGGTGGTGCTGAGTGGCTGAGGAAATCACGTCATAAACGTGGCGAGCACGAATTATTTACACAGCAACCGAAAGCCCAAAAGAGGTCCCAATAAAATAACAATAAACTATGTCACACTTTGCTGGATAGCCGGGAGTTATGTGTCTGCGTGTGTGTGTGTGTGTGTGTGTGTGTGTGTGTGCGGCAAACCATAAAAACAAAAGCAACAACAAAGAGCAAGCCGCAAAAGCAAAAGCATAAACAATTGTATTACAAATACGACTACAAATGCATAAAGCAGCGCCTACAAAACAGAGCAGAGCATTGCCCCTCTCATAGACGATTATTTATTGTTAACGATTTATATTTCTGTGCGATGTTGTTGCTCAAAACGCTCAGATTTCAAAGCTGGCAGCCGTAAGCAGCCACAGTGTAGTGTGCGTGTGTCGTATGTCTGCCAGTGTGTGCGTGTGTGTGTGTGTGTCCCTGTGTTTGTATTTGTACGTGCGAATGTTTGAGTGCGAGTGCCAGATTGCAAGCTGTGGGTGGGTCTTGGGCTGCCCTCACATCGATTGAGCCTGATTGCTGGCTCAAGTGTCGTCCGCGTCACTCGGGGCGTGTTTGGTAGGGGTGAACTGGGCTGGGCTGGGCTGGGCTGGGCTGGGCTGGGCTGGGCTGGGCTGGGCTGGGCTGGGCTGGTATGGGCTGGATTGCGTGTTGGGATAAATAGATGTTAGAGCTACCTCTGCCAACCTCTGCCGTAGCTGGCCGGAGTTGACTTTGCCTGGCCTGCCCAAGGCGCAAGTGTTATAGATTGTTTTCCCACACGTTGCCGCAGTGCTTTTCGTCAAGCGTCAACTGTGTGGCATGTTTGACAGCAATGAGTGCTTGACACGTACAAAGGCTTTTGTTTGGCCCAAGTGTACTCGTTGTTGTTGTTGTTGCTGTTGCTGTTGCTGTTGCTGTTGCTCATCTGGCCGTTTATCTTGCCATTGTGCATGTTATTTAGTGTTCGCTGTTGTTGTTCTCTTTTGTGTGTATCAATGTGCGCTTTTCTTTGGCCATCTCAATAGACGCAGCTCTATCTGTGCATGTCAACTGTTTATGTGTCTCTTTCTCTCTGCGCGGGTGGGTGGGTGTGTGTGATACAAATTTCATAGAAATTTGTTACGCTCGCTTAAACGACAATTTGTTGCTTGGCCACTGTTATGATATTGTTGGTACAGTTGTTGTTGTTGTTGCTGTTGCTGCTGTTGTTACGCCCAATTCATTGACTGTCCCGCCCACTTGGCGAGTGTCCATGATTTTGCCCTCGAACAACAACCAATTTGGCAGCAACCCCATCGAACGACCAACTGACCCAGACAAAGTAGCACAAAGATGTTTTACTACCCGAAGTTGTTCTTGCTGTTGTTGTTGTTGCTACAATTTGCTCATTACTTTTTATCACTACAACATCACCGCACCGTCCCGCACCCCGTTACGTCTCAGAAGACAACCCCGTTGAAGCAGGCATTGGCCTTTGCCCCCAAAGTAAATTGTTGCCCCTTTTTCATTTTTTTTTTATTTTCTTCTTCTTTTTTTTTGACTGTTTGTTGCCACAGTTCGCATCTACTATTGTGTTTTTATAGCTGTTTCACTGATTTTTCCATTGTTAATTCCTATGATTGCACTGCTGCTGCACCTTCAAAGCCAACAACGAACTGCAAATAGACTTTTGCTTAGCCAACAACAAGCGTAATAATAGCGGCAGCCATAGATATGGCAAAATTCGAATTTTTTTTGTATTTGTAGCCATGAGCATTTTGCGTCCGACATATAATTATGATATTGTGGATTTGGATGCTTGATACGAAATGTGAACAGGCTGAACTGGCTGAGTGTGCTAAACCCTGGACAAGTGCCCACATGCACTTTGCCAGCTGGGTGACTGGCTGGCTGGCTGGCTTTCTGGCTGGCTTTCTGGCTGGCTTTCTGGCTGACCACAGTAAAAGCATTTACTTGCCTCATTTTTATGCGGCCCACAAATTGCATGCAATTTATTTTGCTTGTTGCAAATCAAAAATTTCCATAAAATGAAATGTTTGGCACAATGTTTGCACATCGCATAAAAATACATTTAATGCAGCATAAAAGTTATTACTTCATTCGTTTTAAAATGCAAATAAATCTTTTTGTGGCCTTTTGATTTCAGATTTTGTTATGCGCGCTTTGTTTATGTATTTTAAAGTAAGCAGCACATTAAATAAATTAGAATGTTTTTTTTCGACTGCAAAATAAATGGTCAACAATCGCAACTTTCTGATTTATACATATATTTTGTGATTTTGTTTGATTGCATCCATAAATAGTAGGAAAATTCCGACCAATTTCAAATAAACACCTAAAAACTATTAGGCACAAAAATTGTTTTATTTGACCACGTTTAGTGTTAGTGAATATCAATAGTTAATAACAGTAATAATAACAAATGCACGATCAATTTACAGTTGGTCATTTGTTTATTATTTTGTTTTTCAATTTTTCCATTTTTCCATTTTTGTTGTTTTAATAAGTACTGAAATACTCGTAATATCCGAGTACTCGCTTATCTCCAAGTCAGTAGCTTTAGCTCAAAGAAGACCCTAACACACACACACACACACACACACACCACATACACACGCATAGACACATACACACAGAGGCACATGGAACGAAGTAAAAATGGAAAATGTTTTGCGTATTTGCATAATAAAACTAAGATGAACCGAAATCAATGATTGCTCAAGCATTACTTGTGAGAACTACAAATGCCACGCCCACGCCCCCTACCCAATCTGTGTCGCCTGAAGCTAGACATGGTATATTGAAACATTGGTAGAAGCTGGAATTGGGTTTGGGATGGGTTTGGTGCTTTGGCGCTTTCATATTATTACTTTATGGTTGCCTCCAGTTATGCATACTATAACCATAAATATGCTACAACATAGGGCATGCTGTACAGTTATTTTGCTAGCCCAGTGGGCGGGCAGCAGGAGCAGGAGCAGGAGCAGGAGCAGCAGCAATAGCGGCAACAAAAGCATGTGAATAACATTTTGTGCTTGTATTAATGCATACCCATATTTATACTATAGCTCAAAACAATAAATAGTAAAAGCTGGATTATGATTAAATCGATTTCATGGAGCGTTTTTGCGATACTTTCATATTTGCCGGATGGCCCAAACGCTCGTCTTGCCTGTAATCCTTCACAGACATGGGTGTGAGAGTGCGAGTGCGAGTGTGTGTGTGTCTAGATATTGCTTCCCTTTGACTGCATTGCGCCCAAAGATAGGCACCGCCCACGCACGTTTATCGATTGCACTTGTAACAAACAACAAACAACAAAAAACAAACGAAAAGCAAAAAAAATGGCGCAAGAAAGTAGAAAAAAAAAGCAGAATTGTTTTGGAGGGGGTGGGTGCAATATGGGCGTTTGGTTGCATAAGCGAACAGACTTTCGTAAATACTATATATATACACGCACACACACACACACACACACTTGTATATGAATGCAAACATAAATGTGTGTATTGCTTACATACAAAACACTTTGTGGGCAAAACAAATACTTCAAGAGCTGAATTGCTTGCCCGTCCACCGATCCCAATTGAATACAGGGTCCAGGCAAATTGAATGAATCAATCCAATCGTATGCAAATGTGATTGAACTGCAATAGTACTGGCACCCAACCACCGCCCCCCTCCTCCACCACCATTTCTCTCTAGGGAGCGTGTGCAAAAGTCCGCTATCCATTTTGGCTTGTGACAGCAATTTTATGTGATTTTTGTAAAGCTAAGTACTTTAATAATGTTCAATGAGGTTTATGGCCTCTGGTTTTTCACACCTAAACACACGCACACACACACTTATACACCCACTCACATACACACTTCCGCTTGAGGTTCATGCCGAAACTTTCGTTAGTCAAGTCTCAACTTGAACTTCAATTAGCATTAATCTTGTATTGACATAAGAACGAGTGTTTGCTCAAATCATATATGTACTCGCCCACAGTTCTGGCCATCTATTTCTATTTATGCTACTTACTATTTGCCCAACTCTTTAAGCCCCGAATCGTTTATCGTTCACGTTCAATCAGCTAACAACAAAAGCACAATGCTCACCAATTCCGCGCTGCGAACACCTCACGTGGCCATTGCCACTATATGCCATGTGGTTGTGGTGCGTGCAATAAACTTCCTCATGCCTCATGCAGTGCTACAGGATACCAAAATACATACACTCAGGAAAAACATCACCATCACATTTAAAAAACCGCCCTGAAAACATACGGCAAAAGTCTTAAAAAGGATTGTTTTGATTTTTCTGAAATTAATTTCTTAATAATAGAAATAAAAGCTTAAAAGTAAAATTCAAATACATATTTAAAAGAAGAAGAAATAATAAAAATATAAGAGATAATAAAATGTCAGAGTTTTGTATGCACATACATATAAAAATAAATACGCTGTGTACTAGGCATATTTTTCATCATTTAATAAAAAATTTAACTTGAAATTTAGAAAAGAAAAACCATAAAAGTTATTCGATTTTGTAAAATGCTTAGCGACTTTTTTCTTAGTGTACGCTCGATATATCCATCGTCCTGTGAGGTTCTCCCTCGTGATACTCATATCACGCTGAGCGCTCTTTGATTTTATGAGTATATATGTAATGCATTTTGTTTTATTTCATTTCTCTTTTGATTTCATTTCATTTCGTGAATTCCAGCCCAGAGCACTTTGCATTGTGATATGATCAGAGGGTTATACACAATCGCGGTTTCCATTTGTATACACTGCCATAAATTGCCATGGTAACATTTTCATACGATTTGCAATGCACATAATAATAAGTCAGTCATATACGGAATATATATAAATAATGTAAACGTTTTCAAGGAATATACATATTTAAAATACCATACTTTGAAGGTTAACAGCGAAGAAAATGGTTTCCAATATAGTTCCGAAACTGTGAATTGTTATGAGAAAATTGTATCATGCAAAAATCGTCTTTTCAAATGTCATTCCAATATTTTTGAAATCGATTCAGTTTTGGCAATGACTACCAAAAATGTGAAACGGTATCTATTTTTTAGAAAAGAATTTGTAATACTTTTTTTTTTTAATTTTCTGGCTGTGAAATATTTGGAGCTCTAAACAAAGAGCAAGCTTCCAAGGGCAAGTTAGGGCTTATTAAGACAATGCTGCTAAAAATATATTTCGTTAAAATTAATAAGTGGCTGTGGGAAATACTTAAGTGCATTTTTTGGTATAGAATCTTGGCATGAGCACCAGTCAACAATCGTTAACAATTATATTTATTTTGTTATGACATTCTGTGGAAAAAACGCAAATCATATAAGTGTAAATCTATGTCAGTTGCCCAAAGTATTAAATATAGTGAGTTTACGTTTTTACTATCAAAATCCATTTACGAGCAAGCATTTTATATTCTGAAATGACTTACAATATCGCAATGCAAATGTATTTTGAGTTCGGTGTGCCGCAGAAATTACATTTTCATGGTAGTTTTTTGGTTTTTCCTTTCGATTTGTCAGATTTGTCCAAAAGCATTTTCTGGATATATGCAAAAACCTAATCAGTTGTGCATATCAACTATGATATACAACATATGTATATGTATATGTATGGCAAGCTAATACTTTATGTGACGTCTATCCAGAAATATTATAAATAGTGGTTTCTCAATTAGCATTAATCTTGATTTTATACTATATGTGGATGAATTGCATATTAGAAATGTTGTCAATGCATTCTGCCAGTTTTGTGTTTCTCAAAACAATTAGGATGCAAAGTTTAATGACAGCATCTATTTATTTATCTATTTTCAGATATATTCACAACACATTCTATATTGCAAAGTTTTCCACACACTATTTAGCAAATTAGTTATTAAATAATTCAGTTGCTAGGCAACCTCGAAAGTCGCCCACAAATAAAATCACGTATGTTGACGAAAATGTTAAATGTAAGATTTCGAAACTGGGACTGGGCCGCGATTGGTAACCAAAACACAGGAAGAAAAACTCGCGCACACGTTTCAACATCACAGAGCTGTGTAATGCATAATAATATACATATATACTTACGTTCATATTGTGTCGTGGATCAATCAATGGGAAGCCCGATCACTGCACGTTTACGGAACCGTTAAGAATGACCTATGTAAGCCCATACTAATCATATAGTATAGGTAAACCCCATTCTGGAAAAGTGTACATACATATGTGAAGCACTTGAGAGTTAGCGGGAAGTTAGTTATTTTCGGTAATGTATGTTTATCTTTTCTTTCTTTCTTTTTTTTTGTTGTTTTTTTTTTTTGTTGTGAGAACCCTCTTGGAGCTCCACTCCTAACAAGACACCGCACAAACAACTTTTATTTTCACATATATCTGTTAGGTACCACGTACAAATGTGTACGTGTGTTGTCGTGCGTTTTGATATTTTAAACAAATATTTAAAACAAATTACCAAAGCGCAAGAGAAGCACGCAAATGTGGAAAAAGCTAAAGGAGGTAAAACTGACAGCCAACGTACAGTGGACAAAAAAAAAAACTTTGATAATCGCAGCGGGAAGCTCTGTGATAAGTTAGCTAAGCTATTTTAATTGTCATAAAAAAAAAAGGTGTGAGAAATGATGAAAAAGCTTTCGGAAGTCACAATTCAGAGCGTTTCATTTGACAAGAGCAGCTATGAGAGAATTGTGTTTAAGAAGTTAACAAGTTTGCAGCGTTTGAAAGGAGATTGCCAAGGATAAAAATAGAAGGACAGAGGGAGAGACAAAGAGTGAGAGGGATGAAAAAAAAGAAAGAAGTGCTGAAAAAGTAAGTGAGAAAAGTTAAAAAAATAGATGATTTGCTTTTCATTCTTTTCTCATCAAGTGGCTTAGGTATACAGATCTTTAAAAACATATTTGAAAAAAGCGCTTTTTTGAAAAGCTTCTTTATTAAGTAGTTAAGTAGAATATGCAATTAGCAACTTCTTCTTCTTTTTTTTAATGTATCGATTTAATTTAATATTAATCAACCTAATGAGAGGTTATAATATATTGTTTTGTACAAAGTATAAATAATCACAGGAATTTTTAATTAACAACTTCTGAAATGCATCCAAGACCGAACCAGTTTCAGCTGCTCTCAGCTTAATTAACTTTATCACTTATTTATGTGCCTTGTTTATGACTTGAGCCCACTGTGCTTCGCATTGCTTTGATTTATTTACGAGCTGAAAGTTGGGAGCCCTTATGGTGTTGGCTTTTCGTTAGTATCACTGCCACCAATGAATAAACATTCACATAGTTTTGGCTGTGGTTACTGTGGCTAATATGTGCACATGCACATACGCATACACACATACACACACGCATACACACACACGCTCTCACACACATTACACACACTCAAGCGTTTTGGCTTAGAAATTCGAAATAGATACAAAGTTTTTGGCTAGGTAGTGGGCAATGGACAGCCGACAGTGGACAACAGTGCGTGCGATACTTTGCAGCACGTGGGGGGAGGTGCGAGGTGCGAGGTGCCGATGGGGGCCTATGGACACAGTTACTACTGTGAACCGACAGCATTGGCGACTGTTGCACATAAATTGTGCAAACAAACCGAAAAAAAAAAACAAAATAGAAAAACAAAAACAAAATAGAAAACCAAAATGGTAGTGGGCCAAAGCATATAGCAAAAATGTGAAATGCTACACAGCGTGCATATGTGTATCCATGAGATACAAATAGGCAGATAGTTTTAAGTAGGCAGCCCAGCTGGCCAAACAGTACTTGCTTAATAAGACGTCTTTGTGTCGCTTCAGTGCGTTTGCATGGCGCGTTGAATCGCGAACGGTTTGTCATCAGCTCTGAAACCTGTCAGTCAGTCGAACAGTGGCACAGTGGGACAGTCGGACAGTGGGACAGTCGGACAGTGGGACAGTGGGACAGTGGGACAGCGGAACAGGTGGTTAGGCAGCTAGGCGACCAGTTGACTGACTCGAAGTTTTGGCCACTTATTGTGGCTATAAAATTGTGTCAAACCTGTTCACGTGTAGAGGCTGCAATTGGCCCGCGATTCGATTGAAACTCAGAAAAAGGAAAACTGTCTGGAAAATGGTTTGGTCGCGGTATTTATTGTGGTGCAACCGTATGATCTAACGCAACCACCAGCAGGCAAGCCAGCAGGCGCACCATCACCAACCACATTGCCAGGCTACCGAGCTGGCACTAATTATGTACAATCTTTCCAACTGCGCTCGTAAATAGTGCACCACAATGGAAAACTTTTGTTTTTGCGGAAGTTGGCTAAATTCAGGTTCTGCGCTAAATGGCATACTTCAGTCTTAGCCAAAAACCGGCTCAATATCTCGCTGCCCGATTCCCACCATAATTTAA
Organism: Drosophila kokeensis; assembly: GCA_035042145.1. Lineage (NCBI taxonomy): Eukaryota > Metazoa > Arthropoda > Insecta > Diptera > Drosophilidae > Drosophila > Drosophila kokeensis. The sequence continues at coordinate 830,139 of JAWNLT010000467.1, read as the reverse complement.
ACAGAACAATGCGCAATATGTTGCCTCATCAATGAATTGTTGTTTACAAAAAAAAAAAAGTCAATATATTAAAATAAAAATCGAAAAAGTTGTCGGCGACATAATGAAAAATAAAATGTATGCAAAATGTGCATAAGTGCTTTCAGAATCGAATTTAATTGTATTTGTAACTCCATGTGTGCAAGTGTATCTTGTATCTGTAAATGTAATTGCTGCGGTACCCGTACGCATATATGTATATTTACATATGGTTACCAGTATCTGTAACAACACGCCTGTCCATCTATCTGCCAGTCTGTCTGGTGTTTTTGCATCCGATGATGCGGCTTTCAGGTTTAATTGGCTGCGGAAATATTCCATGTGATTACTTAATGAGACTCATTTTATTGTACAGCCCGGGTTCACAGCGTTTCTCTGCCAAAGTGCACTAAAGTTAAAAGGTTAACAAATTAAGCATCAGCAACAACAACAACAACGACAACATCAACAACAATAACAATTCTGACAACCCTCACACATAAAAATAGGTATTCTGTGTGTGTGTGCGGGGGGGGCGTTTGCACGTTGTTTATTATTCAATTATGCGCTCATTAAGATACATAATTATTAATTTAATTAAAGGTAGCAAAATCACACCAATTTGATTTTCTTTTTTCGCATTAAAAAGTTGGAATATTTCCTCTCAATTTTTCCATTAATAATATTTGAATATTGTCATGAAGTTTGTCACACATTGAAGGAGACATCTTCGACTCCTAATAGTATATATACACTTGATCAGCAATACTACCCATACCTTTGTCTATCCCCTGGCTATCTTGATGAAATATTTCAATATCGATTTTCTTACTGCAGTTTAATATTTGGTCAAAACATTATCAACATCAGACGTATATATATCTGCAAATTGACTCGTTCCGCAAGGGTATCTAATCTGCGGCGTTTGTTCTCAAATTCTGGAACACAAACTTTGCTTTAGCAATATATGTACATATTTACCTTGTGGTATACAAAACAAAGTGTACAAATCTGTGCTTTTCGTTGCATGCCACACGCAGATTTTTATTTCCAATATAACATAAATAAATTATGCAATATCTAATAATTTTTCTACGATTTTTTTGAGCATATACAAATAAATGTACACACAACACAGGCTTTGTAAGGCTTTAGAGATTTTCTATTATATTGAATGGAGCATTGACAAAAACTTTGTTGCAGTGTACAAAGTATTTTCTAGCTGGGACGAGACTTTTATCGGCCTTAATGCATGTACTGTGCATACAACCATTGTTTTTAATTAAAATTGATGGCTAACACTTCTCGCAATATTCCATGCAATTTTATATATCTTCTAAAAGGTTTCTAAATGATTTGTGATTAAATAAAAAACCACAAACCTAACATGTACAAAAAGTTCAAATCAACATTTAGTGACACATTTCTAAAATAATTTTGATATTTGTTTTAAGTTTTACCTTCAAATAAGTGTGAATAGTTGTGGTAGCCAAGTTAAGCGCACATCCTTGTCGGCATATACAGCACGTAAGCGTTGGCTTACTGCTCTACACATTTGATGACCCGTAAATCTTTGTTTTATGTACACGTTTAGCCAAGGTCTCCGGCAGCATTAGACAGACACAAGATATGCTAGGCCCGGCTAAGCTGTGTGATAATGGCCCATTTGCTTGGCATGGCATTTTGACTTTTTGTGTAGCTGGCCAAAATGTTTATGGGCAAATGCATAATTAAGAAGCTATTATGGGCAGTAAGTGCTCGTCGTTAGCTTATTAAATACCAGATAAATGCGGAACGATACTGGCGACGCGCCACTCGACATCAACCAAAGAGTTGACAATGAAAATTTTTGACTGGAACGTTTGCAATTTAACGTTCATGAATATATGTAACGTATTTAACCTTTCATTGGCCACAGCCAAAAGGCATAAATAATATAATTGTGAGTGTGGGCTGCTTGGCCAACAAGTGGCCACACATATACCTAGCTGGCAAATTATGGCAATGGCCAAAAACCATACTATTCAGTTAGCTCAATTGCCATGCTCAGGCCCATGCTCAAGCTCAAGCTCAGGCATCAGTATATACATAGTCAAGGTATTCCGGTGCATTTATTGCAATTAAACACTTGTTAATGCCAAAGCAAAAACAACAACAACAACAACAGAAAAACAAACACTATATCTAACAAGAAGCTGGCTAGCAAAATCAACAAGAAAACACGAGTGTGTGTGCGTGTGTGTGTATATAAGATTAATACCTGGTATTCTAGTATGAATCAACAACAATTCGTTTCGAATTCAATGGCGACCACCAGAGGCCCCAAATAAAACGTTGACCTTGTCAGTGGCAGCCAGCTACTTGCAACGGCTACAACTGCAACTTTGACTATGACTGCAACGGCTTCTGTGGTTCAAGTGGTTTTCCTTGTGTTAAATTTTATATTTTTCATTTTTTCATTTCAGCACAAACTATCGGGCTGCTGGTCTGTTGAGCGCACAAGCACTTGGCCAAACCCAACATAATTAAATTGCCAAGAATACATTTGGATCTTATATTGGGTTTGTGGGGAGGGGTGTGGGACATGCAAAGCGGCCAAATAGCCAATGTGGCCAACTAACCAAAATGCCAAATGCTGTTTGTCAGTTGATTTAAACGTTAGCATTATATTCGCACACATTTATCGATTACAAATCAATTTCATACAATTGCGCATCGCACGTATCTTTGGAGCTAGAGCCGAAGCTGGAGATGGGGCTAGGGTTGGGGCTGGGGCTGGGGCTGGGGCTGGGGCTGGGGCTGGAGCTGCTTGGCGGCGACCTCGACTTGGACTTTGTTGGTGTTGCGTTTGGTTAGGGGGGCTGCCAACTGTGTGCAACGCATTGCTGCCGGATTACACGATTAACGCCGCTTGCATACAAATTGGCGCATTTCAGTTCAGTGCTGTGGTTTGTGTGTGTGTGTGTGTGTGTGTAAGCTATCCGTAAGATACAGATACCCGCTTGCACTCGTTAGCGTTGGGGTATATGCGTGTGGCTGTGTGTGTGTGTGTGTGTGTTGTAACTGAATCTGAAGCCGAGTCTGGGCATTGTGCGCTTTCCTTTGGTGTTCGCCATAGCTCGCAAATATTGCATAAACAACAACAGCAGCAGCAGCAGCCGCGACAGCAGCAGGTACAAACGAGCCAAACGAATTGAAAACTGCAAAAGGTGCACAAGGTGCGAAATATATAAATTACACCTCAATAAAATTGCATGCAAACTTGTGTGTGTGTGTGTGCGCCAATGCCAATGCCTGTAAATAGATGCACAGTACATCTGTAAGTATGTGCCTGGGCGTAGATTAAAATTCAGACGCCAGCTTCCTGCAAGCTGCTCATCAGTATGACTGGCCGGGCAAACCCATCGAAAGCATCTCGACGTGACGACAGCATAAGTAAGCAACGCATTCGCGGGATTTGTCAAATATTTGCGCTACGCTGCGCTCATTCATAAAACCTTAGACTAAAGCCTTGGCTCCAACATCCAAACTTTGGTCGTCTCACACCAGTCACACAGCCTTAGCCTGTCAGTCACTTCATCCATCTCTCTCTCTCTCTCTCTCCCTCCCTCCCTCTCTCTCTCTCTCTCGCGGTCTTGCAGTGTGCATGCCTTATGCAGTTTTTACGCCTCATGCAAAGGAAAAACAAACTTTTTCAGACACTGAGTAAAGTTCGGCAAGTTTAATGCTGTTTGACTTTGATTCAATATTTGCATCGATTAAGTTTTTTTCAAGGTTTTACTTAGCTGAAACTCAAAATTTTGCACACACATGCATACATGTATATACAAAGTATGCATATATACATATGTATTTATTGATAGTAGTTACACGTTCGATGGCGTAAAATATTAGCATGGTTGAATTAATCGCAAGTGAACGGCGACTACACAAATACTCCAAATTCAACTTGTACTTCTACTCAATTCGTTGATGCATACCTAAATGTTTGTATGCTTTTTTTATTTTTATTACAGTCGTTAATAGATATGTCGTGTAGTTTTAATATTTGCCTGCAACCACAACTTGATTTTAGTATTTATGTGCCAGTATGCACTTAAATAAAGTACAGTAAGCAATGTTAAGTGCTGACCAAAATAATCAAAGTTGTTTTACAGCAAGCTTTAAAATTCAAAATTACTATCGTCTGAGCACTGGCAGATCTTGCCAGAAGGTTGCGCATTTTCTAAAATTGAGAAATGATTTTTTTATTGTTTTTTTTCGCAATCATTTTGAAAATTGAGCCAAAACACAAATACATAAACCATCAGAGTGCTGAGCAAAATAAACATCATAAATCTATTTAGAAGATTTAACAAAATGTATAATTAACTAATAAAATTTGAAATGACTTGTTTTTCAGTGTTTTGCATAAAACGTAAACAACATCAACTGACGTACAAACAACTAACAAGAAATTGATAAATTTATAATTTTGCTTTATTTCTAATTACAATTTTCTTGACGTAGAAACTTGTAATTTGTGTAACAGCATGTTATGCAAAAGTTTTTAAATTTAAATTTATATTATCATCATTAAATCAATGCCTGTTTTGAAAACAACACTGTTCAACTAGGCGTATGATAACAGTTTTAAGTTTTCAAACATTTTTCTTGTTAAAATCGTTTAAATGTAAGATTACTTTTCACTTGGGAATAAGTTAATTTTCTGGTTAAATTATCGAGCCATTAATTAAAAAAAATAATAAATTAAATACGAATACATATTTTGTTGTAACAGATAAAATCAAATTGGATATTTGGCTACTGCCCCAATACGTAATATCGTGAAACACAAAAATATTTGAAAGTTGCTTACTCTGACTCACGAATCCAATGGTAACAGACGGCGTCTCCTAATTATACACAATGTCGATCTGTATGTCTTGCAACGCAATAATTGGTTTTCAAAACAAATCAAGATTTCCACTATGATTAATTGTATGTATATAATATTTATGTATGTATGTATATATAACTTCAAAATTGTGTTCGCCGCGCACTTTCGAAATTTTTTCCACTTTTCACGCAACTGCACGACGACGTTGCACAATTGAGCTGGCTACTGGCAAAGATTCAAATTTCCGAAACCGAGCTCACAACAAATTTGTATATTTCAGGAAAAACGACTTGCCTGCTTTTTCGCGATTTATCGCGCCAAGCATACCACCACAAAATGATTAAACCACCGAAACCGAGCTTACTCTCCAGCTAAATTGAACGCGTTCCAGAACCGCGCTGCCAGGCAGACGAAAACAGACTCAGGCCGAGTGCGGCTTGCAAAAACGACAACACCTGACAAGCGGCCCAAACAGGGGCCTGAACGCCGCTTAGCGTGGCTATTGACGCCGCTGTCGCTACAGTCGCAGTTGCGGCGTTGCGGTTGCTGCGCTGCCAGCTGTGACGACAGCAACAATAACAATAACAACGACGCCATTGTAGGCGGCAAAGCCAAGCTTTGGGGGTAGCGAACGTCGGCGTCGCTGTCAGCGTCGCAGTCGGTGTAACAAGCAAAAAGTCAAATTGAGTGGCGCTGTCGAAAATGTTCATTAATTACCTGAGCAACCTGTTGCTTGTAGTCAGCAGTTCATTTGCACTTGATTGACTCGAGGCATGCTTTCATTTATTATTTGCTTATGAAAGGATTTTTTTGTTGTTGCCTTTTGCGTTTTTTATTGTTTACAAGAGTCTGAAGTTCACATGGCCTGACACTAAGCGTTATGGGGGGAATGCCACTTGGAGCCTTTGAGCAAGCGATTTGAATCATCATCAAGTGGTCAGTCCATATCCGTCAGTTGATCCTAATTGGTATGCTTGCTTTGTGCGCCCGAGACATCGTTTGGCGTTGTTCTTCTGTAATTTTCCTTTTTATTCCAGTGAATTTCTATACGACCAAATGAATATTCCACAGAACACTCACTCTTAAAGCTTTAATCGCGTCGCCGCAATCAATCACGTAATTGCCAGCGTATTTGTTTGTTTTGCCATTTTGCAACTAAATCGTGCTTTTGTATCTTTTCGCACAACAAAAGGCACAAATCTATTAACTAAAATACACATGTATGTATTCCTTGACAAACAAAAGACGCATTAATTCAATTTGTGCATTCTTATGCTTTTTATTGTATTTTAATGATGTCTGTGTAGTAGCAATTTAAGTACATTGATTCTGTATTTATGATAAATTCAAATTGTGTGTTGTGGCAATACTAATTTATAGCAATCAAGAAATCGCGCATACGCAATGTGTGCGCTTTTTGAATTCATATTAATTGTCAGCTACAGAAAAGGGAAAATACAAACAGCAATTGATTCTTTGGAATTTGGTGAAATTCCAAAAACAGATTTCAGTTGATTCGAATATTTATTGATTACTTTTTGTACAATTAAGAGAAGGCATAAATAAAGTCAAATTATTTCAACTTTATATAAATTGGTTTAATTTCATAAAGCTATTTACGCACAAAAATACATTTGCAATTTTAAAAAATAAATATCTAAAAAGCAAATAAAGACATCAACAAAAATGTGACCTTTCCATAAAATGCAATAAAAGCATAGCGATAAAGATAAACAAATCTAGCTAGACAGAAAATGAGACAAGATGCAATTGAAGATGTAATAACAAATTTCAAAGTAATTGTGCAATAAATGAAAAAAAAAAAATAAATAGACAACAAATTAATTTGGTAAATGTAACATTTTCATTTTTGTCAAACTTTCTATATAAGAGCAATATTTCAAAGTGAAGAACGGAATGTGCTCTGCATATAAGAAGCCAATCGCTTTGCCACCCAAGTTGCCTCGCACAACAACAGGTATTTATTACCTGCAATTATGATGAATAACATTATCTATTTTGGCCAGTCATCGTTTCGATGGCATACCAAGCTTGGGCCAACTCAGACGGCCGGAACGTATTCAACGTAAACAAACAAATAGAGAAACATATTAAAGTCAAAGTACAAATTAGCAATATATTACAGAAGTATTTGTCATTGCGGATTTGCACGAAATATACATATGCGTTTTTATGGATAACAGTCTGCTTGTCACTGCATAATTATTAACGGGGCCAATTGGGGATGGGTCAATGGCGCAGAACCCCTCGATATGCGATGCGATGCGATGCGGTGCGATTGGATTGGCGTGATTTAACATCGACGCTCTTGTCAAGCTGCCTGATTTATTTTATGACTCAACACACATGAGCCGGTCGGCGTACGACATTAATTCCCTCCCATACAAAAATACCTGTCATGATAGAACGCAAAAATTACCAGCACTTGGCCAAAGCGTTCACAACACCAGACACACAAAAAAAAAAAAATTGAAATCAATTGAAATTCAGAGCGAGTTCAGCATTTGGCCACAGCTACAAATCGCGTAAACAACTCGAATGCATTTCGTAACATCGCCATCTTTCACCAGGCGCTCAGAGTCGGGCTAAGCTCCCAAATGCTCGCTCCTGGCGGGTTTGTGTGATAATATTCACCAACAAAGTCCCAAATGCGATTTTTCTAAATGCATTCGAGTGTTTTATTTATTGAGCAGCTTATATATATGTGTGTGTGTGTGTGTGTGTGTGTGTGTGTACAAAGCACACACACACACACGAAGTTTTGTTTGCTTTGCATTGCCCCCGGGGCAGGTATAAATATAGCGAAACTATTCATTTTAGCAGGTAAACAAATGAATTTCAAGTACAATTAAGCGGTCGCAAGACGGTTAGCTAACAAATCCAATGGATCAAATGAAAAGTAAATATAACTATATATATAGAAACGTTTATATTTGTATTCGGAAACACGTGCTAAAGTTGCAGTAGCGAGTTCTCTTCAACTAAATGTGAGTATTTATACTAAAACAAATGGATTTTGGACAGCTTATATTGTTCTGGAAATAAGCGAAATGCCGCAAATAAATTAGTTCCTAGTTAAATATTTCGAATATTTAAATTTTAATCTTGAGATTAGATTTAATTAGAAGTATTCTTTCATATTAAGCTATTTCTCCGTAAAACTTAAATGTGTATAGTTAAAAAACATGGCAAAATGTGTTTACTTTACTATTTTTAAAACAATGTCAGCAATAGTTTTGACATTTGATATGGATTCGGATTAAACCGAAATGCGAAAAACAAATTACATCCAAGGAAAACCATTCAAGACCTTTTTCATTTCGATTTCATTTGAAAATTAAAAATTCGATTTAAACTTTAATTAGATATAAATATATTTCTTTATAACATCAACTGCAAATGAAAGCTAATATTAATATGTGCATAGTAAACGTGTCGAAAAATGTTTACTTTAATATTTATGAAATAACGTTAGCGCATTTGCCTTAAAGTAAAAGTGGGCAGACTGTGTGCCTTTACTTGACAGTGCAAATTGCTACCAAATTGAGTATTTGCTTTGCTATTTAAGAGAAAAATATTTAAATATTTGCTCTTACCATCTTTAGCAGCAATTTCCAATAATGATTAGAAGAAATGCGACATCGCTATTTTACTGCGATTGGCATTAATATCTGTATAAGTCCGACGTGCTTTATTAGGTGCAATTAAAAAGCAATTTATAAAAAAAAGTATAAAAATGAGATAACTTAAATGTTATTAATGACAAAATAAATCCGCTATATAGTGATTAAATATATAAAATTGCATTTTTTTTATTATGTCAAACATATGTATATTAAAACATTTTCATTTTTTAATGATTATATAATGATTATATAAGTAAAAAATTTGAATAGTAAATACTAAAATATACATTCAAATATATAAAAGTATATGTTTTTGGAATATCTGATTTAATTTAACACACCATCTTCAATGTATGTCATGTAATACTGAATGGAAAGAACTGGTTGATTATTCACATTAAAGGTTGTATTTAATAAATATTCTCCAGTGGGAAACGGGTTAAGTAACTTCTCAGGTCTAGGATAAAAGTCCTTCACAATTATATGCCCCTATAAAGTAATGAACGGTGAACGACAGCCTTTTTGGATATAGAATTATATACTCACATCAAAGGGGCACGTGTGATTAACATTGGTGAAATCCTTAAATAATGACCAAATCATTTTCACGGCTGGATTGTAGCCCTTTCGCAGAAACTTACAAACATCAACTGTGACATCAAATAGCCAAGGCTTATAACCATTTCCTTTTTTCAGTATTTGCATTCTCAGATAGATAACTTTAGCTGGTTGCAAAAGAATCGTGTGAATATTTAGAATAGTTTTATTCCGTTGAACGGCCTTCAAGCGGCATTGATCAACTAGCAACAAGGATTTGTTTAAGGGTTTGCAGACCGTATTAGACAACTTAAAGACAACAGCACTCTGCAAAAAAAAAATATATATTTTAACATGCTTTTTCGGCTTGTATTTTTATTACATTAAATTTTAAAGTCAGCAGGCTTGACAAAATCAGGTAATTCCAAAGGACTATATAGTTTACACTTTGTGCCATATTAAAGCGAGAGAACTTTATTGATGGAGTCTAAAAACACAATGGCAATAGTTTTACTAAATAGTTTTACAAAACCTAGTACATAAGTTACGCTTCAATGAAGAATACAGTACAAAATAAAATTGTTCAGCCGCGTCAAGTCTCTTTTCATATTATTTTCTTTATCGAAAGAGAAATGTTAAACTAAGATATAATTCAACAATTTTGAATTAGCTAATGTTATGTAATTTCAATGAAAATCGAGCGTTACCGCCGAAACTGCTTTACTTCCTTGAGATATGAGAATAATTATATTTGAAAATCGCGCGATATGTAAGTTCACTTTTGATTCCATTAGTTCGATAAGCCAGGGAAAACAGTCGATAAAAGTTGCAAATTAGTCGAAAAATGTAGTGGAACTAGTTCTGATCCGAACCAACTCTATTGATTACTAAAACAAAAAGAATTCGACTACAAATATTTGGGATTATTGCAAAGCTGCTGAATTTAATTATTAAAAGCTGCAATCATGGACGTGATTAACAAATTCTACTCGTCAGCTGTACAAACAGTCTCGCAGCTCTCAGGTGTGCTGCCTGGCAATAATGTAACACGAGAGTACGAAGTTCTGGACCAAATTTGCACAGCGGGTGTGGGTAAGAGCAAAAAAAAAAGTTCGTTGTCATTTGCGAATCGTGCAATACTGGACTACTCCAGCTCTTCGATGGCCTCCAATTTCTTCACAACGATGGGAAAATAGTGCATCGCAATATCAGCGCCGAAACGATTGTGATCAACAAGAACCGCAGCTGGAAACTGTTTGGCTTTGATTTCTGCATAGCCAACCAACCGGCGACAAATGGCACAGCCCACTGGCCATGTCGAGAGTATAGCACATCGCTGCATGTGCTGGCCCAGCCCAGTTTGGAATATACAGCGCCAGAGCTAGCCTTGAACAGTGTCAATACACCAGACAGTGATCTATTCTCGCTGGGTAAGCGCCCATCCCTCCCATATTATTTGTTATATATACCTATCTAAACTACCTGTATTTTAGGTGTGCTCATCTTTACAATTTACTCGGGCAAGCCGCTTAAAATGTTTGGCAGCGATTACAGCGGCTTTCGGCGTTATGCCAGCGAGTTGAATCAGCGCAAATATCCAGCCATGAATAACATTCCAAATGAGCTAACTGAAAGTATGAAGGCCCTTTTGCATCCCAGCGCCAGTATGCGACCCAAGTTGCATGAGCTGAAACAGATTGCATACTTTCAAGACGTGGGCGTTAAGACACTCAGCTATTTAGACTCGCTTTACCAGTGGGATAATCTACAGAAATCCAAATTCTACAAGGGCCTGCCGCAGATTATACCAACGTTGCCGCATCGCGTGAATCTACACTCCATATTACCCTATTTAATTAAGGAGTTTGTCAACTCAAGTATAAAAATGAGATAACTTAAATGTTATTAATGACAAAATAAATCCGCTATATAGTGATTAAATATATAAAATTGCATTTTTTTTATTATGTCAAACATATGTATATTAAAACATTTTCATTTTTTAATGATTATATAATGATTATATAAGTAAAAAATTTGAATAGTAAATACTAAAATATACATTCAAATATATAAAAGTATATGTTTTTGGAATATCTGATTTAATTTAACACACCATCTTCAATGTATGTCATGTAATACTGAATGGAAAGAACTGGTTGATTATTCACATTAAAGGTTGTATTTAATAAATATTCTCCAGTGGGAAACGGGTTAAGTAACTTCTCAGGTCTAGGATAAAAGTCCTTCACAATTATATGCCCCTATAAAGTAATGAACGGTGAACGACAGCCTTTTTGGATATAGAATTATATACTCACATCAAAGGGGCACGTGTGATTAACATTGGTGAAATCCTTAAATAATGACCAAATCATTTTCACGGCTGGATTGTAGCCCTTTCGCAGAAACTTACAAACATCAACTGTGACATCAAATAGCCAAGGCTTATAACCATTTCCTTTTTTCAGTATTTGCATTCTCAGATAGATAACTTTAGCTGGTTGCAAAAGAATCGTGTGAATATTTAGAATAGTTTTATTCCGTTGAACGGCCTTCAAGCGGCATTGATCAACTAGCAACAAGGATTTGTTTAAGGGTTTGCAGACCGTATTAGACAACTTAAAGACAACAGCACTCTGCAAAAAAAAAATATATATTTTAACATGCTTTTTCGGCTTGTATTTTTATTACATTAAATTTTAAAGTCAGCAGGCTTGACAAAATCAGGTAATTCCAAAGGACTATATAGTTTACACTTTGTGCCATATTAAAGCGAGAGAACTTTATTGATGGAGTCTAAAAACACAATGGCAATAGTTTTACTAAATAGTTTTACAAAACCTAGTACATAAGTTACGCTTCAATGAAGAATACAGTACAAAATAAAATTGTTCAGCCGCGTCAAGTCTCTTTTCATATTATTTTCTTTATCGAAAGAGAAATGTTAAACTAAGATATAATTCAACAATTTTGAATTAGCTAATGTTATGTAATTTCAATGAAAATCGAGCGTTACCGCCGAAACTGCTTTACTTCCTTGAGATATGAGAATAATTATATTTGAAAATCGCGCGATATGTAAGTTCACTTTTGATTCCATTAGTTCGATAAGCCAGGGAAAACAGTCGATAAAAGTTGCAAATTAGTCGAAAAATGTAGTGGAACTAGTTCTGATCCGAACCAACTCTATTGATTACTAAAACAAAAAGAATTCGACTACAAATATTTGGGATTATTGCAAAGCTGCTGAATTTAATTATTAAAAGCTGCAATCATGGACGTGATTAACAAATTCTACTCGTCAGCTGTACAAACAGTCTCGCAGCTCTCAGGTGTGCTGCCTGGCAATAATGTAACACGAGAGTACGAAGTTCTGGACCAAATTTGCACAGCGGGTGTGGGTAAGAGCAAAAAAAAAAGTTCGTTGTCATTTGCGAATCGTGCAATACTGGACTACTCCAGCTCTTCGATGGCCTCCAATTTCTTCACAACGATGGGAAAATAGTGCATCGCAATATCAGCGCCGAAACGATTGTGATCAACAAGAACCGCAGCTGGAAACTGTTTGGCTTTGATTTCTGCATAGCCAACCAACCGGCGACAAATGGCACAGCCCACTGGCCATGTCGAGAGTATAGCACATCGCTGCATGTGCTGGCCCAGCCCAGTTTGGAATATACAGCGCCAGAGCTAGCCTTGAACAGTGTCAATACACCAGACAGTGATCTATTCTCGCTGGGTAAGCGCCCATCCCTCCCATATTATTTGTTATATATACCTATCTAAACTACCTGTATTTTAGGTGTGCTCATCTTTACAATTTACTCGGGCAAGCCGCTTAAAATGTTTGGCAGCGATTACAGCGGCTTTCGGCGTTATGCCAGCGAGTTGAATCAGCGCAAATATCCAGCCATGAATAACATTCCAAATGAGCTAACTGAAAGTATGAAGGCCCTTTTGCATCCCAGCGCCAGTATGCGACCCAAGTTGCATGAGCTGAAACAGATTGCATACTTTCAAGACGTGGGCGTTAAGACACTCAGCTATTTAGACTCGCTTTACCAGTGGGATAATCTACAGAAATCCAAATTCTACAAGGGCCTGCCGCAGATTATACCAACGTTGCCGCATCGCGTGAATCTACACTCCATATTACCCTATTTAATTAAGGAGTTTGTCAACTCGCCCATGATTCCATTTGTGCTGCCCAATGTGCTGTTGATTGCCGAAATGAGCAGCCAGCGTGAATATTGCGATCATATACTGCCACATTTGAAGCCCATATTTAAGCTTACGGATCCCATACAGATTCTGTTGATCTTCATGCAGAAAATGGATTTGCTGCTGAAACTAACGCCGGCTGAAGAAGTAAAACAGAGCGTGCTGCCGTTGCTCTATCGCTCTCTGGAGTGTGATATGCCGCAAATACAGGAGCTATGCCTTGGCGTGCTTCCCACATTCTCCACTCTCATCGATTACAATGCCATGAAGAATGCTGTCATACCGCGTATTAAGAAACTCTGTCTGCTGAGCAACAATGTTTCCGTTAAAGTCAACTGTCTCATATCGATTGGCAAACTGCTGGAGAATCTGGACAAGTGGCTGGTGCTAGATGAAATCCTACCCTTTCTACAGCAAATTCAAAGTCGCGAGCCTGCAATGTAATGGCCATAATATTTATTCATAATGTTATCTCACCATCGATCCTTTTCCTTGCAGGCATTTATAAAATGACCATGACAAACAACAAGTTGGTTACTATTTTTAAAACAATGTCAGCAATAGTTTTGACATTTGATATGGATTTGGATAAAAACGAAAATCAAATTACATCCAGGAAAAATCATTCAAGACCTTTTTCATTTCGATTTCATTTGAAAATTAAAAATTCGATTTAAACTTTAATTAGATATAAATATATTTCTTTATAACATCAACTGCAAATGAAAGCTAATATTAATATGTGCATAGTAAACGTGTCGAAAAATGTTTACTTTAATATTTATGAAATAACGTTAGCGCATTTGCCTTAAAGTAAAAGTGGGCAGACTGTGTGCCTTTACTTGACAGTGCAAATTGCTACCAAATTGAGTATTTGCTTTGCTATTTAAGAGAAAAATATTTAAATATTTGCTCTTACCATCTTTAGCAGCAATTTCCAATAATGATTAGAAGAAATGCGACATCGCTATTTTACTGCGATTGGCATTAATATCTGTATAAGTCCGACGTGCTTTATTAGGTGCAATTAAAAAGCTATTTATAAAAAAAGTATAAAAATGAGATAACTTAAATGTTATTAATGACAAAATAGATCGGCTATATAGTGAATATGTAAACTTGTATTTTTTTTATTATGTCACACATTTGTATATTAAAACATTTTCATTTTTTAATAATTATATAAGAAAAGTAAAAAATTTGAATAGTAAATACTAAAATATACATACAAATATATAGAAGTATATGTTTTTGGAAGATCTGATTTAATTTAACACACCATCTTCAATGAATGTCAAGTAAAACTTAATGGAAGCAGCTGGATGCTTATTAAGGTCAAAGGTTGTAATTAATAAATATTCTCCAGTGGGAAACGGGTTAAGTAACTTCTCAGGTCTAGGATAAAAGTCCTTCAAAATTATAGACTCCTATAAAGTAATGAACAGTGAACGACAGCCTTTTTGGATATAGAATTATATACTCACATCAAAGGGGCACGTGTGATTAACATTGGTGAAATCCTTAAATAATGACCAAATCATTTTCACGGCTGGATTGTAGCCCTTTCGCAGAAACTTACAAACATCAACTGTGACATCAAATAGCCAAGGCTTATAACCATTTCCTTTTTTCAGTATTTGCATTCTCAGATCGATTTCTTTGGCACGATCCAAAGGAGTCACGACAATATTTAGAATAGTTTTATTCCGTTGAACGGCCTTCAATCGGCATTGATTAACTAGCAACAAGGATTTGTTTAAGGATTTGCAGACCGTATTAGACAACTTAAAGACAACAGCACTCTGCAAAAAAAAAATATATATTTTAACATGCTTTTTCGGCTTGTATTTTTATTACATTAAATTTTAAAGACAGCAGGCTTGACACAATCAGGTAGTTCCAAAGAACTATATAGTTTACACTTTGTGCCATGTTAAAGCGAGAGAACTTTATTGATGGAGTCTAAAAACACAATGGCAATGGTTTTACTAAATGGTTTTACAAAACCTAGTACATAAGTTACGCTTCAATGAAGAATACAGTACAAAATAAAATTGTTCAGCCGCGTCAAGTCTCTTTTCATATTATTTTCTTTATCGAGAGAGAAATATTAAACTAAGATATAAATCAACAATTTTGAACTAGCTAGTAGGCCTTTCAATTATTTCACACTTATCAAATTGTTTTTGATCGTTTTACTCAGTTCTTGCTAATGTTATGTAATTTTGTTTATATAAATATATAAAAAACTACTCATTAAAAATGCCTTAAGTATTTTACCCAGATATTTATTGCTTAATGTTGAAACTCGATACTGATGAATCAAAGTGCTTTAAAATTACATTTTTTCGTGCAGACATAGTTAAAAAAAAAGAATTTGAATCGAGTCGCATCTTTTTGTAGTTTTGTTGCGACAGTTTGATTATTCTCTTCGATTTTGAGTTTTTAAATCTCTCCCCCCTACGGTGAGTATTTGACTATTAGACTAGACTAGATATTAATAACTAATAATTATAATCATTAATTTATCTTCAGGGTAAACAGTGCGTACAAAGTTCTTAACTTCATACCACTGATGCCTGTCTACTCGTAGGTCTGGAAATTTCAATGAAAATTTAGCGTTACCGCCGAAGCAGCTTTACTTTCTTGAGATATGAGAATAATTATATTTGAAAAGCGCGCGATAAGTGAGTTCACTTTTGATTCCAGTAGTTCGATAAGCCAGGGCAAACAGTCGATAAAAGTTGCAAATTAGTCGAAAAATGTAGTGGAACTAGTTCTGATCCGAACCAACTCTATTGATTACTAAAACAAAAAGAATTCGACTACAAATATTTGGGATTATTGCAAAGCTGCTGAATTTAATTATTAAAAGCAGCAATCATGGACGTGATTAACAAATTCTACTCGTCAGCTGTACAAACGGTCTCGCAGCTCTCAGGTGTGCTGCCTGGCAATAACGTAACACGAGAGTACGAAGTACTGGACCAAATTTGCACAGCGGGTGTGGGTAAGTGCAAAAATAAATTTTCGCTGTCATTTGCGAATCTAGCAATACAATCTGATAAACTCATTTAGGACTCATGTGGAAGGTGTACAATGGTCACAAGAAGAGCACCAAGCAGGAAGTCTCCGTGTTTGTGTTTGAGAAAAAGGTTCTGGAACGCTGGTCCAAAGATGACCGAGAGACGATGCTGGAGACGCTGCGGCGGGGTGTGCAGCAGCTGACAAAAATACGGCATCCACATGTGCTGACCGTGCAGCATCCGCTGGAGGAGAGTCGCGACTCGCTGGCCTTTGCCACGGAGCCGGTCTTTGCATCTCTCTCAAATGTTGTGGGAGAGTCGGTGCGCTCAGACAAAAAGCTTTACGATGTGGAAATACGACATGGACTACTTCAGCTCTTCGATGGCCTCCAATTTCTTCACAACGATGCGAAAATAGTGCATCGCAATATCAGCGCCGAAACGATTGTGATCAACAAGAACCGCAGCTGGAAACTGTTTGGCTTTGATTTCTGCATAGCCAACCAACCGGCGACAAATGGCACAGCCCACTGGCCATGTCGAGAGTATAGCACATCGCTGCATGTGCTGGCCCAGCCCAGTTTGGAATATACAGCGCCAGAGCTAGCCTTGAACAGTGTCAATACACCAGACAGTGATCTATTCTCGCTGGGTAAGCGCCCATCCCTCCCATATTATTTGTTATATATACCTATCTAAACTACCTGTATTTTAGGTGTGCTCATCTTTACAATTTACTCGGGCAAGCCGCTTAAAATGTTTGGCAGCGATTACAGCGGCTTTCGGCGTTATGCCAGCGAGTTGAATCAGCGCAAATATCCAGCCATGAATAACATTCCAAATGAGCTAACTGAAAGTATGAAGGCCCTTTTGCATCCCAGCGCCAGTATGCGACCCAAGTTGCATGAGCTGAAACAGATTGCATACTTTCAAGACGTGGGCGTTAAGACACTCAGCTATTTAGACTCGCTTTACCAGTGGGATAATCTACAGAAATCCAAATTCTACAAGGGCCTGCCGCAGATTATACCAACGTTGCCGCATCGCGTGAATCTACACTCCATATTACCCTATTTAATTAAGGAGTTTGTCAACTCGCCCATGATTCCATTTGTGCTGCCCAATGTGCTGTTGATTGCCGAAATGAGCAGCCAGCGTGAATATTGCGATCATATACTGCCACATTTGAAGCCCATATTTAAGCTTACGGATCCCATACAGATTCTGTTGATCTTCATGCAGAAAATGGATTTGCTGCTGAAACTAACGCCGGCTGAAGAAGTAAAACAGAGCGTGCTGCCGTTGCTCTATCGCTCTCTGGAGTGTGATATGCCGCAAATACAGGAGCTATGCCTTGGCGTGCTTCCCACATTCTCCACTCTCATCGATTACAATGCCATGAAGAATGCTGTCATACCGCGTATTAAGAAACTCTGTCTGCTGAGCAACAATGTTTCCGTTAAAGTCAACTGTCTCATATCGATTGGCAAACTGCTGGAGAATCTGGACAAGTGGCTGGTGCTAGATGAAATCCTACCCTTTCTACAGCAAATTCAAAGTCGCGAGCCTGCAATTGTAATGGCCATAATAGGTTAGCTTATATATATTTAATAATATTTATGCATATCTCACCATCGATCCTTTCCCTTGCAGGCATTTATAAAATAGCCATGACAAACACCAAGTTGGGCATCACTAAGGATGTAATGGCGCACAAGTGCATACCGTTTCTGGTGCCGCTAAGCGTTGAAAATGGACTGACCATATCGCAATTCAATGCAATCGTAGCGCTTATCAAGGATATGCTGGGTCGGGTGGAACAGGAGCAGCGTGAGAAGCTGCAGCAATTGTCCACCATACAGCGCGACCATAAGTAAGGAATCTAGTGATGTACTTGAAGCACAAAATCATTTATTAAATGTGACTATTTTTCCGCATTAGACCCAAGGAAGCTTCCGAGATATTGGCCAATGAGATGGACAACGCAACGCTTTCGACTTCGGGCAGCAATGGCAACAAAAGCGATGATGATATGTTCTCGGGCTTCAGCGTTGGGCAGCCACCGACTACCGTGAAGCCAAAGTCCACAATACCAGCACTGGCGCCCATTAAGACCAGGGAGCAACTCAAGTAGAGCATCCATTGCCGTCTCGAATATCAAGAATGTTAAGTAAAGAATTTATTATTGCAGAATAACGCACAACACAGCGGCAGATGCAACATCGAAACCGGATATGTTCTCCTCGCTGATGCAAAGCAACCTCAGCAATCTATCGATTGCACCAAGCGCTCAATCATCAGCAGCAGTTGCTCCCCAGCTGGGCTTGCAGTTTAGTGCGAGCAGCAATAATAGCACCAATTGGCATAGCGCAAATCCTCTGGTCATGAACCATCAGCTCGCCTCGCCGCAGGCCAGCAACAACAACTTCTCCTCGCTGGATGATTTGGATCCGTTTGGGTCAGCGGGTGCCGTCGGGCAAGTGGCCAACAAGCCGAATAATGCCAACGGTGCCAATATGTACACGGTGCAGCAGCCCACGGTTAATTATATTTATCCGACGAGTTACAATTCGGTGAATAATATGAACAGCATGCAGCAGCAGAGTATTCCCCTGGTCAAGCCAATGAATCGAGGCGCAGCTGCCACATCCACAACTACGCTGCTGCCGCAAACACAGTTGACGCAATCCAAGGATGGCAAGAATCTTAATATGTTGTCACAGCAGGATATACTTAACTTCTTGAACTAGACACATCATTCCCGTTGCATGCTCACCGAGCATGTGCTCCAAATAGCCAATGTTTTAAAAGAGGAAACAAAAAATTAATTATATCGTACTAATTAAATTATATATGAATGTCTGTGCAATTGTGTGTATGTGTTTGTATGTTTGCGAATTAGTTTTTTAAGCTGTTTGAAGTTTTGCTCGTTGCATCGTTCAACAAAATATCAATTGTCTAATGTGAATGTGTATAATTTATTCTTAGTCTAGGCAAACAGTCAACCAACCTATTATTATATATATATATATATATTGTGTATTGTGCAATTTGCTCCTTTGTGTATATCAGAAGTACACACGTTAGTTAAAAAATATACTTAATCAATTTAAAACGATTGACGTTCTTTTTTTGGAATTTATTTATTCTCGCTGAGGCTATTATTTAATGCTATACTAATTTCAAACTTTGAATCTACAAAAATTTCAATCAAACAGTAGTCACTGGCAAATCGAAAAATATTGAGAATTATTCGCATTTTTATTTTATTTTATTTCTTAAACATATACATTTAATATTCGAATATTTCAATTTGAGCCAATTATTTTGATTAATTCTATAAAAACTAAAATTAGTCTATTGAAATCATTTAGTTTAATACAATGCATTAATTTACTTTTTGTTTTTAATTCTTTGGAAACTGAAAACAACAGTGGAACAGAACCGTCTTAATTCCCTAGTGACTACTGTACATCGTAACAATGCGCTTTCGTTCCTGCTTACATTGCCCATTGTACATAGTACATAATACATACAATTATATATTCATTTACTTACAGAGATTTCTAGAGTAAAACAAGCCCTAAAAGCTAAGTAACAAGTTGCGTTTGCCAAAGCTAAAGCCGATTACTTTGTGCCTGCGCCTAGGTCTCCACCAGGATGTGCGTGAAGAGGCTGTGCAGTCGTCGCTCCACCTCTTTGTAGACTAACGAATTCAAACCGTCGGAATGCATGCGTAGGGAAGCGGATCGCAGCAGGGCCATGCGATTCTCATTGGGTGTTGCATGTTTGTGCTTCAGCATTGTGTACTCACTGTACGCGGGATTAAAGCGACAGATCTCAATGCCAACGATCTTCAGACGCTCATACAGATCATCGTCCTCGCCGCCCCAGCCATGATATAGATTCGACATGCCGTTGATCATCTTAAAGTGCGTGGTGGTAATTGCCACGACACCACCGAAAAGTGTCCTATACGGTAGATGGAAGCGCCAGCTGTCCAGCGCCGAGCTCATGTGCCGCGGCAGAGCTGAGCACACATAGATCTGGCCCGAGTTGAGTGGCATTAGATCCACGTCGTGCAATACCAAGCAGGGATAACCATATGTCTCCGCCACCTTGGCGCCAATATTAAAGAGCATGGCCCGATTGAAGGGTTTGCGATCGCTCTGCTCAACGACAAATATTCGATAATGGATTAGCTGCAGACGCAGATAGTTGTGCATGTAGTTGAGAAAAGCGGCGAGCTGCTCCTGCCGATCCCGATACGGCACAATGATAGCCGTACTGAAACGGGCGTTGCAGTCCTCTGGTTGGTATTCACCGCCCAGTCGGATTTCCTCGCCACGCTGAATCCGCTCGCGATGGAACACATCGTAAACGAAGGTGCTGTCGGCAATCACCTCCTTGTAACTGCAATCGAATGCCTGCGGCAGTGAGATATTTGGTATGGTTGCCGGCTGCAACGCCTCTTCAATGTGCTCCCTATCGATGTAGTCATAACGCAGTGCAAATCGATGAGGCAGCAAAATGTAGACGAGCAGTGTTAGACCAGCACTGAGTATGAGCAAGTCATAGATATGACAACTGTGCTGGCACAGTCGTATTAACATTATTCACCTACAGTTTTTTGGCTTAGAATGAATCATTGCTCCAATTGTATAATATTTTGTATCGGTTTTCATGTGATATGCGGACTAAAAACGAAAACCATCACAAAGCAACTAAAAAATACTGTATTAACATTTCGCAGAAATATTGCAGTAATAATGTTAACAGCAGTAACATGACAAATCTAACAGCATCTAACCACCACCATAAAAACATTTTTATTGTTGAGACACCAAGCAATTAATAAAAAAAATACTGCAATAACATTCGCCAGAGTGTTGCACTACTTAAAGTTAACAGCGGAATGGAAAAATATATTCGAACGTAACAGCTTTTAAGTTATGGAAAACTCTTGGTATTTTCAACACAGCTGTTTCCATTATCGATCGTTTGTTTGCACAAAAACAATTCAAAAATAATTCTGTTATCTCTTCGAGTTAAGTATTTTCATTCAGCTGAATTCTCACAGCAAAAGAAGTTAACAATAAATAGAGAGAATAGAAAACAATTAAGAAAATTTGTTTACATACTGACCAAGAAATATTCTCGATAATATATTAGATAGATATTCTATGTACACACTAATTTACTTATTTAAAATGATAACACAATGATCGATAAGATATTCAAGCCCACTTAGTAATTATTACTTGCTCAGTTGCTGGGCGAACGTAGAACAGTTAAAGCTAACGTCTATGTCTATTTGATCAACTGAAATGTGCAAGGCATTGAAATGTGCTGTTTACCTAGTGATCTGCAGCAGTTATTTTATTGGCTTGCACTCCGGAGAAGAACAGACACTGCAACGTTAGTAAAAATCTATTTTTGTATATAGATGACTATTAAATAACAACCAATTACAGTTAAGAACTGCACGAAGCAGGATGAATGCCCGAATCGTTCCATATGCACCAAATTTGTCGCCGACTTGAATTGCATCTGCTGGCAGGGATATCATCAAAATCCCAACTGGTCGCTGCAAATCATAAATAGCACTCTGGCAGAATATTGTGTTCGCGACCCATCGACTACCAGCGGCGAACGCATGCCGGCAAAGCCAGAGTATGTTGCAGTTGCCATTGTGCTGGTTTTATTGGGAGTGATTGTTGTCACTCTGATTTTTTATTGTTTTATTGCACTGCGTCCCATAAAACGCACTCAGGCTGCTTATCGTCGCTTACAGTTGAAACGTTCAAACCACCGCAATTTGGAGGAATTTAACGACATTGACATGACTTTTCGCGATGCACGAGAACTATCATAATTTGGTTGAATATTTGGGTAAATTACGTACAAGTATTTAGATTGATTTGAAAGACTGTAATTACCAATCAATGTATAATTAAATATAATTATCGCCATACTATTATCAGTAGGTGACAGTTTCTCAAAGCGTACATTTGACTTTGATGAATTATAAATAATTATTCGCTATGGAGCAGAGCTGAAAATGATATATGAGTTTATGTACTTCTTAGGTTGAATATGCTTTTACAAAATCAAATTAAATTGACGTCATACTACATTTTTTTGGTCGTTCCACCCTAAAGATAAACGCTATTTAGCACTAGTAGTCGATGTTCCACTGTAACCTGTAATGTTGTCAATTTCCATTTAAATGTTAATAATTCTGTCATTTTTAGTGCTAAATTATGCCTGGAGATAATTTATTTGGCGTAATTGCGCCAAAATTAAGTATACTCAAAAATACGATTATCGATATATATATCGTACATGTGGTATTAACAATCGAACGAGCTAAACCGGCTGAGTTCCAAATCTCTGTTATTTGTAACAAATGCATTAGTTTTCTTTTTGGACGCTAAAAGCAATAATTGCAAAATGACGTCAATTATTAAACTGCACACCATATCTGGTGCCATGGATGAATCGCCGCCTTGCTACATTCTACAAATTGACGATGTGCGAATACTGCTCGACTGTGGCTGGGACGAGAAATTTGATCCGAATTTTATAAAAGAATTGAAAAGGTGACAGAAAGAAAGAAATGAATAAAATGTATTTACTAACGCTTTTCGCTTTAGGCAAGTGCATACACTGGATGCCGTGCTGCTCTCCCATCCAGATGCGTATCATCTGGGTGCACTTCCGTATCTCGTTGGCAAGTTGGGACTCAATTGTCCCATTTACGCCACGATACCTGTCTTCAAAATGGGCCAAATGTTTATGTACGATTTGTACATGTCACATTTTAATATGTACGATTTCGATCTGTTTTCACTGGACGATGTGGACACAGCCTTCGACAAAATCACGCAGTTGAAGTACAATCAAACGGTATCACTGAAGGGCAAAGGATACGGGATTTCAATAACGCCGCTCAGCGCTGGTCACATGATTGGTGGCACCATTTGGAAGATCGTCAAAGTTGGCGAGGAAGACATAGTGTATGCCATCGATTTCAATCACAAGAAGGAACGCCATCTCAGTGGCTGTGAACTAGACAGACTGCAGCGACCATCGCTCCTGATCACCGACGCCTACAATGCACAATATCAACAGGCGCGACGACGTGCCCGCGATGAAAAGCTGATGACCAACATTCTGCAGACGGTGCGCAACAATGGCAATGTGCTCATCGCTGTCGATACGGCTGGTCGCGTCCTGGAGCTGGCCCACATGCTCGACCAGCTGTGGAAGAACAAGGAATCGGGCTTAATGGCCTACTCGCTGGCACTTTTGAACAACGTCAGCTACAACGTCATTGAGTTTGCCAAGTCGCAAATCGAATGGATGAGCGACAAGCTGACCAAAGCCTTCGAGGGTGCGCGCAACAATCCCTTCCAATTTAAGCATATAAATCTATGCCACACACTGGCCGATGTCTACAAGCTGCCTGTCGGTCCGAAGGTGGTGCTGGCCAGCACACCGGACATGGAAAGTGGCTTCACACGCGACCTGTTCGTGCAGTGGGCAGGTAATCCCAATAACAGCATCATTTTCACAACACGCACCGGTCCGGGTTCGCTGAGCATGGAGCTGGTGGAGAATTCGGTGCCGGGTAGACAACTTGAGTTGGATGTGCGTCGTCGCGTGGAGCTCGAAGGCGCCGAACTGGAGGAATATTTGCGCACGCAGGGCGAAAAGCTAAATCCGTTGATTGTCAAGCCAGAAGTGGAAGAGTCGAGCAGCTCCGAATCCGAGGATGATATTGAAATGAGTGTAATAACGGGCAAACATGATATTGTTGTCCGGGCGGAGGGTCGTCATCATTCCGGCTTCTTCAAGTCAAACAAACGCCATCACGTAATGTTTCCGTTCCATGAGGAAAAGATCAAGTACGACGATTATGGTGAGGTTATCAATTTGGATGACTATCGCATTGTAGACGCCAACTATGACTACACGGCCATGGACGATCAGAACAAGGAGAATGTCAAAAAGGAGGAGCCCCACACCGAGCCGCATTCAAATGGCAATCTGGACAATGATGTCCAACTGCTGGAGAAGCCCACCAAGCTGATTAGTCAACGCAAGACAATCGAACTCCATGCGCAAATCCAACGCATCGATTTCGAGGGACGATCCGATGGCGAATCGATGCTAAAGATTCTATCCCAGCTGCGCCCGCGTCGCGTCATTGTCGTCCATGGCACTGCCGAGGGAACACAGGTGGTGGCCAAGCACTGCGAACAGAACGTAGGCGCCCGGGTCTTTACGCCCCAGAAGGGCGAAATAATCGATGTGACGACGGAGATCCACATTTATCAAGTGCGTCTCACCGAGGGTCTCGTCTCCCAGCTGCAGTTCCAAAAGGGCAAAGACGCCGAGGTGGCCTGGGTCGACGGCCGACTGGGCATGCGCCTGCAGGCGATCGATGCACCCAATCAATCGGAAATCACCGTTGAACAGGATGTGGCGGCTCAGGAGGGCAAAACTCTTACATTGGAGACGCTCGCCGAAGACGAGATACCCGTGCACAATTCGGTCTTAATCAACGAACTAAAATTGTCCGACTTTAAGCAGGTTCTCATGCGCAACAGCATCAACTCGGAATTCTCGGGCGGCGTTCTATGGTGTTGCAACGGAACACTGGCGTTGCGGCGCGTCGACACCGGCAAAGTGGCCATGGAGGGCTGCATATCGGAGGAATACTACAAGATACGTGAACTGCTCTATGAGCAGTATGCCATCGTGTGAAGAATAAAGAACATAGATAAAAAAGACAAAAATATAATATTTATATACTTGTAAATTGGATATTAGGGTATTCAGTGGGGAATTTCCATTTAGGGTTTCATCAAAAATATGTTAAACGGTCCCAAATAAAAATCAGTTGATAGCATTATATCATTTTATCAATGTTAATCCAATTATAATTTCTGAATCCTCTCTTATTCCTATTTATTTGCTCATAAGAATTGAAGCATTGGATCATCGGTGCGCGACCGTTTCTTCTTCCATTCCTCGATTTCCTCCTCGGTGGGTGCTTTGACATCGTACATGCTGTTGTATGGACGCTTACGATCATCAGTTTCGTCGAGCAGCTGCTTGGATCGAGGCAACGACGTCTCTTTTTCCCTGGACTCCTTAGCCTCCTTGTGTTTCTTTTTGTTTTTGCGCTGCTCCTTGGCCTTCCTTTTCTTTTCGCGCTTCTTTGACTTTTTCTTTGATTTTTTGCTCGACGGCACTTCGTCTTCAGCCTCAGACGAGTCTGCCGAACTAGGCGCAGAGTCCACCTCGGATCCAGACGAAGGTTTCACATCATCTTCAGCCGCTTGTACCGTTGCCAATGGCTCCACAATGGGTGCGGTTGCAGCAGCACCAGATGTTGCCAGATGCGGCTGCTGCTGCTGTTGCTGTTGCTCGGCGTAGCCTTCCGGCTCTTGCATGCCCACACAATATGAGTTTTTGATGAAGGACTTGCAGCACTTGTAGCCCCAGCGTCCGGCATTCCAATAGCTGCCCCAAATGGTGGTGTGATTATTGATGTACACATCCTCCTCATAAATACTACGAGCCTTGGGCTTCTCGATGCCTTTGATCACCTTGCCACTACGCGAGTACTCCACATACTCCTCGGTCTGCGCAAGCAGCAAGGATTTCGGTGGCACCTTTAAATGCTCATCGCCGCCATACTTTTCCACAATGTCCGTTTTGGTCTGCAAAAAAGAGTGGTTTTTAGAATCGATTCAAGATGGGGGCAACTATTTGTTTCCGCTTACACTCGACTTGAACTGTTCCTTTTTCTGTTCATACTCTTTCTGCAGCAGTTCCAGCTTTGTGGGCTCGGCAAGCAAATGGACATCGACACCCTTGCCATGTGCTTCCCATGCAAATAACTGTGCTGTGGCTTGCGCTGTGGTGTCGCCAGAGAAACGCACAAAGTTCTCACCCGCGAACTCCGCTCTGCAAATTAAATTTAATATGTTATCTGAATTGAATAATTATAAGTGGGCTGCACTTACTCCTCCTCAGGTACCGCTGGATTGGGATTGTCACGCATAGAGCGTGTCTTGGGATCATAGTAAGCCGAATTGGGATCCAAATTGCGTAAATATTTTGCCGTATCTTCGCGTATGCGCAAATTACGAACTGTAATACGCTGCTTGGAGTCGACTTTTGTGCCCGGCATATCCACCTCGTCTACGTATTTATCCTCGTTGCCCTCCTCATCTGAGATTTCAGCATCCGGATCTGTGAGCAGATGGAAACTGTTACAAACTCGCTGTCTTTTGCAAGAATATAAATTGCTTACCATTTTTCAACTTTTCCGCTTTGAGCTGACGCTTTGCCTCCTCCACTTTTTCATATTCTTCGATGATTTCTCGATGATTGGCTGGATCGTACGAACTCCAGCGATCCCGCTTCTCATCGTAGTTAATCGATGCATCCGTCACAATGTGCTCGTCATGCACCACAATCGACTCAGCGTACTTGGCTTGCACCTTGCGCGGCCGTTCCAGGCAATCCTTTCGCTTGTGCGTCATGGCACCACAATTCTCGCATGCACCTTTTCGAAACTTGGTCACCAATTTCGTGGTGTCCAGCCCTTTGGGCGCCTTGTTGTCCAATTGGCCACGCTCATCTTCGTGCTGTGGGCGCTGATGCTTTAACGTGGGCCCCTGAGAGCCGTAGTACCAGGGCGCATTGGAAATGTATTGCGGTATGTGTGGATTTATGTCGCGACCCTCCTCGTCAACGGCGGCTGGTGCAGTACCCGCTTTTCGGGCCTCTTCCAGCTCCTTGGCCTTGCGCCAATCCTCGCGTGACTTCTTCTTGGGCTCGTCATCCACATCTTGATCGTCCCTGGTGTGGATTATTTGCGATACAGGCGTGCGAACAGCGCCCGAACTCATTGCGTGAGTTATTTAACGTTCTTCAACGTTCTTTAACAATACATAAATTTATTTATTGTTTTGGTATCAGGACCATAATGCAAACTACAATAAATCGGACTAGATTTATCGAAAAGACTTATCGGTTCAATCGGCTCGCTCTAAAGATGGGCGATAGAACGGAGTTGCCATTCGCTGCAAACGTACACATCAAATAAGTAATGTCGGACGAATCGAGTGACTGGCATCTCTGACGGCGTCTCATTCGTGTTAAAATTATACCACAGTGCAGACGCGTTCGAAATCCAAAGACTTCCCAGTGTCGATTTATTTGTTTTTACATCATTCCACGCATATAAACAAATTGCGTGCCCAGTGCATTTCCACACCCACATACATAATTAACTACTAAGGAAATATCGATTAAATAGAAATGGTAATTTTTAACAAAGGCAGTGGTGGCGGCGACGACTGCGGCGCATCGCGCAAGCTGATTGCCAGTAGCAGTTTTGACATACTGTAGTTTATTGCGCGTGCCTCGCGTAGCGACCTAAAATCTCAAATGCTCTGCCTCACCACGTAGATTGAACCATTTGTCAATTGCAATTGTGCGCGCCGCTTTTGAAATTGCGAAATATTAACCAGTGTTGTTATTGTTTCGCGGCGGCAAATCGAAAAAAAAAAATAAAGAAAAGTTCGTGCTTAACCTCAAACTTCAGTGCTAGTGTTGGTTTTGCCGCCACCATTTTGTGTGTGGCGTTTTCTTGTTGTATGTGTTTGTTATTTGTGTTTTTATTAATTCTGTGCGCAATTCTCTTCTTCTGCAGGCTGGTGGCAAAGCGGGCAAAGACTCTGGCAAAGCCAAAGCGAAAGCGGTTTCACGCTCGGCGCGCGCGGGCCTTCAGGTGAGTTACTGTTGTTGTTGTCTGTACCAAATAAATTTTTGGCGCCTTTTTTTTTACCGCTCACAAACACACACACACATTGTAAACAGGGTGCGTTTGCGTGCATGGCACGCATGCATGCATAAATGCATGCACATGTGTGTGTATTATGTATGTGTGTGTTTGTGTTGTGGTGAGAGCTAATTGAGTAGCTTGAATTGCTGGGGTAGCAAAACATAAACAAGAGCTGCAGATTTTATTTTAATGCGATTCTTATGCCTCAAACAGTTTCCCGTTGGTCGTATTCATCGGCATCTAAAGAGCCGCACGACATCTCACGGACGTGTTGGTGCCACCGCCGCCGTTTACTCTGCAGCCATTTTGGAATATTTAACTGCCGAGGTAAGTTTTTCCCGCCATTCGTTTTTTGGATGGTTTTTCTGTAAATATAACGGCACTTACTGATGTGTTAATTATTGCTGTGTGCATTTGTGTTGATAAATGTTAAGAACGGCAATTGTTTACATGTCCGGTTTGCTAACAGACACTTAACATTGCCTGTTCGTTAACATTCCGATTGGCAATTCAATTATTTTTGATGTGAAATTTTATTCATAATATTTTGATTTGGTTGCTTACAGGTTCTCGAGCTGGCAGGCAATGCATCGAAAGATCTGAAAGTCAAACGTATTACGCCGCGTCACTTGCAATTGGCCATTCGCGGAGACGAGGAGTTGGACAGCCTGATCAAAGCAACCATTGCCGGTGGCGGCGTCATTCCTCATATACACAAGTCCCTCATTGGCAAGAAAGAGGACACCGTACAGGATCCGCAGAGAAAGGGCAATGCCATTCTGTCGCAGGCTTATTAATTAATTTACCTTTTGACCATTTTCGGAACACAAATCTTATGTTTAAAATTTATATTACATACTAAACGACGACGCGTTCAAATAAAAACAAATTCTGTGCGAACTGCTGCTGCTGAGGCGCTGCTAAGCCACAATTTCTAATTAACAACAAATTCTATACAAGAGACATCCAATCTCCCCAGCCCTACCCCACTAACCCCAAGCAACATAAACATCAACACAAACACACACACACACACATACATATATATGCACTTACACATACAACTGTAAACTTAATTGTCAAGTAAAATGTTAAAGAGAATGAGGATAAAACGAATGCAAACTTAATTTAGAGCAAAGTAAATTACACAAAATAAATTTAATAAAAACTTTAAATAAAAAAATAAAATAAAAATCAAAATGCCCCAAAATTGTTATTGGAAAATTTATTAGACAATTTACTGTTTTTCGAAATAAACGATTGTGCACAAAATTGTAGTAAAATTACATTCTTAAAATAATATAACTGGCTGCATCTGGATCTGCATGTGGATTGGTTGTTCAGCCTAGCAATTGTGGCACCGAGTGCTGCACATCTTCGCAACGCTCCTTAAGGTCCTCGGCATTGAGTTCCAGACAGGCGCCCCACTCGATCAATGTGATACGATGATCATTGTTGGAGTCGCACGACTCCAGGAACGGTGCAATGCAGTGCTCCAAGCTGACCAGCGGGGCACGAATGGGGAACAGCTCGTGACGTGAGACGGAGCGATCGGTGTCGCCATCCAGATCGCACCATTTCCATACGGCAGCATTGGACCAGCGACGCGAATTGTTCGTCTCGGCCTCCAGCTCCATTTGCATGTAGTGCTCAGTCAGCTCATCGCGCTCGGCCAGATCGCGCATCACGTTGAACAGCCAGTCGCGCATGCGACGTGGGAAGTCCTTCAGATCCTCGCCATCGCAGACACGAGACTCGTGGCACTCGCCATAGTAATCAATATGCAAATGGGCATTATCGGGATCACGGCAGCCGGGCTCCTTGATGTCGCACCAGCAACGCTGCTGGTAGACGGAACAATCCGATGGCCAGGTCTCGTTCTTGTTGGTGCACACAAGACGACGTGTGTCCGACTCCTCGGGACACTCGGGTATGCAGATGCACTCGGGCTTGTCCAGCTTGTTCAGCTGGCAGATGCGGCCGGCACCACAATGCATGGTCTCGCAAGGATCAACCTCGACGACCGGGGTCAGTAGGTTATGCTGCACCTCCGCCAGCTTTTGGGCCAGTTCATTCTCACGCTCCACATCCTGATTCTAAATGGTGAAACAGTGTCATAAGCAAGAATTCTACATAAAATGTGAGAGGAAAAAAAATGCACACCTTGTTCTTCTCCTCTAGCAGTCGGAGGAAATCCTCATCGTTGTCATCGAACTCGGCAATGTCGTCCAAGACACCATCGATCGGCTCCTCCTCAGCGTGCACTTGCGCAAGTGCCAGCAGCCCCAAGCAGAGCAGCAGCCAAATGGAACGCATCTCGTCAAGAGTTCTGCTCTCAACTGAAAGTAACCAGACACAAATTCAAATTCAGTCTAATCTCGCCCCAGAGTGCGGGAGGTCAAAGCCTTGAGCGATTAAGTTTAGCCTTCATTGCGAACGCAGCTGTCGATTTGATTTTTTTTCTCTTATTTTTGACATTTTGAGCCAAGCCATTTTCTTCAGACTGTACTTGGCTTGTAACGGTTTGTGCTTTATATGTTAACAACCCCCTTTTTGGGGTGACTTACGCAAAGCCCAGACAAATTTAAGAAGCAGGCAGCATTTTTGCGCATATTTTCGAATGTGCAACCGATTCGAGAAGAGCGTTCTCCAGGAAGTGACGGAATTCGAATGGAAACAATGCACACTTATTGTTGATGCTGAGAATTTCACATATGGGGACTGGCACTGGGGTGGACCAAACAAATGAGATACACACTGAGATTCATTCAGAACTGATTGATAATCTGAGATTCACAATCTTAACGATATTTTAAATTTAGAAACTATTCAATTTTAAAGAAACCATTGTCGATGCTTATTATTTGTAGATTATTTTTTCCAAAATTATGTCACCATTTTTTTTTTTTTTTTTTGAGTTAATTCAAAAACTCTTTTTTTAGTGATTGTACTATATTTATTTAATGATTTGTTTTCTGGTTCAAATCAATTTCATATTTTAAGACTGCAATAGACTAAATATTGTTCGGTATGCATTTTTTTTTCTTTTTAAGATATTTTTTCTGTTAAAAATGCATATTCCAGAGATATTTATATGGTTTTTCACTTAACAATATATATTATAAAATATATATATATATATGTTAGTATTCCATATTTTCTGTTGATCAGTTCCAAAACTCTATTCTCAATTCTATTCACTGCATCGAATTTTTGTGGAAGTTCTTATTTCAAAACAAAAATTGTGAAACAATCGGATCCACACCACACCAGAAAGGCCTCAAATGATTTTGACAGTATGTTAAACACATGTTCTGCGGTTCAAAGCATTTGAAAAATGTTTATGTCTGTCGCTTTGGCATAAAATTTGCATTTCTGAAATCATTTCTATTTACAAAGCAGGCACATTCAAATCTATATATGTAAGAGTAGTAACTATATTATATATAAGACCTAATTCTGATTAAGGCTTGACCTTAATGCTGTGGGGTAAATGCGACAACTGTTGGCTATTATTTCAGTGCGGCGACACCAATTTAATCAGCACAAAACGCTTAGCAGTATAAATTTGATGGATTTACGAATATATATAATAAATACATGTGTACATCTGAAGTGGCACACCGAGAAACGCAAAACTTATCTCGCATAAGTTTGACCCGTGCTTATCTGCAGCCTGGACTTCCGTTTTGGGAAACTTGGCGTAGTCTTGAGATTTGCTTAATCGCCACAATTTGAGTGCGCAGCTATTTGAATGTGGCACACACACAACACTTTCAATTCATAGCTAAATATGTGCATGTATCGCAATATCTATATCTTGGGCAGTGCAACAATTTCCAGGAATTTTTCCGAGTTGATGCTGCATGTTTATGTGTATGAGTGTGCGTGTGTGTGTGTGTAAGCAATATTCGTTGTTGCAGCAGTTTAATTATAACGATAAAAAAAACCCGACACAGAATGACGTGATGCTTCGCATATAGCCGGAGAGATTGCGATGTTTATGTGAGAGACGAGAGCCTGCACCATAAAATGCATTGTATTCATAAGCTACACTGCGCAAAAACTAGTGTGAACAGCCAGAGCCATAGCCGAACTCTTAAGTATGCGTAGAGCATATGACATTTACGATTTATTATTTTATTTTATTTTTAGAGTGTAGCAATTTAAATGCATTTGCGGAACTGCACTTTGATGATGATCATGATGATGATGATGATGACACTTTTGTGTGTGTCCAGTGCTAACCTTGTAAAGTACATTAAAGTCGTTTAGTTGAACCACATTTTAAGCAATTTAACGAAATTAATTGGCAATATGCAAAAAAAAAGAAGTCAATTGATTTGAATTTCGAGATTATTGAACTTGAATATGAGCATAACACTTTGAGGCTGACCAAGCAGAATGCATTTTTTTTTTTGTTCCAAAACTTTGACACGAGTACGAGTATGTTCCATAATAATTGGGTGCCAGCTGTTTCTATATACTTACAATGTAGCTGAAGAATTCGTGTCCACTTGGGAGGTATTGAATGTCCAATCACGTCGGCGGCAGACGTAAGACTGTTTGGGCAGGCGGAGAGCTAACCAGCGATTATGGATCGTCATCAAACTGGAGCACAGCACCAAACATTGGGGCCGCCAAACTTGTTGACTTGCAACATGTTCGATGCCAACATAACAATAACAACACAAATTTCGATTTCACTCAAATTTGATTTGATTTTATTAAAGTAAATAAAAAAAATATATACTAAAAGCAAATCTATTTTATAGAAACTTACCTGGGATTTTTGATCAGGTTTACGGTTGGAATGCGTTGTGGACTCTGTTTGTGCATCCAGCAGTGCTCGAGGTCTTAGTTTTATTTGGTTTTGGGAAAAAAATAGTGATGTGGTACTTTTAGATAGAATACTGGATTATGAAATACAGATTAAAAGCGGTACTTAAGCAGACCAAGAAAACTATATATATATATATAGATATATACATATGGAAGCTCCAATTTCACCCACTAACTTACCTTCAAACAGACTTTACTGAATATAAAACTATAGAGCAGAAATGCATTCAGTTGTATTTAGAGCTGCGCATATGCATAACGATTAACTAAATTTCTAACTGTTAATTTAAGTAGTTGGTTTTAACTTTACTTAGGTTGGAACCGTTGTTAAACGAGACTTACTTAAAATTGCAGCTATTGGGGGCAGCCCAAATAAAATATTTAGATACATACATAGTGTGGGTTTTAAGAATTTATTTATTTAAAAATAAATTTGTATTTTTTTTTATAGGTTTTTTTTTTTATATATATATATAAATTTATAATATGTTAAGTCATAATGTAATAGATGTAAGCATGTCTGTAGATCTAAATTAAACTGGTAAATTTTGGGTCTCTGCTCTCTTGGGCACCCCATACATAATGAAATACATATCTTTATCGCTTATCGTAGTTTAGTTTTGAAATTTAGAAAAATCGCATTTATGATATCATTCAAAGCCTTTGGCGTGCGCTACAAAACTTAAGCTTATTAATACATATCGAAATATGCAATAGCAACATATATTTAATTAGTTAAGTAATGCTAAACTTAAAGTTCATGTCGTGGTTGTTTTTGTTTCTACTTTCTTTCTTTTTTTTTCTTTTTGTTTAACACATAATTCGATTAATAAAATTTTCAAAAATTTTGCAATTAAATTCATTGTTTTTCAACAAAATGAAATGAGCTCTCCACATAAATTTATTATCATTATTATTTTGTTTGTTTTTTTTTTTTTTTTGGTTTTTTTCATTCCGTATAATTTGTATTTGTAGTCTAAAATATGTATAAGGATTCGTTCTACATATGTACGACATATCTGAATGCCGATTTCAGTGAGTGGAAACCGTTTACAAGTTAACATAAATATATAAATAGAGTGTATATCAGACAGTCATATACATACGTATATATACATATACATATATATATATATATATATATTGATATACATTGATGTTTATAAAAATTGACAATTATTTTGATATTAACTCGTTTAAAATTATACATATTTCTATAGTAATTAACTTTTTTTGTTTACACTATAAACGCAGCTGTGCGCTGCTCACCTTTGCCTTCCGATTTTTGATCTAACCATATTCATTACTGGACGTATTATCTTTTTTAATTTGTTTTACTATCTTGCTTGATTTTGGATATATATATGTACGAGTATTAAGGCGTCTAATAACTAGTGAGAGCTATGAAAGACTAGCTCTATAAGCTCGGCGAAACGAGTGTTTCAATTGCTAGTTGCTGTATTGATTAACAATTCGATTAGAAAAATACAATATACGATTTGCAAGTGGTGAGCTAGGCACAGGCGCTAATTATAGACTGAGTTACAGTTTAGATATAAGATATAAGAGAGATAGAGAGAGTTAGAGTGTAAGAGAGCACTAGTTGAATATAACTTCTATTTAAGTTTACAAAAAATATATATATGTTTCGAAAATAAAGCATGGCAAGTTTACACTAAATGAAATGAAACGCGTATGGCTACCGCTTTCAGTTGTAGCCAACAATATCTTAAGTTGATTTCATTTAAATATTTTTGTCTTATTGTAAGCAAAGTGTCGCTTAAATGCAAACATATGCATATACATAGATATATGTATATATGGATAGATATACATATATATATATCAATCATTCAATAAATAACATTAGAGCTTATGTTAAAAGAGTTTAAAAATGTGTAGTTAGTTTGCTTGTTTGCTCAGTTATACATATATGTATATATATATAAGACTATATAGAAGGAGAGCCAACGCAGTTAATATGTATCCTGTTTTAAGTTACTAAGCGAGTGTGTGTCCTAGCTTATAACAATCCTATTTATCTGTATCTGTATCTGTAAGTTGCTTTTGTGCTGCACTTTAAGGGCACACACACACAAAGGCATCTAAATTAAAGAGAATTATATAAATGATTAGTAATTTGACATTTTGCAGACATACTTAGTGAATTGAGCCAAACAATGGGTGTCTGTAATTTGTACCTTAAACTTTGCCTTGCTCGAATTGTATTATGCAATATAGAAATGTACCACAACAATGACAAATCGAAGCGAAAAAAACTCTTTCGCTTGCTTTACTCACCCAAACAATTAACGACGATATTTGCTGTTGGGGCTGGCGCCCGTTGCCACCGAGCCATTGGATACGTTTTTGGGCACGGGACCTGACGCTGGACCATTGCCACTGGGCGGCGGTGCGGCGGCATTGTACGGCGCATAGCCAGGCGCCGGGGGCTGAGCATTATCTATTTGGGAAAAGGATTCATTTTATGATGCTGATAAATCAGAGATCGCATTGCTTACGATAGCTGTTGGGTGGTGCAGACGTATAGGGATTCATGCGATTGCCGTTCATGTTGCTGTGCTTGGCGGGGCCACCGCCATAGTTCTGTTGATAGCCACTGCCAAAGTTTGGCGGCACCGGCTGCTGCTGTGGCGGTGGCGGCTGATGGGGCGGTGGACCCTGTGTTAGCGGCATTGAACCGGGTATTGGTGGTGCTGCCGCTGGCATATTCCAATTGCCAACCGCCGGCGGCGGTGGCCCGTTGCGATGATGCGCACCGGGCGGCATGCCTGGTGTGGGTGGCTGCACGGCCGGTGGACCACCCCATTGATTGGCATGCCACTGCGGATGACCGCCGGGAGGTGGTGGCGGTGGTGCATTCCACCCATTCTGTGCCGGTGGATAAGCGTTCCACGCATTCATTTGAGGCGGCGGCGGCTGCTGGTAATAGGGCTGCATCGGCGGCGGTGGTCCCCAATAGTTGTAGTTTGGTGGCGGTGCCGACATTGGCGGCGGCGGCTGCTGATGCTGATACGGCGGCATTTGCTGCGGCGGAGGCACTGGAGGACGGTAGCCGGCTGGCGGCATATTCGAATTTGGCGGCGGTTGCTGCTGCTGCTGCTGTTGCATCTTATTTCCATTCGCTGCAGCACCCTGTGCCATACGGTCTTTCTTCTCCAGATTGTAAATCGACTTCTTGACGTCGACGAGCACGTATTTAATTGAGTGCTGCCGCTGAACTGTTGTTGTTGATGAAATTTTAAGATTACTCATCAAATTGTATTCAATTTGACAATTGCAACTTACGAATGGCCTTGTCTACGGCATCATAGTCATCGAATTCGATGAAGGCAAATCCCCGCCGCTTGCCGGTTGTCTTGTCCGTTAGCAATTTGACGGAGACCACATTGCCGAATTGCAGGAAATACTCACGAAGGCAATCCTCGTCATGATTGTCCTTTAGCCCACCAACGAACAACTTCTTAACCGAAATGTTTGTCTCGCGTGTCTCGCGCTCCGGACGTGGCAAAGCCCGTTTCGCCTCAACAGTTCTTGATGAAAGAGTTTATTGCATGTAATTAACGTATATAAAGCTATAAAGAGCTTTAAGCCCATCCACTTACTTGCCGTCGATGATATGGGGCCGGTTCTCTTGCGCAGTATCAACCATAGCAGACTTTGTATAGGTGATAAAGCCGAAACCACGTGAGCGCTTTGTGGCGGCATCTCGCATCACAACAACATCAACCACTTTGCCCCACTGTGAATAGAACACTTTGAGACCCTCCTCGGTGGTGTAGGGTGCCAGTCCACCGATGAATAGCTTTCGCAGATGCTCCAATTCACATATGTCCTGCTGGGGCAAATTATTAATAAATATAGCTACATACAGATATAAATATCTAAATATATGTCTGTACATATGTTTTAGTTTGCCAAAAGCAGCACAGGTTTTTTTTTTTATGTATGCCATTTGGTGGAGTGAGCAATGCGAATGCCGAAATGGTATTGCTACTTACGTCTTCATCCTTTATTTCGAATATTTCTGGGGATGGTTCCTCAGAGGAATCATCCAGTTTAACAACTTGAGGTGTGTTTGCCATATTTGGCGCACGTTTAATTTAATTTACAAAAAAATGCAAAACTGCAACTCGTTGAGACACGCACGCGAAGAAAAATTCAGCGATGTGCCATAGATATCGATATATATATTGTGTTATCGACAGGTTGTTTTCATGCACACACACTTCGTTGACAGCCCTGGTTTGTTGTTGTTGCGCAAACCATGTAAGTTAGTTTTTGTTTATTTGTCTCTCAAAAATTAAAGTGTAAATAAAACAGCAGTTGTCGAGCTGCTACAATAACAAATGCAGTTGTTTAAGGTAAGTGCGTTACTGTGTTGTCAAAATACAAGCCCGCCAAATAAATTGTTCTACGGGCAGCTCACATAAGACAGTGCTGCGCAATTTAGCTTTTTTATAGATAGCTTAGTGTTGCAATGCCGCCAAAAAAATAAAAATATGTATTTTGTACTCTGTTGCCAAAATCCACCTTGTTTAACCGCGAATTCGACTACTAGCCGATAATTCAAATAATCAAATTCTCTCCGGAAAATATAAATGTCATGACAGTCTGGAAAACAGTCGATGCGATTCTTGTGTTATGCTTATTTTATTTAATGCAATATTATATTAACAGAGATATGAACTTAATTTATAGATTTGCTTAATTTAGCAATTAAAGTGTTTAATGATTTAAAGCTCTATTAATTTAGCCAACTTACGAAAACGCTAACACGAATTGATCAGCGTCGGCGGAGGCACAAAACGACTGCGTCGCTGCTGTTGCTGTGGCTGCTGCAAATTGTGATGCAGTTCGTGCTGATGGTGATGATGTTGATCCTCAATGTTGACATAGTTAACATCGGCACGATCACGAGTCACGTTGTTGTTGATGACTGACTCCTTTGGCAGCGGCACTGGCAACAGACTCTGCAATCCTCCAGGTGCTCCATAGTAGCCCACGCCACCGTTTGTGGCAAGCATTGCTGCCGTCGGCGTCGGCGTCACTGCCGCTGTGCTGCTTGCTGGGGCAGCCGCCGCGTAGCCTGTCTGGCCCATAATAGTGCTCATAAAACCATTGGCCACGACAAAGTTCCTGCAAATTGATTGTATCGTGCATTACATCAAATGACCACTTTTTGTGGAAGAACCACCCAGTTCAGGATGGCATAGGCAAGAGGACGAGGACATTGTCTAATTGAGCCTGTGTGCGCGTAAATGTCGTAAAATTAATTTCGTGTTAATTTTATGTGAGTACATCAATTAAACTTGTGACATTTCTTTGAATTACTTCCGTTGCAAAAAAGATGTCCCCTTTTCTATTTAATTTTTTTTTTTTTAGTTGAATGCCTTTTATTGAAATTGAGTATAAATAGGTGTGTTCATGTTGTGCACACATCTATACATAAGTATGTCGAAGTCTATCGAGAGAGCG
Organism: Drosophila kokeensis; assembly: GCA_035042145.1. Taxonomy (NCBI): domain Eukaryota; kingdom Metazoa; phylum Arthropoda; class Insecta; order Diptera; family Drosophilidae; genus Drosophila; species Drosophila kokeensis. Next base: position 791,598 of record JAWNLT010000467.1, on the reverse strand, counting down.
AGTGAGACTATGCATCAAATTTGAAATAAAGTTTGTGTTTATACAATACTCAAATCAGAAGTTTCAAAGCTATCACTTACTTATCGGCCTCAGAGTTATAACTTTAGAATCCTTAGCTTTATAATCAATTAGGCTCATCGACACCTGTTTTAATTGATCCTGAGTATAGATACTCTTACTTATTTCCAAGTCTCACATTTGCCTAATTTTTGACCATCACTCACCTGTAGTGCTGATCAATTTGGGCCTTCTCAATGCGCTTATCTTTGGCCCGTCGGTTCTGGAACCAGATCTTGATTTGTGTCTCTGTGAGACGCAACGTTTCCGCCAGCTCAAAGCGTCGACTTCTCGATATGTACTCGTTGCGATGGAACTCCACCTCCAGGCGGAGTGTCTGCTCCGTGCTGAACGTGGTACGCTGGCGTCTCTGGCGTCCCTCCTTGCGACGACGTCGCGCCACTTAGAATAGAGAACGGATAATCAAATTGTTAGAGTGGATATCATAATCAGAGAACAACAATAGCCGAAGCACGCACAATGGAGATGCTAGAGTGAAATTAATCTTACATTAACAAACCATCAAATTGCTCTAAACCCGCCCCCGGCTCAATGTCCTTGCGTGTGAACAAGTTAAACAAATAATTAACCATGCTGCCCCGCACCGCCTCGTCCCTTCGCTGCTCCTTCTGATCGCGTTTATAGCGCACATTAAACTGCATTTTACACGTGTGCCTGCCTAGACTGTCCATCAGCAGCACTCCCCTCCCCTCCCCTCCCCTCCCCTCCCATCCGCCCGAGCACCATCCGAGCATACTTTGGACAATCTGAGCCGGGAAACTTTCAACAATGCGCGCAGCTGTCTTCCATTCTACCATTGTCAATTCACATACAGCCAGCAGTCATCATAATTATACACTACTATTTGGATAGTACAACTTTAACATGCTGTTGGCTACAATTTATAGATTGCTAAAAAATAACTATTATTATTGAATATTCTATTTATTCAGCGATTTTCAAGAATTTTTAAATTATGTGCATAACAATTTTAGTCGCATGTAAAATACACTTTTATTTGCTATTATCTATGTTGAAATAAGTAAAACCTATTATATATATATATATAATTATAAAGTCAAAATAAATGTGTTATTTTAAAATAATTTCAAATATTGCACAAACTCTAACTATTACTAGATTATGTAAGGGTATTTGCACTTCGTCATCGTCGTATTTGTTTGCACTTCGTCATCCAAGCGTACATTATTCTTTAGCCACACCCATTCGTAAGCGGCGTGTTTACATTCATTGTCTGTCCCAGTATGCTGATTACCGCCTAATTGTTGTTGCACACCACCCCCTCCCCATACAAACGCTCACTCTCTTTTTCTCTCTCTCTTTGTTTGTGTTTCGCTCTTCGCATTGCGAAGCTGTAAAGTTTGTGTGGGTGCGTGAGAGACGGGCTAATCTCTAGTTTTCGCCTGATTACCCTTTCCCTGACTAACACACAACTGTCATAAGCTCTGCTTTCGGCTTATGCACACACACACACATACGTACGAATGTATTTTTTTTAAATCACGTGTGAAATACGATATGACAAGTGTCCTTTGAGCTGGCGCAAGTGTTTTGTGTGTTGTGTGTGTTTTTTACGGTTTCCTGTTAAGCTCAATTACAATGCTAATTTTTTACCAATACATTTTGCACCGCTTGCGTTTTTTTAGGTGTTATTCTTATTTGGGGTTGTGCGAGACACATAATAATGCTGTGCCGTTCAATATCATCTCTCTTATCAACTCTCTCTTTCTCTCTCTCTCTGGCTATGTATACAATCCTTCACTGTGCATTCTCAATTTCAATATTAACCGCAAGTCTTCTTACAGCGACCTTTAAGCGAGATTACCGCAAGTAAATGGGAATTTTTACAGCCCAATGCTTTTTAATATTTTGTTAATTTCTTTTCTTCTTAACGCCCGTTCTCTTATTTTTTCCTCATTCCTTTTTTGTGCTTGTGCGTTATTATTTCCTCAGCTTGGGTTTTTTATTTGTACATTTTTTCTTCAATGATTTACTGACAAGTGCAAGGATATTTAATAGCCCTTTTTACAGAGCTTTTTCTGTGCAGTTCCTCCGGAACTAATTTTTTATATGCTGCTGAAAGAAACAAACTTTTGCACCTGCATTGTGTCAGAGCGTGTGAATATCGAAATGCTTTCCTGTTTATTAATTATGATATATAAATTGATATGTCTCCTATTTTCCAGTGCCCAGTCTAACATCAATGCCTCTGTGCCTAAGATATCCTAGCGGCCTGCTAGGGCGCTGCGGACTTCAGTTGGCTGCTGCCCTTCAGCCTAGACACATGTCGGACAAGGATGCATCGGATAAAGAGGATGTGTATATAGAGGTAAGTTCTTTATTTATCAATCTAGAGGCAAGTTCTCTATTTCTACTATATATCTATTGCAGTTACCCCCGGAACCCACCACCTGCTGCATGTCGGGATGCCCCAATTGTGTCTGGGTGGAATACGCACAGACTGTGGCCAAAATACTGGGCGACAATGATGAGCGTGCTCGTCAAATTGTTCTGGCCAAGATCAAAGATCCAAATTTGCAAATGTTTTTAAGCATGGAGCTGCGAAACTTGAAAGCATTGAGAGAGAAACCCACAGAGGATACGCAGAAGTAAACCAAAAAAATCTCCCTATAGTAGCACAGCATTGTCCAATAGCATAAATTCATTTGTTTAAATACATTCAAAATTTTAAGTGAACATTATAACTAATTTGATTAGTTTGTTGATAATTTATTTATTTATTTTATTTATTTATTTATTAATATTTATACTTTTGCGAATGTGTATAGTTATGGCAAAGTTTTTGCTGCGGGAAGCTCTCTACATGAAAAGAACTTATCTTTCGAGCGATAGTTCGTACGGCAGCTATATCATATAATGATCTGATTCGCATAACTTGAAAGTTCAACAAGAAAAGATTTAAAAATTGCCAACTATTTTGCTTAGAAACAGAGACAGATGGAGATGACTTGTGAAGCCGATCAATAATAATAATATAATATATAAAATAAAATCTGTCTCCTTTAATGTTTTGCACTCAGGAAAAATTATAATATTCTCGAGAAAGCCGATAAAAAAAGAGCAAACAATGAAATAAAATTCAGCATAAAAAAAATTATAGTTTTTTAAGGTTTGTTGAAAACTCATCTGAAGACAAGTCTTATATTTTCGATCAACGCGAAGCTAAGAGGTGGGACTTATGCCCTCTTCCCCTCTCCGAGTACCTCCTTAACAATGAACAATACATTGAACTTCAAAAAAACTCTTTGATAAAGGTTTCAAATCTTTTAAATTTGACGAAATTTAGCTAATTGAACTGTGTGTATTTTTATTTACTTACGAAATGCGGAAAATCCGGCGGTAATGTGAGGATCACTCGAAAAGGCCGTATAAGGGAGAACCGTAGGCGAAGTTCCATTCGATACTGTTCTGTAGTTATTATAGTCCGACGGTGGTGGATGCAGCTCATAAGGCGGAAAACTGATTAACGAGACGCGCTCATCACTGATGGATATATCCGGCGAAGAAACACTGCCCCCATCGCTCTGATAGGGTGTCTCGATATGCGTGCCCACATCTATGTCTCCGTTCTCACTGTTGTTGTTGTTGTTGTTACTGTTGTTGTTGTTGTTATGGGTGCGCGTCTCGAGGTGACCGTAGAGACGCTCAAAGAATTGGCGTGGAGATGAGGGACGTTGCGGACGCACGGCGAATACGGTGTGCGTTTGTGTGGGTGTAGGTGTGGAATTCGTGGATTTAATAACATCATTCAAATGAAGGAGCAGCGGTGATGATGACGAGGGATTCTGTTGCAGCATTTTGTGCACCCGAACGATGAACTAATCACTTGAGTAATCGACGAGCGACTGAATCTGACTGCCGTTACTTCCGACGTTGCCGCCGTTGACCAGTGGATCCGCTTATGGTCAACCACTGTGTTTATCCTTGCGGCACACAATTTATGTGCAGCCTTGCAATCAACAAGAAGGCGCTTCAAATTGTAGTTCATAAAAAGAATATTGGCGCCACACCTGAAGCAGACCTGAAGCGGCGTGGATCTGATTGGTCGCTGCTGCTATCCAACCCCTGGTCAACATCGTCTTCAGGGTGTCCATTAAGGGTAACAAACAGGATGCAGGCGCCGCCCATTTTGCGACAATCTTGTAGCAGCTTGCTTTTGTTGCGTAAGACACTTCGCTCTGGAAAGCTGCTTGATACATTAATCAACGTAGTTTGCAGTATCGAGTTTTTGATGGTATCGACTTGAAGTTGCCATCTTTATCTAGATCATGTATTAAGTATAAGTTAATTCAATCAATTTTGGTGCAATTATACCTTCATGTTTATAAAGAAGAACATCGGTACCATTATACCAATTATATCGTAGAAAGTACGAAATATATCGAGTACAACTATCGAGTATTGCTAGCATCTTACGTTGCAATCGAAACGATTTGTGTTGTAGTCGACAATTGGTGTCATCGCGACATTACTTCAGACTGCTCACGGAAATAACATTTCAATTTCAACAATATAGCGACTTATTAATATGTCGTATCAATTGTATCGCAATACCACTATTGGTAGTACACTACAAGAAAGCCTTGACGAATTAATTCAGGTGAGTTGAGCAATAGCAACATTAAAACAATTGCAGTCGCTGCAGCTGCGTCGCAGATGGACACACAGACGGACGAACCTTGCAAACTAAGACAAGAAATAATGCATCAGTGGAGTTTCTTCGATCAACAGAAACAATAAACCCAAGTTTTCGTTTTTTATTCAAACCAACACTTCCAAAATGCGACCAGACACAATGAATGTTATGTGTGTGTGTACACACAGAAAATGAAATACATTGTTAGAACGATTCGGCTGTTATTTATATATATTTATTAATAATATATTTAATTATATTTTCAGTATGGCCAAATTACGCCCACGTTGGCCTTCAAGGTGCTGCTGCAGTTTGACAAGAGTATCAACAACGCATTAAATCAGCGCGTTAAGGCGCGTGTCACATTCAAGGCGGGCAAATTGAATACGTATCGCTTCTGCGACAATGTTTGGACCCTGATGCTAAACGATGTGGAGTTCAGGGAGGTGCATGAGTTCGTTAAGGTCGACAAGGTTAAGATTGTGGCCTGTGATGGCAAGAGCGGTGATTTTAACTAATAAAATCAACAGCGCTCAAATTGCAAAGCATTATACTTTTTAAGAGCCTAATCGATAAGTTTTGAGTTGGTTGCTGTTAATTGTAACTGTAATATACAGCAGATGGGAGAAGTAAATTGTTCAATTATAATCAACAAATTGTTTTAATAATATCCTTGCAGAAAGGTCTATTAGTTCGTGCAAAATATTCCAAAGCATACAAAAAATGTATTTAGTATTTGAATCTTAGAAATAAGGTCGTTTACTACAAATATTTACTAAAAATAACAATGTGTCTATTTAGAAAAAACCCTGCCATGGGTTCAATATTAAATTATCAAGATTTAACAGAAGTGCTTAACAATTAAGAGCACCATATGAGCAGATCCGTAATTTAGATAAACGGGAGACATCGATAGCCCTTCAAAATTTATGTTTGCTGGTATATTTAATAATACGATAACATTGCAATAATAAGAAACCATAATTTCAATAAATAATCATACCCAAGTTGGAGGTTGTTAATATGAAACAATTGCATAATATGAAAACATAAATCATTGCATTGATGTATTGTAAAGACCAAACATGCATTATAAATTCTTGGTATTTTTATTTCAGGAAAATATGGTTAATAGTAATAATATCGATAGCCCCAGCATCGATATTTGTATAGGCCAAAGTACTTGCTGCGTAAGAAACATCGATATAATATCAACATCCCTAGTTTCAGTGTACAAAACGCTACAACAGCGCGTCGTGTTCGGACGAAGACGGCTCTGATAATAAATCTCAGAATTTTTGAAACGTGCAAAGTTGTTTTAATTGAACAGGCGAATTGTAATTTGTAATCGTCGTTATTAAAATAGAATTCGTGGCGGCGTGCTAACTGAAAAGCAGTTCCATACGCGAATGCATATCGACAGCAAACTCGCGAAATGCAGCAAAAGTTCAACTGCGACAAGTGAATCGAAGTGTTAAACCCTATAACATAGAAAAATACGTAGTTTGTTTTTAACAAAAAGGTAAAGGAAAATATATATTTTCCACACAAAGTCAAATTCACTTGCCTGCATTTATGTGTGTGTGCGTGCATGTAGAAGTGCATGTATGCGTGTAGGTGTTGTGTGTATGGAATTATTAGTTGGGCAAAGAAAACGGAAAAAAGGCAAACGCGTAAAATACCAAAGTGCATTCATCTGCCGACTGCGCGTGTTTTTAATTTAATTTGTGCTTAATTTCGACCAAATTGTAATAACAGTGAATCAATAAAGTGGCCATATTGTTGTTGCCGTTGGTATTGCTGTTGCTGCTGTTGTTGTTGTTGTTGTTGTGCTTGCAAAGCCCTTGAAGTGTTGCAGAAAAGAAAAAAATATATACAAACAAACCAACGTCGAGTGCCGAAAACGGAAAACAATGCATAAAACGCAAAGCGAAGCATTTGTTATTGTAGTTCAAGCTGCATGCTGAAACTTAAACAATAAATATATATGTGCATATAGAGAAATTAAATGTATTCATTTATTTACGCAGCACTGTAGAACTTTGTAGTTCTTTTCACATATTTTGTTTACAGCGGGTTTTTGGTTTGTGTTTTGTTATAAAATTTTACGGCATTCGCTTTTTTGTTTTCTTATACACAGTTCTATTGGACTCCCGCAGTGCGGCTGTTCCTTATACAACAACAACATCAACACCAACAACAACAGCGAAAATTGCCATTTTGTTTTTGTTTAGGAAAATTCCTTTGCGTGCAACTATAAAATCAATGCAACAAAACTTTATATTCAAATCTAAAAAAAGGTTTAAGAAGACATCGCCAAAATTGATTTCCGTCGCATCAAAATCTTTACCTCAAAACTGGATTATAATAAATCCGTTGATATTGGAACTCAGCAGGAAAATAATTCTGGGGTAACCAACAAAATGGTCAAACGGTAAGTTAAATAGTCATGGTATCAATAAATGATTGATATATGTATTCAATTATATTATCGACGCTGTTGCAGTTCATTAACCAGTTTGCCAAAGAAATTAGCACCTACTTAACAGCCCTCCCATCCACCTCTCTCCTGCATATATATTTTATAGCTATTTTTGAGACAGTGGTCGGTTGCTAATGAAACCATTAGAACAAAGAATTTCACAAAAAAAATTATATTAAATGTATATACATTTAATAAACAATTTAACAAATTGCAATTTATTATTTGTCATTTCTTTTTTACAAAAATTTGACTTATGAAAAATAGATAAAACAGTTCTCATAATGAGGGGCACTGTATTTGGTATCATTGTCCCCGAGTCTATTGAACTTCAGGCACTCTGATAATAAACATTTGCCTTTTGAGACGAAATATAACGCAATTTATTATTGTTAATTGCTCAGCAGTTGGTTATTTAAGTGTGGAGTGCGGTGGGTGGGGGGCTTACCTTTGTTGTTGTTATAGGGTTGCTTCAACTGCGTCGCAGTTAGTCTGCATTTGAGAGTTTGTTAGAATGTCTTTTTAGCATGTTTTGTACGCTTTTTATGTGAATGTGAGCACACTTGAATGCTCCAACAACAACCCCCAACGAAAATACAAAAAAAAGAAAGAAAAAGCAAAATGAAAATGGAAAAACACACCCCTCGACGGCGACTGCAGCCACCACCAGGAAAACAACAACAACAGGAACAGTGTTGACAAGCGGCGTCGCATAAATTTGTTGTGTGTGTTTTCCGAAAAATCAAAATGTAAAAGCACAGCAACAACAACAAATAATAAAATGAAGAAAAGCCCAACGCGGCATCAGCTAAACGCATGCGCTCTGACATCAGACAACAGCAACAATAACATCCTTCATGTCTGTTTTTTTTTTTCGTCTGCAATTTGATTTTCTACACGATTTTATGTTTGCTCGGCAACACTGGCAGCCTCTGCCCCCACCTCTGTCTGCATAAATAGCTGCATACGTTGCACTCTCTAATTTTAGACGTTTCTAATATTATATTCAACATTATGTTTACCGTTGTTGCTACATACTCCATTCTGAGCAGTTTCTGGACGTTGCCTTTTTACAGTTGCTTTTATGTTCGTCGCGCCCCCGCATAATGCCAACAAAACAACAACAAGAACGAATGCCGTTTCTCAGCTTGTATTTGTCGCGTTCTTGTTTTTAGTTGCTTTTACCTGCCTTTTGTTTTGACTAGTTTTCGTAGTGGTTTTGTTTCCTGCCTCTGCCTGCCTGCCTGCTGTTCATTTATCGATATTTATCTGCCGTAGTCTTATCGTTGTTGTCCCTTCTCTTTCGCACTACCTGCTGCTGCTGCCGCCGACCTGTTCCCCTGGTTGTTGTTTTTATTGTTCTTCCTGCTGCTGCTGTTGCTGTGCTTGTTCTTTCTTGCTTGCCGATCTCGCCTTACAAATCTCCAGCCTTGCATGCATATGCATGCCTATGTATGTAAATGTATATGTTTATGTATGTACATATTGCTGCCTCTGCAGATCTCGCTGGCTGCGCTGTTTTTGTATTTTGTGTTTATTACATTTTCTTTATATGCGTGTGTGTTTGTGTGAGTGTGTTGTATGCATGCAGTTGTTGCTGCAAAGGCAGCGTTGCCTGCTTGAAAATTTATTTGTCTGCACGCCATTATCCATTATGTATGCATGTGTGTTTGGATGTGCATTTGCATGTGTGTGTGTGTACATTTTACACTTGTATTGGTTTCCCCCTAACACTCTCTCACCCCCTAGCTCTGTTTTACTGTTGGTTCTTTTCGTTCATTTTGACGATTAAAATTAAATTTTAATTCCGTTGTTGTTGTGTGTCTGTCTGCTTCTGCTGCTGCTGCTGCTGCTGCTGCTGCTGTGGTTGCTGCTATTATTGCTCAGTTGCGCCTCTCTTTTCATTGAGCATTGCTTTGTTTCACGACTTCCTTGTTGCCTGGCAGCCAATCACACTCCCGCCTATCCCCACCCCCATTCGCATTCATCATTCAGCGTTTGGCTGGTTTTTAGCCTGTTGCGCTTAGCAACATTCTCTCTTCATCTGTTAAGTGCAAATTTATTTATGAAAAACCCCTCGCACGCACACGCAAACATGCACACCAACCACACACACACGCACACATTCGCACATTGCTTATAATTAACTGTAATTATTCGTGTCCATGATTCATGAAGTTTGTGTCTGTTTGGGGCGCCTGAGTGTGACTTTTGTCAAAGCGTGGGAGCAACAATGAACAAATAATGTACATGTATTTACTGTGTGGATTTGTGCATGTGCTTAACTACATTTTCACACCATTTTCTCTTTGTGTACAAATTGTAAAATGTCCAGAACACACATATCTGGGGTGAAGGTGAAGCAGGGGAAGCTTGGCTATACTGCATTTAGTTGCTAAGGAATTTGTTCACAGTGTTGAGCAATTAAAAAATCTGCTATTAAAGTCCTAACAAAATACTGGAGACAGAATTATACAAAAATTTCTAGGTTGTGAAAAGAACATAAAAATGAAGAATTTTAAAATCCATTATTGCCTAAATCTACAATTAAAAAAATAGTGAATTTTACCAGGGCTGTTACTTAATTTATTTAAGAGTCCACATTTGGTGACTTTTGCTTCAAAATTCTAGTAGATATAGTCTTTTATAGGGAATGTAAGCAATCCAAACATAGGAGAAGATTTCTTGCCATTTACCTTCCAAGTTTGACGACTCACTGAAAAAATTTTGCGATATTAAATTTCTCCAACTGATTGCATCCCAATAAAGTATTCTATATCTTCAGGTATTTATTTATGTTCATTTTTGGTAGATTTTGATAAATTCGAGTGCGTATTTTTGATACTGTATATTTTAAAGTTATTTAAATTGTCAAGCAAAAGAACGAGACCTATAGCAATATTTTATTTTAAAGTACTATATTGTATTTAAACTTTAGCTTTGAGTTTTACATTTTTCAGATTTTTGTGCCAACACTTTCTTAACTCACTATATTGTATCTTACGGAGCTCTGACTTCTACAAACTTATCTTTGCGTTTAATCCTCTTCTCACAAAGGCTAGCTTAGTTTGTTGAGCTTATGCAGTCTACCATTTTGCAGCATTTCGTTTTCACATTTGCCTGAGCCCGAAACTGACTGACAGACAGGCAGATAGACAGATGGACAGACAGGCAGGCAGGCACTGCGTCAGCAAATTTGGCCCTTAATATTTTAGCCTTTTGCGTAGCAGACAGAATGAGCTATAAAAACTGATAAGAGACAGCAGCAGCATCCAAAGCAAAAGCAAGGCAGAATTCAAAAGCAACAACGAAACTTAATCATTATAGTTTAAAAAAAGAGCGCACGTGACCTGATTTTGAAGCTACATACACGAATAGTGCATGCGTGTGTGTGTTGTGATAAGAAATGTCAACAAGGGCCAAGAACAACTTAACAAAGCAAACGAAAACTAAGAAGAGATATCTACAAAAATCAACAAGAAGTGCTGTAAATTAATAGACATTCATCTTCTCGCCCACAACTGTCAGCTTCTAACCCCTCCTCCCACTCCCACCCACTTTGCTATTAAAGTTCATTGTCAAAATGAACGCCTGGATAACTGTAATATTTGCTGCTGACCGTGCTGTGAGTTCAAAGTTCACCAAGCGCATCTTTTATCACAGCGTACATCTCAGCCAAACGATGGTTGTTGCTGTTGATTTTGTTGGGCTTCAATTGGCTTTGCGTGCGTTGGCATTTGAACTCTCAGTTCAACTTAAGCACAAAAAAAAAAAAAATTAAGCGATAAGCCAAAAGATTATTTCGCAGCTGCTTTTCGAGCCTGAACGCTTTTTGACCCACATAAGGCAGGAGCTAATTTTTGTGCCCTGTGTTTTTTTTTTTGTTGTATGCTGCTTTCTGTTCGTCAAGTGAAAGTTTTGGTCAGCTTACTGTGGCTGTTATGTTGGTTGCTGTTGTTGTTGCTGTTTGCTGGCATTTTAAGCCACTTACAACAATTTACGACAAATTTGCATCAGCGGTGTTGTAATTTTTTATTGAGTGTGTGAAAAATGAAAGTGAAAATCTATTGAAATGTAAAATAATCATTTTAATAGCCAATTGGCCTCTTAAAAATCTGACTTTTGATTGATGCACTCAGCTCATTTGGCTCATATGTAAAAGGAATAGGTATTCACCATTAATAAATCAATTTTCAGCTTACTGCATCTATTTGAAAGATTTATCGTCTCTCTTGCCAGGCTCTCTTAAAGAACGATTAAAACGTTAGAATGCCTAAACCGAGAGGGACATGGAAACACTAAACAGACAATGTGTGCTTGTTAGAAGGCTGGACAATATTAGTTTTTTTAATATTGAACTACGTTTTGGTTCGCAATATCTGCCTTTTATACGATGTTAATAACATTTTGATATGTCTGGGTATATTAACTGTTAATTGGTGCTCTTTATCTTACAATTGTGTGTTTTATTGCTGTCGGCTTTCGATTCTTATTAATTTTTGCAAACAAAAATGCAATAAACTTATATTCCAAATTTGAACTCTGTAGCTATGATTGGCTTCGTAATCTTCTTCATGCAGACAGATAGACAGATGGACATCTTTCGGATGTTTTTTTTTTTTAAATTAATTTCAATGGATTTAGGGTATAAAAATACATGGATATAAAAAAGTCGTACTGTTAAAGTTAATAAACTTAATGAAAAGTTTTTTTAGATAACTATTTCAAGAAAAAGAATGAGAAATTTTTGTCTATAGGCGTAAATTGCATTATTAAAGCACACATATTGTGAGCCCACATTAAATTTGATGTAGCTAGAAGTAAAATGCAGCAAGCAACTATGCTACAGACATTAAACCAAATAAATAAAAAAAAGCAAAACTTCATGCAGGATACGTGCAACATGCAGGATATGCGCGTCGCTGAGTTGCAGCTGCAATGCAAAAAAATTGCATTCATCCTGCAAGCTGCACACAAAAAGTGGCAACGTTCTCGCAGACAACAAAAAAACAAGTACAACAAAAACTTGTCGTTGTCATTAATATGGGTAGCCGGGCCAGGAGACAGACAGACTTACGACGGTTTTGGGTGCGGGGTGGTTTGAAAGGGGAGCGAGCCTGCTCTCAGCTGCTGCTTGCTTGCCAGCTTTTGTGCATGATTTGACCTTAATTCGCTGGTGGCACATTGCACTTAAAACGCACACGAGCCCAGCAGCTGGTTGCCTGGTTGGCTGACTGGTGTCCCTTAAGAACTTTGAACTTTTGTTGTGCAAGCGTTTCCGGTTACGGTTGCGGTTGCGGTTACAGTTACGGCGCAAGGAACGCCAACTTCTTTTCCACTTGATACTTGCAGAGCATCTCCTTTGTCCTCTCACGCAGTTTGCGTGCCACACACGCACATTGCGCCCGCAGGAAAGTGAAAGAGCTTGTAAGATGCGAGCAATTACACTTGGAATTTTAGAAAAGCCGCTTGCTTTTGTACTTTCCTAACACAATTTATTATTCAGAAAGTTTATCTTTCTAAATTCCAGGGTTTTTCTTTTCTAAGTTCCAGGGTAAATTTTTTCTACATTTTAGAATAATTTTATCTAATTTTTAGGGTAATAATATAAAATAATTTATAAATATTTTAGATAGCTTATCATTTTTTCTAGACAAATTTTTTGCTGGACAAATTCTCTTGTTTATAAAAACTATTTCTAAAAACCAGTAAATTTGTCTAGTTTTTTGTGAGTGTAGGATGGCGGATGCTGGATGTCTGCCCTATGTAGGTGTATGCGTGTGTGCCTGCATGGCATGTATATGTATGTGTTCAGGTCATTACCGTCTTCTCTTTCTTTTAATAAATGATTCTCAATAAATGTACTAAATTTGTTACTTTTCTTCTTGTTTTCTTTACAGGTAAGTTGAAGCATGAAAACTTTTGAAAGCGATTGAAAACTTTAAAAATAGTCTGAAGCCATTTTATGCCGGGCTCGGCAGCCAGCCCACGCAAGACTCTTGAAACTTGGTTTGAAGATGGTTTCTTAAAATATTTTTTGCACACTTTTTTTTTGTTGCTTTTGCGGTTTTGGAAACTCATTTAAAATAATTACGTGGCAAAGGCTCAATGTTTCGCTTTCGTGTCGTGTTACTTTTTGACTTTTGCTTTTTTTTTTGCTCGGTTTTAAATATTTTAAAACAATTAATTTCCCACACAAAAATTTGCAGAGATGACAAAGCAACCGAAATGGGGAAATTCCTGGCCCACAAATACAGACAGTCAAACATATAAACTAACAGTCAAATATACATTGCTGGTTATTGTTTTCTTGCTTATAAATATGTATGCTCAAATTTTACAGACATTGGTAGTTTTCAACGTTATATTGTAGGTTGAAGGTGGAGCGAGTCTCTGTACTTTGCACCGACAATACATATACGCATATGTATGTGTGTGTGTGTGTGTGTGTGTGTGTGTGTGTGCTTGTGTTTTGGTTGTGTGCCAATGTGTGGGGTGTTTAAGCAACAGCTCTTTAACTCAAAGTTGGCCTTGTGTGGGTTTAGTGCGAGGCGGGTCTCCTTGTACAGTTAACTGGCCGAATTCCAGCATTGAACAATGCGAACGTTTTAAGCAACAACGTAATTTTGTAACAAACAAAAAGAATAACTTAAAGTTGTAAAAACATTGCTGCCTAATTTTTTCTCAGATATGCATGTATACAAGTTATTTTTGTTATTAGTTGGATGTATTATGTCTCCTTTCAGGAGCTCTAGCTCTCAAGAATTCAACTTATTATAGAATTAAAAAATCATATTCTGTTTTAAACAAATTTCAACTAGCTTTACAGTAAGTCCATTTAGAATACAGTAAAATGAAGTTATGCAAAAGAGCATCTCTGAGCCCGTAAGGTATATATATATATTCTTGATCAGCTGCAAAAGCCGAGTTGATACTTCTGTATGAACGAGCCGATCTGAGATCCTATAAGAGGTATATTATGGGTAGATAACGATTAGGGCTTAGGGTATCTTCTAGTCGAGCTCTCTCAACTCGAGCTTTCTTACTCTCTTTCAAGATTGTTCAGCTTGAAAGTCGTCAGTACGACTGTGAATTGAGTTTATTAATTTATTGTGGCGTATTCAATCGACAAATTGCAGCTAACAGCAATACTTCAAAATCATTTCCACACACGCACACACAATTTGAAATTGTTGGTTATCACAAAGCGTTTCTAAAGCCATAAATCGGAAAATATAATTTTAGCTGAAAAGATGATAATCGATTAACAAATTCTACAGACATAAATGTGAGTTATTACCCGGATATAGTATTTAGTATTTAATTGCTTAAAATCTTGGACGAACGGATGTTGTCACCTATTTGTTGGTGTGGATAATTGTAAATAAAGAGGAAACCAAACAGCGTATCCCCGCATTCCCTCTCCCCTCGCTTTATCACACGCTAGCTGTGTGCACGCTTCCGTTAAAATGTGTTCTGGGTTATTTTCTCCAACTTGTTTGGCGCCCACTTGATGATGACCCAATTAATCTGTTTACTTGCATAATTTGCACACGTTAGTCAGTGCGTAAATTAGTGAGTGTTTTTTTTGTATATTTACTAAGTGCGTGTGTGCGTATGCGGGTGTGTGTGTATGTATGTGTGTATAATGCGCGTAACTTTTAGCGCAATTTTCAAACTGCAAACAAAGTTGATGAACCGACTGCGCCGACAACGATGAGCAACAAAGGCGCGCCACGGTTTTCGACTTGTATCTGAAAGAGGAGGAGGTGGCAGGGCTTACATTCGTAACTGCAGACAGGCACAATCACACACAATATACACACGTTGTACACTCACACACACATACACACACACACATGCGTTTGCCTGATAACCATTATTGCGGCGTTTATTGGACGTTATTGTTGTGGTTGCTGTTGACCCACATTTTTGCCAATATGTTGCACAGAGTTTGTGCCACTTAGCAAGTCATCCAGTCCAAGGGAGAGCTAAAAAGCCACAGACCAAGAAACGTTGCGTATTTATACAGAAAGGTATTGATTTATACATTTCCTATTAATTCAGTAGATGACACAAAAGTGCAGCATCTACCATTGGTTGACATTTTGCTACCTTTTGTGGTCGCTAATATCTATTTCTACTTCCAAGAAAGTCTCCATTATATTTATTTCTTTAATTAAGAATTTATTTCACGTGCGAATGCTTAATAATCCTAAATTACTTACTGATGGTTAGCAAGAAAATGTCTTTTGTCTAGCAGTCGAATTTTTTGAACTTATATTTAATGTGCAATCGTCATTCCAAATTTGTACAAAATTACTACAATTTCTTCAGAATTTTTCGTATTTATTTTTAGCCGGAACATCGATGAAAATTACTTTGACATCAATTTTGTATATACTTATATACATTATGTATGCAGAATGTGTGTCTTTTGACAACTTTCCCTTGAAATTGTCATTCATTATTATTGAACATTAAAATTATTAATTTTATTTAGGACAGAATAAGTAATAATAAAGCAGAATATGATACATTGAAATATTTTATTTCTAGTAATCATAGTTTGCAAATTCCCTCTCCTCTTGAAGAAAGAAAATCTTTGAGACAGATTTTGCTACATTTAACTGAAACTTTGTGCAGTAAGTGAAGGCTAAGAAGGAAATGAAGTTGTTAGAATAGCGATTGCTATAAATTGGCCTCGCAATCGTAGTCATTATTTATTAGAGGAGTACTTACTCAGATTGAAATCGATTTCTCGACATATTCAACATGCAGCTGGCATGGAAAACCTTGACTAAAGTGACGCAGTTGCTCAAAAATGCTTTTGCATTGGATGCCAGGTTATATTCGAGGTGCAGCAGCAGTAGCAGCAGCAGAAAATCGCGTCATCATCGCCTTCTCATTATATTTCAGTGCTGTTTTAATGCAAACACCATTAAATTGCTGCAGCAATTAACTAACAAATTGTTGGGGCAGATCAGTGATTAAAACATGAAAGTGCTTTTATTTTTCAACTAACGAAATAAAGTAAAGCAAAAACATCATCAAAAACAACAATAACAACAATGAAACAAACAACAATGTTTGGCGCTAAACCTAATTACATATTCCAATTAATGTGTGTTTGAGTAAAAGTCATAATTATACAAAACAAAAGAAAACAGCTAAAACGCACAGAGTGCAAATTGTATACCATTAATTTAAATACACGCAAGCCAGTAAAACGTGCCAATTGTGTTTTATACAGAAACTAAAATGTTTGACTCCATTATGCATGCATTTATTTGCATTCTAGTTTAATTAAGAAAGGAAATACTTGAGTATATTTCATAGTAAATGAGTATGAAAAACTGAAAAACGCAAAACTTTCTTACTTATTTCTAAAGCAGACTCACGCATTAGATCACCAACGTTGCAGCGTTTTTTTTTTGCTGTGTGTGTTTTTCATGTGCAGCTCTATTAAATCATAGAAAGAAAAGAAAGGCAAAACAAAAAAAAAAAGATGATACAAAGAAAACGACATAAGCGGCCAGCTTCGCATGCGTCATAGGTAAAAGAAGTAAACTGGTTTCTGGCTGCTGCTGTGCGTCGACGATGTGTGTGTGTCTTGTCGATGTTGATGCGGCAATGTTGCGCTCTTGTTAAGCTTTCAGGTGTGCCCAGCTTCACAGTCAGTCTCACACAGTCAAACACACACACACACAAACACATGCATAATGCGTCTCACTTACTCCTTTATGGTTGTTTTAAATTGTTCGCTTTGTGCATGAAAGTGATGCCGCCGTAATCGTCGCTTGGCCTTTGTCTTTAGCTTTGTTGCCGTCATCGTCGCCGTCGCTGACTTTTGCACTGATTATGGCAATTGGCGCTGCAAACAATGCGAAAATGAAAAGCTCGACGCAATAGGCAAAAGCCAAACAAAAGTAATGAAAAGAAATGCAACTTGTCGTCGCTCTGGTTGTCTGCTGTTGTTGTTGTTGTTGTTGCTGCCGTCGCCTTGAGACTGTCTGCAACTGTTGTGAGTTCAGCGTCTGATTATTGACGACGTCAGCAGTAGCAGCAGCAGCAAGGAGCAGCAGCAGCAGCGTCGCCAAAGTGTTGTTGACATGCGCTCCTCAGCTCTACCATAAATCCATCTGACGCCAAGGTGCTGCCGCTGCTGACGTAGCAGTCGCAGTCGTAGTCGCTGCCTGCTGTGTGCACTGCACTTGTCAAGCTGCGTTTGCGGTCGGAAAGCCAACTGCTGGCTACTTGTCATGGATGCTGGTGTGTGTTTGTGTGAGTGTGTGTGTGGTGGTGGCTGCTGACCATATGCGGGAATCTATAGCATTTGCATTACAAATTCATACATGAGAAAATGTAATTGCATTTTTTTTTACATTGTTGTTGTTGTTCGTTATTGCTTTTGCTGTTGGCTTTGGTTTTGGTTTTCTCAATGCCCATGGCAATTAGATACGAATTATCTGCACGCTTTGGCGATTTGAGAATTCATTGAACATTGAAGATACGAAGTGATAGTTATGTTTGATTATGGGGCGTAGACAGGCGGACTGCGACTTTGAAATGTTTATGTCTTTGTCTGTCTGTCTGTCAGTCATCGTTGTCATCGCGATTTAATTAGATTTTGTGCTCTTGAGTCTTATGCGATATGTGTATCGGGGGGAAATCCGTAGAACTGTAATCTACGACAATAAACAGTAAATGCTTCAGAAAACTTGACAATCTTAGAATGTGGTGTTTGTGTATTGATAACAAAAGCGATTCGAGTATTTTATGATTCGTGGAAAACTGCATTCGCACATCTTTTGATATTTCTGCAAAAACACAATTCTCAGATTTTCTTCGAAGCGTCATTCAAGTGGTGTGCCTTGAAAACGAATAGCAATCAGTTCTCAAAAGGAACAACATTATACCATAAGCGGATTATTCAGAATGCTTAATTATGGCTTACATTTATCTGCATAGTGAGATCTTTTTTTATATGAATATGCTAAACCAACAGCAATATGCGCATATTGATTAAAATACCCAATTAATATGTAAGCCTCTTATGGATTTCGAATACCTTTACTGTGCGTATTCAAAAAAATTGTTAATCAAATAGGTACATCATTTATTATTTTCTATTTATCGTACAACACTTGACGCAGTTATCGGCAAATTGTAAACTAGGTTGTGTGGTATTTAAGTTATCTTCTTCAGAGTTATATATTTACTTCCTTTCATTTTGATTATATCTTATCAAACTACGGCAATTTGATTTATTTGATAGTTTCCTTAAAAAAAATCACACTAATTTATTGTGTTGATGATTTTATGAGAGATATTTTCATTGTTACCAAAACCGACAAAAAAACACACATATTTTCGCAACTTCCGTTAACCCGAAGATTAGTTTTTCGTGTTATTTTGGTAAGCACGTAACATAAATTTATTATTGCTATAGTAGGAGTAGTTATGTTAGTAGAGATTGTAATTCTTATCTTACTCTAGTACTGTCGATGGATAAGAATAGTCCGCCAAACGGAAATTCGCTCTAAAATTTAGTTTTGCCTTTTGCGCATTTGCGCCCCAAGTAATTCAAATAAGTCGATAGAAACACATTCCGCTACATTTGTGAGCACATTTGTATTTGCTTATTTATTTATTTATTTTTTTTTGTAACAGCATGGAATGGAAATAACTTGCGTACTTGCAGCAAACAATAGTTTTTGAAGCTTTGAGGCAATATCCGTTCAGCCAACAAAAGAAATTCAAAATTGAAAGTGTGCTATGGTAAATTTTACTAATGGGTTTCTAACTGTGCCGATTACTATTTAAACAGGCCCACCCGAAAAAAAAAAAAATCAAGTGGGAGTATTACAGTCGAGTGTAATCGACTGCGAAATACTCTGCTAACAGCTGGTGTCAAAAGAGCTTCTCCGTAGTATGGAGTTGATGCGGCTGCAAAACCTGCCTAAGGTTTATGTTACAAACTTGGTAACTGTAGCTTAAAAACGTTAAAAGTAACTTTTAAGCTTTTTGACGAATGTGGGCGTGATTTTAAATTTAGATCTTTAAATAACTTCAACTGCTATCCACGCTTTTCGTGACTGCTGTTGTAAAATGAACAGAGATATATGATTTTTCGCTGTTATCGAATTCTCAGTACCCGCAATCTTAACACTTTCTGATGCAACTGATGGAGGGTCATACTACAAACCCAATATACTCTTCCGATTTCGATAACAGAGTGCGCAAAGCACAACAAACTTGTGCACACTCACGATAACCTTTGGCACACTCGTTCAACGTAATCGCATCGACAATTTCTTGGCATATTTCGTAAATCATTCGTCAGCCTTGGACAACACAATACGAGTGCGCCCCGAGCCGAAACTAGAACGGAACTAAAGCTTTGAAAATGTTGCATGCATTAGCAAAATGGAAACAGTCAAAGAGCCGTGAGCAGTGAGTGCGACAAGAACAGGTATATATTTGTGTTAAACACACAGTATATTGCTGCTTCTGCTGGTAGTCGCCAGGGGGCGCCACTTCAAAGTGCCATTCGGCAGCAATTAAATTTATGACTTTGCCTCAACGCCGTCTTTTGACTTTTGCACTTGAGGTGGAGACGTTTGAAGACGTTTGCGGCTTGGCTTGGAGCGTGGGTCTACTATTTTGGATATACTTGGGCACTTTACGGATTTTGGGGCGGAGGAGGCATTCGTCACTTTGACAGCTTTAAAATAATTTCTCGTATGTCACTTGTCGCAATCTCCATTTCAAAGTCTGTTCTATTTTCTGGTTGGAGTTACTGTTGTTGTGAAATGCTTTTGCGACATTGCTAACCCCCTCACAGTTCCCCTGGACCTTAAGACAAGACAGTCAGCCAGCTTTGTCTCCCAAGTCAAACCCATGTCTGTCAAGATGCAAGCGACGCAAATGCCACAAAACACGTAATGATCATAATATACAGCAGAAAGGGAAGGGTGGCGAGACAGGCGCAGAGACAGTTTTCTTTTTGGCGGGTGAGGAGGAGGGTTGGTGTGTGGTAAGGAGGGGCTTGGAGGCGTGCTTTGCTCTTATAAACTGCGCATAGAGGCGGTCCTGTTAGCCGGGCAGAGCTCTCAGTGACATAATCGGCACAGTTGGCCTGGCAACAACTGTTTTGCAATTTTATCACTGTTGTTGTTGTTGTTGTTTCAACGTCGCGATGTTGCAGTTGAAGTGGCTTGCGAACATTTTGCGATTTTTTTTTTTTTGCTTGAGCCGAACATGGCTTAAGGCCACATGATGTAACTTGTCCAATTTGTCTAGAACGCAATCTCACAGTTTGTTATGTGGCAGCCCAAATGAGTTTCTTACTTTTTTTTTGATTAAATCTTAAAATTTGAAGTCTTGCAGTAAAAGGGTAAATTTTCGTCGTTTGTTTGCTTGGAAAACTGTAGGAATGTTATCGGAGCTCCGCGGGCTTGTTTATTGATGTTTGTTTCGGGGCGGCTATTTTTTATTTAAATTTCTTTAGAAAGGTAACATCTGAAAGATGCCTAATTAGGTATTATCTGCATTACTATTCAGTTAAATAATGTTTATGTTTTTTCTGAAAAGATGCTTGAGCATGCTTAGCGCATTGGTCATTCGACACCCAAATGAAAGCACATTTTTGTAATCCGTCCAATAAATAATAATGATCAACTTGAACACAAATGCGTTCTCAGTAAATATTTGTGCTTGAAAGTGCCGGCTTCTACTTTGTTTAGGTCTCGAATCGATGGTTGAAATGAAGAACAAATATGTGGCAGAAACTAAATAAACTTAATAATCTTAATCGATATTCAATTAGGTTTCCGATTAAGGCCGTCAAAAGATGTGGCAGAACCTAAATAAACTTAATCAATATTCAATACGGTCTTGGAACGAAGACTGGAAATAAAAAACAAATGTGTTAGAAAAAAATAAACAGCCAATTTTCAATATTGTCATGTTGCAAGTATAAATATAAATAACAAATGCAATTTATTTTTGCAATGCTGCCCAAATTAAACATGTAACTGTGGCATACTTTGTGATACCCAATGTTTATCTCTCCTGCATGTATATATATATATATATATATATATATATATATATTTTTTTACAAGTTTGGGGGTCAGTCCGTGGCTGACCCAAGGTTCCATTACCATTACTGCAACCTTTGACATTCGCCTAACTTGCTGGTCTGGCTTCGTCTGACCTGACTTGGTTTGATTTGATTTGATTGGCACACTCGCAGTGAAGACAATAATTTGTCAATATTGTGGCTTGACTAGGATTTGATTGTTCGCTGTACTTCAGCCAAATGTCATCCAATGCTTCAAAATGTCAATGAACCGAACCGATGCGGGCTTGGGTTTTGGTTGATAAGCAGCGGGGTATGGCTAATGTTTTACGGCTTTATTTCAATTTGGCATTAATTGGCTCACGAATTTTGCAAATGTTGAACGTTGTCGTTGTTGTTGTTGTCGTTGCCTATTGTTGTTGTACTTACACATAAAATGTATTTCATATTTTGTTGTTGTTGTTGATTTCGTGCATATTTATGGCTTTTGCTAGCCCGCGGGCGTAATCAACAAACAGCAGCTGGAGCTCGAGCTGGAGCTGGAGCAGCTGGCTGGGATTCGGTCGCAGGAGTTGCTGTTACTTTAGATGTAGATGTAGATGTTGCTGGAGAGCCATGCTTGAGTGACGAACGCGGCTGCGGCTGTTTTGGTTTGAACTGCCTGCTTGTCTGCCTCTCTCTCTGTCTGTCTACCTCTCTGTCTGTGTGTCTGCCTGCCTTTGATTGTTTGGCTCTATGCAGATTGCCGGCTGCAATTTTCGATGCATAATCAGCAACAACAGCATTTTTGCTACGTGACGAATTACGTGCAAAATTGCTAGCTAACAAAAACAGCAGTAACAACAACAACAACAACTGCAACACCACCAACAACAGCAACACAACCAACAACAGCAACATCAATGAGTCGGAATGCTGCAGTCAAGTGTGCTTAGCTTACCTTCTGTATCAGTTCAAGATTGCTTACTCAAGTCTTGAAAAAGGCAGGAGAGGAAAGCCCTAACGGAACACATAAAATATAGTATTCATTATATTTTTATACCCTTAACAACTTCCCTATTAAAAATGATAAAAAAGGTTATATTGAAATTGTATAAGGCAGAAGGAAACATCTCCGAGTCTATAAAATATATATATTTGTGATGAATATTAAGCCAAGTTGATTAAGCCATGTTCGCTTGTTTGTCTGCTTGTCTACATAAACTAACCGATCTCAGAGACTATAAAAGATAGATAGTATTGATCATTTGTAAAAATTGCATTAAGATTGGTTAGCAAACACGGAAGAAAATCGTAATGCATATTTACGAAATTACACATCAATTAGCACAAGCATTTTCTCTATACGTAAGCTCACATACATTCATACATATGTACATTTATTCATACATATGTACACACATTCATACATACATACGTTTTGAATATCTAAGCCATGCACAAGCTCTCTCGAACAGCGTGCTTTTGTTTGTGTTATATGCGCTATCATAAATATTTTTATAAATATAAATACATTGAAATCTATAAATATAAATGTGATTGCAAAGTTTCTTCATTGTTGTGGGTGGAATTCTCAATAATAGTGATTAATAATTGCGAATTAGAATCATGTTTAGTCATTTTGCATTGAAACTAACATCTAATCGATTATTTCTCAACTGTAGAATAGGAATTTTTTAAGAGCATTTTGCAATGCAGTTAACGAATGTGCAGTGCACAAAGCAGCTGACACAAAGTGGCTTAAAAGATTTATTGATAAGTTAAACACTTAAAATTGCCATTGGTTTAACATATACATCTAAGATAAGAATTAAAATTTAATTCAATTACAAATTTTATTGTTCAATTAAAAGTTTAATGCTTAAGCGGTTTTTATGTGAAGTTCAGCTTAACCTGGAGCCGACACTTCAATCCTTTAATGGGGGAGTTACAGTTGTCGAGTTCTAGAATCTGGAGAGCTGAGAGTGGTGAAGCTATACATTTCTATTGCGCATATTCTGAAAGCTGTCTATCCAGTTGTCATTTAGCTGTTCTTCCCTCGGTCTCTCTTTTCCATGCGGCGCTGGAACACAAATGTCACGTACGCCAGCCGACCGTTTGTATTTTTGCCTTGTGCCAAATGTTATTGTGCCCGCCTTAGTTCTGCACCCCCGCTGCCCCCCTCTACTTCGTCTCTCTCTTTATTGGCACGCATGCGCTGCGCATACATACGAGCATAATTTTTAATCAAACTGCAATTTTGGCCACAAGATCAACGGTCGGTGAGGTGCGGTGCGGTGTGGTGTGGAGCGGTATGGTTCGCTATGGTTTGGTTCGTTGTTGCCTACTCCTTGGCAGAGAGGAGCGCACATTGCCCGACAGGCTGCCAGGCAGAGAATCGGAGTGGCTTGCAGGTGAAATTGCATGCAGCGTAACATGTTATTAAATTGCCTTGATTATGGCCATGAACAGAACAGAACACGCAGCAACAGCCACAGCGCCAGGCGGTGGGCGTGTGCTTTAGACACAAACAAAAAAGGAAAAAATAAAATCAAGTAAGAATCTTCTAGTTGAGAGGGATCGACTATGAGATACCCTTATCTAATCATGTTAATTAGTTATTAATAATAATAATGTAATTATGTAAAATTATTTAAATTATGTAAAATAATATAAGTAAACTCTTCTAATAGAGATTTGCATTTTTAAATATAAATTACACTTTTTAATAGAGTTGTATTTACTGTATAGATAGGAAGAGAAAGGTAGATATAAAACGAAATGGATAGAAAAAGGGAATAAATAATTTTTCGTTTTCTTTTTGGAACAGATACGAAGTGTTACAGAGCAATAGCAGAAAACTGAATTGCTCTCTCTGAATGCTCTTTTACTTTGCTGTTATGCTATTGCTACAACGGAATTTTTTGCTGACAGAGCAGAGCGAAGGAGTATTCATTTCAATTTCTGCTAAAGTTAAATTAAAATTAAAATGAATTGAACGAAGACTTAAACCTAAATTTCTTACAGGGTCTGAGATCTGAGATCGCTGATCCAGACAGATCTGTTTAGATCGACTCGGCACAAGATGCCGATCATGAATATACATATATAAGTTATGTCTTCAAAGATGCTCTCCTATGCCTGTTTTTCATATTTGTACAACTTCATTATACCCTTTTTATACATTTCCAAGGCGTTCAGGGTATAATAAAACCAATTTTGAGGCAGGCAGCCGGAGCATTTCCTGTCGTGGTATATTGTTGTTGTTGTTGTTGTTGTTGTTGTTGTTGCTGCTGTGCCACTCTAAGCAATTAAAGTGTGTAAACGTGGCTGAGTAAGCTGAATCGACTTTCGGTGTGTCGGACGTTTGGCCATAAATCTTCCAGTGCAGCCAAAAATAGAGAGGGTCGCCCATAGCTTTTTTGGGGGATCTCGAACGAAAGTGCAGCGCGATAAAGAACTAAAATAGTCAGAGATACAACAATAACAACAACAACAACAACGACAAAATAAGAACTCTGCAGCAAGCAATCAATAAACGTAAAAAGGTCTCGAACGCATTTGTGATTGATCTACGCGTTGCCAGGGAGAGGCAGCGTCACACCACATTTCTTGCGGGCTCCCTCCAAAAAACGGGTCTATTTAGGTCAATACTTGGTTTTTATTTACGCCTCGTCGACTCAACTCAATTCTACATTGATAATAGCTCTACTGATAAAGTTGCCCTCCTTCCTGTCCGTGCCACTTTCCTGCCATGCTCGTCTATTATTATTTTTCTTTTCGTAAAGCTGGTTTTATATATAAATTCCAGCGATTTTTATCAAGATTCTTGTCATTGCCCCTAAGCTTACCTAACTGGCCGGCTTACCTGCCTGCTAGGCGTTCAAGTATTATTTATGAATATAACTTACAACATTTGCGGCATGTTTGTGTTGCGCTTGTTCGTTTCTTGTTGTTTTTCGCATTATGTCATAATGATTTTAGTCACGCATCTGAGACGACAATTTTTTACCTTTTCTTTTATCAAATTTCTTCTTGCTTCTTCTTCTCTTGCAACTGGTGCACATAATTTACTAATTTTGTATATTATAGTAATAGCTATTTCACTAAATCATTTATTTTGCACATGTTATGTCACCTTCGTTGATTAAATGCTTATTTTAAAAACTTTTGACATGCCTAAAGTTTCAATTTCCGTTCGCTCATTAAGCCGTGTGGGCGGGGGCACGCTGCAAGCTGTAGACTATTTAATTAAGAGAGTGTAACTATGACCAAAGCAGCAAGTAATCAAAACACCCACATAATGAATTACCAAATGACTCATGAAACCAAGCAGATCGGCAGGTTGGTTCCGTCATTAAACACTTGCAGTGGGTATTATACATTTTTAGGTAAGATTGTAACGAACATCTATATCATACAACAAACTGACTCGATAAAGTCATGTTCGTTGGTTTCTATGCAAGTTAGTATCTCAGTTTTGAAACTTGCAAGACATTTGTCTTTTGGCTGACAACCGTCTTCCCTAATCCTAATCTTACTTGATACAATCTCTTGTTTGTTATGCTCCTAACATTTTCGCTAACGAAAAAGAATATGATTGGTCTACAATATCTTATAGCTTTGATAGGAACAATCATTCGGTTTCTTAAAATTATATTGAATCTTGGATATGGGCAGATTTACTTCGGTCTGCACGGGTATTTTATATTCGGCTTGTTTGGTTTCTGTTTTCCGCATTTAGTTTTTATTTTATATGGCTAATTTGAGATATAATGAGTTTAACGACCTGTTGCCTTTTATTTTACAGTATTTTGTGCTAAAATGTTCTATTGAAATAATGGTTTGTTATTAAAGCAGTTCAATAAAATGTGTCGACGAGAGCTTTTGTAAAATTCGACCTTTGGTCGATTTGCTTGACTAACTTAATCTACTACGTTGAATTTACTATAGTCAATTTATGCAAGCACATTCTATTTTATTTATTTGTTTTGTTGTGTTGTGTTGTTTTTAACTTAATTGATAAATACAGAGTCCAAAAAAACAAGCAACTACTTTCATTATCATTTTGTCAATTGCTCAATGTCTCTATCTAAGTATTATTTAGAATTTTGAACTGTTTATTCAATGAAAATATTTAGTTACTGTCAAAGTGTTTACTATGACGCTAATACAGCGAATAGATACCAGAAATATCTATACACATATGTGTATATATATAAACAAGGCTGGCTTATGGTCTTATCTCTGCTGTTGTTAATTAAAATGCCATCGATTTTAATGTTATTATATAAATGTCATATCCATTAAATGACAGCATATGTTAATTAATGAAATAAATTCTCCACATATGCCACAATTATTGCAATTGGACGTCGATTTATGTTTCTTATACCCTTTGCTGATAGAATGGTATTATAAGTTTTTGTCTGGGAATGTGTAGGCAAATTCTAAGTCAGTTTTTAAAGATTGAAAATGAAATATAATTTAATAAGCCTCTGTATAAAATATGAGATATATTTACTAAGTCATCTATTGTCATTTTCCTGCATAGGGTATTAAATCTTAGGAACACTAACGTTGGTATGGTCTTTGGCATCTCCATTTCTTATTTATGAACTGTCAATAGTGGATATTTACATATTATATGTTTGAATGCATATTTTGAGTATTGGGAATTGAATTTTTATTATCGAACGGAAAAAGTAAATATTTTTTTTTTACCATGGAAAAAATTAGCATTTCCTTACGACATTCCCATTTTTACTTGCACTAAATACTTCACTTTTAAGTGCGATTTTGTTTATAAAAATATATTATATTATTCTCGATAAGAATGGTATCTATAAAGTGCTCAGACATAAATTCCCATCAAATATAATTGGGGAAATTAAGTGGGTTTAACTTCATTTTTCAAACCAAGTGATTTGAAAATAAAAACACCATATATATCCTTTATAAGTACTATATCAATTTATTTCAAGCACATAAGCCATAAGTCCATATAAATATATACGCTGCTCTGTCAATGTCCTGGAAATCGGACAAGAACGTATTGTTGTTCGACCTTTTGCGAGATATTTCATTAAATTAATTGTAGGGCATATGTTTTGTACATGAGGATTTGCAAAGCAAGCAGATATCAAGTGCCAAGGCAATATAATTTCTCATTTGGCCCGTTTCTGTGTCTAAGCTCGTCATTTGTTTCGTAATCACGAAATCATTTGTTCT
Source organism: Drosophila kokeensis (assembly GCA_035042145.1). Classification (NCBI taxonomy): domain Eukaryota; kingdom Metazoa; phylum Arthropoda; class Insecta; order Diptera; family Drosophilidae; genus Drosophila; species Drosophila kokeensis. The sequence continues at coordinate 764,085 of JAWNLT010000467.1, read as the reverse complement.
ATTGCCACCGCCCAACGCCCACAGACAAGTCAACCCATCTGTTGGCATTTTGTGTCTATTAAAATTGCTTAGCGCAATAAGTAATGCGATGTCGTTGGTCATAAAACACAATAAATTTGCATATTCATGCTTAAATTGAAATGACAAACTGCAGTCGGCGGTTTTTTTCCCCCGGTTTAGTGGCCCATTACTTGGTTCGATTTGGCATTATGGCTTTAACTCTTCCGCGTTACGACAACCAGTAAATGTGACAGTCATTGGCCCAAAAATGCTCAGCCAGACAATGGCAAAGCGCTTACAAAGAAGCAGCCAGCCAGCCAGCAGCGAGCTTGGAAATGGGCAATGAACGATCCACAATGAAAAGCGAAATTATTTGCACTGGAACTTACTTCATTGGTTGCAAGTTCCTCTACCGTGTTTGTGGCAGCTCCATCCATTCGATTGCCGTTTTGTGGCTGTATTTTTAGCATACAAATTGTAGCAGCAGCAAAACAGCGAAAATTGTCAGCTAGCAAAAGAAAATGCATTGACAAAGACTAAAATGTAGGTAAACCAGAGGGAAAACAAAAATAAGTAAAGAAGGAGAAATTATGTTTTAAGTGCAACGACAATTAAATGCCCTTGCAAGGGTAACAAATCATATAACTAACTAATGTCTAACTAATTAATGTCTAACTAACTAATGTCTAACTAACTAATGTCTAATGAAAGATATATGAGAGTTCATTACCCAAATTTGCAGACTTTAGCTTTTGTAGTCTCTAAGATCGGCTTGCTCAAACAAAGCTGTTGATCAAAAATAATATTTATGGGGTCGACGATGCTTCCTTCTGTCTGTTCAACACTTCTGCACAACTTAATTTACAACGTTGCAACATTTTCCATGGGTTTAGTGCATAATAAATTAATATTTAACCAAATATATGTTCTGGTGTAGCAGTGCACAAACCAAATATGTTCAACAATAAATTAATTAAAATGTGTTTTGGCTCTTAATGCATAAGCCACTTTAAATATTATGCAGGCCTTGGAAAGGGTATCACAACTAACAACAAAAGTGGCAATAGAAGCCAGCCAGAGCGTGCACAAGAGCAGCTCTCAGCGAGTCATGCTTGGCTAGTTGGCCGGCATTTGTTGTTTGCTGTTGTTGTTGTTGTTGTTGCTGCTGCTGCTGCTGCTGTTGGCTTTGTATAATTTTAGTCAGTCTTGTCACCCAGTGGAGTACTTGCAAATTTGTTGTTTACCCAAAAGCGGCGGAGAAAATAGTCCGAAACGTGCTGCTGCATGGCCAACGAAACAAACAATCGAAACCAAAACAGCTTCTGAAGAGTAAATTGGCAAAAAATGAGTCGCTTGTTGTCATTGTTGTTGTTGTTATTGTTTCTGCTTCTGCTGCTGCTCGTTTAACATAAACAAAGTTATACAAAAAAAGAAACAGAAAAATAAAAATAAAAAAGCAACAATCTAAAGCCAAATTTGTGTTGCTTATGTAACACAAACTTACTTAAAATAACTATAAAACAAATATGCAAAGTTGTTTAGAAATTGACGCGAAGATTTGCATAAATAAAAGTTAGTGAGATGCTGCCGCTAACAAGCCGCCCATTGCTAAGGGCTGAGGGCGTGGCTGTGCATGGTGTGGGACAGCAGCTGACTGATTGACCAGCCAAACAAATCTTATTGTAGCTGTATGTGTTTGTATGTATATGTATATGTATATGTATATATGTATTTGTAGCTTAATTCCGCATTTATTTTTGTTTTGCCTTTTTCTAGCTATTTCTCTGAAAACTAAAAAGAATCTCTTGGGCTTGTGAATTTTTCGCATTATTTTTGGATTTCAGCTGCGCATATTTTATGCTCTGCAATTTGTTACTCAGTCCACGCTTTATGCTCGAATTTCGCTGACAGAACGAGTTTTGCTGTTTGTCTGTCTCTCACTTTGTCTGCTTTTCGCTTTGTATATCTGCACGTTGAGAATTTCATTCTTGAAATGCAAACAGCTGTGCCAAAGGCCGACATATACATATACATATATATTTATATATACACACAAGATAGAGAGAGAGAGAGAGAGAGAGACTGAGATACAGTTGCTACAACTTTGGCATATGAATGAAGTATTGTTGAGTGCCATCAGCAAGCGAGGCACAGCCGCAAATTTGGCCATAAAATATGGTAACGAAACACCTGCCATGCATCAGAGCAGCATTCAATGGGCACCTGCGAAAAGTGTCGTCTGTTTGTGTGTGTCTTTGTGTGTGTGTGTGTGTTTGTAAATGTGTATTTGTGTATATGTGTGTGTCTGCATTTTGTGGGAGCCCTTTTGTCATAGTTCCCTTTGTTATTGTTTAATATTTCATTTGCACTTTTGCTGCACTCTGCATTTGCCCGCTTTGCAGTTCGTCCCATACTTCAGTTAATCAGCATTCATTTGACATGCTCACAATGCTCACATTCAGCTCGAATTTCAGCTACCTAAGCAAACACCTGAATACTTATGTACATTTTGATGTTTGTTTACGGCTTAAATCTATATTTATTTAAATATATATATATATATATATATATATATATGTGTATCATTGTTTTTGGTTGTGTGTGTTCCGTTTTCAGTTTCAATTTTAGTTTGAGTTTCAATCTCGGTCTTTGTGTGTTCACAAGCATCTTTAAAGACTTTATAAAAGGAAGTATATTAAATAGCTATAAATTTGAACGGAAATCAAACCGCAAAATTGCTGATATGAATAAATATAAATACAAATGTATTTAATAATATCTGAACTTTGAAGCTTAGTTTGTTTACGAACTAACAACTTTTGTCTTAAAGTTAATATGGTGTTTAAAGTCTTTGTAAATAGTGTTATAATCTGTCATGTTGAAGTTGACATCTCCGATCCCATAACCTATTTACTATATTCGATTCAATATATATATAGGTCTATCTATCTGTATGCAAGCAAGTTCCTCTATTTTCAGTTTCTTCTTGTCGAGCTCTCTCGGCTAAATCATTCTTACATGTTCATAGTAGCACAAGTCCCAATTGAGCCATTAGATTACATCGAAAGAGCTAATAATATATTCACCCGCATATTGCCGGGAAAAACAGTTTGATGGCCTTAACGTCTGAGCTTTTAAAAGGTCAGAAAAGCCGCAAGCGCTGCAAATGTAAAGTTGGCCAGTAGGGTCGTAACATGTTGAAGAGAAAATAGTTCATTTATTGTGACCTTTTACCTTTATCGCTGGACTTGGCCTTTCTACGGTCTAAAACTGAAATAAATTCGCTAAAAGCGTTTTGCAGTGTTAATTAAGCACATTAAATACGAACTGCATACGCAGCTAGGGCTATAATCAAATGAATGCACTTCATAGAATAGTAATCAATTTAATTGGACATGACAACTATATTCATACCATATCTCTCTCTCTCTCTCTCTCTCTCTCTCTGTGTGTGTGTGTGCCCGCTCTTTTGTTAATGACATTTAAAAAGCATGAACGCGGTCCTTTAGTGCATAACAACCTGGCCTGATTTTGTGGCACAACCCCCCTGCCTGACATTAGCTCTGCTGGGACCCTGCTGCAATTGTTAACATGCAACGGTCTGTTTTTCTTTTTTTTCAGTCGTTATTGTTGTTGTTTTGCCGTTGAAACGGAGAATATATCGTAATGCGATTGCCGGGCCATTTGGGTTGCATGTGGCAAACACGGCTAACAACAACTAACCAGAGAAAAATATCGATTCTAGCATGTTGTTGCCAACCGTATGAATGTGTATGTGTTCGTGTGTGTGCCTGTGTGTGTGTGTATGTGCGCATGCTTGTGTGTGTGTGTGTGCAGGTCTAAGGTAAATAATAATATATATTTGTACGCCTTTCATGCGCACACAGACGAAGTTAAAAATTGATTTCCCCTAAATGACGCTGGCAGCTAAACACAAAAAACACAGACAGACAAATCGAAACCGAAACAGACACACAGATACAGATACAGATACAGATACATTCATAGAGACTGGCACAGATACAGATACACAAGTTCGTCGCTCGTCGCGTTGGTTTCTAAAAGTGCGCCGCCGTATCTCATGCATACCATCGTTCATGTGTATGCGTATGTGTATGTGTATGTGTTTGGGTGCCTGTATAACTCTACATTTTACACGTCGCAGTCTCTACTCGCCTCGATTCATATCGCTGGCAATACTATTTACTTAGTTTCGAAATTGAAATATATGCAAATGCCGTCACATTTTCTGTTCTAATAATAAAGAAGGGGGTCTGTGGTCGTAGTCGTAGTCGTAGTTGCCGTGTTTGCTTGAAAATCGATAAGCTCTTTTTGGCGATACAAGCAGCTGATTACATGGGAAACAAGTCCACCAAATTGTTTCTATTTTTTTGTATGCATACCAAGAATTCCATTGCAAATGGGTGGAGAGGAGTGTATGTATGCTGGAGTTGCGCAAATGTGAGTAACATGCAAAAGCAGCAATGCCACGCTAATGAGGTGCATACATTCTTGATCAGTACAGCAGCCAAGTCTATCTGTCACTCTTTTAAGGAGATATCTTTCTAATCTGGTATGCACATACATTGAAATCATCTGCTAAAATTTCACACTAAAGAAAATTCTTTATTTTTATTTATAAAATTAGGCACTTACTGAATAAAACCCAAACAGAATTATATCGTTTTCCCTTAGGTTATCCTGGTCAAGGATATATTCGGCATTGTCAGCCAGATTTGGTTGCATATAGCAACTTTTGATAGTTACAGACTTGAGTCCAGGGTATCTCCTAGTCAAGCTCTTTCAACAAAAAGCTCAACTTGTTTTTGTTGTTATCCACGAAAATGGAATACTTCAAATTGTATTTAAGCTTTTCAAAATAAAGATTTATGCTTATGGGGAACGACGTTCCACTTTTGAATTGATTGTTGCGCCATTTGCTGCCCAATTGCTGATATAAAGCTCACATTAAGCTACACGCATATTTGTGGCAATTGTTTGTGGCTGCTGTCCAAATATTTACTCTCGTTTAAGAAGACATCCAAACAATTATTTGGTTGTTTGAGCACATTTTCTGGTAAAAAGAGATTTTTGTTGGCTGCCACTTTTTTAGTTTGCTTGTTAATTAAATTAAAGTCGTACAGCAGATAGCGGCACTTTACAAATAATGCAAGTCTAATTAATTTAACCTAGTTTATTTATATCGCATTGTTTAAAGCCTGAAGCTCTTGTAATTAAATACTGCCTGCGTTCAAGTTAAGTCGAAATTTGAGTTCAACTTTTGTTGCATTTCCTTGGCATTGTTTTCATGCTTTCTTGGATAATTTGTTAGGCTCAAGCCATTGCGTTATACGTATTGGTTGATAGTTTGACAAATTGATGCAAAGTGTGCATGAAATTGAACAATGAACTTGCCTTTTGTACTATAACATAATACTCACGTGTGCATTCATATTTAGCTGATTAATGCAACTAATGATGTAATGCTGATGTGTTGCCTGGTAACTGAGCCAAACAGATGCAAATTGTGTGCCCAATTGCATTTTGGCCAAGTAGATTGGCTGAAGGGAGCGGAGAAGCAGCACAAATAAGTTAACTAAGAAACAATCGCATTATGGTTAACACTGTTAACTAACAGCGCTACACATTCAATCGGCTAACAGAGCCTGCTGTGCTCTGGCTTTAACCACTTGATTTACGGCCTCTGGGCCTTGGTGACTGCAATGAGTCAGCTGCTACAGCAGCAGACAGGACTGCATCTGTTTATATGTACAGTGCCGGCAAGAGAAATAGTACCATTATTAATTCAGCACTTCTGTCTTGGTTGTCTGAGCTCAAATGTATTGTGTTTTGTACGTTGGAAAAGGATCTTATGCTTATGTTAAAGCACGCACCAAATGCCATAAAAACGATTTAATATAGCGGGATGGGTTTGATTTTATGTACTTAGTATCGAGATGTTAAAAACCTTCATGGATCTACATATATACATTGAAATGTTTCTTGTTGTCATTAATTTTCCTGTTGGCATGCCTCTTAACATATCAGCAAGAAACCTTGAAGTGGCTTAGAACCATTAATTTATTGTCATAGAATGTGCATCACAAACGGCAGATCTAAAACCCATCAAGAATCCCTGGCCTGAAGGTAAAAATGCAGTTTCTAACGAATAGCTTCGGGTGTGGAACTGGATTCCCTAGAAAAAAGATTCAATGTTTGAGTGCTGCTCTCTCTGTTAATTGGTTTTATTGAGAGCCAAAAATACTCAAGAAAAAAAAAAAAAAAAAATGCTAATTGTTATTTTGGTGCTATATTTTCTTCTACAGATGTATATATTTTGATTAATGCATGTATTTGAAGGCTTGTGTATCTAATTTGATGCGTCGACTGCCGACTGGCTGACAGATGCACAGACATTTAACATTTCTATTTAGCTTGCACGCGCCAGTCTGTGCACCCAACGACCTCCTCGCTACACCCACAACTCTACCCTCCCAACACCACTCTCTCCTCCCCGACAACGTCTCTTTATGCGCACAGTTTCTGTCTGCGCTGCACAATTTCAAGTACCTGACCCCGCACTCCGCAGCGCATCAGAAAAAGGGGAGCAAGTTTAAATGCAGCGAGCGAAACTCAATGCAACCCCAAAAGCAGTACGTCCCTCAGCACCACCCTACCCCTCACCCTTCTAACCCATAGCTGGGGGTAAAATCCATTTGCCAGTTGCGCTGTGTGGATGTTGGTGTGTGTGTGTGTGTGTGGGTGAGCCGACCCCCTTGTTTGTTGGGGCGTCAACCGGCGCCGAGCTGCTTTATTAGATTGCTGTAAATAAGTTTATGACGTGCCCCAAAAAAGAAAAATTATACTTAAAAAAAAAGATGATAGCATCTTCGGCATGTAACAAGAATGAAACTAGTTAACAATCTGATCGTGTGCTCATTACTGTAAAATTTGTTAAGTTAGTTGGACAGGTAACTTGAGGTGTTTATGTGAGGGAATTTCTATGACTTCATCTGGCAAAGTCAGTGTCGAATTTACATGCAGCCGACTCCGACTCCAACTCTGACTCCGATTCCGACTCGAACGAACAAAAGACGAACTTGCAAGTCAAACTGCAAAATGGCATAAGCTGGCATTGTAATGCACATTGCACACTGCACATTGCCAGACGTCGTGGAGTCGTCTCAGATATTTCCTCATTTGAAATTCTACGACAGCGCGCCGGCAAAGAAAATGCTTTAGAAATGAGCAATTTCTTACTGGCATTTGTGCACTTTGAGAAATTGTTTTGCTTTAGTTTTGCGACACAAAGCAAAAATAAAAAACAGAAAAGTAGTTTCGTTTTATTATTGTACTTTTACAGTCCTACTTGCCACTCGCACACCCACCCCCCCTTGCATAACAAAGCGGCGCCACTGTGTATTATGTCATGAACGCATTTGAAAACTAACCACGACGACAGTCGTTTACTGTGACTTGGTTTGCTCAAGTTTTTCTCTACATTAAAGTTTGCGCTCTTTCTATAAATTATTTGATCTAATTTAAGATTACCATTATTCTCATTTATTTTTATTCCAGCACCGACGGCACAGAATCCACTATACTGGCTGAAGACGCTGGCGATGGGCACGATAAACCGCGATTGCGTTATGGCGAATTAGTTATACTTGGGTAAGTGCAATGCTATATAACATGTATGTATTTATAAAAAAAAAACATTTTATGTCGTTTAATATAATATTCAAATGACTGCGAAGAGTTAGTTTGCAATGCCTTATTTCTAGGCCTTAGGTTCAAGGGTCTCTCGAAAGAAATAGTCAGGAGGTGTTAAATCGCATAATATTTAAGTTTCGATAACATAAATCGATTTCTGATAGTAAGTATGAAATTGTTGTGCTTTTCAAATGTTTTTGTGCCAGTGTGCGATGACATGTAATCGCCGTCGTGTTACCTGTCTTGACCCGTGCAGTCCAGGTACAAATCTGGTGCGACTAGGTAACAAAAGGCCTTAAACACCAAACTGTTGCTGTGACGCTGTAAGCCACAAGCAGTCACAGTCAACCAACCAAACAGGCAACACGGCAGTTGGCAACGTAAATTAGATACACGCTGCAGTCGCCAGTGAGGCCAAGATTGATGATTTTAACTGGCTGCTGTGCGACAGACGCTTGTAAATCTTGATGGCCGTCTGACTGGATGGCCAGGCCAGTTGTCTGGCCGAAACGCTTGACATTGCGCTGATTATCCAGTGCCCGAAACGACAGCGTTTGACTCACATGTGAATTGTGATAGGCAAAGTCATTTTTACTTGAGCTTGAGTCATTGTCATTAGAGAGCGCTGTAATTCTTCTTCTGCTCGTTATCTGAACACTTTTTAATTGCCTACGTAAGCCCCCAGAGCAGGGAGAGTTGGACTTTCGTTTATTCTGGCTGCCTGCCACAAGCTGTGTCTGGTGTCTGTTCTGTCTGTTCTATCTGTCGGCCTGTCAGCAAATCAATTTTTCATTTGTCTAGAAGCCTAATGCGTGTGACGAGCTGTGGCAATCAACAGGCCAGCAGGCTAAAAACAACTACATCTTTTACCTAACGCCCATTTACCGCCCACTTTAATGACATCTTTAGTCTGACAAGGCCAGACATCCCAAGAACCGGTATAAAAAACAGTACACAGTCAGCGGAACAGTTATTATTGTAGTCGTTCCCAAGTCAAGTCTTAATTGTTCAACAACAACCATTTTGTAGTATGATTTTGTTGCCTTGTCACTTGTCAGCTTGTGTTGCTAATGTGTTAAATATCACTTACAACTTTGTAAATGTGCCCACATTTATATTTCAAAAGTAACAAGAACCAAATAATAATGTCAACCTATTGTAGGATTATTTTTGGACTTGGATTTTTATTGGCATCCGTTCTTCGTTTTTGTGGGTCTCACTTTGATTTTTCCAAGAACTTTTTGTTATGATGTCGGTAGGCAATATTTATTTTTTCCCTTTGCTACACAATTCCAAAGAAATTGTTTCACAATCAATGTTTTTTTTTATAGTTTCTGAAGTGGCGTATGTTTGGGTTGATCGGCACGTTTCTAAATGTGTACAAAATCGTCAACATTATATTATTGATATTTTATGTGGGCTGTCGTCAGCTCATTAAATTGTCGAATGTTACGTAGAAACGAAACTGTGGAACTATGTTTATATGTGGAGCTATGTTTATATGTGGAACTCTGTTTATATGTGGAACTCTGTTTATATGTGGAACTATGTTTATATGTATATGCATTGGGGTTGTCTAAAAAGCTTTTAGTGCTCTGACTTTAACATAGGTACATATGGGTTTTATTTGCTTTCTATGCTGCAATAAATTCAGTTAACGATCACGATTAACTTCTTAAGTTGCTGGTATTGCAACAATTTAATGCGATATTTTTGTTGCTTTGATCATTATCGCAGACTAATAAGCGTAGTTGTCTCATAAAGCATAAACGACGTCGTAAAGTGACAGATGAAAGAATGTTTTTTTTTTATTGAGACTTACTTTATTTGTTGTTCTCATTAAATGACACTAAAGTCAAAAATAATTCAAAGGAATTACGTCTCATCAAATAGATGTAAGTTGGGCGCAACGAAGTTCTTTCTATTGAGTATTTACTGTATGCTCAAACTCATCAATTGGCCCACGAAGTCAAAAAAAAACCTTTGATGGGTACTCTGCGTGTCGTTTGTCTATAATCAAAGATCGATCTGTGCGTATTGCTATGAAAAGATCTTTAATAGCCCATTCGATTTAACAACTTAAATACTGATTCGGACAGAACTCCACTAATGATCCGGCACTTAACTTGCCCGTGTGGCCAATATAAAAGAAAGATGCTTTTAAGTTATTGTTACACATTAGTTGTTGTGGCCAATGGCGGCGGGGGCATGACTAATTATGTAAACACATTGCCGACGTAGAACTTGACCTATAAACTGAATAAATTACACGCTGACACATACAGAGAAACGTACAACGTACGTAAAATTGTGTGCGTTCGTTTCGTAATAATGTTGACCCCATTGGGTGGGTCTTATAGCAGGCATAATCATAAATCAGCCGTAGAACGTTGAACTCATTGAATATACTTACATTTAATATGGTTTCATTGCTTCTCTTCTTGTTGCAGCTACAATGGCTACTTGCCGCAGGGCGATCGCGGTCGTCGACGCTCCAAATTTGTGCTGCACAAGCGAACGGAGCCGAGCGGCGTTAGGCGCTCCAAGCATTACATCGTACAATCACCACAGACATCGAAGGCCATACTGGATGCCAACCAGCACTCGATATCGTATACACTATCACGCAGCCAGGCCGTCATTGTCGAATACAATGAGGACAAGGAAACGGATATGTTTCAGGTGAGCTATGACACGAGGGGCAGTCTCAAATCTTTCGCAAATATCCCCACAATAAAAGCATCAATCGTGAGTGTTGCCAAAACAAAATTGAAATAAATGAGTTGGTACACTTACATAAAAATATCAGATAGCTCAGCTTATTTTTCAGAAAGTGTATATAAGTATAAAGCATAAATAAAACGAAAGATAGTGTTTTTCTAAGAACCAAGGTTTTTCTTTTCTGAATTTCAGGTTAAATATTTCTTATGAATAGAAAAAATATGTCTAATTTCCAAATTGAACTTGCGACCCTTCATTAGCGAAAGAAAACAAATTTTTTTATTTCTTTCGGAATTTTATTTTATTTTTTATAAAAATAGCGGTTTGCATTTCTCAATTTTTAAAAATATTTTTGTACACACTCCGAAGACGAATCCCAATGGGAATCGAAATATATAGGAAAAAATTAAGAAGAAAAAAATAAAAAGACCTGAAACCAGCAAGAAAAATAAATTCAAAATATAAATTTGGTTGTATAAAAGAAGCGACCTAATTTGAAGAATTTATTTCGTAAATATAGAAGTTATTTCTAAAAATGAGAATTTTTTTTAAGTTTTCAAACCGATTTTCATTTATCTGTTGCAAGTTTGCAGTGAATTTATATATATATATATATATATATATATTTTTTTTTCTTTGACTAGGTTCCTCAAAATCACAAAATCAGATAATGCTTACCCGTTTTTAGTGCATGAACCATGGTTTAGATTTACTGTTGCTTCTTGTATTTCTGCCTGGGATAACAACAAATATTTTAGTTGGAGGCTTCAACGGAATCACTTCGTTCTTTGTGGGGGTAAAGTGCCCCTTAAAATGTCAATTGACATTACCTTGTAGGGCATGGAGCACATTTCAAATATAGGCATATTGATTAGCCATTGAGACAACTGTCCTGGCAACGTGTCCATTTCCATTTGCACTTCTTTATTGGATTGAAGTGTAATACCAATATCGCATGATTCGCCATTTGAACATTTGATAGATTGCTCGAAGTGCTTGAGCGACATGGAGAATGGCATTAAATATATATATTATGTGTGCGTTAATATGTCTGTATGTGTGTGTGTGTATTTAGAGATATTTTTGGGTCAATCGATGATGAGGGCGAATTAATCAACGTGGGCTATTTTGAATAATCACACTCATCATTCATCTGTTTCTTCTTTTTGTTTTTTTATGTTGTTTGGTTAGGTGGGACGCTCATCGGAATCGCCTATTGATTTTGTGGTAATGGACACGCTGCCCGGTGATAAGAAGGATGCGAAGGTGATGCAGAGCACGATTTCACGTTTCGCCTGCCGCATTTTGGTGAATCGCTGTGAGCCCGCCAAGGCGAAAATCTTTGCCGCCGGCTTCGATTCGAGCAGAAACATATTCTTGGGGGTAAGTAATAGTATGTTATTGCAATTTGCGTGCTCATTAAATCCATTTGATTTAAATTCACAGGAAAAGGCCACAAAGTGGCAGGATAATGTAGAAATCGATGGCCTGACCACAAATGGCGTACTAATCATGCATCCCAAAGGCTCGTTCTGTGGCGGCAGTGCCAAGTGCGGTCTCTGGCGTGAATGCTCCGTGGGCGGCGATGTATTCAGTCTGCGCGAGTCGCGTTCGGCACAACAAAAGGGTCAGCCCGTAAGTTGATTTATTGAACATATAAATGGAAATGAATCTAATAAATTTAAATTATTTCACACAGATCTATGATGAGTGCAATATCTTGCAGGATGGCACACTCATTGATCTCTGCGGAGCAACGCTGCTCTGGCGTTCAGCCGAGGGCTTGCAACATTCACCGGTAAGCACTTACCTAACATAAACCATTATGGATTGACCATGACAAGGTGCTGTTTGTTTGCAGACCAAACACGATTTGGAAAAGCTTATCGATGCCATCAACGCTGGTCGTCCACAGTGCCCGGTTGGCCTCAATACACTGGTTATACCCCGCAAAGTGACTATCAGTGATCAGGTTAATCAGCCTTATGTGTACTTAAACTGCGGCCATGTTCAGGGTAAGTAGTTAATAGTCGCAATCAATCATAAATATAATTAATTGTTCATTTGTCAATTAGGTCATCATGACTGGGGTCAGGATGAGAACACCGGTGCACGCCGTTGTCCCATGTGCCTAGAATTGGGTCCAGTTGTTACCTTGTGCATGGGCCTGGAGCCGGCCTTCTATGTGGATGTGGGTGCACCCACGTTTGCATTCAATCCATGTGGTCACATGGCGACTGAGAAAACTGTCAAGTAAGTGCGAGAGATGCAGAACCAATTCTGTTTTTTAAATACTGATATATGTCCCATTTTTTTTCTATTTGTCAGATATTGGGCAAATGTGGAAATACCGCATGGAACCAACGGCTTTCAGGCCGTTTGTCCATTCTGTGCGACACCGCTGGATGGCGCGACTGGTTATATTAAATTAATTTTCCAGGATAATTTAGATTAAATATGTATATGTATATGCACATCTTTATAGTAGATATGTATTTGTAGTAATTGAACAATGTCGAAGTTTGAAGCTGGCATTAAAACTAGGCTTTATTTATTATCATTATATAATTAATTACACATGTAATACGAATGAAATGCATGAATAAATGTATTTTAAAAACGAAAGTAAATGAAATATATGTATGTATTTTGTAAAAGTTAATTGCTTTAATTACTATATTACAAATGTTTAGTAATTATTTAAACGCAATCATTTGCAAACATCAATTACATGCAACAGAGCCCAAATTGCATGTCATACATAATTTTATGTTATTTTGTTTCCTATACATTTGTCTGTTGTATAAATTATTTCCAACAAACAACAAAGATGCAAATTGCATAATTAATTTTGATGACCATTGAAGTGTGCAGCAATAACTGAATGATTTATTTGATTTAATTGCACTGATTCAAGCTGCCAGCTGCCTAAACTGTGTATATGTAATTCTGTATAAACATAAGATTCAAACCTAATTTAAATATTACCAACCTTCAATTATGTTTTCCCATTCGCGCAGGAGACAAACAAAATCAATCAACAAAAAACCACACAAACATTTATGTATTTTTCTTTTACCAAATCTAGAGCTTACATACATACTTATTAAAACAAGAAATCACAATTAAGATTACGAAGACAGACTATTTTGCGTAACAATTGAAAGCAAATTCTAAAAATATGTACAGTTTAAAAACTTTGCCGAGATTTGAATTACTGAAACAATTTAACGCATTTATGAAAGAATTACATTGTCTCGTCCTTTCATATACATATAAATTAAATTTCTGCCTGTACGCATTATGCATTATTTTTATTACTATTACATTATATCATAACATTATTTGTATTATTATTTTGTATGCTAAAAGAAAAAAAGTTCAACAAAAAACACGCTGTGTTCATAAAAATGTTGCGACACGATTATGTTAACAATTACAACATTGCAAACAAACAAAAAAAAGTAAATAAATATAAACTGTAAAATAAAAATTTCTAGCGATACACATACAAATATACATACGCGAGTATATTTTCATTAAAGCGTGCAGTGCATAAAAACAAAATGTTCTTGTATTTGAAATTTCTAGCAATGCGCGGGAAACGCAACCAGGGCTACATTCGACAGCAGTGTTGAGAAATACGGCGGTTTCGATACATATAACAATCGAAATGCGTGGTGGTCTGCGCACATCACAAGTACCAATACGTACCCATCCACATTGAAATACAGCTTGCTGCATATCAACCCCAGATATCATATGTATTAATTAAGGTCGGGACGGCGCGAACGCCATTCCCGGCTACCAAAAATTACACGCACGAGTTATTCACATTAGGAATAATCGCAGAGGTCAACTCAGCCGAATGTGCAATGACCGAGCCTCACTCCGGAGGAACCGCCTTCGTGATCACGGTTAACCTCTACGCCAGGTAAGTATGCTTTTCTCGGCTCGGCGACTGGAATACCATGGCCGCGCTGTCAGAACCACTTGGGAATCACAAGCTCGTAATAGTACAAAGTGCTGCCGAAAGTATGCTGTACATTTTGAACATTGCCAGTGGTGGTGAGTTGACAGTCGCATGCAGAGCAAAATAAGGCAGCAGAAAGGCAAAGCAAAACCAACAATTTTTTTTGCCTGTTTAGGCTGCTGCTGATGCAAATTTCGGATTTGGTTGTCTCTTTTACTCGGTGTTCACGCAGATGTGAATAAACTCAATGAAAGACAAGAAATCTGCTGAGCTTAAAGAGAGAGAAAGAGAGAGCGATTTTTTATGCAATCAGTTCTCAGTCTTGTTGACTCCACTATGTATTGCCTGCTAAGTGGCCGGAAGCTAATCTATTGCTGACTTATGCAGTTAAAATTGTATTAATACGTAAATTGTGTTAATTTAAATGTAAGTGCACTGTTTAAAGTATCATAACATCGCTGAGTAGTTGTTTATATTGTGTTTTCTGCACAAATGAAAACGACAAAGTTCGAATTTCAATGTATTATTTGATGCATTTTTATCGTTGCTTTGCCTTTTATGATTAAATGATTAGTACATTCAAATGGAGAACAGATCACACTGTTTGCTATTAAACTGAATGAAGAATGCAAAATGCAAAAGAATCTAAATGCTTGTGTTTTTAGAAAGTTTATTCCACTTTTTGCTCAACTTACAATCTAAACTTTAGCGACAATTTCCAAATATTCGTACATAACTCGGTATCAGAAATGTCTGGCTATTTGATCGATTCTCGCTCCGCTTAGAACTTGAAGTACTTGGTGTAGTAGTCACGGAAGAAAGTGTAGTCGAATTGGCCATAGCTGGAGTATCCCTTGTACTTGTAGTAGGGCTCCATGGTGTCAACGTGATAGATGGAGACATCCTTGAAGTACATGTTCGGCACAAAGAATTCGTACTCATCGATCTCGCGATCGAAGGGATAACCGAATGGCAGATTATCGATGAAGCGAGCGCCGGATCCAATGCCGCAGGAATAGGTGTAGTCAAAGGTGGAGAACTGTTCGTGGGTGGTGGGTGCGCTGTATGGAACGACCATGAAGAACATCTGCATGGGCATGCCCTTCTTCCAGCCCATGGGCAGGATTAGGCGATCGGGGAAGCCGCAGTGAGCCTCACTGATGTCCAGAGGGAAATCGTATTTGCCATCAAAGGCCATCATCACGTAGTAGTAGAGTTCGGTGTAGCTTGTGCGATCCTTGACGGTCCAGTAGAAGTCGTTGGACTTGCGGGTGATCAGATTGCTGCCGGCCTTCAGTTCGTAGTAGAACTCATCCAATTCGACAAAGTTCATGCGGTTCTCTGCAAGGGAAATGACGCGGCCGAACTCATCGAATTTGGGTCCAATGAATGCACGGATGACAACCTTCTCGGCCTTGTCGGACTCCACGGTGTAGGTGTAGGTGAAGGGCTTGTGATTGAGACGCATCTGGCGAGCGTATAGAGACTTGTCCCAGATGAACTTGCCTTCGTGGAACACCATCTTCTCGTTCATCAGATTGGTCACATCGAAGTCAACCAGATCGAAGTAGGTGACCAGTTCGCTGACATCCACATGCTTGAGTGTGACTCCGTGCATCATCAGATTCTCCTTGCTGTATTGGGGCAGGTAGTGCATGAACTTGAAGTAGACCTGAACGATATTCTTGTAGAACATGTAGTACATGGGATCGCGCATCATTGTCTCGAAGTTGAGCATCACGTTGGGGTAGACCTCCATTTGGTTGATGTCGGCATCGGCGAAGTACATATGGGCGAACATGTACCAGAACTGGAAGAACATCTTGTCGAAGCTATCAAAGTTGCCCTGGAGCATATTGCCAATGTATTCAATGGATTCGGGCTTGCGCAGGTCGATGAATTCACCACTGGCGGTCTTGTAGTATCCCAGGTCAATAATGTCGTAGATGCGCGTCATGAAGCCAGTGATCCTGTCGACCATTTCGAAGTTGCCATAGGTCTCCATTTCGTAGTAGTTCTTACGGTAGCTGTAGCCAATGCCGTTGTAGTAGATCAACTGAGGATCGTAGCCCATCTCGATCTCGCTGTACCACGAGAACTCGGGAATCTCACCAAAGCCATGAGACAGACGCTCCATGTAGTAGCGGGAGAGCAGTTGGTGGACGGTGTAGAGCCACAGTTCTCCACGACGATCGTTCTTCAGGCCGAAGGTGGTGCCATCGAGGAAGAAGGAGTAGTCCAAGTTCAAGTAGTACCAGTATGCGTTCCAGCCCAAATCCTCAGTGAAGTAGGAAAGTTTAGATTCCTCGTTGTAGACATTAAGATCGCGACTGTAGTCGACGGGCATCCACCAGACCTTCAGATCCTTCATCATTTGCTGCCATTTGGTGTCCTGGTTGAACTCATAGATGTTCTCACGGAGAATGAACTTTTGCTCGCTGTACCAGTGCTCACCGAGACCCATCAGTTTCCACCACTGCCACATCTTCCAGTCCTTCATGTACATGTAGTCGCTGTTCTGGTACATGTTGTTATATTCGTTTCCCTTGAAGTAGACATCCATGTACTCCTTCTCGTACATGACCATCTTGCTCCACATCTCATAGTCGAACTTCTCGGCCTCGAACACAAATTTGCTGTTAAAGAAGAACTGTGGGAAGATCTCATAGATGGTGGGCAGCATCAGGCCATGGAAGTCTGGACGATGGATGACAGCCAGAGTCAAAGCATAGACGAACATGCCCTCGTTAACATGCATGCGAGCCCAGCACACGTTGTGGTAGAAGGTCTCCCAATCCTTGGCATAGTAGAAGAATTTGAACAGACCGGCTGCCTGCTTGCCATGAGACTTGACCAGCTCGCCGAAGAACTCGCCCTTGGGCAGCAGTGAGTGCGCCTTGAAGGCCTCAGCGAACTTCTTCATGTAGATGTCATAGTACTGTTTTGGGAATCAAATGCGAGATGCCTTAGAGAGAGGATACTTGAGGTGTATTGCGTTTTCACTTACTGAATAGTAGGACTCGTCAAAGTAGAAAGATGCGCCATCCTTGATGTACTCCTCGAACATAAGTGGATCCTCCACGCGGTAGCAAATCTCGAACAGAAACTTCTGTTTCAGTAGGAAGGCCTTGTCGGCGATCTTGACTTCGTGCGTCTGATGGAAACTGGCCGCAGCGACCACGCCCAAGCAGGCCAGCAATGCAATTGCGATTTTCATTTTGCAAAGTCCTCTTGCTCAACCACAGCTACCAATTCAACTGCTCCGGATTAGACACACAATTGGAGTCCAATGCCTAAAGACTGTTGCTTTTTCGGCAGCAAGTAAGCTGCTTATATACCCCAAAGTAATCGAACGCTGCTCCCAAATATCTGTCGCAGTCAGCGTCAAGGTAGCCAGGTTAAGGGTCATGGGGTCGTCGCCTGAGCTTATCTCAGGTGCTCGGAACATCTGTTGTTATTTGTCATCACGAGCGCAACGTGTCTTATCAATTACCGAGTTGCCATGAGATAATTGCAATTATATAAATAGAAATAGAACGCAACCACATCAAAAACAACAAGAATAAAGTCCGGGGTCTATTGAGATTTCAATAATTGAATGCACATTTGTTTTTCGATTTTATTTCTAGAATATGTTTTGTAGCAGTTTTGGAATTTGCATTCGTGAAGCTGCTTATTGACATCAATGTTTCAATTGCCTACCACTTAATTGTTAAGGGCTCGTCTGCTTCTGCTTCTGCTTGGGCTTCTGCTGAAGCAGATCTTGTTAATGTCGCATTATTTTTCATTATTTCCACTTGATGGATTTACAATATGTTTTGCATATTATTGTCTGACTCGTATTAACGCTTTTAAAATGGATTAGTTCTTGCATGCATATATACTTATGAATTTTAAGTGTTTACTTCTTATTTAATTAAGTTGGGAGATTTGAATGCAAGTTAATGAAAGATTTGGTTTGATATTTTTGCAGAAAAATGTTTGCTATCTAATTTTACTTAAGTACAGAAATGCAGCATAATTTATAATCGACATGAAAATTCATTTATATATATATATATATCGATATATATATATGTATGTATTGTATGTATTTATGTATTTGGATTATTCATTGCAATTCATAGGTATGTATATTGTATTTATGTATTTATATTTATGTAGTTTAATTCAATACAATACGAAAAATGTATTTATAAACTGGTGTGCTTGGACTCTTGTGCGCTTAGTTGCAAAAAAATCTATACAAATATTCAAATTGCCTTACAAAACTCAATCGAGCCCCAGGTCGTAAGCCTATACCTCTGTATATACGTAATTTTCAAATGTTGTTATAAAAATCTCTACTATTCCGATGGCTCTAAGTTGTGCCGATGATTTCTTTGTTTTGCTGTTCACATGTAGTTTAAATCATTTCTAGTTTAAAGAAAACACAATAGAAAACAAAAGACAAAGTTAACTGGCTTAAAGAAAGTCACACAACAGAAACTTAACAAATTGATGAGTACTTAAGAGTAATGTGTACTAAGTATTGTTCAAGAGCTTGAAAAATGCATCTTAATATGCTTTCGAATGTGTACGTCTTTATATTTAGTATATACAATTTATATATATTTGTATGTATGTATATAGTATATTTATTTTAGATATTCTTCTTTCTTTTCAATATATATCAAAACCTTGCCCAACTTGTGCGTACAACTACCAAAAGGTATAAAGTACAAACATTACTTAAATTTAATATTTTCTTATATTTGCCATTCAAAACAATTCGCAAGTGAGTTTTTTATAAGTAGTACAAAGTATCTTTAATTTGTGACATTTGATTATTGTCAGAAATATTAGTTGTATTTTTGTTTTTATTTTTGATTCATTTATTGTCTTACTATAGAAAACGGCAAAGAACAAAAGTTATGTATATAAATTTATTTATAAAAAGAAAAACATCAATTATGCAAAGAGTTCAAAAGTTACAAGAAAAACATTTGATAACAAAAAGTTGGAATCCCTTCTTACTCCTTAACATTCTCAATATATTATTGTTATTGTTATTGTTACATGAAGCACCACAGTAGTCAGTAGCAATAATAAAATAACTTGATTCCATTATTAAAGTATGTATTTATGTGTGTTTTTCTCTCTTAGTTTTTTTTTTTTTTTTTTTGTAGTACATTTAAAATGTGTAAATTTATTTATTGTATCGTGTTGCTCATCCGATTTACATAGATATATGCCTTTTATTGTCATATCTCGTTACCAATTTCTTATTACATAAATATTTGCCTTATTGTACAATAATATTTGAGCTCAAGTTTAGGCTCAACAAATTATTTTGTATTGTTTTGCGCACATTTATTTATTGTCATCGTGTCGCGTTTATTGTTTATTGTCGGTTTACATTTACATAGAACCGCATCTATATACATATGTATAGATATATATGTATTTATATCTATATATATATATATGTACAATGTATGTTTGTGTTTAATTAGTAGTTGTTGCTAGAAAAATTACAATGTCACTGTAAATTTAAATGTAAAATGTAAATGTATAAGTAAGTTTCGTATGTCTCATTTCATACACGGTAAAAAAGTAGAATTCCATACACGTAAATATACAAAGAGTTCTTGCTGCGCATTCCTAATCAACTGGCCAACAGCTGCAACTGCAGTCAGCACTCCTCACACACGCACACAATAGTTTCAACAGTTTTACATCTTAAAAATTATTATTATGAAGATATGTTTTTCAGATGATATTAGCCTGGTTGTTGTTGTTCTAATACAAATGTCTCCCTCTCTTCTTCTGTGTTCCAAGAATCTCCAACAAACAGCGCCTTGTGTACGAGTTGATATTTATGATGTGTGATATTTATATGTGTTATGTTATATGAAATTATAAATTCGTTTAGAAAACTTGTTAAAAAAGACTTCAACATGGCTTGGGATATGTAAAGTGTCTTGCAAGATATGCTCCAACAAACAAGTGCGTTATCCGTTGGAGATCTCGGAACATGCCCAAAACGTCAGTTTAACGACTATCTGACTATCAGGCAAGCAATCTAGACCGTCTTACAACCAGGCTAAAAACTGTCAACATCATGTAACAGAGCATCGAATAGAGTCCTAGACCAACAGATGCGGCACTTGCGCCGGCATCCACAACATTGATTCGCCAGCCCAGATTGTTGTGTGTGAAGCACTGCAATTGAAGTCGGGAGCATTAGCTAATTTTCCTAGTTAAGTGTTGGGTTATGTGACTCACCTGATAATAGAGTGTGTTGGGCGCATCCATTGGCACCGTCCAATTCATGTAGCCCGGTTCCCCATCCTCGCATTGGAAGATCAGCGTGTCCTTATATTCCTCGAAGGTCTCAATCTCTGACGAACGATCCACAGTGCGATGCTTCCATTCACAAAAGCGGCCCACTGGTGAAATGGTGAACAAGAAATGCAATCTTAAAACCCAGAAGTTAACTTAATGCTCCAATTGTGTGCCCATCTATTGGTTTTTACGGAGAACACGTCTCCGTTGATTTTTCAGATTTTTACTTTTTCTCAAAGTTGTGAAACAAATATCAATTTTATTGTTGTGCAAAGTTTTGAAATAAAGCCGAACGGGCGAAAATAAACTTTGTTGCCCAACAAGACCTTTATAAAACCAAGAATAGATAAAGCTGAACAACGCTTCAGACTAGAAAATATTGAGTAAAATATTTGATAAATCACAAGCTCTTTTGCACACAAAAGTTTAGCAATATCGCTTCGTCATCCAAAAAGGGAAGCTTTAGCTTTATTTAACACAATGGTTTAGGATGGTCGGTGATGGCTAGTTATACAATCCATAATAGATCTATATATATATATATGTATATGTATATATGTATATGTAAAACTCACCGGCCGTGGGTATGGCATTGCCATCTTCATCATATTCAACTCCCGCATAAGCCTTCTGCTTGCGCGCCTCCAGGCCAGTCTTTTGACCCAGACCGCCCTCCGGCGAATCCGTAATGTATATTGGATGATAACTGCCAGAAGATGCATATTGAGTGGTTGTTATGATTAGCACAAATATAGTTGTACGGCATACCTGGCCGGCTGGGAAGGATCGTTGCCGCCCTCGACTACGAACTCATAGGTCAAACCGCGCTCCACAGTTATTTCCGGTATGAGCAGATCATTGATGTACCAAGCAATGCCCCACGAAGGTACGCCAGTAATCGCCGTATAGCCACGCTTGCCACCTGTGGGTCCAATGCTGGCCCGGAACTTGTGTTCCCCAACAATCTTGCGCGTCGGCCACGCCTTGGGGCCGCTATCGTCCTTGACATCATACAGCGAGCTCTTGCACACATGGTCGTTCTGTAATTGGCCCCAACGTGAGATCAGCTCGTTGAGATTTGCTTTTACCGATTGTACTCACGCGCTCTGAGAAATTGATGCGTATGTCATCGGGATTGTGATCGCTGGTGGTGTGTGCGTGTGCATTGGCCTCCTTGCGTGCGTTCAGTGGTCCCACGGCGGCGATGATGGATACCTCGCGATCAATGGGAATGGGCATGTCATAGATGGCCTCATTGGTTTGCAACAGACGCTTATACCGAATGCTGGTGACACCGTTCTTCCGATCACCGCTGACTGCAGAGCGGAGAGAGAGAGAGAGAGATAGTATTATTTGTGAAAACAAACTTTTTAATTGTTCTCTACCCACCCACAATGACATCATTGCGTGCTCCGATCCGCTCATCGGGACATACACCACGCTGGCCATCGCACTGCGATAAATCGGAGATGAAATAGTCCTCGGCACGAAAAACGCGCGCGTTCGTATCGTAAAAAGCAACCACAACATCGGACTGTGCCATTTGGGGACGTCCATTGGCGCCGGACAGACCGAAGGCCATGTACTGATCCTCGGTGATGCGGCCGAACAGTTCGATCTGCAGATATTCACCCTGTAGCTCCCATTTGACCTGCAGCCGGTTGGGCAGGATCTCGCGGCAATTGGAGTAAACGGGCCGAGGTGTTGTTGTCGTCTGTAATGAACAGAGATTAGAGATAAGGTGGCAGGCGACCGCGTGGAAAATGCAGCATGCATGAGGCAGGGACTCTAGTACTTACGGGTGTATACCACCATGAAGGCTAATGCGGCGCATATCGGTTAAAGAGATATACAATTATGAGTTATGTGGGAATGAGCATATGGTTAAGTACAGGTGTTCGTGTGTATGTGTGTGTGTGTGTTTGTTAGTGTGTGCGTTTGTGAGTATTAATTGAAATGCAGCTTGTCGATTGAACTCCTTTGACGCTTACCGTGATTTTTGTTTGGCCCAACGCGGGCGGCACATCGAGGTCCTTGGGTATGAAAACATGTCCAAAGTTGTGCCTATATTCCACACACCACACGGCCAACCAGTCAATATCGTAGACGGTCAAGCTGCCAGGCAGTTGAATCTCAATATCCTCGCCCTGGTAGCCACGCAGCGGATCTAGCGAGCCAACTTCATTGGGCACCTAAAACAAATCATCATAACAATAATCATCATAATAAAATCGGCGGATAACTTTTGCCTATCTTTTTGGTATATTAATTTAATATATACCTTTCGATTAAGAGCAAAATGGTAATCATGCAAATTAATGGCAAGTGTAACGAATTTTCACGTTCATTTTTGATTGTAATTATTGGAAATTGTAGCCCAAAGTGATATGTATGTATTTTATGCACAGTGCAAAGTAGAAGAGTGTACTATATACATAGTTGATAACAAACAAACGTATATAGTATAATTGCATAGTAATTGTTTTCCTGAGAATAGTCAGAATTGGGAAATAAATAATATTTAAAATTGGTACCAACCTTAATGCCCATGATATTTGGCTCGCTGCCATTGCCCACCCAGAAATAGGCATCGGGTCCAGCGCCATCGTAATGCAGATTGGGTCTGTATAATCATAGTTGCATATATATATTATTTAATGTATATAAGTAAGTTAAACATTGTTTGATTTTGTGCATGTGCCTACATATAGAATGTTTTTGCGTCCAATACGCTAATGTTACTGGAGCGTAGTCCATGGGCCAGTCGCCTAAATTCTGGCAACACACGTGGCTTGGGCACATCTATGCCAGGTGGTATGAAAACCTCCCCAAAATCGACCTGCAATTGAAGAAAACGTAATTGAAACATTATACAGAAATCTGTGTATCCTAACAGAAATATCAATTAATAATATTTTAAGTTATAACAAGAATAATAATATTACTACAAATGGGTAAATCTTTATTTTTATAAATAAATAGAGTATTTGGCAGGTCGAAATACTTTTTTGCATGGCTCTCACTGTTGTTGTATACCAAAACATTTGTATATAGGATATACATACGTGCAGGCTAACGGGATTGTGAGGCCCCCCCAAAAAAAAGCATGCGCGCGCAGAACTCCATAAAACAACACACACACACACACAAACATACCCCCAATGTGGACTACTTGTGCTAGTGTGTGTGCTTGTGTTTGTCTCTGTGTGTGTGTGTGTGTGTGTGTGTGTGTGTGTGTGTCAGCCCCCAAGATATTTTTTGGCTGTCAGTCAATGGAAGCGGAGAAACAGAGAGCGTGCGTAACACAAACACACCCAAAACACACACAGACACACACACTCACAAATGTAACAGTAACAGCTCGACACCCTGTATAATTCTTCGCTGTGTGTGTGTGCGTGTGTGTGTGTGTGGGGGGGAAGAGTGCGTGCTTTTGGTTGTATTTGTGTATTTATATGTGTGTGTATATGCAACCACTTGAGTTAATCAAAAATGTCTGCTGTAATTTATTTTACTATGGCGGCCATCTTTGGCTGCCACAGCTCCACCCAACGCCCACTTCAAGCCCTACCCCAAGTCCACAACTCCCCTCTATAGCATATAATGTTCGCTGGGAGAGTTGTGATAACATTTTTGCAGTTAAATTTTGCAAAAAGTAAATGCATTTTTATTTGCTTAACTTAAACAAAAGTAATTTTCAACGTGTCCCGCGCGTAGCAGGCGGAGTTCAGTTTTCTGTGTATGTACTTCAAATTTGGCGGAGCTCAGCTCTCTTCGAAATGGGGTGCGGTCCGGCTTCGGTGGAGCTCTCGGATGCGCATTTGTCTATGTAGAAATGTAATTAAAAATCTAATAAAAAACAGACTAAGTCTAATGAAAACAAACTTTTCATAGCCATTTCTTATTACTATATTATATTTATAAGAATTTCTTTATAATTTTTAAGATGTTGCCGGCTGCCATGAATCGGCCCAACTTAATAATAAATGAAACCATTATTGAATATAAGATAGTATGCCAACATCTGACTGCCAAAGTGCTGCATACTTTTAGGCAGTTCGATTTAAATGCTATATTGGGGTTGTTCTCCAGGCAGATCGTTTAACTAAACATTTCTGTTTGCCTGTTATTTGAGTGGGGGAACAATACGAAAACTCGAAGAAAAAGATCTCATATGTGAAATATTGATATTTAATTGCATAGCATTGGTTAATAAGTATTTTTTATACTTTCAAGCAGTTCGATTTAAATGCTAAATTGAAAAGAAATATTTGCATACTGAAAATGTAGGGGGCCGAATTCTTCCTTCCTTCTTTATCGTCCAATAAAAAAGGCACTTGGGTTTTTTTGGTTTAACTTTATATTTATTTTTCACTTTAAAAGATTTTGCACTTGCACTTCTCTTGTTGGTTTATTCTTACATACTTTACATTAATTTTAACATTAATGTTATTGATAACAGCGCAGAGAGCGCTGTTAGGAGGCAGCAGTGCAAAAAAGAGACGCTGTTGATCGTAGGCTATGTTAAGCCCAAAAGAGAGCAGCTGATAAGGCCCGGCTTAACATAACCCACACAAACACATACTTTGAAGAGCGTGCATTTGAGGTTACTCTCCAGGCAGATCGTTTAACTAAACATTTCTGTTCGCCTGTTATTTGAGTTGAGGAACAATACGAAAACTCGAAGAAGAAGATTTCACATGTGAAATATTGATTTTTATTTGCATAGCATTGGTCAATTAGTATTATTCTACAGGTAGATCGTTTAACTAAACATTTCTGTTCGCCTGTTATTTGAGTGGGGAACAATACGAAAACTCGAAGAAAAAAGGGCTCACATGTGAAATATTAAAATTGTTGCATACTTTGAGGGGCGTGTATTTAAGGTTATTCTACAGGTAGATCGTTTAACTAAACATTTCTGTTCGCCTGTTACTTTGAGTGGGGGAACAATACGAAAACTCGAAGAAAAAGGGCTCACAAGTGAAATATTGAAATTGTTGCATACTTTGAGGGGCGGTTAGTTGAGGTTATTCTCCAGGTAGATCGTTCAACTAAACATTTCTGTTCGCCTGTTACTTTGAGTGGGGGAACAATACGAAAACTCGAAGAAAAAGGTCTCACATGGGAAATATTGATTTTTATTTGCATAGCATTGGTTAATTAGTATTAGTATACTTTTAGGCAGTTCGATTTAAATGCTAAATGTATTTCAGGTTACTCTCCAGGTAGATCGTTTAACTAAACATTTCTGTTCGCCTGTTATTTGAGTGGGGGAGCAATACGAATACGCAAAGGAAAAAGCGTTTTTATTTTCATAGCCATTTCTTATTACTATATTATATTTATAAGAATATACAAAGAGTAGTATCTGTTCTTATCAGCTTAACAGCTGATAGATCCTCCATCGGAGGACAACAAATGTTAAACTGATTTTTGGAAGTAGACGGAGTGCTAGGAGCTTGTTCCACCTCTGTCGCGGGTTGACCTGGTATTGCAGTACCGCCAGGATTCGGCCCAACTTAATAATAAATGAAACCATTATTAAATATAAGATTGAATGCGAACATCTGACTGCCAAAGTGTTGCATACTTTTAGGCAGTTCGATTTAAATGCTATATTCAAAAGAAATTGTTGCATTCTTTGAATGGCGTGCATTTGGGGTTATTCTCCAGGTGAATCGTTTAACTAAACATTTCTGTTCGCCTGTTACTTTCAGTGGGGGAACAATACGAAAACTCGAAGAAAAAAGGGATCGCATGTGAAATATAGAAATTGTTGCATGCTTTGAATGGCAAAAAAATGTCTTTCAATTTTCCATAAAATAGCATAATGCTAAAAAGCAAAAAAAAAGAAAAAAAAAAAACTTTAGCCGAAGTGCAGTTAAATTAAACAAAAATGTAATTACAAAATGGTTTTGGTCTTCACTAAATACACACATAAATCTGTTTGGAACGGCGCGTGCCGCTTTGAGCAACCAAGAAAATCAGGAGAGGCAGCAGACGCAACAAAATGGAAAGACTTACCGTAAAGCGTCTGCACCACACCGACAACCATCGAATGTCCTTAATCCTTTTGCCCATGGGTAAGCGCAGTATGATGTCCGTATTGTTGTGCGCCTGCAGAATGGGCGGATCACTGCGGGAGACATGACAAGAGAAAACATTATAGATATAGTATACATGGTGTGGGTGTGTTGTGTGTGTGTGCCTAATGCAGTATTTAAGTCCTTAAAAATCCCAAGAACTGCATCCATCCCATCCTATCCTATCCTCATACTTGTGTATCCATGTTCATTCAGTGTAAACGTCGCTTATTAAAAATCCCGCTGCTGCCGCTGCTCCTGTGTCCCTGTCGGACAGAAGGTCGTCAAGTCCTTTGGCCTCGAGGCCCAACTTCGATCCAACAGAGCACTGGTCAACAGAGCACGCCTCCAATTTGCACTGTCAATATTGACGAGTGCCTGTAGTGGCAATGTCATTAAAATTAAAGTGTAACCAGCCAGAAGATGACACAGTTTCAGCCATGGATAATATGTTGGCTTGTCTCTGAGCCTATTCGAAAATGTTTTCACTCCCCACCACCCTTGTAGTGACTGCAATGTTATCGCAACACAAACACAATCGCCAATTCATGCTTGTAATTTTAATATGCAAACGCAAAAATTGTATTTTTAAGTTGAATTTTAAAATAAAAAATTTAAACGACAAATGTTTAAGCAGCTGCAATAGCTGCATCGACATTAGCTATGTTGAATTAAGTTAAATATAGTGCTATAAGCGAAATACCATTATTTAAATGCTAAACGCAAACGATTTGGTGACCAAATTGGGTCGAAAGTGTTTTTTCCTCATCTAGATACATTTTAATTTTTATAAATAAATAATAAATGAGAGTATTCAGAAAATATTTTGACCATTAACTCATTTATATTATGTATTTTTCTTCAATTGTTTGGAGTTTATTTGATATAGTAAAATTGTGTTGCAGTGTATCACATTTTGAATGATGCATTCTTATTTTGGTTTTTTTTCTGCGCTTGCATAATTTTTGTTGGCTCTGACGAAGATTTATTGCTAATGCAACGATGCGTAGCGTGTCACACGCCTCCCCTACCACACCCCCTACATCCTGATAAGCGTATACGTAATGCTTGTACCTAGTCCAATAATACATATGTACGTATGTATTTGTACATAAGAATGAGCATTTGTGTGCAGCGATGCTATTCATGTGCACAGCTTTTTAAGTTCTGACAGTTGTGGAATTTCTGAATGTGAAGCTTATTAATGAAATTATAATGCAAATTTAATTATTCATAATCACTTTAAAATTCACCAATAAGAATAGAATTGTCACATAAAATCAGTTGGAATTTCAGACTAGGTACATATATAAAAATGACAACACATTGCAAACTGCAGGTTTCTTTATTCGTTTGCTCGTCTTTAAAAATAATATATATTGAAATATGGGTTTTTCCCCCCATGAACATTACTAACTATAGACTGGGACTAAATGAAAAAAATCGTCTTGCTTATATAAATATTTTGTTTGAGATCATTTTACTCAGATTATACATGTATTGAATATCAACTTTGTATGCTAAAAGTTTTTTCTCTCCAAGCTGCTGCAATTTGTACGATATTATTATAATTGTGAATTTTGGCACCCATTGCTGAGCATTTAATTTCTTAATTTCATGCATGAATGGAATTGGGGTTGAGTTTTTATATATATATATATATATACATATATATATATATGTATATTTGCTGCCCACTTTGGAATTTAAAAGTCAGCAAGCAGACTACAGTTTTGCCATCCTGAGTGAATTTTTCGCCGTCGTTAATATTTGCTTAAAACTCTTAAGATTGCAAGGCAAAAGTTTGCTCCAATGTTTACAAAGGGTATATTTAGTTGGGCATGCATCGATTTCAGCTTTCACAATTTTTTCTATACGCTTAATTATTTAATACTATGCAATTCCAACTATATATCTGCTTTACAAAAGCAGTTCTTTCTCCGAAATTGTGCTTCAGTTGATTAACAAAATATTGTGTACAATCGTAAAATGCTTAGCGCTTTTCACAGTGTTTAAACACTTTCAATAATCATAAACATCTTGAAGTCAAAGTACGCGTACGTCAATCCCAAAGGACATTGAGTTCTCCGATGATAATCAGAAGGCAAAATATATGTAAGTAATCAGCATTCGTCAACTGGCATAAAAAATTGAGGGTGTGTATTGTTTAGTACATTGTTAAGGGATGTGTGTGTGTGATGTGTATGTGTATGTGTCAGTCAGTCAAGCAGAACTGACTGTTGTGTAACAAGTGTCTGCTAGGCCACAAGCTACATTAGACATTGGACATGGCTAAGCACTTAATTTACACCCTTAAGAAAGGACGTTCTAGTTTTGCGGGTTGACCTTTAATAAGACCAAAATAAATTGAATGCTTCTGTGTCAACAGCAGCACAACGAATCTGTATCAGTGTCTGCATCTGTGTCTGTGTCTGTATCTGTATCTGTAAGATACATTCATTTTGATTTCGTCAGCCTGTCAGTCGATGTCCTCCTTCACTTTTCCACCCACTCGGATTGTTGTTTGCCTTTGAGTACGGTTTTCACATTGCAAATAAGTTTGTATGTTTTATGTTATATTTGATTTGATGAGCTTCTGCTGCTTGCTGTGTACGGGCTTGAGATTCAGATACATTGATGCACTCAGCACACAAATCCATAAGCATCTATCGATTTTCTTATTGTTGTTTGTTTCCGATGTTGTTACAGACGAGCACACAGACACACACACACACACACAGACAGTCTTCCTCCCAATTAGTTTGAAAGCCTGGCGAGTGTGCTGTCCTCTTCTTGTTTATTTGTCTACTGGCCTGCAGCAAATACTGAATCCAAAATCAGAAACCAAAACCCCAGCAGCAACAGCGACAGCGACAGCAGCAGAACAGTGCTAAAGTTCAGTGTGTCAATCACTATAGCCAGTTATTGACTTGGCTGCGTGCACAATTTCAGTTGGATATGACAACAACAACAACAACGAGGCTCAAACAACTTGTTGCGTTAGTCTATAAATTTGTAGCTCAATGCGTTTCTCTTTTGGTAGCTGACTGGCATTTTAGATTTGCTTGCCTCGCAAAAGTGCACAACAATTGCGCCTGGGCCAGAAACTAGGCAACAAAACGAGCCAACTCAGCAGAGAAATAACGCACGCCCAGCGACAAATGACAGAAACAGAGTAAAGCTCAATCAACCCACAAAAAAATGATAAATACATATAAATAAACGTATATATCACTCCATATACATACATGTATGTGCTGGTGCATAGCCATGTACTCTCAAAAATATACTGAATATTTAATTTTTGCGCCCCATCCAAGTCATCACCAGCAGCGCCAGATGAGTCCCGGACAACGACCACTCAATTAAATGTATATGAAAATATAAAATATGTTGTAAGGGCGGGCTTTGAAGCATGCTGCATTAGTCACGCAGCAAGGGGAAACTTGTACATATGGAAATATTACAGTCTAAGAGAATACCCTGTGTCTTGTTCCGTAACTCATGCCCAAAATCATTTTGAAACCAATATGAAAGAAGAAGAAAAAAGCACTCTTGATAAGTTGCAAGCGAAAAAAAAATGCAAAAATAATATTCTCATTTTCATGTTACACGATATTTCTATATGTGTTGCAAGATAGAAAAGCTTCATCTTAAAATTTTTGACAGAGAGAACGTTATATTAGATAGATGAACAGAACAGCTTGGAAACCAGTCAATATTAGAAAATGTACTTAAAAGAAATTTTTGATATGAATAATACAATTTGATGAATATAATATAACTTGGATGTTAGTCTCCATATAGACATAGATAGTTTCCTGACTCATAAAATGCTTTTCGGTTCATCTAATCTGAGAATTATATAATTTTTGCTGTGTGCATTAAACACTTTGGTCTTACGGCTGCAGGATATCTGCGGGAATTTCGACTTTTGAAAACGCAAACCGAAAAAGTGCCAGCAACAGGCGCAACTACTTGAGGCATCTGCCACTCATTGTGTTTGCTGTCGGAGCTGAACATTTTTGTTTTTTTTTTTTTGTCGCTTAATTGAGTTAAAGGCTGGCAACAGCAGGAGCAAAAAGGCTTTTCGCCTGTTGCGGCTGCGTTGTCAACGTTGATTAACACGAACACAATGAATGATGATGGGCTGTGAGAGTGGATGGCTGCCGCCTGCTCACTCATTAACTCACTTGACAATGGGCATGCTAAACTAAACTGGGAAAAAAACTTCGTTTTGCCACTTTGCATGCAACACATTTTAATGAGATCAGCATAAATCAGTATCAGCTACAGCATTGAGTTTGGGGATGGGTGGTGGATGGATGGTGTATATTGTTAACAGGAGTAGGTGGCCTTGTGCATTGTAAAGCGTTGCTGGAAATGCAAATGAGCAACAGACAACGGGACAACGGGGCAACGGGACAACGGGGCAACGGGACAACGGGACATCATCGTCATGGCAATGGGGCGTTAATCAGCACAGCGTTGCTGCCGCTTTCATGCTTCTCAAAAAATTCTAATTTAATTACTTATGCTCGATGCATCCATTGTGACACACACACACACACACACAGCACACACAGTGGGACAAAGCGAGCGTGAACATAAAGAGAAGTGAGCAGCGATGCTAGCAGCGACGTCAGCAGCCCTTCAGATAAACGCTGTGCCATATATACATATATAATTAAAGCTGATTGACGGGCGCTCAACGTTCAAGTCGCTAACGCTGTCAGCTGCCATTACAAAGGCTGGCTGGCTGGCACAGTTGCCACCCAGGTTTTGCCAATCAAGTGCATTTATCAATTAGTGGTGCCCAAAATGTACATGCACTTTATATGTCTATATGGAAATCAAGCTAAAATAAGCATCGAAATCATTAGACACAATAAATGCGCACAATTAGTTCGCCCAAATGTATGCTATGGTTAGCACTTTGCCGCAACGCCACATAATATCAGCAATCATTTGGGCCCACCTGCCAATCCGCGAACACGCCACACCCGGTGGAAGGTGCATCTGGCATGCGGCTTTTTGTGGCATGGGTAATGTGTGTGTGTGTGTCTGAAAGCGTAAAAGCGTGCAAGCGCTAGTGCGACGCTTCTCGTTCCGGGCAGCGACTCCAATCTGCCACCCCATATTTATATTCACGCGGCACTCACACACTCACACTCACACACACACATAGAGTATGAGGATGAGGCATGGCAGTGTTATACATTGAACTAATAAAGCTTGGCACGTGGCATCAACAATGAAACGCATTAAAGTCGATTACAATATGAAGCTGGCAATGGACTGGGGATGGAGATGTGTGTGGAGTGTGGGGTATGTGGGTGTGGGTGTGGGTACGGTATTTCCATTTCAAACTGGCATGGCTTGTCATACGTATATGAATATATGTCTGTGTGTGTGTGTGTGTGTGTACTTGTACATGTACACGTCATCAGGCAGCAACATCAACATGAAACAACTTTCGCAAAGGTCTTTCAAGCGAGAAACCGCGTGGCAAGTGCACGGGGCAAGGGAAAAAATCATGCATAAAATGTATCGGAAAAGCATTTCAAAGGCCGTTCAAAAAAAAAAAAGAAGCATTTTTGGATACAATCTAAACTTGAGCGTGCAGCGAGCTTGAAACTTATTTGAATCCAGTTAAAACAAAATCGCACACATTTGAAATTTTGTTGATTTATTGTCTTTCTGCTTTTGGTATATTTAAATAATCCATTCTTAAGCGATGTTCACATTCCAATGAACTGAAAAATCGTGAATATCGATAAGAGATTCCAAGCCTAGTTTATTTACCGAAACACTTTTGAAACAATCAGTAAATATAACTAAATATTATTAACCCGAAAAAATGAAGCTCATAAAGAGATTTTCTAGTTTAGGATTTTTTAACAAAGATAATATTGGTTTGACAGTTACTTTACTGGGACTCCAGCAGCACAGATTTAAAAATTATGATAAAAATAAGAATTTTACTTCTATGGAAAGTATTTGTTAGATTAGACCGTTGTTGTAAATGTTGTCCTAAAATAAAATAAATTAAATTTCTCATTTTAGCAAAAGAGTCCGTAATCTTTATAATAATTTTAAAAATACTTAACGATTGTTCCTATCGAATCTATATGTTGAAATATGCCAATGTTGAGAGTTTGGAAATGTTGCTGTAAGTTTGGTCCTTTAGTAAATATATCCAAAAATCACTCTTTACTTTCAGCACCTGTCAACAAAAATGAACTTCTTGTTACCTTTCACAACATTTTTTGCATATGTGTTGTTTGTTATTATTTTTTGGCAGATAAACGTGACATTTTTCCACTGAGCTGGCATTCAAAAAGATTCAATGGGGGGACACAAATCTTGGCAGGTCTTAAACATATCTCAGAGACATGACAAAATGTCAGTGACAAGTGGCCTGTGGCCGTGGCTGTGGCTCTGAATGTGGCACTCTAGCCCAACCTTGGCATGCGATTAGCGACTCGCAATGAGGCTTGGTTTAATGACAATGATCATGAAAATGATAAGGATAAGGATTAAAATGCGTTGCGAGTTGCAGTTGAATGCCTAATGCCTAATCAGTGAAATGACGTCAAATTGTGTGCGTTGCATGCAACGCGTCGAGACGCGATGGTAGCAGCTAGCTCAGCGCGACTTAGAGTGCTCAAGTGGCCGTCATGTGTGGACGTAGCTGAACAGGATGAGGCAGCGGCAGTGGCAGTTACAGGTGTAGGCGGAGGAGCAGGAGGTGGAGGAGCAACAGTAGGGAGAGATTAAGATGCCAGTTCACAAGAAAGCAAGGTAAATAAAATTCAGAGTAGTGCGGCTTAACCTTGTGCTGCTGACGACTTAAAGTAAATACAACTAGAATGTGCCAACAACTCACCCATCTCTCTATCTCATTCTAACTTTCTCTCTCTCTCTCTCTCACTCTGGTGAGGCTGTGGCTTTCATTGTTTGCTGTTGTTTGTGGGCTGTTCTGCCACCGCTGCCTGCTGTGCTTTACAATGCTGTGCCACACACAT
This sequence comes from Drosophila kokeensis, assembly GCA_035042145.1. NCBI lineage: Eukaryota > Metazoa > Arthropoda > Insecta > Diptera > Drosophilidae > Drosophila > Drosophila kokeensis. The sequence goes on along the minus strand of JAWNLT010000467.1, from coordinate 730,237 downwards.
ACATAGTAGCACAATATATACGTATGACCGCAGATCTAACGCAAAGAAATAAATGAGTTTTTCGCATTAGGAGGCAACGAAGCGACAACAGCAACAACACCAACAACAGCAACAACACCAACAACAGCAACAACACCAACAACACTAACAACAGCAACAACAATAAAGCATTAAACGAACGGAACGAAGGCGACTTCGCAAATGGCAGCCAAGATGAAAAATGTTTTTTAATTTTTAAAAGTGGTTTCATTGTCAAGCGTGCGTAACGTAAAATCTGCAAGGATACACGGCACGCACGCACACCCAAACACACACACACACACACACATGAACACTTCGAGTGTAAGGAAATGGGCCGTTGCGCTCGAGTAGCCGGCATCCAAAAATGCCGCCTAAGAAATTCAAGCAATATATATTTAATATAGAATTCGCAGTAGTAGTAGTAGTAATAGTAGTGGTACATACGGTCCTTTGTATTCCTCCGGATAGGGTATAATATAGCCATCGGGCGATGGTCTAGCCGTTTTGCCCACCCAGAAGAAGGCATCCGGTCCGGTGCCGTCGTAGGCAAAGGATTTAACAAACAGCGTTGACTCATCCACAGCATAAATGGAACCCTAGAATAGTGCAACATTTTAAAGTTTTTCCTTTGCTGGTTAAGCTGAAGCGAATCCATTGAGTTTGCCCACCTTGATGCCATGCGCAAAGTTCGTAAACTGTCCAATGTAGCGGCCAAAGTAGGGCTCCGGTGGTGCTCGTCCCGCAGCTGGAAAGAGAGGACGAAGACATAGACTACAGTTAGAAATAGAAATTTTATAATTCATCTAAAACTTTGGGAAAACCAACGAATCAACTTTCATGTTGCACCTATCAAAGGGAAAACAGGCCACAGTTGCCGCATTCATAATCCCAAGACTCTAGAAATATGCTGGCCAAAAACAAAGAGCGTCAGCTGCCTTACAAATTAATCCGCTTCGCCCAAAAAAAACTTTGTCACACAAAATGTGCACGATGCATAAAGTTTTGAGTTTCAGTATCAGTTAACTGTACAATTTGGTTCCCAGGACTCCATGATTTTTACCTCGACTGGCTAGCATTTGCTTTGTATAATGATGACTGCTTCTGAGGATGGGTATGAATATTATGCTGACGTTGATAATGCTGCTGCTGCTGATGATGATGATGATGATGATGATGATGATGATGATGATGATGATGATGATGATGATGGACTTGGCAGCTTTCAACTCTGTTTGCAATACTCTTGACAGGTCCTTGGGGAGTTGTTGCTACCCCGCTGTGACTTTGCCATGAAATTGATTGAAAACCATGAAATATATTGAAATTTGATGCTAAATTGAGGAGCAAGCGAACACATGCCCGGGGATATCTAACCAAACATTTGGAGCTGCATGCAAGCAATCTGCGCTTAAAAGCGGAAGCCAAAGCTAATTTGTAGTTGACTTCTAAATGACTCAAAAAGCTGCAATCTTTTATTTGAACAATCAGAAAACCTTGTATGCTTTTTGCCAGAACTGTATGTAGAAATAATCTTAGGGAGAACGGCAGAAGAAGTCTTTTAAATATTGGCCAAAAAATGACAACAAATATTTGCATACACAAATTGATTTAAATATTAAATATTATTCGTAAATTGATTGATTGAAATATTAAATATGATGCTGTATTAGCACATGCCCAGGGACATGTAAATTAATATTTACATAAGCAAATTTAATTAAATATTAAGCAGACAAAGCAAATAAAATTTCAAGTTGACACTTTAATTAAAATTAAACAGCCTTTGGAATAATAATTGGTAAAGCAAACTTGAATTCAACAAAATGAATTAGGTAAAATTTCAGTGTGAATCTTTCTTTGCTCGTTAGCAACTTGTAGTTGCAGCATGCTGCGGCACAGTCACTTATGCCACTTCATACTGGGCGCGCACAGGGGTAGCTGAACAAATGATGCCCGGGTATTTCCCAGAATGTCTCAATTGTATCGACGACAAAGGCAATGATGGCAGCCAAGGCGACGCCAATAGCAACACCAATACAAATAGCAAAAGAAGGTTAGGGCAGGGAGGGATGGCGGGTGGGAGGGGGGAAAAGGACGTGCGCTCAACGTAATATGCATTAAATCTACTAATGCGTGCATTAATCTCTGAAGATTTGGACCGGCCCGCAAACATGCAGCACGTGTCTCCCTGAAATATGCGTGCTCGAGGATATTTATACAAAGTGATGACGAGCATGTTGACGCTGATGTGGATGTGGATGTGGATGTGGACATGGATGTTGAAGTTGCCGATGCCCGATGAAATGCTCATGAAGAGCTGGCAACTGAGCCTAAGGCTGTCGTCCTCTAGCTGCTCTTGTTGTAGTTGTTAATAATGTTTTGGTGGCCGTTGCCAGCGGATGGGCATTGACAGTGGTGACAGGAGGCGAGTCAGTGGGCCGCATGCCAAGCAAATAAAAGTCCAATGGACATGTCTATCTTTCTGCCCGACTGGCGACGAGTGTTTGACTGCGGCTGCCTGCCGATATTTCTCTTCATTGAGTGCGATAAGGTTTGCCGCGGCAGATAAAGATCCTGTTGCCAGGCGGCAAGGAATGGCTTTCTATTTGGCTACTCGATTGAGACGGCGACGGTGTTGTGACCCACATTTCAAATGAAATTTAAAGCGAAACACAACAAATTTTAAGAGGGGATGTGTTTCTCTACTTTTTCTTTAAGCAATAAAAAAAGCTAATCGTTCTTAAGCGCAGTTAGTCCAGAATATTAAGGGCGCTGCAACCGGTATCTACTATAGCAATGGTCTTAAACATTTACATTTGTGTGCAGACAGCATAAGCCCTGTAAATTAACTGGTAACCAAGGGTATCAGCGAGCACCACTACTGAAAGGGCTGCTCTGCTGAATACGCACACCATCAATCCAGGTCCCCGTTCCTGGAAAATAATATTCAATGGCACTACTCACTCTCCCAAAAGGGTTGGCTCCGCGCATCATCCACACAAATCCGGGCACATCCCTGGTTGCACAAAAGTTATTCTCGGTCTGGTTGTAGTAATCATCAAAAGGACGACGACGAGTCAGTCAAGGCAATAACTACCAACGGAGAGAGTGAGTGATAAGAGCAACCTAAAAGCCGTAACCACTGGCAACCAACAAAAATTTCACGAAATTTAAGCCGATTTGAAGGCCTAAATACAATGTCAGCATCATTTGTACTGGGGAGAACACAACTAGCTCGTCTGCTGGCAAAGCTGCGGGACACAAGAGTATAGCCAAAAAATGTTATTAATATAGTAAATAGTGAATTTGGCGCATATTTAATTCTAGTTGAGTCAGATGTATTATTAAACGTCGGGACGGCGCGAACGCCATTCCCGGCTACCAAAAATTACGCGTACGAGTCATTCACATTAGGAATAATCGCAGAGGTCAACTCAGCCGGATGTGCAATGACCGAGCCTCACTCCGGAGGAACCGCCATCATGATCACGGTTAACCTCTAGGCCAGGTAAGTATGCTTTTCTCTGCTTGGCGACTGGAGTATCATGGCCGCGCTGTCAGAACCACTTGGGAATCACAAGTAGAAAATATCTTCAAGTGCGCTTGAAAGTAGGCAACACTCTAGCACAGGTAGTTATTTCACATTATATTTCAGAGAGATTTATTGCAATTAGCTCGAAGACAGGATAGGGCCAGGATAATGAGGTTATAAATGCCGCAGCGGTTGCTGCTTAATATAATCGTCAATGCTTGGTATTTATTCTATTTATTTACTCGTCGCTACATCAAAGGAACAAATGATAATTAAATTCGCACTAATCTGCCCGTAATTTATTTTATCACATGCCCATCTTCGACTTTGACGTCGTCATCAACATTATCGTCAACAGGGGTTCTGCTGCTGCTTCTGCTTCTGGTTCTGCTTCTGGTTCCGCATGCACGTCGCACACACAACGCACGAAATTCCAAATCAAATTTTCATTTACTTCCCCAAATAGACTCTCGCCAAGCAGGTTGCCCTTGCGCACCCCGCACCAAACAGTCCAAATGCCTGGGAAGCCGGCGGGTTCATTGGTTGGTTGGTCGCCCAACATCATTAAAGCTCGAAAATATTCCTCCCCCAGGAATGTTGTTGTCTATGCTGCGTACTCCCTTATATCACAAGGGATGCGTGCTGTATGCGTCTATGTGTGTTTGTGTGTGTGTGTGTTTATGTTTTGTGTATGTGTATGGATGGCAAATCGAATAAAATTTAGCTGACTCAATAAAAATCAAAAAGCGTTAATGCTAACGATATGACTTTAACCTGAAACCGAGTAAATTGTTGCTTGTGTCAAAGCCAAGCAAAAAAAAGGGGGTCGAGGATGGCATGAATTTTGGGCGGAAAGGCAGCAGGATACGGCAACTGGAAGCAATATTGCACCGTAATCTGACAGCGACAATTTTCGGACTTCTTTTCCTTTGCGTGAGGGGGGGCACGGTCTTTAAGACGACAACGCTGAAATAAATGATGATAAATAAATAGGAAAACGCGGAAAAGAAGGCTGGACTCGCCGTACGCCAACAAGGCAAAAGGAAAAGCGGCTAATGAATACAATCAAATGGAATCGGATGGGTTGGGTTTGGTTTGGTTTGGTTGGATTAGGGGCAGCATCTTTTCGGTGCCATTGATCGATGAATGGGGTAACTCAACTGTCGCCACGGCTGATTGTTGAAAGGCGTCTGGGCATTTATTTGAATTGCCATTTCGCTTCACTTACAGCAACAATCATTTACAGTCGCACAACTCTCAGTTCTCATTAATTATAAGCCCATAATTGTTTTAGGCTCAGACAGCTTATAGCCTACACTTGTTATGATACTTTTCACCTTCATCAGTATTTTGACCAACATTTTCGCTAACAATTTTAAGGCATGAAACGAAGCACAGCCAAAGTCAGACAGATACTTTCAAGGCACATATCACATTTTTCAAATTCAATCGAATAATACTACAATTAGTTAATTTTTTAATTAGCACTGGTCTTCCATCATATGAATTTCATTTTGGTCAAGATTTTTAAATATTCTTTAGCAGAAACTTTTGTGAGTGTTCCCACGAGAGAAACCGAGTTCGCATTGTTGTTTTCTGTATGAACTAGTTCTAATTCATAATATTTATTTTCAATTTATTATAAATATAAGGAATTTCGCTTTGTCAATACCAAAATGTACTGCTTTCATGATCCTTCAGTTCGCATAATTGCAACTGTCCTTTCCAAATGATAAGGATATTGAAAATTCAACATTCAAAATGTAAGAGATTTAATTTTTCATCAGTTTTAGATACAATAGTATTTAATCTTTGACACTCCAATGAAAATCATTTTTTTCCTTCGGGTCTTTTGTTTTCAATTGTTGCTTGGTAAGCCAACAATCGTGGAAGATTTGTTAGCGACACGCTACTGTGTCGCTCCCGCCCCCCACTTGCGCCAGAGAAGGGGGCGTTACCGCTCAGTGGGAAGTGAGCCCAACTCGCTGTTCGCATTTATATTTATTTCAATTTTATGACTTCATGCTGGCCAAGAAAACAAAAACAGAAAAACCAAACCACAAACGAAATGAAACTCAAATATGTACACAAAGTTTCAATGTGGTCGACGGGGAGTCGCTGCAGCAGCAGTTGGCTGGGTAGCTGGATACGTATATCGCACTGAGTACAGATTAGAAATTTAGCGCGGCAACATCACAAAGGGGGCGGAGGAGTGGTGCAACAGCTGAGCCGGGCACTAGTGAGACTGAGGGCAGGGGCGTGGCGCATTGACACCCACACAAAATGTTGCGCAGACATCGCTGTCTCAGTTCCGCATGCTGCAGCAGCAGCAGCAGCTTCGTTTGGTGGTGGTTTCTCCGTATGCAACCACAGCCACCGGCATGGAGCCTTTACGGCCAGCAACACTCGTAACAACAACCACAGGGACAAGAACAACAATAACAACGCGAATAAAACGGCAGGGATTGCTTCTTGCCTGGGAGCGCACGCTTCAGCTAATTTAATCTCTGCAAATTGCTCGACAATCTGCGCGGCATTAGAACTACACACGTGAAAAGTGATACACACTCTCTCCCTCTCTCTCTCTGCCTCTTTCTCTGCATTTTTCTCTCTCTCTCTCTCTCTCACTTAGCATTGCTCGCTTTGACTCCTGCTGTGTGTTTCTGGTGCGAATTAGATTAAATTGCAAGCTGCTTGGAAGCTTGTGCGCTTAGTTTAACGACCATCGCTTGCCAAACTCTGTTGACTGCAAATACGCGATAAGCTTGTCAGCACACTTGTCTCCAATTCGCAATCAAAGCTTGGCCATATCCCAAAATCATGTTAGCCAAATGATATCAACAGCACACATCAGTCTGCACTTCAACAACATGACTGCAGTCAATTGAAAAGCACTCAAACATGCAACACAGCTGCATCAAATACATATTTATTATTTATTATTATTACTTTTATTTATAATATTATCTGTTATAGCTCGAAAATTATAAGCAAACCTGCGCAGCTTATGTGCAGCCAATTAGCATTAAATATTGATGCACTGTGAAATGAATCGACTTTTTTGTATGACACGAAATGAATGAAATTATGTAACTATAGTTACAGCCAATTCATAAGCTGTAAATGTGTTGCAACTGGTTTTTTCTTTGTTGTAATGCAGACAGTCCAAGTAGTCGAGCAGAGCAAACACATTTTTGCTCTCAGCCTAAAGATATGCTTTCTATTCGAAAATGCTGTGAATCAATCTATGAATGGCTCAAATTTCATGCTGACTGCATATTCTTGATGCCTTCGAAGCTTATCACACAAATGTCAACTAGCAAATTAACAACAACCAATCATTTTTCTCTTGGTACTTCAATTGTAAAATCTTCTTAAATTGCTTTGGAGTATGCAAATAATACATAAGTTCACCGAAAAATATACTTAGTAGACGCAAATAAACTTTACTTTATTTGTACATTGACTTTTTTTAAAATTGATATTCAATTAACAGGTTTGAAGCAGACGTTCAAAATGTTTAATTTCAGTTTTTAACTAACACACACATTTTCCCATTGTTGTAGCTGGCTGACGTAACTTGGATTTGAAAGTGTTGTCCAATTAAACTCAAATACAAATTCAAGGATGACAACCATATCTCTCTAAAATTCAAAATAATCCATTTATAATAGTCGCACTCTGTCTGCCACCAAATGACACATCAATTGACAGACCTGCTCAAAACTGTCATTCAATATACTCAGCACGCATTGTGCGGTTTTGGCTCGGAGACCGCTTTGGCCTGAGCTCAATTGCGAACGCATTCGTAATGCTTTGAACGCACTTCAGTGCTTGGCCAGACACACTCTCACTTTGATACTCTTGCAAATGGTACTTCACTTTTGTCGTTCCACTAAGTAAAAGAGTCGCTCTGAGCAAGTTCGTCTAAAACGTCTAAAACCTTAACCTAACTTGAAATGTTTACTTTAAGTGAACAGATTACAATAAATAAATTTCCAATTAAATATTTTTTGTTTTGAGAAATCTAAGAAGTCGCTGAAAAGAGGAGCATTGATGAAGGTTAAAGTTGGGGAAGAATGAGGATTTATATAGTTACATATACACAAATTTGGAATGTTATTTCTCGCAACTCAAGTTGCTTTAATTTAATCGATAACTTTTCCCGTTTCACGAATATCGAAATCGATTACACATCTAAAACATACATTCAACTTCTGATCGATATTGACTTGGGTTCAGGGTATCTTCTAGCTGAGATCTCTCGTCGAGAGCATTCTTACTTGCTTTTTTGTCGATATTTGCCACTCATATTTGTGGCATGTTAATTAGCCGCCAAGACGAGCGGCTGCTTGCCAATGGAATTGAGTTCAACGACGACAACTACAAACCAGCAACAATAACAACAACAACACCAGCAACCGCAACAACGACTGCGCTTGTGCATTTCGTTTTTAATAGTTTGAGTTTTTTATGTAGTTGGCCTTTTTTTCGTTTTTTCGTTTTTTATTTTTTTCTCTCTGAAAAAGTCTTGTGTTACGTAACCGGCATGTGGGCTGCCGAGTCATTTATATTTTCTGTTTGCTCCACTCGCAGCAGCCAGCACTTGATGTGTAACTTTTAGGCCAAGTCTGCAGAAGGTGTGTGTGTGTGTATGGGAACTGTTGGCCAAGTATGAGAAGCCAGCGTCAACCGGTTTCCACATTACAACATTCGTTTCTTCTTTTTTTTCGGCAGTACGCTTAATAATGCCAGGCATTTACACTCCCAGCACGTCAGAGTCAGAGACAGCGATATGAATGATTTAGTTTGCTGCGGTTCATTGGCCTTTCTAATGTCTTATCGCAGTGTTTAGCATAATGCGAACTCTAATGCGAATGCGAAGAGTAATTCCTGGCCATAAATATTATTCGCTGCTCAAATATATTGCCAAAAACAAACAAATCGAAAATGTTGGCCATTAAATGCGTCTCATTATGTTGGCATATTGTAGAATGTTGGAATTTAAAGATAGATCTCGTTTCACTCATAAAACTTTAGAGCTACGCAATCAAAATCAAACCAAAAGCTGAATTTTAAGCCAAGCATTTCTCAATAATTAATAAATGCAGCTGCAAAGTCAATTCAAAGTAAAAAGGCTTAAACATGCCATATTTACAGATAAATCAGAGTTGTTAAAATAATTTGAATTGGTTAACAAATTTTGTATGATGCTTTTGAAAGATAGATTTGTTTTTTCATTAAACAACTCTTTAATATATATATTGCAACGTCTCTGTGCCAACTTTTGTGAAACTTTCCAATTGAATTCAATATGAGCTGACCATTTGCATAATTGTGTATGCAAATTCAGGCAGATAGCTGGAAATGCATTTATGTCGAACGCAATCGTAAATCTATGATTCAATGAGTTTCCAAACACATGGCAACGTTAAAAAGTTTTCTGTGTAAAAAAGTGTGGCTTTTATTATAATTTTTGTATTTTCCGCTGTTTGCTGCTGACCAATTGCGTGACCGAAGCGACGGTGTCAGCGGTTCAATGAACCAAAAGCCATTCTCTGCCCGCCTCTGTTGGCCAGGCTAATTATGATAATTAAGCGGCCAAAGCCATGTATTTTGTGTAATATGCAAAACAATAGCTATTCTTTGATTTAAAAAAAAAAACCGCATTTGTAAATTGTACACATAAATGCCAAATGCGCATAAGGCCAAGACACTAATCAAACAGCTAACGTTGGCAGTAGGTAGGTAAGAGGTGGATACATACAATAAATTATATTTTTGGATGATTGTCGCCCATTGTTGCCTTAATTAAGTGCCTGATGATTGTTGAGAGAGATCAGCAAGCATGCAATGTGTCTTTGTTTCACCAGATGAGTTTCGCTCATTAAGCCAAGTTACACGCAATTTGAAATGGTTGGTAAATGGCTTAATACAACTAGCGGCATATTTCAGCGCACTTGGCCTAAACTTATTGCCAGTCAAAATCACTTATGTGTGTAAATATAGGTATGTATGTTTGTACATGTGTATATATGTATGCATGCACACATATGTATATATAGTTACAATTTAATAAAGCCACATGATCGTGCACGGATTATTATCATTAGTCATTAGTCCCTGCAGAGAGTATAATAATTTTGTTGAGCTTGTTTGTAACGAATTAAAGTAGACGTCTCATCACAATATATATATATATTCCTGATCAGCATTAATGTTGATATAGCCATGTCTGTTCGCCTATACTAACACTAAACATGTAAACTCCGTCAGTTTTAAGGCTATCCTAATGAAATTGGGAGCAGATTCGCCTACCGGGAGCCAACCACATCGAAGTGCTATGTTATATGGCTGTCATAGGAACAATCGGTCGAATGATGTGTTCATGGATGAAAACATTTTTTGTTTAAAAAAAGGTGTCTAATCTTCTGACTGCTTTCGATAGCCTAGATAGTATAGATAGTTTAGATAGTATATTATATAATTGTCGTATAGAAAATGTGTGTTTCTATATTAAAACTATGAAAATGTATATAATTAATATTATTGGTTAAGTTACCGGTGTCCTGCTCTGTACTTAAGCATCCCATTTGTATATAATACAAATATCCGAATAAATGAAATATGTCATTGAAGTGACAACAAAATGCTTTAAAAATTAAATTGACAATAAAGTCATTCCAGGCTGATTGCACTACCTAAGCTTTGTCTGTTTCAAATAAATATTTTTATTTAAAGAAAACAAAAGAAATAAGTATAAATAGTTGAGCTATTAAACATTAAGTTAGTCAAATAACTAAAAAGATAAAAGTTAGAGTATATAGTTGTCGAGTAGTCTGATAAGCTAAAGCCTCTGATAATCAACCAAATGAGTTGTGTTTCGTTATTAATGATTGGGACATGGAATATAAGGAATGGATGATGATGGGAAGAGATGGTTGTTTTTTCTTTTGTTTAAAAAACAAAAACCGATCACTATTAAATCGAAATTTTATAGCTATGGAGATGACGCATCAGTTTCGCGAAGTGAAGAAATGTAATTACTTTTACTAAGACTCCAGCCCAGTTGAGATACAATTTTGTAGGAGTTCGCACTTGTCGAAATTCAATTGTGTTTCGGCCACAATTGAATGCGTAGCTAAGACCTTGTCCAAAAGCGACTACCAAATAAGCCGACTTGAGTTTGTCAATTTATTGGTAATGGTTTTTTGAATACATTTGCTTCAGGTGCTGAAGTCATATCTAAATTATCAACTAAGCGACAAATTTGCCGACTCACTTTTATTAAAAGAGAGTAAAAGTGTTCAATCACACCCACCCACACACACACATATCTACATATATATATTTTACCTTATTGATGTGCTACACTCACCTTGACAGACGAGGCAATTGAGCAGAATTGCAACAGCAACAACGACAACTAACTGTGACCATGAGCTGATTAATCCTTTTGCTGCTGCTGCTGCTGTTGTTGTTGTTGTTGTTGTTGTTGTTATCCTCGTTCTTCTCATGCTTGCAGTTGCCATTGTTGCTGCTGCTGTTGCTGTTGATGCTTCTGTTTGTCCCTGACGACGCGTTTTTCTCCGCATTGACGGCGTTTCCATGGCCAAAAATATTGTTGCCACTTTGCGTTTCACGCAACGACCGAAAATCCACACGAAATTATTTCTGGGAACTTGTCTACTGATGCTATTGTTGTTCTTGTTGTTGTTGTTGTTTGGCTTGGACTTGCGCTTGCGTGGGTGTTCCTTGGACAACAACAAAATAGTCGATTAGCAGGTGTTTTGGGGGGGGGGGGCTTTCAGGTTGGGGGTCTGAATTTCAGGTGGGCTGCTGCTGTCTCTGCCTTAGACTTTAAATCAGTTTCTGCGAACTGATTTATTTTTTTTATTTTTTTTTTTGGTGGGTGTCTTCTAGTTGTTGTTGTCAAGTTGGCGGCAAATTGTTGTTTTTATTGCAGTTATTGTTGTTGTATTTTTTGCTTGTTTTCCGTTCTAATTCAAGGTCTCACATCGTATTATGCAGGCTCCATTATACACACACACACACACACACGCAGGGAGGTCGTGGTATTGGTGTTTTCTGGTGTGCTGCCTTTGTGTGTTGGTGTCGTCAGCTCTCTGCTTTTATTGTAGTATTGGTATTTGTAAGTTGGTCTACAAAATGGCGAAGGTTTCTACTATGTTTTCCTTTTATTTTATTCGTTTGCGTTTTACTGCGACTGTATAATTGTTTTTTTTTCTTCTTTATATTTTAATAATTGTATTTACTATCTACATAAGTATTAATTGAATTTTTTATTAATTTTTGTTTTTTTTTTATATTTTTCGCTTATTAATTTCTTATAGAAATTATCTAAGTTATTGCACAAATTTCACTTTGTTGTTATTGTAGTTGGCTTAGTTGTAAATTTATGTTGAAATTATTGTCGATTTCACGTATGATATTTAAGTATTTAAATTAAATTTATAAAATTTAAATAAAAGGTTTTTATTTTGGGCTATGCCCATTGCTATAGATGCGTTTTCAACGTATCCCACTTTTAATCAGTTATTATCATTGCACACTTTATTTTTAACTTCTTAGTAAATAAATCAAAGTTCGTTAAAAGTTGTAAATAAATTTCGTTTCGTTTTTTTTATTTTTCGATTAATATTGCATATATGTATATATATTTGTCAACGCCAAATGTATGTGTGGAGGAGAATGAAACGGAAAAAAGCGTTTTAAACGCCGCGGCTCGCAAAACGCGCGTCAGGAACAAGCTTCGGCCTCAGACTGAGTGCCGCGCAAATTCCAATAGGAAGCGTCCGTCGTAGTATGTTTGGCTTCAGCGTGCGGTATTTTTATCGCCCTTTTGCAGTCTTAGTATTTTTATACACTCTACAAAATTAGAGCACATTTATTACATCCTTTGGATTGGAACATCATGTTTTTTACGTTCAATTATGTGGTTCACTCTCTGTTGACAATTTTGCTTTTCGTTTTTCTAAATTAAGCAAAAGTCAGTTACAAATATGAGAGTTAACCAGCAAGTCGAATTTGGTCACACTTATAATTAAAGCGCTGCATGGCATTTTGTATAGATGGCGCCAAAAACAGCGGTTACATTCAAAAAATACATGATTCATAATTCATTTGACTTTGCCGCTTCAATTGCTAAAGAAGCGTTATAAAACATGCAAGGGCTTACAGTGAATTACCCACAAAGTTTGCATACGTGTTTGCTTGTGTGTGTATGTGTGGATGCGGTTTCTGTTGGATACTTTCTCAACTTAAAACATTTTCATTTGCATTTGCGGTCAGAATCCCTTTGCCCTGGCATTGGTCAGAAAATAAGCTTTTTACCTGACATTTACTGTTGTTGTTGGTGTTCTTGTACATTTCTGTGGATTGTTAAGACCTAAAGTCAAACGTACAACACAATACCTATTTATTTACCTATGAAACATGAGGAGGAAAAGAGAAGTCAAAAGAGAGAAAGTCTGATATTTCAAATACAAATTAACTCAATCAAATATTTACTTCAATTTTTTTACTGACACTGATTTTGTCGTTCAAATGTGGAAACATAAAGTTGAATGGTGCTCAGGAAAGCATGAGATTAAAATAAAATAATTAAATATACGTAATTTAACTGACAAAAATTATCTACAATGTGACAAGAAAAGCTGCCAAGATTTACGATGAAACAGGAAAGACTAACGTATGTAAATAGATATGCAAGTGTGTGTGTATGCCTGTATGCATGCATGTGTGGGTATATGTATAGACATTGTACATTCAACATACATACACACATACATATACAACATAGGGGTCAGAGCAGTCCAGCAAAATGGCGCTTCTGACGGCAACCGCATATCCGGCCAAAATGGGAAGAAAATCAACTTTTTACTACAACTTTCCCAAGATTTGGGCGCGTAAACAGTGCAAGCTTTCCAGCTTCAAGGCCATACAGGGTGCTCGTCAAATGCTTAGCAATTGGAAGCAACAACTGCAGAGCGCATGTGCGCTCAATGCAAATAATAAGCTAAGCCATAAACCGTAGATATATCTACAAACTACAATTAATATGTTGTACCAATTGTAAATGGCTGTAATTCTACACACCGGCTTACCTCATGGCGAAATAATATTTGAACAACATGCCACTTTTTAATACAGCGAATGCTGCAATTAAAATTAAAATAGAAGTTCTGTAAATTGCTCGTTTTTTATTTTTCAACGGCATTAGTTAACAACAAATAGTATTAAACAATTTTTTGCGCCATCTATCGAACTACATGCAAGCTAAATGTGTTTGGCGTGCTACAGCAGTTAGCTTTCATCGTGCCCTTAGGACCTGCGCAAAGTCCAATACGTGAGAGGGAGATACCTGCATTTAACCAACACTATGTGACCGTATGCTCAATATCGATTTGTATGCATCTACTTGTACGAACATTAGGTTCTATTCATGAATTCACTCGCAAATTTATTTATATATATATAAATGTATAATAGAATATATGTATTGGATAAATAAATATCGATTATTTCTATATATGAACCAATTCTTTCGATTACAACTCTGCTCTGTTACGGTTCTGTAAAAACTCTTTAAGCCAACTGACAGTTTTTAAATGTGTGCTGCATTTGTTGATTTATACGAATTTGAAAAAATATGCTTGTTATAATTAAACTAGTATTTAAAAGTTTTTAGTAAATTTATTTTATCGAGCAACGGCATTATTGTGTGGTGAATATATTGCTCACTGTTAACAACAGTTTAGTGTTAGCCATTCGGTGACAGAAACATATGTTAGGCGAACGATATCGACGTCGATAACATTCGTTAGTGAAGTTGTCGAGAGCGGACGTGTTTCTGCAGCGTTTATACATTTACAAAATTGTTTGTAATAGGAATATATACAGATTATACAAAACTGTAAACAAAAGCGAAAAACAAACAATGAACTAATGTAAAGATACACCGCGAGTATTCAATAAGCGTGTTCCCCACGTGGAACCCCATTTTTTTCGTTTCCTCATTTTATGATGTGTGCCTGTATGTAAGCAGCTTTTGCTTTGGGCGGCGAGTAAGTACCACAAACACAGACCAACCAACCAGCCGACCGACAGACAGACGACAGTCGCCGAGTAGCAGCGGCAACAAACACACACAAAAAAAAACAACAAGCAACGCCTCGGCGACGGCAGAGTGAGAAGGAAAACAAAAAATATATATATATACAAAAAAGAAAACGGACAAAATTCAATCGAGAACAATATAGCAAGCTTTGCCCATCAATTCCTGGAATTGACCAAATTTGTAAATGCAAAATTAAAGCTAACTTTATTTTGTTTCTTTTAATTATAGAAAAAATTTCCGTGAAATTTTAGCAGTACTTAAATATATCCAATATTTTGAACGTATATGTGTGCGTTTTCGTCTTTCGTCTAATTTAATGTCGGTGTGCGTTAACATTTGCATTCGTTAATTATACATGCGAGAAATTAACAATTTACCAAAATCAAAATACCCGGCTGCAAAAGAAGAAAACGGAAAGGAAAATAGAAAAAGAAAAGAGATTTTTTGCAAATTGACCAATTGCATTTCGGCAACTTGCAAATTTATTATAAACAAGAGAGCAGCGAAGAAATCACCAGGAAAGATTCTTCTATTATAAATTTGAGTATTCAGACAAGTTGAGAGGAATAAAGAAACGCGCGTCACTTTGTTTTGTGCCCTCGTCGTGGGGCAACAACCAACAACTGCAGGAACAATAACAAAAGCAACAACGAAGAAGTCAAGAACAAGCAGACACAGCAGATACAGCAGCAACATCACCGTAAACCCAAGCGGGTGTGCGGAACTAAAAAGCGCAGGCAGCGGTAAGTTTATCCTCCCCCCTCCTCTTCCCCTTTGTATAAATAGCAGTTTAAGTAGAATATTATGCTTTTAATAATAGTTTTCACACGCGCTATCGCTTTTCCAACTTCTGCCTGCATTTTTTTTTGTTGTTTTTATTATTGTGAAATCTACAAGCGGCCATGACAACAACAACAACAAAAAACAATCTTTTTGAACAGAACCCACACACAAAGAGAGGCGAGACAAGAGACCACAACTGGTTTTGTTTACAAACAAGTAGCAAGTGCGAAAATTTTCTCAAACGTGTTTTCGTTTCGCTTTTTCTTTCTGCTCTGCCGTCTGCTGGCATGCAGTAAAAATGTTTTAATCAAAAAAATAAATATTGGAAACTGGTTTTTCCCCCAAACTCTCTGTGAAGAAGATGATCCTACACTGTGAATGTGGGCCGAGAGAATGTGGCAGCTTCTTCTCTGCTTGGCTATCTGCTTCGCTGCTTGCTTCTCCCACACTCAGAAAGCGGCTCTTGCTGACTAAGAGCGCCACCTGTTGTTGTGTGTCATCCAGCAGTTTTCGTTTTCTTTTGTACTCGCGACAAGTATTCCATTTGTTTTTTTTTTTTTTTTCATTGTACAGTGTGCTATTTGTGATAAAAACTGACGATAAGTAAAATAAGTAAGTGAGCCATCCTCAACAGTTGTCTCGGTGTACGTATTTCACACGCCCCATACGTGACATCATGCCAATTCATGAGCTCAATTAAAAGCGAGAGAGAGTCAAAAACCAAATACTCACATTCCGTTTGGAAAGCTTAGAGCATAGAGATTATACAAATGCATATTGCACTGTTTCTAATTTCGATTTCATTGGAAATTCACAAAAGTGGAATTGATTGCTATTCTTATTTTTTCTTACTAAAATATTGACAGACATTTGAGTAGGCCTGCGCTTAAATAAATAAATGTAATTTATAAATTGAGCTGCAATGTGTGTTGATATGTATAGTTGTGTCACTTGGTCTTTGTTTAACCTTTAAAAATGAATGTAGCAGTGATCTCTCGATAGTTGGAACGCTTACTTAAGAATCGCAAATATGCATATTTTAATAATTTCAATTACTTTTCCAAAAATTAAGGGCTCATTACTTTCAAATATGAATAAACTATGAATTTTGTATTCGCTTAAGCAACTGCGTTCCAATTTTCGAGTAACACGTAGCCTTCTTAATTCAGTTGGTCTATTGGCAAAAGATTAAATGTATTTAGCTTTTTAGATTTTTAAGCTATTAACGCCGTAATAATTTGCATGCGCTTCTTTGCTAATTATCGCACGATCATTCACCGCATTCAATGGCCCATGGCTTCTACTTTAATGCGTTTCATTTTCCCCATTTTCATCTTACTAACAATAAAATTTTTGTACATTTCGTTCTGTTCCACGACGCCAACGATATTTGTGGCCCTGCCTCCACAAAATGCTCTCTCTCTCTTTCCCACTTTTTTCCTTACTCTCTGTGTGTGCGTGCGTGTGCGGTCGTGTGTATGTGTGTGCGCTCGTGTGTTCAGATCCTACGAAGGTCCTCCTATGTTCATTTCAACGGGAGGGGGTGGGAAGGGAAAAAAGCCACAGTCAACACACCAGCAGAACCACAACCGCCAGTCCCAGCACCATCAGACGCCACACGCGCTCCCGCATCCGCATCCGCACCATCATCACCCAGCAGCAAACCAGCAACAGCAGCCGCCCCACCAACAGCTGCAACAGCAACAGCCGCCGCACATCTCTCATCTGCATCAGCAGCAGCAGGATCAGCAACAGCAGCCGCCGCCACCACCGCCAACGCACGCGGTATTTGTGCCGCAACCGGGCAGCGTCTCCAATCTTGGCAGTCTCCATCACCATCCTCACCAGCACCACCCCCTACCACAACAGCAGCAGTTGCAATTGCAGCTGCAGCAACAGCAGCATCAGCAACAGCTGCAACAGCAACAGTTGCAACAGCAGCACCACCAGCAACAGCTGCAACAGCAACATCATCTGCAACAGCAGCAGCAGCAACATCATCTGCAACAGCAACCTATAATCTTCTATCAGCCGCCTCCGCAATTGGCATACGCCAATCACGGCCAACACTCGTCCAGTAGCAGCAGCAATGGCAGCACAGGCGGTGCCGCTCTACAATTGAGCGGCACCGCCAGCAACACCTCGCTGGGACATGCTGGACATGGCCATAAGCAGCATCATCACAGTCACAGTCAAGGACATGGCCATGCGAATGGTAGCAGCGGCAGCAGCACCAGTTTGGTGCATGCCTTGAGCAGCTCGGCGCTGGCTTCACATTTCTCGCAATCAGCTGGCCTGATCGCGCCGCCCGCCGGCAATGCTGGCGGGCCCGGCACCGCATACATCTCGACCGCGTATTTGCCCTTCAATCATCCCGGACAGCTGATTAACGCGCAGCCAGTGGCATTTGCACCGAATGCCGCTGTGGCAACACCAGCTGCCGCCAGCTTTTATGCAACGGCTGCAGCGGCGCAGCAGCACCAAAAGCAACAACAGCAACAGATGGCATCTGCTCAGCAGCAGCATGGAATTGGCGTCAGTCCCGCACCAAGTCCGGCACTAGCACAGCCCATTGCCTACTATCACGCAACGTTGCCGCCACAACCTCCGCCGCTAAATAACAACAACAACAACAACAGCGGCAACAAGAACAAATCGACGCCAGGCGGCGGTGCTGGCAATGGCGGCCATCGTGGCAGCATGCGCGGAGCCGGGCAGCGTTCAACGCCACCCCAACAGCAGCCGAGCTACTTTCCCGCCTATGCGGTGCCGACAGCAACGCCCCCCCAGCGACCAACATCGCGCAACTCGCCACTGAACGGAACACCAGCGTATCACATGCCCCCGGCATATTGTCCCAGCATACCCATTGTGCCGCCGCAGAGCCTGGCAACGGCGCCCATGATAGCTGCCACCGGTATGGCGCCACCGCAGCCGACTGCGTCGACGGGCTTGCACACGTATGCGCCGCACTTGCAGAGCACCAGTGCCACAGCCGTGGGCGCGACGGTGCCAGGTGGCGTTGCTGGCGCCTATTCGACTACGTCACTGAGTGCACTGCAGCAGATGGCCGGTGGTTGTGAGAAGTTGAAGGAGCGTCCTCATGCCATACCCATCATACATCCGGATACCAAGGAGAATGTCCTCGATCCCAATTCATCGGTGTTCATCAACAAGGACTCGAACTGCACACTCATGTCGAGCACGGGCAGCGAGTGCAGCCTGCCGCGCCACCAACTGACTGCCGATCCGGATGCAAGCTCACTAACTGCTCTAATACTAGCCGGCAACATGGTCGATCATCAAATGCAAACGGAAAAAGCTTCGCAGCCCGTGGACGACAGTCATGAAATCGATGCATCTGCATCGGAATCTGCGACTAAATTAACCGACGAGGACAAAGTCAGTGTCATTGTCAAGGATATACTCGCCAACGCGGGCAATCCAGATGAACATCTCAGCTTTTGGCAGTGCAACGACGGTAAGTTAAATGGCTAGACTTAACCATACAAATTATCCTTAAAGAAAATCGAATCTTTTGATCTGGTTAGTTAGTGCATACATAGTTTAAATTAACTATAAATAATCGTCAATAGTTATTTATAATTTTTATGGATAATCCCATTTAAACCGAGGGCTCTTTCACTCAAATATATTTTAAAGAGTTCCCTTATTATTTTTGTATTTGTACGTGTAAATTGCACTAATAGAAAGTTATCTTCTTATCTCAATTATTTGTAGTGGACAATTCCTCGGAGAATGCAGCCGAGTTACCTTGTGTTGTTGACAAGGAGCCTATTATTGATGAATTGCCGCCCACAAGTTGCAGCAACACAGATGGGGCAGTGCTGTTCTCTGAGCCGCTGACGAGCAAGAAACAGCGTCCCAAGTCGGCCAACAAGCAAAGTTAGTGTTGTGCACAAATAATCCCTTTAAACTATTGTTGTATTTAACTGTGACAACTGTATTATAGGCACCGCCACGCCCATATCGATAGCAAATGCTGTTGCCGAGGCAGCCACTAGCAGCAGCAGCAGCAAGACTCTTTGCACACTAGGCATCAAACAGACGACGACATTACCGCCGCCCCAGCAACAACAGAAACCGCTTCTGCCGACGCCAACAACAACGACAACAACAGCGATAAACGCTCGCTTGGCAACTGATACGGGCCCAGCGAGTCCCATAAAAGCGCCACAGCCAAAAATCACAATTCAACAGACTCAGCTAGCCCATCCGCCGCAGCAGCTACAGCTTTCACAACCACAGCAGCAAGGGAAATATGAGCTGCCTTCGAGTTCGTCGTCGGCTGCGTCGACGCCTACGCATCAGCAAAATTTGCCACAGATGCAGATACAACCTGCAAAGCAGCAAACTGGTCGCGTCAAACCCACAGCACCAAGTCCACGCTCAGGGCCAGGCCTGGGTGCACGCCCCGGCACGAGCACAGCTCAGCAAGTGGCTGTTGCAAGTGTAGTTATGCCTGCAGCGGCTGTGCCGCCCAGCAAGAAGACTCAGCGCAAGGCGCAGAAGCGCAAGGAGCAGGAAAAGAAGAAACAGAAAGCGTCGGGCAACACCACTACAACCACGACAGCAGCAACTACAGCAGCAGCAGCAGCTGTTAGTAATGTGACCAACAATAATAATAATAATAGCAACAGCAACAGCAGCGCCACAACCAGCTTAAAGAGCAACAGCAACAACAATAATAATAGTGCAAGTGGCGCTGAGACCATAATCACTTATGTGACAACAACTAAAACGACAGCCGCTGTCGCATCCGCAACGCTGGTGGACAAAGCGGCGCCAACGACGACTGATATGCTTAGTGCAACTAGTAATAATTCTAGCTTAAGTTTTAGTCTAAGAGACAAGCAACCCAAAGATGTGCAGAAGCAGCTGGCAAGCAGCATCAAAACCGATGCGATTGATGCAGCGACTGCTAGTGACCAACTCAGATGTAAGTACACAACACACAGTTCTGATGCGTAATTGATGTGTAACTAAATCCTTTTTGAATTTACATCATTTTTCAGATGGCCAGCAGAGGGATAACGATATGTGTGATATGGACGCCCAGGTGGTGGATGTGGACAAGCATGTGGCCAACAAGGACATTGTGGCCAAGTTTCTGCAAAAGGATGTAACGAACGCCAATGCGCCCAGCCAAGCGGCGGAGGCACAGCTTGAATTCCTCAATAGCAGCAGCTCCATATGTGAGGATGAGTACTTGATAAGTGGCGCTGGCGTTGCCGAAAAGTCGACGAAAAGCAAAGCGGACGCCGCTGAACTTGGCGTTCATCAAATTCAAATCAACAAATCCCAAAATGAGGGCAATTTGAGCGAACTGAAATTTGGTGACTTCGTTGAGGAAGCGACGCCAGATAATTCCAGTTTTATATGCAGCTCCACCTGGTCGAACTCACAACCAGCAGCTAATGTGAAAATCTCGCAGACCACTTTGTCCGATGACTATGTGGTCTGTGCCCCAGAGGACAGCACACCCAAGATTGAGCTGCCCATCAAGAAGGTCTCTGGATCTGTTGGGAATCAGTCAGTTAAATCAGCCGAATCCAATACTAAGCTGATAGGCGGCAGCAAAAGGATAGCAGGCACATTGATCATAAGCCGAAATGGCGACAAAATCCTAAGATACACCCTGGAGGAGCTGCGCGAGATATCGAAGCTGAGCCTGTCCAGGAAGCCGCCGTTGGTGCCCTGTCAGAAGGGTGATTGCATCTCGCAGCTGTTCGTCTCGCGACAGTCGCAACAGGTGCAGCAGCAGCAGCACCATCACGGCCACAATCAGTATGGTCAGCAATTTCAGCACACGCACGAATCGATGGATTACGGTTCGGGGAAGCGTGGACGCGGTCATGGCCATAACCAGATCAAGAAACATCACGATGGACACCAGACGGCGATGGGCGGTGGCATAATGAGTGCCATCAGTTCCGGGCCCGGCGGCGGCATGGGTAGCTCCAATCAGCGGCACATGGACATAATACGTGTACAGTTATCGCTCAAGGAAGAGATTAAGCTATCGGAATGCAAGAATGCCTGGCAGCCGGAGACGATGCGCCGCATGTCCTCGTTCAGCACAACGGAAGCCGATCCCGACGATGACATGGATGTGGTGCTGAAGAAAGTCCGTGGCATACTCAACAAGCTGACGCCGGACAACTTTGAGGTGCTACTCAAGGAGATGTCCAGTATCAAGATGGACACTCAGGCCAAAATGACCAATGTAAGTAATAGCATAGCAACATTTTAGCCATGCTCCTCACTAACTCCGTTCCGATGGTTTCTGAACAGGTTATGCTGCTCATATTTGAGAAGACCATCAGTGAGCCGAACTTTGCGCCCACCTATGCGCGCTTCTGCAAGGTGCTGTTCCACGAGATCAAGGCAGAGAACAAATCGCTGTTCACCAGCTCGCTGATAACTCGGATTCAGCACGAGTTCGAATCGAATGTGAATGATGCGAATGCCAAGGCAAAGAAACTGCAGCCCACCCAGGAGAGGATCAATGCGTGCACCGATCCGGCCAAGAGGGCCGAACTGCGCGCTGAAATGGAGGACCTGGAATATCAGTTTAGACGTCGCGCCTGGGGAACTGTACGCTTCATTGGTGAGCTATTCAAACTGCAATCGCTGACCAGCGACCGAGTGCTGCACTGCGTCGAGTCGTTGCAGGAGCATGGCTGCGAGGAGAAACTGGAGTATATGTGCAAATTGCTGACCACAGTCGGCCATCTGCTGGAGGCCGGCAATCCGGAACAGTACCAAAGCGGAGTGCGCATCGAGAAAATCTTTCGCCGCATCCAGGATATTGTGCAGCGTTCACGTTTCAATGCAACTCATACGCATCGCCAGCATCAGCAGCACATCAAGATCAGCAGCCGTGTGCGATTCATGATGCAGGATGTACTCGATTTGCGTTCGCGGAACTGGGATCAGCCGGTGACGGCGCAGTCAGCCGCTGCCAATCGTCAGCAACGTCACAAACAGCAGGATGAGCCCAAGACGCAGCAGCAGCAACAGCACAGCAGCAGCGGGGCCCGCAGTGGGCAATTGCCACAGCAACAGGTCCAGCAGCAGCAACAACAGTTGTCGAATTCGCAGTATCAACAGCAGAAGCAACATCATCTTGGCCACGAGAGCGGCGGAAATTACTTTATGCAAAAGTCAAACAAGTCGCAGCATCAGGAGAGCCAATCCTTGAGCATAGATCTCAATAAGCTGCGCTTCAGCAGCGGCGGCACCGAGGACACATTGACCGCCAAGCTGGGCAACTCTTCGGCGTATCAGTGGCGTAATCCGAGCAATCGTCCGGTGAATGCTCCTCAGCCAGCAGCGACACAGATCACCTTGGCCAAGCGTACGGTGCCAACGACGACGAACTCCTTTACAAATCCGCCGTATCAGCAACAGCAGCAGCAACAACAAGCATCGTCAACAATGCCAGCGGCTGCGTCCTCCGTTGCCAACAGGAATAATAACGTGGAGGCGACGGCAGTGGCGAACAAAGTGGTGGAAAATAGCGACTTCAATAGCAAACAGTGTCAGTCACTGCTCAGGGAACTCGTCGAGGAGGTCTTGAGCGCACGAGACTGGCAAAATGGAGTGCTGACCATTTGGCGGAATTCCAATACCAATAAACCCCAGAACGTGGAATCTATTATATATTACGTGCTCATGGAGTATGTGCATCGAGCGGAAGTCAAGCGTCAGCAGCGATTGGCATGCGCCAATGTCTTTTCGTTTTTGATGCATCATCAGGCTTTTGGTCGAGGCGTCTTTTCCCAGGCTTACAGGCGCTTCGGTGAAGAGTTTCCTGATCTGCTTGTGGATGTGCCCAACGGTTGGACTTATGTCTTTGAGTTTCTCGGTCCCATACTGCATGAGGGCTGTCTGGACTTCAATGATGTGTGGCAACGTCGCTGGCTGGAGGATGCCCAGTTCACCGAGCGTTTCGTTCGCGCCTTTGTCAGCTATTTTGTGCAAGAGTTTGGCGCCAGCTTCACACACAGGCTATGGCACATAGACAACAAACTGGATCGAGGCCAGCTGTTCTGGAGCGATGCCCGCAAGTATCGCGACTTTTTACAGTCGAATAGCTTTCAATTTTTGGAGCTAAACAGCAAACCGACAACTTCGGGTGTTCAGCGACCAAAGGTCACTCGCACCCCAGCGGAACATGTGGAGCGCATCAGCTATCTGCTGAGGCTGTCCAGCGACACCGCAATTGACTACATCAATACTAATGTGCACATAAATGTGTCATTTGTGCGTCAGCTTACCAAATTCCTTTGCTGTGATTTCGCACTGACTGTGATCACCAATAAACCTTCGACTAAGACTAAAAACAACCATAAGACTAACAAGAACAACAGCAAGAAGCAGTTGCAGCTAAACGTCGAGAACTTTAAGACCCAGTGCACCCCACTGCTGCGCCTGTGCATCGACATGCTGGAGGCGCACGAGATTGCTTGCATCGAGGAGTCGCTCGACTCGATACACAGACAGTATACGCTCGAGTGCGACAACGGTGAGTTGGCCGTGGCGGATACCATCTGCAGCATTTGGAGTGTGCTGTACGACAGCGAGGTCATTTCACGGGACTCTTTTCAAAAGTGGCTCAAGCAGGAGATCGGGCCATCTGGCCCCGTCTATCCCCGACTGCTGAAGGATAAGTTGCGTGCGTTTATCGAGAAAATCTGAGCCCGACGCACACCAAAAAACAACAACAACAGCAAAATAAATAATAAGGATCAACAGCCAAAAACAACAACGAAGCAAATCACCGGCAAACAAAAAATATAATAAAAATCAAGCAAACACATATGTTATGTATACGACAATTGTAACAGAGGCATTCGGCATTTTATTCACACACCAAGCGCGGTCGTGTATACCCCATATACATACTACAAACAGAAATCGTTTACAAATATCAATTGACTTGTCCATCTAACATGAAAGTGTAAAAACAACAGATAAGCAAACGACAAACAACAAATGAACTTCAGCAATAAACGAAATGCAAAAGCAACATTTAAAAAGTTGAAAATTATAAACTAAACAAAAACGAATCTCGGCGTCAAAAAGTATTCTCGAAAATCAAACACAAACATAACTTAAGATATAAGTCAGGGTACATATATACATATATATATATAACACACATATATATATATATATATATATATATATATAAGCTATGAATTTTATTTATATTGAAAATCTCCAGTATTTCATTTAATTAATTTCTTAATTTCCTTCAAAGTATAAAAGTCAATAATCCCGCTAGTCTATCCGCATAGTTTAGCATTCTCTTTGTTTATTCTTAACAAATAACTAAATTCTTTACCTTTAAGTACAAACATTTTTTAATTTCCATTATTTAAATTTTCTCATATTATATTGACTTAATATTAAATCAACTTATTACGATATTTGGTTTATGTGATTTCCATGCAAAAGGCTCAAACCGAAAGCATACGTTTATTTCCTTATAAAGAATCTATGACTATTTGAAATTGTCGCGAGGCTTAGACTCAAATTAATACTACGTGTATACAAAATTATATAATTACTTCTATATATGTTATACTTTAAACAATGTAAATTATAGCAAGAAAAGACATGTAAAGTATGTATGTATTTAGTACACAGTGCATGACAAAAAATAATCCAAAGATACAAGTTTAAAAACAACAAAAAAAAAAAAAGAAGAAAATTAGCTATAAAATGAAAGGAAAAAATACATCAACTTTAATTTAAAACAAAACGAAACGTTATAGTAATTTAAACCAAATTGAAAACTATATTTATAAATTTACAGCAACCATAAACCTAAAAAACAAAACAAAAACAAAAAAAAAAAAGAAAAACGAAAACTAAAACAGAAAAACAGTGAAAAGCAAAACCAAGAGCTCTAAGCCGCCTTGAATTAGTTATTTTTATAAGAATACACAAGGAATAAAATTAATTTCAAAAATTAATATTTCAATAGTAAAAGATTTTCAAAGTTTTAATATTTTTTTTTTTTAGTGTTATTATTTTCGTTTTTTATTTTTACACTGAAAGTGGAAATGAAGAGAAATTATGAAAATGGTTTGCGGCAAAATGCAAAAAAAAAAAATTATAAAATAAATAAATAAATAAAAATTAATGAGACGTAAGAATAAATTATTTAGCAAAGAAATAAAAATGTAAACAAAAAAATATTAGTTAAGGAATTGTGAAAGCGCTTCTGCACTGAAAAGCAAATAGTATAAAGCCAAGCTAAGGATATTCTGAAAACTTCTAGCATTCTTTGAGAGCATTTCAAATGTGTAGTCAAATTCTCGATTAATAATTAAAACGAAACGAAAAACGAAACCAATCAAATCTGTGAGCATTTTTAGCATGGAAGCAAAACATTAACGAGAAACCCAATTAATACCTAACAACGTTAAAATATTGAATGAAATTTCAAATCACAATTAAACCACATTAAATCAATGGCAAAACCAATAAGGCGCATAAGACTAGAAGAAGCTGATTAGCGGGGCGGTCTAACGAATGATGAAATTATAAACAGCAAATAATAATAAAATTCAAATAATAAAAAAGAAAAAAGAACAAGAAAAAATACAACTGCAAGACGTTTCACTGTGGGAGTAACGAAAAGGATAACACCTAACTAATATGCACATACAACAAACACACACACACACACACACATATGCATACACACACACACACAACATTGCAATGCATCCACATTTAATATCACACTCACACATAGCCAAACAATTCATGGTGATGGCAGTGCTTAAGTTTCATATCGCATATAGCATAAGAGGTTTAGGATAATGCTTTAAGGCTTAAGGCACGCACAAATGTAAGCTGCTCAATTTGGATTAATTGTGCTTAGAAACTGATCTAATTCTCAATATTCTCTTCCCACTTCATTTAGAGCCCTAGCACTGCAACATGGAGCGACGTGGACGCATTCCGGTGGCCAAGTTTCGGACGCAAGAGGCCAAAACACGCAGTCGGAGTCGAGTGAGCGAGCCGGCCTACAATGAACAGGATCCGGAACATGATATGTTTACGCTGCTGGAGGACAACATAGCGCTTAAGGAGGAGAACAAAGCGCTCAAGCTGGAGATTGAATCGTGTAAGTTACGTTTCTTGTCTAAAATTTAGCTGGCCTAAAATCACTTTTACCACTTGCAGATAAGACGACGCAGGAGGAGCAACAGGCGCAGCACGAGAAGCTGTGCATTCAGCAGGAATTACTGCAACAGCGGCAGAGCAAATTTGAGACAGACATCAAGGATCTCACGGTCAAGTTCAATAAAACACTTAACGAACGCAATGCGCTCGACAAGCTTCACAAAATGAAGGTCGATCAAATACACAAGTAAGTTGTAAGTTGTTTAATCTTATCGAAGCGAACTGAAGCACTTTTCTCCACCCCTTGCAGTCTCACCAGCGAACTGGAACACATGCGCGAAAAGCAGTTCGAGAACTCAAGTGGGAACAGCACTGTTGCAACCACTTTAATTGACTCCGTTGAGCTGAAACGCAATCTGCTCAAGATCTTACAACATGACAGCACAGACAGCGGCGATATCGCCAATAGCGCCAACGATCTGGACAGCCTCATTGATGTCGGCGGCAATCTGGAAATGCCCATTACCAACGCCCTAGTGGAACGTCTGGTGGCTGAGTTTCTAGCGCTGAAGCATGCCACCAATGCCGTCGAACTACAGCTGTATGAAGCCAACGAGAAAATAGCCGAACTGGTGGAGCATGTAAGTTCAGCTTAGTATCCAGAACGCAACTCAAGCTTACACTTTATTTGTGCCACATAGCAACATCTACTTGAGGAGGAGAACGAAACACTACGCACCGAGAACGGCAACTTGACCAAAGTGGCCAAACTGTTGACCGACAACATGAAGGAGAGCGTCGAGACCAGTCAGAAGTAAGACCATTTTCTTTATATGCTATTATCTAGATGAGATATTAGTTTTGAATTAGGCTTTTTTTCACTAAGATAACATTGATAAATTAATTTAGTTAAAAATATTTTTGTTGTTGAAGATATCCCTTCAATGCATTAAGCATTGTGTAAGAAAACTAATATACCCCATAACAGGATATAAAATAATATATTTCTTAGAAGTCTTTTCTTTTGCTTATTTCATTTTGTTATACAAATAAAATTAAAGCACACTTTATTGTTTATTGTATGCATTGCAGAATGGAGGCCGCCCTAATTAGATTGAAGCAGCGCAATGATGAACTCACAGCGAAGACACGCGACCTGCCCGATGGACAGCCCCAAGCAACGCCTTCGCCCACAGCACTGCAGACGCAGGTCGAGTTCGAGGAGATCAAGGAGCAGGTGCAGCATCAGACCCGCGAGCACAACGAGCGCATTGTGGAAATGGTGAGCGGAGAGCTGAGAAGTTTTAGCTACATTTTATTTGGTGAAGGTTTATCTATCTACTTTGTATCTCTCTATTTATCTATCCTACCTTATATCTGCCTATCTCAAAGCAAACACGAAGCGTGTTTGATATATTCAAGCCGTTCTCGAGTATCTTTAAAAGCAACTGAGTACATCGACGAATGGTACAACCAAAAGGCACTTTCTTCCCACGCACGCACTTTTCTTATACTTATACGCACCTAACAATAAATTATTACAAAAGTTATCTTATGACACATGCATGGAATGTGTCCAGCTGGGTTTTGGGCTATTCCCTTCCAACATTTTGGTGCTGGACTCCAATCAAAAAAACAAAACAAAAACGTAAGCGCAACTCGCTTGCCTTATGCTTTTAGCTATCTTCTAACACTCTCTCTCTCTATGTAATAACACGCATCGAAGGCGTTTTAACTAATGTTTGCTCGACTAATTTTCGATACCCCCGCTCCGCTCCCCCACCCCAACCCGCCCCGTTTACCCTGCTCTTGTTTCCGTAGCAAAGTCTAATGGATGCGGCTATTGCAAAAACTACTAACGATGAACTAAAAAAATTACAACTTAAGTTGGAAATACTCGAGGAGCAGCTGCGTCTGGCGCAAACACGCGCCGATCTCGCCGAGGAGCAATTGGTGCGCTATCAGCAAGCGGAAGAACATCAACATGCAACAGCGACCACAACACCAGCAGCTCTGCCTCCACCCCCGCCACCACCACCACCGCCACCCATGCCGACCAAAAAGCTTTATGCAGCTGCAACGGCTTTGGGTGCAGCTGGTGACAGCGGTGGAGCTGGGAGCTTTAGTCAGCATATAGCTGGTCATAATTTGCACAAAGGCGTCGGCGATAAGATTATCGATAATATCAAGCAACAGGTACAGGCGCAGGCGGCAACAGGTATGTCTGTCATTCAGTTATCAGCAATCCCCCATAAACCACTGTGGCCACTTTATCGAGTCGGATATAAGGCTCTTAGGATGTGTGTGCGCCTGTGTGTGTGTGTATTGGTGTCATATTGCACTCAATGTCAATGGCTCAACAATGGCCAGGCCAAGCACCGTGGAGCACTTTCACTTCAGCACTTTTTGAGCTCGAAATTTTAACTGTCGATTTTTTCTGTTTTCGTATATATATTACGTGTGTGTGTGTGTGTCCATTCCCGGACGTATACACAATTTGCATTACGTTGTGTTTACACACAATATAGGCCAACTATATTTATATATACATAAAGGTTTGAGTGTTTGGCTATGTTGGCTGTTAATTTTCCGAATTTCGTATTCAGATTGGAATTTTATTAAGTTTTTATATAATTTGCTCGCTGCATAGTTCTTTAAACTTGAGCAGCAAATGAGAAAAACTATTTGCAATCTGAATAAGATGCTGCAGATGAAAATCAATATTCAACCTTTTGCTGCCAAGTACTATTTTCCAATGCAATTCTATTGTAAGAGTCAATCGTACGTTTCAAGAATTTTTATCTGAATTTTTATTGCTAGTTAATTTTGCAATCAGCAAACCAGATTAGATATTTGTAGGTAAATACCAAAGGCACAATATAATTTGCCGTTTTCGCACAATTTGTTCATTTTTTGTTATCTCTAGTTATTAACAACTCTTCTTTGGAAGCTATATTTAGTGACATAGACATAAAAAAGAACTCCAATTAAGTTTGGTAAAGAAAAGAGCAAAAGTAGGAAACTGTTTTTGCGAGCATGCCTTAGAAGAAAAACGATAACTTTCCGATGTCTTCGCAAAAAACGGAGAAATGGCAACTATGCAAATGTCATAAGCGTTATCTGCCTCTAGAGGCGACTGCGTAAAATCCTTAGACAGGGGCAATGCCTGGCATCATTGATACTGCTGCTGCTGCTGCTGTTGTTGTTGGTTGATGTTGTTGTTGTTATTGTTTTCGTAGCGTTGGTTATAACAGCCTTCTACTTGTTGCTGTCAAATGTCAATTGTGAATTGATAGTTTTTGCCTCACACAATCCACCTGCCTCACCGAATATAATTGATTTTGTGCAGTGTTTTTTTCGTTGTTTTGTTCCTGCTGCTGCTGCTGCAGCTGCTGCTGCCACTACTGTGGATGCTGTTGTTATTGTTTACCTAAGCGTTGCCACTCTGTCACGGCTATGGTGCACGTTACCATGCCATGCCTGTCATGGCTGGTGCTTGCTGCTGCAACGGCGGCAACTTCTTAATTAAGTTTGCCACGAGCTTTTCGACGCAACCCAGTTGTGCCACTAGGTATATACACACACACACACACACCTCTGTTTGTTTATGTGTGTGCATTGAGATGTAGTACAGCAGTAAAAATCTAATTAGCGTCGGCTTTACACTCTGCAGCAAGGGAAGACAACATGCGAAGTTGGAAGCTGGTAGCTGAATTTCTTTTTAGCCTTAATACATTTTTGCAATCAATGTGAAACCGCCATACTTGATTATGCGTATGTATGTAGGTGTGCCCTTATGTGTGCGCGTGTGTGCGTAAGTGTAGGCTGATGTTGTTCATATTGCTATTGCACTTGTAGGACATCTCTGGCGTTTAATTTCCGCTCTTATTGCGTTGAAACAATTGTATGATATTGATTTGGATTTGAGTTTGAGCTCAATGCTCGACGCTCTCTGATTGCCCCATGGCAGCTGTCAGCCAGCCTCTAACTTCAGTTAAAGTTGAGCTCCATTACCATTAAGCATAAATATTTGTCTACGCACACTTACAGCCGTGTGGCATGAGACACAAATGGAGCAGCAGTTACACATGTATTTACAAATAAATGTTGGTAAGGAAACGATTATGTTGGAAAATCCAAAATAAAAAAACGCACAGATATTATTGAAAATTTACAAGACAGATTTTCAGTGTATAGGTTTTATAGATGAAGAAAATATATATTTACTGGATAAGAGAAGAAATGAATTTGCCAAATTTAGATTTTCAAATACTATGCCAAATTTCTTAGGAGACTGTGCAGTGGCACCCTTGAATATGTATTCATATATATATATATATATATATATATATTAAATATATAGTTATTGTTATTGTATTGTGCTATGCACAAAATCGTGTTTCGCATTATGACGCTCTTCAACCACAACATCAACACAAGTCACATATGTGCATACACACACACAGACACATATATATATATATATATACTATGTAACTAACATGAGAATGAAAATCAACTGGTTTGTACTAGAAGGGCTTTAATACACACACATACACACACACTCCAACACAAGCATATTCCTTTTTTAAAATATAATGCAGCCATGCAGCAGTCTCTATGCTGGTGGATATGACTGTGTGTGTGTGTGTGTGTGTGTGCGTATTTGTGTGTGTTTTGGCAGACAGAATACGGTTGAAAACACTTTTAGCATTCTTATAAATACAAACTATCGATCCAAAAAACATGATTAAGTTATAGTTACAGTTTCCCTTGTGGCTACCACACACAACTGAATATAAAAATATATGTTAACTAGATATCTTGAGTTCAGATCGTTAAATTACTTAGTGTATTTAAATTGAAATGCATTCAACAAATAAGTACAGTTGGAAGCTATCTTAAAAGATTTTGTCTAAAGAAATCTTTTTATTTAAAAATAATTACAAATAGCGATTAAACAATTTTCTTAGTATTCAGACGTCATAATTTAAAACTTCTCTTTAAAGTGACAACCACTGTACTTTAAAGTTTAATATAATTCAATTATAAAAGTTGCCATTGCATTGTAGAAAATGCAGATTGACTTTTATTCCAGTTTTAAAGTTGCTTGTTTTAATTTAATTTAGTCTGTTGTCTGTGCACCGAAATTATGGGCTAGTTAAGAGAATAGAAAGTGGAAAACGCAGAACGTGAAAGAAAAGCAAGTCAAAGCTCTTTTACTGGCTGCCGTGCAGGAGCGATGCAATCGAGGCTTAAGCCGCATGCAACAACGCCTGCCAGTTGCAACACGTTCGGACATAAACACACACACACACAGAGCAATAGATATGTACACCTACTGACTGACTTACGCGCTGACTCAATTACAAGAGCCTCTCGCACTCGCACTCACACTGCCACTCTCACTGTCACTCTCACTGTCACTGCCACTGCCGCACTAAGCACATCCGCTTCCGGTTGTTGTCGTTGTCGTTGTCCATCTTTCTACTTTTCTTTTTTTTTGGCGCGTATGCGTAACGAGCGCACATTCAAATCAATCAAGGCGCTTATTGTGTGCGAGGCGCGAGTTATTAAAAAGACGAGGCTTCAGCTATTGCTATTGCTATTGCTACCAATTTATATACGGATATATATGCATATGTATAAGTATATTTATATGTATATGTATTATGTATGGTATATGGTATATGGTATATAAGCTATGCAATAAATGAACCGTCACTGAGAACGAAGCGCGCGCGCGTCACTTGAAGCACATGAAGCGTTTGAGCTGGCAGCAAAGTGAGCAGCAAGTCTACAGCTAGCCAGCGTTGTGGCATTCGTGTCCTGGCTCTCGTCCTCGTCAACAGCAAACAGCCAAGGCAGCCAAGCAGCAGCCATGCAGGCAGCCAGCGACGCGTCGTCGCACTCGGCCCAAAAACAAATGAAGCGAACTGAGCGAATAAATTCCAGACAATGTTGTTGTCGCTTGCCGGGCGAAGCCAACCTGTAGTTGTGTGTGTATTTATGTGTGTGAGTGTGTGGGTTATGCAGCATCTATCCACAGATTGCCATGGCTATGTTTATATGCTTGAAGCACCATCAAATGACGCTTGGCTTTTCTCAGCCACTTGTCTTTTGTTTTGACCATTATTGACCAGAGAGCCTACTCAGACACCACCATCGCCCCCCCGTGTAGCAACAAGCTGTCACATTTAGACCAATTTCCGCAAGTGTAAATTAATTGACTTTGAAGTAGGCACAGACCGAGCACTGTTGGATATCATTTCCGCAGCATTTCCGGTTGTGCACGATACAAAAATAACAGCAGCAGCCAGCAGCAAGCATAACTCGCATACTTCATTCATATGTGTTATGCCACCGAGGAGAACTTGAATTGATTTAAGTTTTGTCCTGCTGTGTGAAGCCCAGAGCCAAAAGTGCCAGAAGCTAGTAGCTAGCTGCACGCTATTAGCTGGCTTCCTGGGCCAAGGCAACTGCCCTGGCAACACAGCGTCGCGGAAAATGGCAGATGAGGGGCGGGCGGGCGTACGGGCGGGTGCTATTGTGGCTGGTCGTCTATGCGACAGCTTCAGCTTTAAACATAGCCATCAGGCGTTTACATGTTTCACTCGCAGCTTACGGAGCTTTATGTTACCCAACGCCCGACGACGCAACGTATCAAATTCGATGAAGGCGAGGCATACGCCATTTATTATTTTTATGAGTAAACCGAACAACAGACCAAATGGCGATGCCACAACATTCCACAGACCCAAGACCAGAACCGGGACAAGGCATCACCTTCAATCCAAATTGTTGTTGTTGTTGTCGTCATGCTATGGCTTATTATTATTATTTGTGCGTTTTATATTTCCGTGTTTTATTGCGTCGTTTTTCTTATAAACAGACCCACCCACACCCGCACACTTTACCGTATATTTCCATTGACTTCGTTTTTGGGGCACAACAAGTCGCATACGCAGCATCAGCAACTTCATTTGTCGTTCATCTGACAGTTGTTGAATGCTTCAGCTTATTTTGCACCCCTTTTGTTGTTGTTGTTTTTGTTATTTGTTGTGATTTATATTCATTTGACACATACCCAAGAATCCGTAATTTAAAATCCTTAGCTCCCTTGATTATGTCGCGCGCTTGCTGTTACCTCTTAAAGGTAGGTGCTGTCTTATCATTTTTGGCAATGGTTAAAAAAAAACTAACCGCATGTTAGTTGAATTCTTTTAGATGCTTAGCTTAACATTGAGCTACTAAAATCCGTATTATAATTGACTGATTTGAATGTATAACGGCTCTTTTCAGGTCTTGACGCTATAGTGCGCGAATTTAAATCTGGACGCGTTACGTTGCGTCGCAACCATCGCCGTAAGACCGGCACCAGCGAAGCTCTCAAGGAGATGTTCCAAGTACTCGAGATAAGTCAGAAGCAGAATCGCAATTCGAAAATATGTGTCGATCTGAATACAAATTTATAAGTGGCAATACTCTCTTTGTTCTCAAAAAACTAAAGGCTTCGCTGCGCTTTGACAAGCAACATTCCATGCATTTTACTATTTATATATATACGTATCGCTAATTATTTTTTTTCGTGAGTGCCTTTCCTTTTGGAAGAAAAAAAACTTCATTTTAAAAACTGACCAAATTACTACTCTTATTTTCTTGTATTCGTATTACCTAACATGTATCTGATGTTTTGTCTTTTTGAAATGTGTTCATGTACTAATTATTATTATTTATACATTAATTACATTTAAAACCCAACGAAATATTATGAATAAACTTTACATAACATATAAAATAACAAATTTTAATAAATCGAAAAAAATAAATTGAAATTGCGTTTAATTTGTTGCTTTAACTATTCTGAAATATAATCAATATTTTGATTAGCATACTTTCATGCTGAAAAATAAATCACTTAGGATTCTCAACCGGTTTAAAAAAAATCGTATAGCATGCTTTTAGGACGGGCGATCAGGAAAACGCTTTTAACATCTGATATATCCTTGCATATTATTAAATTAAATCGTGCGTTAAGGTCCTTTGGACCTACCCTATCGATTGACATCCAAAGTTAATGTGGTAATCTAAGAATCAAACACTCTGAGGGGAAACACAAATCTTTTCGATACCCTTAAAGCTAAAGCCTTCAAACTTGAAACATTCTGTAGCCGCGTCAAAGTGTCATTGGGGTGCTATGTACACTAGGAGCCCAGGAAAATAAAAGCGACGATCCAGCCATCAAAAACTGTAAAAATCTCCCGCAATTCAACTCGATGTGTTAAGCTTGCTTAAATGAACTTTATTATTGCTTAATCTTTGGCCAATGCATAGATCGCAAATTACATTATATTACACATAGTTGCTTATATTTAGGCACATATTTAGATATATGTATATCGGATAACAAAATTTAAAAAATGATTTGTTCATATGTAAAGTACATAAGTAAATATTACGTATTAAAAATTGCTGTTATGGCTACTTGGCATACAATAAAAATATGTGTGTAAATAGTTTTGCACATTTCTTTGTTGTAAATTTGTCTAATCGATAACAAATTGATTAAAAGATTTTATATTGCTTCATGCAGCTAATTGACTTCTAATTGAATTTTTTTTGCTTAAAATTGGACGCACTTGGTTCCATTCTTAATTTCTTTTTGTTGTAGATTGTGGCACTTGTTTGCATAAGAAACTTACGTAGAGTTGTATAAACATTATAAGAACTTTAACTTAGAATAGATACGTTTCAATTTAGTCACAAATATATGTTGTATAGTGGATTACAAAACTTGTGGAAGACAAGCAGCAGGTGTGCGTATTGTGCTTTGTTCGAAAACAAATTAAAATGGAGGATATCGGTATAAAAACATATGAATATATGATTGATATAAATAAACTATCAACTTAGTTATCAAAAATGATGACATGTTCAACATAATATCATTTCAACATAATTAAACATTAAACACAGATTTCTTATTATGTTTGTTATAAGCATTTAACTTAAATCTACTGCGATCGTTTGTTAAGACACTGATGCCGTTTGCTATTTGGTAGTCGGTCATGTGAGGCAAATGTTGTTGCTTTTTGTGTATTGTTTAACTTGTTGCTCGTTTCTCTCGCGATTAGTGCTATATAGGTTTATATATGTATGTAGTAATAGGAATATTTGGCACTCGATGCTTCCTTGTTGACGTTTTTAATTTTTTGTTTATGGCGCAACAGTTGCAATTGCTTTTCGTTTCTTTCATGGAATGTGTTTGCAGTGGCGCGATGGTTTTGGCGGCGGCGTTGGAGGACGCGGCTTGCTGGGATCAATGCTGAAATTAGTGGCCTCCACATACTCGTACGATGTGTTTGTAATACTGGTCTGTGTCATGGTTGTAGTGATGCTACTGATGATGTTTGATGTGTGGCTGCTCACATTGCTTAGCATGCTATAACCATTCGGATTCCAGTCCAGACTGTGGGTCAGACTGCTAAAATCTGTGGAGTCACGCGTCTTAGCCGGCAAAGGCGGTGGTCGCAAGTCCTCCTCCGAAGTGGAATCGGTCGTTTCTACACACAAAAATTAATTGAATATTTGTTAATAATTCAGAGAGTAGTTGTTGCCACGTGCTGCCTACCAACTGAGTTGCGATTGCTGCCCTCGGACAAGGAGCGTGTGTCCGTAAAGTTCTTAATGCTCGCCGTTGGCGTCGCAATGCTAGCTGGCCGCGAGAGGCGCCTCTCTTTTTCCTTTTCCGAACGCAGAGGCCGTTTGGGCGTTAACTATGCAGAATACAAATTATTATTAACAATATGGGATGGTATTTGCTTGACAAACCTCTTCAGTAAGCACGCGTGGATCTGGCGTTTTTGGTCCACCCAGGGAGCTATTGGAAGCACTGGCCAGCGAGTTGACAGATGTGTTGATCTCCTTCTCGGGCGTCGAATTAATTGTGGACAGTGGCGGCGTGTACCACTGGCAGTTGGCCACTGGCAGGCTCAATGTATCGCGATCCTGCATGCACAACCAAATTATAGAATAATATATTATGCAATAGAGGACTTTGCTTACCTTTTTCATGGAGCGCCGTTTGGAGGGTGTTTTGTCCTTGTACTTAGAGCCTTTGGTGCTGGGCGTGTTTCCCAAACTGGGTCTAAATGAGCAAACACAATGAGCAACAAAGTAAAGTAAAGCAAACAAGTAAAAATATGAACTCGAGCACCAAAAACAAAAAACTAAATTGGAAAACAAACAACTTAAAGTCTGAAACTTAAAACAGCGAACAGAAAAAAAATGTATTAAAAGAATTATTCAGTTGGTTAGTCTTTGGGTTAATTGAATGGGGAATCATAGCTCACCTGGTGTTGAAACTAAGGCTGGCCAGCGTTGACTTGATGGAATTTGTGGGCGGACGCGGCAGAAGAGTGGACTTTGACAGACCGCTGCTGCAATTGTCGGTAATTTAAGTTTATCATTTAGAATAGAATACGATGAGTAGGGCAACTTACTCCGACGAGCCCATGCTGGTCTCGGACAATCGATTGTTGCCGTTGTCAAAGAGTGTGGGCAAATAGGAGTTGGTGCGTCGCATCACCACCGAATCCCGATCGATTTTCAAGTCGCACGATTTACGACCGTAGCACGTTTCCACGTGATGCTTCATTTCCGCAAAGCAGCCCTCCAAATGATCCTGCAGCGCCTTGAGACTGTCTGGGGCCTTCTGGCGATGCAGTCGAATGGCTAAAAGCGAAACATTATTTATAGAAAGCGTTACTTTGAATAACAACAATCTAATTGAATTTTTACCAATATTGAGTAGTGGTATTTGTAAGGCAATCAATTCCTTAAGTTCCTCGACGAGCTCCTTGTCATCCGGATGCTGCTCGAGATACTCATCCGTTAGGAAGGCCTCCTCATACTTGGCAAAGCCGCCCATTACGGCCGGATCGACGATGCCGTTGAGTTTCATGCTGAGTTGATTAATGTGCAACGATTCATCACTCTGATACAGTATGACCAGCTGCCTAATGTCCCTGTTTGTGTCCTTCATAATCTCAACGGCACGCTCCAGTGGTGAAATCTTGAACGTGTGCGTATCGATAACGGGAAACCAGCGCAATATGCCAGGCAAGCGGAATTGGGTGTAGAGCTCGGTGCGCTCCAGCCAAAGATTGAGTACATCGTCCATGCCGCCGCCACCAGAGCTGTCGCGAAATGGTCGCGAGAAACGAAACTTTTGCACATTGTTGGAGGTAAAGTACTTGACAATCTCATTGGATATGATCTTCTCGTTGAACTTGGCAAATGCAGCGTCCATAACGGGCTCCACCTTATTGACCTGTATGTACTGGCCATCGCTGTTGGTTATGTCCTCGCCCGGTGCCTCCAGTGTTTGCATCAGCTCCGCCTGCGGATGCTGCACTAGCAAGCGGGAACAGAAGTCGCTGTGGCGCTCGTACTCCTTGCCACGGAATATGTACACCTTGTTCTGAAGCAGTCGCGGGAAACCCAATCCATAGAAGCAGACGCGAAAGTACTCGGATGTGTGACGCAGCTCCTTGAGTATCTTCTCAAAGAACTGGGCCATGCGCTTCAGCAGTTCAGACAGCTTAATGTAGTCAAAAATCTCCTCCTCGTACTGCTGTGCGAGCACCTTGCACATATCGATGGCGCACTCCCACTGCTTGCCCTTGTCAAAGTAGTCCATGATCTCGTAGTAAAGCGCCTCCTTCAGCTCGCGATGCGTGCGACAGCTGCTGTAGTGATGACTGCGCAGCTGCGGCGACAATTCCGTATCGTTCCATTGCAGCAGCTCCGTGTGCAGCTTCAGGGTGAACGCCGCCTCCGTATAATTGTCGAAATCCATGTGCAGATCGCGCAGCTTGTAAACGTAGCGGATGTACATCTCCTTGAGATCCACCTCCATGTAGAACTGCAACAGCGAGAATGTGCACGCCATGCGATTCTCCTTGCTCTCGTCCTGGATAATGTAGCGATACTCCAGGAGTTTGTCCATCAGCTTGGTCACCATGCTCACAAAACTGCTGCCGTCCACATTGAGCGTACAGTGGGCGGCACAATGATCCAGCATGATCTTCTTGAACAGTTCCTTGTATTCCGTGTCGCCCTTGCCTGCCCAGGTGAAAATTATCAATTAATTAAATTGGAATTAAGCACTTAAATACAAGGCACTTACCGGCTCCAATTAGGATGTCCAGTTTCTCGATCATGGCCGTCTTGAACTCGGAGAAGTTGCCCTTGTGATGGGAATTGTTGTGCTTGGTGTCGCCGTAGCTCTCCTGTTCGAGGCGAGAGCTGTAATACTCGCACTGCATCATATCGAAGAAGATGGGTATCGTTTCGCGTCGCAACTCAGTTTCGGGTATCATGCTCATCTCCAGAATGGGCTCCACCAGTTGCGGCACAAACTTGGGCTTGTGCTTGCCCAGCTGGAACCACATCTTGCGTATCTCCTTGGCCGTATCCTTTCGTATATCTCGGTAACGAGCAAACACAATTTGCCGCTTGTTATCATTAAAGTCGTTCAGCTGCAGTGGCGATTGCACCAGAAATGCAATCGAACACTGAAAGAAATTGGACCAGATCTGCTTATCGAACACCGGACAAAGGAAATAGTCCGTGACGACCATGCTCAGTTGTTGCAGGGCGCCAAGGATGACCGTGTTCTGGTGCATAATCATGTCCATCCAGTCACGAGGAAAAACTGCCTTCTGATGTGGCGAAACAAGCTCCTCGAACACAAGCAGAATTTCAATGACAAAATCCTTAAGTTCGCCCTGCTGATGCAGATCGTTGACAAAGTATTTGTAATGCTGGGCATCCATGCGCTGCAAGATGCCCAGCATAATGGCAAAGAACTGGCCGACGACTTCCACATCCCGATCCAAGGAATGCGCCGCCTTCATCACCGATCGCAATAGCTTGATCATAATGTCGCGCACATCATTGTGGGTAGGTCCAACATCCGAGCGATAGAGCAGCTTCAGAATGTTGTTCATGATGTTGATGCAATCGGCGATCTAGCGACAAAGGTTGAAGGATTAGTTTCAATTACCAATCAAAGATGTATTCGATTAATCTTAAAATATGCAATTTAAATATTAAAAAAAAACACGCCTTCTCTGCTGTCCGCCTAGCTAAGCTTAGCAAAAATATAATTTAAATTAGTGCATATATAAACATAAAAAAAACACGAAAAACGTTGTAAATTAAGGAGAACATTGGCTGCAAAAGTAACATGGAAAAAACAATCGTGTGGTGTACACCAAAAAAGAAGCAAGCAATGCACACTGCATTAATATTTGTGAGCCCTTAAAGCTCCGCTGTGTAGCTGCTCAGTATACCTGTGTGTGTGTGTGTGGGTGTGTGTAAAAAGCTTTGTGTATTGCTCGCACACTCGCAAAATAACATCTTATAAATTAAAAGCCATTGAGCGTAAAGTGCACAAATCACCGCCTGTGCAAAATGGCGGAAAGCTAAACATAACTTAAACAATATTAAAAACAATATAATATAAACCATATATATATAAAAACATATATATATATATATATATATATATATGAATATATAAAATATAAATACTGAATAGGTGGTAGACCGCGGTAGGCAGCTGATGCTCTGATTTTGGACGTGCGCTATGTAGGCCTGATCTGAATCAGAGATTGTTGTGCAATTTTCGATGTATGTATTTCTGGTTATTATCAGAGTTTTTTTTTTATTTTTTTTGTTACCTTTTTATTAGCTGTCGTTTCACGTGTGTGCAGTTGGGATTTTTTTTGTCCGAGCACTTTAGCGGCTTTCGAAAGATTCTTTTCTTGCTGCCAGATATCGGTTTTCGAGTCACCCTATTTGTATAACACAATTATGATAGTGTACAGTGTAGTACAACAGACCAACAAAAACAACGCACCCAACATTGAGTGGGTCAAGTTTTGTTTCGATACACGTTTAATGGTACGTAGGTGGTGGGCAGATGGGTGGTTGGGTACATAAGAGAAACATTGGTAAACATTTAGTTTTGATCATGATTTGGAGGCATTTAAGAATAAGCAAATGATATGAATACGATTATGGTGCTAAACATTAAGCCAAAATAGGTATTACACACATATGAAAAGTGACAAGAAGACAGACAGTGTGAGAGAGAGAAAGATATATGTGTACAGAAGTAGAAGTTCCAGATGTGCATACATACATACATTCGCATTATATACTGTGTGTGTGTGTGGGCTGTGCTCGACATTTTTATATACTTATGTATGTATGCATATTGTGTGTTAAACTAAAACCATTTAATCAGATACGCGGGGTGTTGGGTTGGTATGCTTAGGTATGAGTGTGTGGAGGGAGGATCAATGATGAATTGCCATACGTAATTGCAGTAAAAACATTTATTACAGTTATGACGCCAGATGAGAAAGACGATTCTTAACGAGCGATCAACTAACAGCAAGCCCAAAACAAATAAATCTACGATCTTGATTTATGTGCCGTTAAACACGAGCAATGCTTATACGAAGAAAAAGAAAAAAACACAAAAGAAAACAAAACTAGACGACGATGGTGATGATGGTTGGTGGAGAGATTTTCTCGCTAAACACCCTGATCGAGCGCTAACTAAACAAGATTACACAGTTATATGTGCTTGCATATATATATATATGTGTGTGTGTGTGTGTGTGTGTTTGTGTGGTACATATGCATTATATAATACTTACATACTTAGAGATAAGATAAGACATAGACACATAGTTCACATGTGAAACATTTGCAGTTGCTGTGCGGCTACTTTACAAAGTGCTTAAGACTAGAAGGGACACGTGACAATCAATTACAGACACAGGACAAGCACATAACAAGAAACAACAAACTCAATCAGATGCAATTATAAAAATCAATATTTCAATCATTTATAAACAAAAACTGTTATCTTCGGGTTACCGAAGATGCACTACCCTTGCAGATAACGGGGAACCATATTATATTTTACAAAGAAAACAAAAAAGTAAAAAAAAGCTGAACGAGCAGCACTGGCACTGAGGGGATCTTCGCCATTTTAGCGCTATCCACTACGGCTACAAACCCACCAAGGGATTGCAGTTTCGGACTAAGTAAAGTTAGTTCTAATAGTATATTGAATCGCGAGTGAATAATTATTATTATTACAAATGCGATAAAGACGATTTCCTCTGCAAGGGTATACACAAAAAAAAGATATTGATGCAGCATGCTTAACTTTAACTAACAAATCATCTCAAATGGCTACAAATAGATATGTGTAAAAACTAATTCGTTTGGAAACTGAGCAAAATTAAGACACCTCACATGTTCAGTTAAAAAATGTTATAATCTGATCTATCAAATCTTATCTCGCTTTCATTTGCAGCTCTTTAGAAATGTGCTCAGATATATTTAGGCAATATGACAATGGCAAGTTGGTTTTGATAAGTATGTTTCGGTAAATGTTGTAATATTAATTATTTGCAGTTGCGTTAAATTAGTTACTTTGGATCATTTGACTTGAACATGTGCTGGGTTATGTTTTAACTTTGCGTCTTGTTGTTGTTGCATTCACAAGACCGTATATAGAACACAAATTGAAACGATGCATTAGATTATAAACAGTATGCGAACTCCAATGGATAATTAGTGGCACAAGCAAAGTAAAAGCTGGCATTAAACATACCTCCTCATTGCTCTCGAGATGGTCTTTAATATGCTTGCAGAACACCGGCAACAAGATGGCCCGGCAATTGGGCAAGGCGAACAGTTTCGTCTCCACAAAATCCTTGATGCAACCCATTTTGGACTGGGTAAGACGGCGGGGCGGAAACTTTTCCAAGATCTCCACGATCAACGTGCTGCAAAAATACATATTTACATATACTTCAAAATAATTGAATAACAACAGATAACACACCTTAGATCAACGGGATCAAACACCTCCATTAAATCGGTGGCTATGATGTGTAGATTCTTGAGCAGCGCCCCCTCCGACTTCAATTGATTGCTGGGGCATCCGATCATATTGATGAACATTTTTAGCAGCTCCTGCAGCCGTGTGGCAAAGTCCACATAGTCGTTATTACAGTTCATTGCCGCATACAAAACGCGCGATCTAATCACAAACTTCATCACATAGTGCAGATAGCGAGTCGTCTTATAGAGGCGTCGCACTGCGGTGCTTTCCTCATGCCCAATGCCATCGGCGGACTTCTCGATTGGTGTGATGGCATCGCTGATATTGCGCTGCAGCACATCCATCAGTTTCCTAATGCAATAAACGTTAGAAATATTTAATGAATTAAATACGGTTAACACTTACGTATAGGCCAACGTGGCGGAGAAACTTTTATTAATGTACACATCGAGAACGGTGAGAAAGTGCTGATACTTCAAATCGGAGACTGTTTCAATCAGATATATGATGCTCATGAAAACTAATTGATCGTACTTTTCATGATGATCATTCTCGACCAGAATGTTAAACAGTGCATCGAGTATGTCCTGCAGAAACTTGACCACCTCCTCACCAGGCACATTTGCCAATGCATTCAATGACTGCTCCAAGGTCTCCTTGTGCGCCGACCAGTGCAACAATCCCAACAGGCTGACTGTAATTCAGAGTTAAGAGTTGTGTCATCATCATATCAAAAGAAAAATGAAGACAAATCTTACCGCTCTGCGTTAACTTTGTGCTGCACAGATTAACGTCTATGCATAACTGATCCTTTGGCAGCAGATTAAGTGCTCCCGTTGGTGGTTTGGTGCCAAGCAGCTCGGCCTTGGTTGACGTCAACTCCAAATAGCTTTTGGCCACCAATTTGTCGTATTTCTTGGGATCGATCTTGTAGACGGCGAGAATGTGCTGACCCTGCGTTATGGTCGTGCCATTGGCCTGCATTAGACGCACATAGGACAGACCGAAAGGCTTCTCGGAACGATCCTTCTGTTCGTTGCTGCTGCGATGCTTGAGGATGAAGCGCAAATGGCACACTTTGAACTCCTCGATGGGCAGGTGGATCTTGAAGGTCTCCTGCCACTTGGGCTTGTCGTCGTGGTAATACACCACCGACTTGTAATCATCAATAGGCGGATGCCCGGCACCGATGCTCATCACGCCCGACATAAGCACGCCGTATTCGTTGACCACACAAACGGTGACCTCAACATTCTTTTCCGATGTTTTGGCGATACGTGCAAATTCACCGCTGCAAATGGTCAAATAGAGATCGTTGCGCACATCACCGGGCAATATGACCTCGGGAAAGCCCATTTTGCGTGCGAGGGGCACATTGGTGTGCACCAACCGTGGAAAGTCCTCCTTGATCTGGTTAATGTCGCCGCGCAACACCTCAAAAGTGACGGCCATTTTGGATTCGATTTTGCCAATGTCCTTGTTGGCAATTAGTTTGCGCAGCGTGGCATCCAACGTGTCCTTCTCGCACATGATGAACGGCAGATCGAGATTGTTACGATGATCTTCGGGCTTGCTGATAATGGACGTCAGCTCCTTGCAGGCGACACCAAACGGACGACGCATCATGTACTCACTAGCGCTGCCCGAGGATCCGTTCGAATTGACCGACAGCTGGGAGTGCTTTCGACTGGCCGC
The DNA here is from genome assembly GCA_035042145.1 of Drosophila kokeensis. NCBI lineage: Eukaryota > Metazoa > Arthropoda > Insecta > Diptera > Drosophilidae > Drosophila > Drosophila kokeensis. Next base: position 685,960 of record JAWNLT010000467.1, on the reverse strand, counting down.
CGTGAGGACACTGTTCGCAATGTTCATGCTGGTGCGCCTCGAGTCCACAGAGTCCTTCACCTCCATGGAACCAATTCGTATGGCATAGCACACCAGATAGATTTTTGATATGTTCAGATCGTTGCGACTGAGATCGGTGAACAGCACACGATTATTATCGAACTGATCGATATCCCGGGCAATGCCAGTTCGTGACCACTTCACCACATAGTTCTCACTGATCGGTTTATGCGTCTCGCCATTGAAGAGCGTGAACAGCAGATCCGAATCCTCCTGAAACTTGCACACAAACGCATTCACATGCAGCAATATGTTGTGCGAGTATTTGTTAAAGCCACGCGTCCTCTCCCGATCGCTGGTAAAACTCTGTGTGGAGAAATACAGTTTAGTTGAGAGAAAAAATACGACGAAAATGGCCAAAGTGACCTGAACTTAATAAAATGGTCTGACTACCCAGTATTGGTACTCTGTAATCTTTCATCTCCCTTTTTAACCCACTTAGGTTAGGTTAGATTTGGCGCGATGTGATAACCCACTTACATTGGCCTTCTTTATGCGCTCCAGTGCATGCAAGTGATTCTCGTAGAGCTCTGTCGTGCAGATGGCATTTGTGTCCAGGATGTCGCCGCTCTCGTCGCGCACGACCATGTCGAGACCGAGCAGCTTGTTGCCGGTGTCAATCTGTGCCGTCGCCTGCAGTTTGACCTTACGCATCTCGTCGAGGGGCAGATTCCCGGAAATCAAAGCTGCTCGATTATTGTTCAGCTCATTCACCTTTGGCCGTATATCCTGAAACTTATCATTTGTGCTCTGCAAGCAAGGGAAAAATGTTATCACCTGCAAATTTGACTGCGATTCATTTGCTTACCAGAAAGTAACTCTTCGCTATGCCACCCCATTCCAGCAGCACCTTGGTGATCTCCTCGACGATATCGGTGCGTCGAATGCAATACTCGCCATTCACGATGTTGAACTCACACAGATGCACATAGCTTTTGGGGAAGATGCCGCGTGTTTGCTTCTCCCTGCAGCGGAAACAGACAGAATCATAAGGAAGAAAATATTACAATGTGGCCAACATATGCTCGCGAAATAAAAAAAAAAATATATATATATATATATTTATATATACATATGTATATTTCTTAATTGCATACTTTAGACATTAAAAAATTAATCAGGCCCTAAAGCGGGCAGCTTTAAGAGTTGTTGTTGACAGAAAAAAAACTTGTCCCAAATGCAGGAAAACTTGACGGAAATTCTACTAAAAAATATAGATTTAAAATAATTGGCTTCAAAGAAGATTTCAGTTAGATTCTTCTATAGATTTTAGTGAGAATTACTCTAAATTTATATATGAAATCAATTCTTAATTCGAGCACTTGTTGTTAAAAGTTTTCAACAAGAAGAAGAGCTATAGAAGAGGTATAGACTCTGAAGGAGATCTAGTATAGATCTAGATCGCAATAATAGGAAAAACGTTTCTATCCGGAACTTTAAGACTGACCCTCGCATACATGTACATATTTCGATAACGTATGTATGTGTATATGTGAGTATGACTTATGCACGATATGTTTATGAGTGCAGCATGACACAATTCGTTTTCGCCGCAGATGAATTGCCCAACTCAAAACCCAACGCTCCAACCGGAGCAGAGAGAGGCTCAACTGACATTTTTTAGGGTGCACATGGGGAGCAGAGGAAGTGCGCGCAAAGTGTGACACTCTCCCATTGAAATGGAATGCTTTAATTTGGCTTAATTCAGCATTTGACATGCGGGGTGGCCGCCTTAATTGCCTGAGGCAACAACATAACCAAACCGAACAGAACTGAACTCAAGAACCATCAATCAGCGTGCTCTCCAGCATACATATAATATACAAATATAACTGAAAGTTAGACGGAACTGTTGGAACTGTGACAAATTGCGTTGTGTTGAACTTGATTCAGGTACCGGACATAGAAGTGACCTTCAATATATATGTGTATAGATATATATATATTTATATATATTCAATATATTGGGCACTCCCAAATTCTCCATTTTGGTATTGCTTATCGTTTGGAAATCGTGAGAAAATGCACAATTAAAATTTATATTTCATTATAAACAAACAGAGGCAGTCAAACGATAAACGAAAAACGAAAAGAAAAAACAAAAACAACAAATACGAATATAAATTTCGAACCAAAGAGGTTATCACAACGCATTGAGTTTCTTTTTAAATGCCTCACACTCTCATCAATACAATTTTTATCGCTCAACAGCAATAAATACTCAAGTGTATCAGTTACAGTGAAAACCTGGCACAACGGAAGCGAATCGAATTTTTGAATCAATACTTAAGCATTATATGACTTAATGAGCTCAGCTTAACGAATGCTCAGTTTATGTGAATATTTACTTGCCACGGCTTCACTGTACTCGGCTTGTCTACTTGTGGGTCTGGGTTGTGGTTCAATTATGATGAAAGGTCAGCTAACCCATCGTGTTGCATGCTGCACGTTGTTGTTGTGGCTACTGTATCTCAACAGCTGTTGTTTTTGTTTTCATTGGTTACTTTCAAAGATAAGACAAAACACAGCAGAGCTGATTCAAATATGTGTCCAAGACACCATAGATAAATAAAAACCCAAACTTCTTCTATATTTATGAAAAACCCAACCCACAATCAAAGGGTCAACAGTCGAATCGGACATAGAGATTTGTATCTTAGTTCGTTGAATTTCCAATGGTTGTTTTTTGCCACATGGACGCATCTGTTTTTGCCACAGAAAGGGTTGAGAGCAAGTCAAAAGAATGCATTTGTTGTTGGGCAACGTGGCACAGATTCTAACATGCTGATTAAGTAAACAACACGGCCAAATGGGCAGTATTTTGGCCCACAGCAACAGCTGGTTACCTGATTTATGCATGTGAACAACCCCGGCACCATCAACATTTCCGTTTGCTCCAGATATAAAGCTGTTGTTGCTCTTTCCAGTTGTGGGTGGAGAAGAACTGCAGATGTATTTCGAGACACCCACCCAACAAATTCAAAACTTAAGTTTTTGTTTAAATTCTTTGCGTAATCGAAATCAGTGCAAGTCATAAATATTAGAAGAATTCCAAACGAATTTAGGGACTATGATCTTTGCAGTTGCAAATGTCGATATTCAAATGTGAGAAGCAATTCAGGTTTGCTGGACTCTGACGAGTTCAACTTTATTTAGGACGTTAAGTAATATGGATATAAATACTGCGGGTTCTTATCGTTTCCGAGTGCAATCTTAAATTAAATATTTGAGTCAGGGTGTCAACCGGAAACGAATTTTGATTCCGGTTCTGATTCTCGTACGGAAAGTATAAAAATTGCAGTTAAGATTTCTTTATTCTTCCAAACGGAAGAAGCATCTCGAACCCCATTAGGTGTATATATTCGTATTCACCGTCATTAGCATCAAAAAAATTGTAAATTTAGGTTCTGATTACGATTCTGAATTCCGATTTGACACTCTTTAGTTTCTGCAGATGTCCATATTCAAACGTGAGAAGTAATCCTGGGTCTCTGGATTCTCGCCAGTCAAACAATTCGATACCAATACTGGTCGATTTGGTTTAAGTTCTTATTTAATATGGATTTAAATACTGCGGTTGCTTATCGTTTTCGAGGTCAGTCTTAAATTAAGTATTAGTGTGCTAGAAACCAACACACCATATGTAATATGAATCTTATAGTTGCCTCAGTTATTTTGAAGACTCTTGATGATTATATAATAACTTTGTATAGTCAGTCAAAGTGCAAATCAGAGTTGATATTATTCAGATTAACATACTTTTGCTTGTAGCCGTAGTACCAATGTGTGGTTGCCTTGAGAATTATGACCGCATCGCCCACATCCAGATTCAAGCGATGTGGCTTCGTATCCTGATCAAAATTGCATTTGGCTGCAAAGGGAGGAAAAAGAGGAGATAATAATGATTAGTAAATTTATAGTATTTATAGTATTAGTATAAGTTTATTATAGTCCCGTCACCTGTTGCGATGCAGCTGCGATGCGAAACTGAGCTGGCACAGTAAAGCTAGCTGAATGTGCCTCTCTCAATTTGCATGCTTGGGTTGAGGGTTATCAATTACTTAATTCAGATTGGGATCGGAAACTGTGGCTGTTTTTTTTTTCTTTTTTAATGGAGCGGATGAGGGGCTATGAGTGATTTGCATTGCCACTGATAATGATGCGCGTCGTTCTACGTGAGATTTATCTAACTGCGAGCACAGCATACAAAGCTGATAAGGTTCTAGTTAAATGACGCATTACGAAGGGAGAGAGAAATGCTAAAGAAATGCAACAAGACGCAATGAGTGAGACACGCTGCGGGAGCATGCAACATAAGATGATGAGGATCGAGACAAAGCCGCTGTTACATTCACTGACGACTGCGGCGACATCGTCATCACTTCCTCGCCCGATAAACATAAACATGGGCGTGTGTGTGTGTGTAGATACAAATATGCCACAGCTGCAGGCAGCGCCAAAAGCAAACGCAACAACAACAACAAAGACGCCTGCGCGTAATACGCCACGGGTGGTGCTTGTGGTGCTGCTGGTAGTGGTATGGGTGTTGTTGCCACCGTCCCGGTCCAATGACCGATGTGCTGTGTGGCTGATGAACGAGCATAACCAGCCGAGAACGACCTCCACAGTACATAAACTATCAAAAGCATCAACGGCAAACAACAATAAGTGGCAACAATTTGCAAAGGTATTTTTTTCTTTTTTTTTTATTCATTTTGTTGTTCTGTTTTCATTCACTCGCATTTGTTTGAGAGTGAGAGATTATTTGCTGATCTGCCCAATTGCATGGAAAGTTAACTCCGGAGTGGGTCAATTATGAAAACCAGTCGAGCATAGCTACTAGTTGCTATTAGTTCACTCACAGATTCATTCACAGACTTCTATTTCGCTGTGTGTGTGCAAAACTTTTGTGGCGAGTGCAAATGCGCTGTTTTATTTCGCCTTTATGGAATGCAATAATAAAGCAACGCTTCGATATAATCATGAGGAAACTGGATGATGACGGTAAACAGTAAACAGCAAACAGCAAAAGCAAGCATTAACCACAAGCATACAAGTGTGCTGGTCCCGCACATACCCTGTAACACGTGAACCCAGCGAAAATTAAAACTTGTTTTTTGTTTCTCCCACATTAGGTGAATATATGAAATAGACTCTGAACTATTTCTATGCGATTCTCATGAAATTAAGTATTGTTTGCTAAAGCTAAGTTTAATATTCAAAATATGTACAAATATGTTTCATTATTGAAAGTTGGATTTCACTTCTTTTTCTCACAATCTCTTTTTTCTTGTAGAGTATCTACTGGTCTTGTCAACTTTATTACATAATTTATTTTCATTAAATGTACATTTTGAAATTGATGTATATCAAATTTCATACATAAGTTTAACCTGAGGTGTTCTTATGCAAAATTATAAACTGCTAATTCACAATTTCTGAGAAATGAATGAATCATGATCACGACGATGATGATGATGATGATAATGACGGTGACGACGAAGCTGCTGCCGGTCAACAAATCAGTCACCGAGCGCTGTACACACCTTGCTCAGGCCTCAGGCTCAGAGGGAGAGAGAGACGCTGCTGGTTATGAAAATGTCATTAAATCGAACTCATTTCCCATGAGGCAGGAACGATTGAAACTGTAAGGCAACTTCTGCCTGGAATTGCTGGACTAACGGAAACAATCGTGAATAATGAAATGCAAACGCGCCTACGGCTATAAATAAACGAGGGGGGAACAGGAGGCCAAGTCACGGCTGAATGGTGTGAGAAGAAAAAGGGTTCAGCAGCATAAACTGAGCGGGTACAGGTAAGCCAGCTAGGCGACGTCATCGAAGCACACACTTTATGGCCAGTATACAAATTGTGTGGCAACTGCAACAGCAACGGCAACAAAGGCGACTTTGTTAGCGGCGGATGCGCCCCACACAACTTGCAGCAAGGCGCGGGGTCTGGCGGGGGTTCAGCACGTGCATGGAGTGTGTGCCTAGACTCAAAGGTAGCCGTGCTTAAATGCAAACATAGCTGCTGCTGCCTAGCAAACGAAGCAACACAATCACAATAATAATAATAATAACAATAACAACAAATTGCCAGCAAGTAAAAAAAAAACTACGACGCTTCGTCATCTTCCCGCTGACAAGTCATATATGAACACTCACACACACACACATATGCATGCATACTTATGTACACAACAACGACAACAACAATAGTGACTGGACGTCGTCAGCGATATCAGCATCGACATCGACTTGGCTCATTTTTAAATTTCAGGTTTAAATAGCACGCTTTACATAAATACATGCACACACACATACATACCCACATTTGCATATGTGTGAGCAATATGTACATTTGTGTGGGTGTATTAACAGTAGCACACGTAAAGCACGAATGATACTGTGAGACTGACTCAAAGTCATTGTAATCACAACTGCGGTTGTTCAATTCAAATTCAAACGTAAAAATTCAATTGAAATGCACACAAAAATGAAATAAATGAAGGTTTTTTTAACTTTAACTAAGTATCGATACACAATTTTCTCCAAATAAGTGAAAAGCTATTGATTCAACCACTTTTCCAACAAAAGTTATATTAAAAAAGGTACACAAATTTTTTAATTATGTATTTAGCAGCTAAATACACATTGAAATTTAGGTGTACAAATACTAGGTTTGACAATATATATTAAATAATTATAATAAAAATCCAAGCCAGATTTTTAATTTGATTCTATTTACTAAATGAAAGCAATAGCAAATTGACGTTAAATTCATACTTAAATTTCGTTTAAGCATCGCATTTGTGTATTTAAGTCTGCTCTACAAATTAATTTGCAAATTTATCAAGCTCATATCACCATACATATCATATCCACCATATATGTATAGCGTACAATTATTTTGCCCAGTGGTAATCACATTCGTGATATAATATGACGTACATAAATAAATATATAATATAATATGACGTATACAATAGTAGTACTTTTGATTTAGAGCACTTAAAACAAATGCTTAAAATTTGAATTCCCTTGTTTTGGTTTATTTTATTTTTACTTGTCTCTTGATTTTTTTTTTTTTTGCTTGCGACAATTTATATATTGTATTTTATATTTAAATAAATTAAATATTAAATTTTATACCTCCTTAAGTTAATTAAAGAAAATGCTCAGACAGATTCTGTCACTGTGGCTGCTGCTCATCTCTAATTCAGCTGTTGTTGTTGTTTTGTTTTTGTTGTTATTGTGAATGATGTTTCTGTCTGTGGCGCATTAAGTTGGCGTTTTTTCTAAGTTCGTTTGTTCTTGGCGCTCGATTCTCTAAGCTATGAGCTAAGCTATAGCTAAAAATATGTGATATGTGTATATCATATGTATATCTATACATTCGTGTACACACATACATATTCACACACACATCCATACATAAATGCGAGTTAAGTTTTGGGGGTCAATTATAACGATTCCCAACGGTTAAGACGCACGGCTCGTCTGGCTAATAATAGCTGCTGTACGTATATGAACACACACACAAATAGTACATTTACGTGTGTATGTTTGTACATACATAGGTATATTTCAGGGAGCTGAGCCGAGTTTAGCGTAACGCTTTTTATGGGCGTGTTGAAACAAAAATTCCATTGTATTCTTTTCTGCTACTAATTTTTTCATATTTTTTTGTTATTTTGGCAAAATATATTAAGCAAACCTATTCTTATTCTGACAGGTAAACAGAGTGAAAGAGAAAAAGAGAGACAAATAGAGAGGGGGAGAAAAAGAACGAGACATATTTGTAGATAAGATTTTATGGGCAGTTGACAGTTACAGTTAATGGCGCCGCGCTCGTAAAACTCACAAGAAGAATTAACCGACACAAAGGAAAATGTTGATAGTAGTTGCGAGCCATAAAATATAAACAAAAACTTGACCCATTTAGGTCAAGAGAATACAAGGAACACACAAATTGTTTACAAGAAGGATAGTGATTTTATTACTTGAACCACCAACTTCCTTATATTGCAGTGATATTATTTTTATTTATTTAAAAAGAATTTCAAAACATAAATATAGCAATCATTTTTCCAAGTTCCAAGAATACTGTTTCTTTAATCAAACATACTAAGAAATATATGTGCAATGCATTAAACAGTGCGGTTATAGCAAAACCAAACTGAATTTGTTGTTTAAAGATTAATAATACAATGCTTATACAAACAGTAAGTTCGATTAAGAACTTAGAACTTTTGTATATACGATATAACATTATTTATTTTATGACGTCAAATGTTCTCAAATGAAATTCTATACAAAATTGCAATGAAAACTTTATAAAACAATTATTCAAGATTGGACGCTTGAGTCACTTGGTATTCTTAACCTAGGGTTCGAGTGGACTTTGAGTCTCTATCTGATAAACCGAAACTAGTTTGAATCGCTTTCAATGAGATATTTATGAGTCAGTTGATGCCACCAATGCCAAAGCTGATCCACAATTGCCATCTACAAGTGAAGCGCCGTTACTTTCTACTTAGATTCAATTCGCCACACAGGGAATCGAGCAAAATGTATATGCTTAATTATAAGCAATTTCCATGTCAAACTTTTGCTTTCGACGACGATTGGGAAAGAAGCAATTACGCTTAAGAAATGCGACAAATCTTTCGACATTTTCTAATCTGGGGAGCAATAAAAAGATACCCGATGGAGGCCAATTGCTGCGATTAAATTTCAATTTGGATTGCGAAATGGAAAGCGCAGATTCGCTTACAAGTGCTTTACACAGAATAGAAGTGAGAGAGAGAGACAGAGAAAGAGAGAGTGGAAATGAAACTGTGACTGGATGTAGATATCAAAATGTAAGTGGATGCCGCTTTGCACAACCGCCTAGGGATGTGCTCATAAATAAATATGCAGACGCAAAAGTGGGGGGAGAGGGGGATGCATCCTCTTGTTGTTGTTGATAGTTTTATGTCAAGCAAACATACAAGCAGCTGCGGCGAAGGGGGATGCCAGACGGTTTGAGCAAGTGCTAAATCTGATAATGTACATATACACAAACACACAACACATACAAACATACACTTATACATATTTATATCGGAGCTTTTGGATGCAATTGTAGTTGCGCTTTGTCATGGTTGAAAATTTGGAAAGCACTTTCAATTATGCAAATGAAAAGGCATTTCATCCGCTACAAAAATTAACGAGCAAGAAAATTTTAATTAAATAGAAAACCACAAACTTAAATTTGACTCGACTCAATTCAGCTCCAACTCGACTCGACTCCACTTCTCTTCAATCTTCACCTCCACTATCCACCTCCACTCTCCACTCTCGCCTCGTCAGACTTTTTCAATGCTGAGCGTCATTAAGTTTTACGTTTGCTTTGCTCTTGTTGTTGTTGCTGCTATTCAAATTTAGAAGTAGAATGCATGGCTGCCTACACTATCTATCTCCCTCCCTCGGTCTTCGTCTCTCTAATTTAAGCTACATACATACATGTAAAGAAAGTAGTGCACAAAGCGATGAGTCAAGTGTAAATAGCAACGGAGTACAGGCGAAATGTATGTGTGGGAGAGAGAAAGAGGTACAGTGAGGGGAGCCAGTGTCGCAGGTGCAGCAGACGTCGCTCAACTAATGCCAATGAACAGTGGAGTAGCGTAGCAAATGCCTGAAAGCGACAAATCAACACAAATAGACAGACGGAGAAGAGAGAGAGATCGAGAGAGCGGTTGTGAGCGTGTTAATGTCGACTCCCGCTACGCATCGCACAAGTGGGGGGTGGGGGAAGGGTGAACCGCTTCCCTCACTTTGCATTCAAATGGAGCCTTTTTTATAAGCATCAAATGACAAAATGACAAATAAAAGAAATAAATACAAACAAAAGCTTAAGAAATTTTCTATTATTTGCTCAAATGTGGGACAGCGAATCGCATTTTTATCGCATTTCGAAATGCGCTGCTGCATGGTTGTTGTTTTTGCGGTTATTGCTGCTGCTACACATACTAACAAACACAAACACACACATAAACATACTCATGTATTTGCTTAGTGTTTAAACTATAAGACGCAGGCGTTAAAATAAAAATAAAATAAAAACAGGCGATAAGACAACAACAAACTATTGTTGATAAGCGAAAAAGAAGTTTGTACATATTAAAGCATTTTATTTCATGGCTAGCAAATGCAGCGTGGATAAGTTAAGTATTCGCTTCAATTGCACTGTAAATTGTACCAGAGGTGTGTGTGTGAAAGAGAGAGAAAGGATACCTCTTTGATTTTCCTCCCACTTGTACAAAGGTATGTGCTGTGAATGTGTATATTACTTGCCCATTACAAATGAACTCAGCCCAATGTCGTGTGTAATCTAACGGCATATCTTTTTAATATACGTAAAAAAAATGCCACAAATTTCCCCCTTCTTGCTCTGCGAAAGGGAACTAATATTTACTAAAATGATTTCGACGGTGGATGAGTGGTGGTAAAGCAGAGCAGGTAAGCTGTGATAAAGAGAGATGCAAAGAACGAGAAGGGAAGGGCAAACACGTGTAAATATTGAGCGCAAACATTGTGAGCATTTTGAATGAACAGTTAATTTGATTACGAGACAGCGAATTTCGCGAGTGATATTTAGTGTCTCACACACATACATAAGTACAAATGTATATAATATGTAAATACAAATGCATCTATTATCTATTGAATCCCGAAAAGGTCACAAACAAAAGAGCCGACATATAATAATAGAAAAATTCACACGTACGAAGAACAACTGAGGTGAGAGCATTTCAAATATGTTACATTTGCCATTTCATGGTCATTGCCAATGAATAGAATGGGAATTGTTGTTGTTGCTGTTCATGGAAAATATATGTTTGTTGTCTCGTGTGTGTGTGCGTTTGTGAGGTTGTGCAAGTGTAAGTGAATGCAGCCAGGCGATTGAAAACAGGTTACAGAAAAACAGGCAAACTCGACTGTAACGCGAAGATGCGGAGGCAGAGAAAAAAATAGGATGCGATTGAAAGAAAAACGAAATTAAAGAAGATGAAGAAGAGGCAGATGAAAGTGTGTGCGTGCTTGTTGACATAGCGACCACATGGCCGGCGAAGGTAAGGAAAAGGAGATGCAGCAGCGGCAACAACAACAACAAAAATACCGTAGCAAACGCAGCAGGGGGCAGAACCAGAAACCACGATCCAAAGTCAGCAATGTAATAACTCTTCAGCGCAAGGTAAGAAGAGAGCAAAGCTGCTGATGTGTTGTTGCCTTCTTCTCTCACTTGAGATTTAGAAATTAAACACCCACAAAATTGCTGCCATTGTTGTTGTTGTTGTTGTTGCAGGAAAATTTAGCATTAAATTAGGCACTTTGTTTAAACAATTTCGGCAGTAAATTGTGTGAAAATGGATAAACATTTTTTCAACATTACCAAAAATAATATTGTAAATTTGGTTTTATTTTTGCTCTTCACTTGAGTGTATTTCTTTTTTGCTTGTTTCTTTTATTTTTTGCTAAATTCCGACTTACCAATGCCAAATGACTGCTTAGCGTTGCAATCGCTCCACACACTCATTGTGAATGATTGTTGTTGTTGATGATCTTGTTAACTTTTTCCACAATAATAAACATGCACACACACTTACACAGACGTACACATACGAACATAGATTTGCAAGCACTTTCGTTAGCAAATAAAAAATAGAAAACGAGTCGGAAATTTGCAAAAGTAAAAACAATTAAAAAACGACTTGAGTATGAAAAGCAACACGTAGTTTTAGTTGATTTTCTGTGATGTTCACTAAGCCGACAACATTTGCATTTACTTGTTGCTTCGTCTCGACCGCTGGCTTAATAAAAAGAATAAGGTGATTTATTGCACAATTCCATTGCAGCAGTTATTCTTTATACTTAGTTTGTCGTGTCCGTCAATTTGTTCTCATTTTGGGAGTTGGCCGCATTTAATCTCTGCTTACGCTCCCGCACGCACACATATACGCACACGCATACACTCGAGCGGGCATATTTCCACTTCGTTGTTTCGTTCACAATTAATTAATTAACCGGAATGAACCCGCGCGTAGACAACACACTACACTCAACGCATTTCAACTGTTGCTCGGCTTCTACTGTACAGTGTGACCAGTCTAGGCTAAACGCAAATCACTCAAGAGCTACTTTAAAATAAATACGAAAAAATTTAATAGAATGCAGAGTTGAATTAAAAGTTTTTGGTATTTTCGTATTAATAGGGCTGCAACATATGTGCATTTGCACGGCGCAGGTATTTCTGTGGCAGCACAGAACGGCCGCACAGTTTTCCGCCAGACATCGTGAAAAATATTCGGCGCGCCATTTCTGTGTTTGCGCTTCCAAACATCCAGCAATAAACTAAACAAAACTCGATAACCGCAAATTGTTTTGTTGAACGAGCAACCATTCGACGCCGGCGCTACCAGAAACGATATACAAACAAATAGGCACACAGAGAGCAGAAACGACGCGCTCGTGTTGCACACATTTGCTCAGTTCGCGAGCAGAAATTTGACTATTAGCAAATATAGTGTTTATATAGCTTAAACAGAAGGAGGCGGATCATCATCAGCAACAAAAATCGTCATGTTCGGCGGCGCTAAACCCTCATTCGGAACGGGAGCCGGCGCCACAGGCTTTGGCGCCTTCAGCAACACCGCCGCAGCAACACCCTTTGGCCAGTCGGCTTTTGGGAAGCCAGCGACGCCAGCGTTTGGCGGGACGCCCGCCTTCGGCTCCCAACCAACCCAGCCCTCGATGTTTGGAAGTGCGGCGGCACCGAATCAAACCACGGGCGGACTCTTTGGCAGTGCAACAACAACAAGCGCTTTTGGCAGCACAACAACGGCGCCCACATCATTTGGAGGTTAGAAACGAATTGCAAAAGTGTTGAAATTCATTTTGCAGACCTTAACATAAATTGTGAAATGCATTTCAGAGTCTGTCTGTCTCTTTGTTTGTGAGTCACTTTAATTTGTTTGCTGCAGCTATATTTTGTTTGTATCTGAACTCCTGCAACATGTAAATATATATATACAATCTCGATGAGTTCCTGAAATCGATCAAAAGTCCTGCTAGCAGAAGTCGCATGTTTATCGATAAACATGCCAAGTGACATTTGAATTTTGGCATTTGAATGATTTCAATGTTCAATTTTATATTAAGCGTTTCTTAAATTCAATGTTCAAACTGCATAATTACAACAAAGAAGACAAATAATACTTTATTAATTATTGAACCATTTCCAGTTATGCGGAGTATGCATTTAAAGAGGATTGCGCTTATTTCAGCTGTTTTTAATGCATTTGTCTTCCGTTGTGTTTTGTTTTAGCGTTTTCGCAGGCACCGCAGCAGACTTCGAGTATATTTGGATCGACGCAGGCGGCACCAAACACGTCGCTCTTTGGCCAGAGCGCGACGAGCGCCTTTGGAGCCGCAAAGCCCACAACTCTGGGCATGACCAGTTTTGGACAGACGCCGGCGGCGCAGCCTCTTTTTGGACAACAGCAGACGGTAACGTCGAGTGCTGCGGGTTTTGGCAGCTTCGGTCAGACGGCGCCGACCACAACAAATGTATTTGGCAGCGGTGCCGCCTCGGCTTTTGGCCAACCCCAGGCGGTAACTGTGGGTGCTGCTGGTGGCGTCAATGCTGGCACGTCGCTGGTCAAATATCAGCCCACCATTGGCACGGACACACTGATGAAGGGCGGCCAGACAAACAATGTGAACACCAAGCAGCATTGCATCACTGCGATGAAGGAGTACGAGCTGAAATCATTGGAGGAGTTACGTCTGGAGGATTACATGAGTGGGCGAAAGGGTCCACAGGCTGGCAGTGCGCCGGGTGCCTTTGGTTTTGGCAGTACCGCTGCCGGCACTCAGGCAACGGCAGGCGGTGCACTCTTTGGATCGCCGTCACAGCAACAGCAGCAGCATGGCACTAGTCTCTTCGGCCAGACGGGCCAGGAGAACAAGAGCTTGTTTGGTAGCTCGGCCTTTGGCCAGCAGGCACCAGGCAGCGCCTTCGGTGCACCCGCCCAACAGAATAACTTTATGCAGAAGCCTTTCGGTGCGGCTCCAACGAGCGCCTTCGGCGCAACTACAACCGATGCAGCTAATCCATTTGGCGCCAAGCCTGTTGGATTTGGCCAAACGGGTAGTAATATGTTTGGTCAGGCAACGGCGACAAGTGTCGCGCCTGCCTTTGGCCAGGCAACAACCGGCTTTGGTGGCTTTGGCAGCACGGCTGCGGGGACTGCTCAGCAGACGCCGCTGTTTGGCGCCACAAATACAACGGATCCTAATAAGCCAGCCTTTGGTCTGGGCACCGCTGCGTCCACTGCGCAGCCGGGCTTTGGTGGTTTCGGTTCGACGGCCACGAGCACCGCTGGTGGTGGTCTCTTTGGCTCAAAGCCGGCGACGAGTTTTGCGGCGCCTGCTTTTGGCGCCAGCTCCACGGCCAACACGGGCTTTGGCAACTTTTCGCTGAGCAACAGCAATGCTCCGGGCGCCGGCGGTGGTCTGTTCAACACCAACATGAACAAGCCGCCAACATCGGCGTTTGGTGGCTTTGGTACCACTTCGTCGGCACCGCTCAACTTCAATGCCGGCAACACGGGCAACTCCATCTTCAGCAGTGCCGCGAAGCCGGGCGGTCTCTTTGGCGGTGGCAACACGACTCTTGGCACCGGCACAGGTATTGCCCCAACGGGTGGCGGTCTTTTTGGCCCCGGTGGCACAACTGGTGCATTTGGCGGCACTTTGGGTGGCGGTTTTGGCAGCCTCGGCGGTGGCAATACGGCTCTCTCTGGCCTCGGATTGGGTGCATCTCCCGCCCAGGGCGTAGTTGTGGTCCCCATTCATCAGCAGATCCTATCGAAGGTGACATCACCGTATGGCGATACGCCCATCTTCAGGGATCTGAAGCGCAACGATGAGGTGGACGCCACGCGTGCCACAAATCCTGAGGCACAGAAGGCAGTGCTCGATATGACCAGTCATCCTTACAAGATCACCGAGAAGGAGGGCACGGCCGGCATACGGGTGAAGGCGCTGGTCAGCGCCCGCAACTCCAAGACCATGTTCGATGGCCTCGAGGAGTACGATGCCAGTGTCGAGGGTTTCAATCTCAAGACGAATGCCAAGCGGCTGGTCATCAAACCCAAACCGAAGGAAAGCTCACCGAGCGAGCCGAGCAGCATCCAACATCAGGTCAACAGCGGCGGCAGTCCTGCTCCGGCTGCAGTGCGTCCTCCATCCAAGTCATACAACGGCATCATACCAAACGAACCGGTGCCTATCAGTGCCACCTACAGCTCCCCGGTGGCCAATCGAGCTGACGCGGATAGCAGTCGTCGCGAATCATGGTTGCATCCCAACAACTTGGCCAAAGTGCGTCAGCACAATCTGCAGTCGGGCTTGGATCAGTCGCCCCTGAATAGCACCCTCACGGATCTGGTGCCACGCAAGCCACTGGAAACGTATAAGAATGCGGCGTCGGCCGCACGCCTCTCGGTGTCCACCATACCGGAGAATCCGTTCGAGGATCAGTCCAGCAGCATTGCGCGTCGCGACACATTCATCTCGGAGCACGGCAACGAGAGCAGTCTGTCGATGCGCTCCAACGACTCGGAGCAGCAGCAGCGTCTGGCCATTGAACCGGCTGCCGATGCGGACCCCAATCCGGATGCTGACACTGAGCCACATCCGACAGGCATTGTGCTGCGCCGTGTTGGCTACTACACCATACCGCAACTGGACGATCTTAAGTCTTATCTGGCCGAGGATGGCTCCTGTGTGGTGCCCGATTTTACAGTTGGTCGCGAAGGCTACGGCAACGTTTACTTTGGCAAGGAACTGGACGTAGCGGGTCTGAATCTGGATGAAATCGGTATGCAAACAATGATTCCTCTGTTTGGAAAACCTTTATTAAAGATCTCCTCTTTTTTTCTTAGTACATTTTCGCAACAAGGAGGTCATCATTTATCCGGACGATGATAATAAGCCGCCCATCGGCAGTGGCTTGAATCGGGAGGCTCAGGTCACGCTGGATCAGGTGTGGCCCCTGGACAAGACAAAGCATGAGGCGATTAAGGATCCACAGCGTCTGCTCGAAATGGACTGGGAGGCGAAATTGCGTCGCGTCTGCGATAAGAATGCGACACGTTTCATTGAGTTCCGGCCGGAGACGGGCAGCTGGGTGTTTCGCGTCAAGCACTTCTCCAAATACGGACTGGCCGATAGCGATGAGGAAGACGACGAGATACCTACCGATCCCAAGAAGGCCAAAATAGGTGCCACCACATCCACCGATAAAATGAGTTTGACATCGCTACGCAAAGCGCAGAAGATCTCCGAGGAGGCCGGCCGCACCACGGATCCCAAATCATTGGCTATTGTCGGCGTTGCCGGCGGCTTTCGACCCATGGACACCTCCGCTGAGTTCCTCATGATGGACAAGACGCGTGAGTGACTAGTTGCAGATGCCGTTAAAGATCACAATTAAACTTGCATTTTTTATTTGCCAATACAGAATTCTTTCAAGCCGGCGGCGGCACCGATTTCTCCATGTTCGATGCACCAAGTCCTGTGGCCACCAGTCCCTCGGCTACCCTGGCCCACGAATTTGTGGCAAGTGATCCGCATAAGGCGCAGCTGATGAAATCATCAATGTTTGTGGATGACAATGGCAGTGACGATGAGATGGGTGTGTATCAGAAAGCAAGCAATCCAGAAACACTAAAAGTGAAGATGTGAATTTCCCCCATATTTATATTATCCTTTCTTTCTTGTAATATAATAACGTTTATATGTTATGCTGATGATGTTATACTTTTATTCTGCATAAAAATTGTCTTTCAAAAGTTTTGCCAAACTTGTATGTATATAGAAAAGTACTAGGCCAGACTTAAAGCTTCGTCTTAAGCAATTCTGAGATCATCACAAAAATTCATTTCATTTACTGTCAGGATTTATGCCACATCAGTTTTAGATAAAACTCAACTTAATTTTTCAAAAACTTCAATTTCAATTGGACAATACTGATCCATTTAAGCTAAGCAGTTAAATCAGTAGAATCCAAAACTCAACTTAGTTGCTTTATCCTCATGCTTTTGAATTTGCGACAGATTCATTTCCGCTGCGTGAAAGACTGCAACAGCAACAACAAAAGCAGCGCACACAGAACCTATTCGGTCAGGACACGCAAATGTGGAAGGATGCTGCCGCCTCGGAGAACTCCAGTGAATATGGACGTCATTCCCCATTGTTGGTCGTATCCTCGTCGAACTCCGTGAACAGCATAATCCGCGAACTGCAATCCGAGGTGATGCTTTGAGCAACATAATCAGTTTAGTTGTGGCTGTTACTCATTTATATTTTTACTTTGCAGACATCATCGGTGGCAGCTGAGAGTATTAATGCGGCCGAAAAGAATGCTCAGTCAACGCAGCTATCGGGTGCCCTAAAGGCCTTGAACTTTGTGATAAAACCACTTGTAGCACCCGAAAAATTATCCGCCTCTGTTCTGCCACTGACTCGTTCCATTGCCTATGGCCTCCACAACGACTGGATAGCGGATCTGGGCTTCTACAAGGGGCGTAGTTTCAAGCCCAGCTTTGGTCCGCAGAACACACTGATGGTGCCCAACACCTTAAATAATCTGTGCACCTTGCGAGAGAGTAAGTACACAAAATATGAATATTCGATTCATCAGAGGATTGGATGTAATGCTCCGTGTTTATGTCAACAGCCGGCAAAGCCACGCCCGCAGCGATTGTCTTTGAGGCGCGCGGCGCAAACGATTACTCGCGCATGTTGTTGCAGCAACTCCAATTCAATACGGTCGACAAATACGAGCGATTTGGCGAAAGCATTGTACCCCATCTGGAGGTGCAGCTGCAGGACTGCAGCATCCGTCAAGTGGAGGGCAGCAACTGTCCCTGGCTGCAATCGAACAATGGGACCCAGCTGATTGCCAAGCATCTTGCCGCTGCCATTAGGCTGAGCAAAACAAGCAGCATGGCTGCTTATGGAGTCTCCGTGTGGTCGCTGATGTTTGCGCTGTGGGGCGAGCACGAGGAGCTGGTCGGGCAGGAGACCAGTTCGCATTTTGTGGTCATGTGTCGGCGCAATTTGCTGTCGGAGTGGCTGGAAAATGCGCTCGTCAGCAAGGATTTGCTCTCGAAGAAGGTCGGCAACAATAGCTATCTGGCTCATATGCTGGACTTGTTGTCCTGCCACCGAGTTACGGAAGCTTGTGAATTGGCCTTTAAATACGACGATGCCAATTTGGCGCTGATCCTAGCCCAGCTCAGCTCTGGCGCCATGGTGCGCATGCTCATGGAGGAGCAACTCTTTGCGTGGCAGCAGAGTAAATCGGACAAATACATTAGCCTGGAGCGCCTCAAAATGTTCATGCTTGCCGCGGGAGTTGCACAGATGCAGTCGTCCCATGGTGCCATCAATCTGCTAGAGGACAGCAGCTGGCTGACCGTATTGGCCCTCCAGCTGTGGTACTTGACAGCACCCACCTCGAGCATAACCGATGCATTGTTGGAATACGACAAATCTTACCAGGCCGACGAATGCTATGCGGATCCACCCAAGCCCACCTACAAATGCAAGCTGCCGTACGAGAGCCAACAGTCCGTCTATGATCTGCGCTACCATCTCCTTCAGGTCTACTCAAAGCGTGGCCATTCCTTGGAGCAAACCTTGAATCCAATCACACACACCTCAGATCCCATGGATTTTCGCCTCAGGTGAGTAAATAAAATCTGCCATTTGCCTTAATATAAACTAAATTGTATATCAAATGAAATTCACAGCTGGATGCTGCTCCAAACTTTGGAGGCGCTTAGCTATCATCATTGCACTCCGTTGGCCGAGGCGCAACTGCACGTAAACTTTGCCAGTCAGCTGGAGAACGAGGACCTCTGGCAGTGGGCAATATTTGTGCAGCTGCACATTAAGGATCGCAATCACCGGGAACGCGCCGTACAGCAAACGCTCCAGCAACATGTCAGCGTTTTTGCTGAAACTCTGACTGTGGAAGAGGAATTCATCATCGAACAATTGCTCGTGCCCGAGTCATGGGTGGATTACGCCAAGGCGGTTAAGGCGGGCTCCATGGGACGCCGTCACGCTCAGGCCAAGTATCTGCTGAAGGCCAAGCATTTTGTGGAAGCGCACGAGATAATCTTCCAGTATATTGCGCCAGATGCCATCATAAATAGTGAGTAGTACATTCAGTTGAAGTTAATGATACATTCTTGAATACATATGTAAATGTATATTTTTTTTATGCAGACAACCTGGAGTATTTGAACAGTTTGCTCAGCCAGTTTGAGTGTATGGACGACAGTGGTGTTAAGGTACCAAATTGGACGAATCAGGGTCAGATATTTCTTAATTTCATCGACATCAGTGCCAAGTTCAGGCAGATACACAACGTCACGAGCAATTCGGAAATGCTGGCGCGCTGGGAGAACCTGAAGCCACAGCTCAGTGAGATTTGCTCCCGCATCAGCCTGCTGCCGTGCCCCACATCCAAGCATCGGCTCTGCCAGATCGAGATATCCAAGTGCCTGGCCTGCCTGGTTCATGGCATACGCATTCTGTGGGAGGAGTTCGATTCGTGTTCTGTCATAGAAATGGCTTTAGACCGGCTGCCCATGCCACAGGAGTTTGTTACCGAAGAGAGTAGCAACCTGCTCGAAGAATTTATGGAGAAAATGCAGAATCACCAGTCACCGGAATCGGAAGCCAAATCATAGAGCACCGCGCATGAATATACAAAATTGAATTAGCGTGATCAATCCATAGGAAACTAAGCAGGGCAAAAGTGAGCGATGAGCGATTAGCGATGTGTAGTTTAGCTGCCAATTTAATTTAGATTTATTAGTGATAGGAAACGAGCATTAGTTTATTATCTACATATTATCTACCTATCTATCAAGTGTTTCAAATATTTAATATTACGTAATCTTTGATAAACAATAAAAGTAATTTATTTGTTTGTTTTACAATTTAAAAGAAGAAAAAGACACAAATCTCAAACTTTAAGCTTTTGCTATTCATCGATAACTGTTTGAATTAAGCTCTAAAAAGCTCGAATTAAAAGTGGATCGAAAGACTTGCAGTAACTAGCAAGAACTTAAATTGGATCAGTCGCCGACTGCCTTTCGATAAGAGCATAACATTATCTCGCTTATCAGTAAGGCACAATTTTTTGTTACCTGTGTGTAATGTACACTATACAAATTGAAATTTTAATCTAGTTTCGAGTTGCTGAAAATGGCAGACCCCAAGCCAAGCTCATGGTGCGGTCGTGGTGACAAGCCACGTGAGTTCGCCAAGCACAAGCCAATTATTTGCTACGACCAGCCAGAGGCAGCAGTTGTCTCCAAGGCCGACTACGATGTAAGTAGCTTAAATTCCAAACTTGAAATGCTAAGTGCAATTATCTTTTATTTTTCGTTTACAGAATAAGCGCTACCAGGCACTGACTGGCAAGCTGGTGGAGACGTTGGTGGTGCCGAAGCGTGAGGCACGCACCTGGACGATGCAAGCGGGCGATCTGTGCCGCATTACTGTGCACGAGGGCTCCCAGGTGGGAGACTTGAACTTCTGGAATTTGGAGAATCGGCAGGAGCGTTTCTATTCGGGCAAAACGCGTCAATTGCATGCCGCCCATCTGAAGGTGTACGATAGACTTTGGAGCTGCCTGCCCCATCTGCGTCCCATGGCCACGTTCGTGTTCGACACCCTGGCCAAATATGGCATCGACGAGGATGGCGGAGCATTGCATGATGTAATCGGGACACGTTGTGATGATTACACGTACAAGCTTATCACGGGTCAGCAGAGGGTGGGCAGCTGTCACAGCTCCCTCGTCAAAGCCGTGGTGGAGGAGCGCGGCATGTGCGAGCAGGACGTGCACGATGTGTGGAACATATTCATGTGCACCGGCTTCACCGCAGACACACAACAATACTTCTGCAAGCCAAGCCCCGCACAAAAGGGCGACTTTATCGAGTTTATCGCTGATATGAATCTATTGGTCGCTCTCAGTGCTTGCCCCCAAGGCGATGTGTCCATACCAGTTGGTGCTGAAGTTCCAGATGACAAATGCCATCCATTAAAAGTTGAAGTGTTCCGCCAGAAATAATTTGTACATTTGTGAAACATAAGTGTATGTAATATAAAGCTTACGCTTAATTAATTCTTAATGTGCAATTTAGATTAACTAATATCTCATCGGGCTGTTTGTCTACGGATCCAAGGGTGTCCCTGCCATTTACAATACAATTGGTGCCCTGAGATCCTGAATATAAAATATTTGGCTTAATATTGGCTATGTAGACATAAAACCTTTACGAATCCGCTTGAATATGAAGTGGAGATAATAAAAAAGAGGATTTTGTGGGTTTGACTAATTTTTGAACGCCCTGCGAGTGAAATGTTTGAATGACCCCAAATTGCGTGCATGCAATTCGATATAGTAGGCCCTCGCGATTTTATGTTTTATATGACCGAACTAGAGACTATATCGTTGGCTTATTGCTCCTTAAGGCTTCCAACAATTTATGTACTTCACGGCAAATCCGCAGTCGTTTAATGGGCCCCTAACAACATGCCGTATTAGTGTTGCTCATTAAGCGCAATTTCGGCAGTGCTGCAATATAATTTTTGTATCCCCAAAAGTAAACTGCATTTTGTTTGGATCGAGGGATATTTAGCCAATGTAGGAACCTATTTTGTGACACTGGTGCGTGCACATGCTATCCCATACAGTACCATGCAGAGAAAACGATGTGGACTGATCATATTTCCAATCCAATAAATTAATAAATCTTCGTTTTGGTATACAAAGTATTCGTTTATTATTAATTTTATTCGTATGTACTTCTACATATTTTTTGTGTTATAATTTTAATGACGCTAATTGCTGTAATACCCTCTAAGAAAATTGTTCACCATTACCCAAACAAATATGTTGTATTTTAGTATAAGGTATTTTCTTTCATAGCATGGTCTCACTGGCAACATACTGAATGTTTTTACGTGTTTCATCTCATTTATCGCTTTGTGTAAATATTAACAACAAATAGATTTAAACCCAATGCACAATGAATACCAATGTAATCGGCGAGGACAATCTTCAGAAGTTGCGCGACTACATACTGAACCCAGATATATCCATCCATGATCCACTGCCCGACGTGCTCCCGCGCAAATTCAATGAGATGCGCCTGTTGCACATTCCCAAATGTCCCGGCAGCACCAAGCTGATTCCACGTAGGGATTTGATTACGGGAGAAATTGCTGAGTTTATTGAGGTCGATGTGGAGAATGTTGGCGCTAATGCTAACAACTCCATGTCCATGCAGCGCGAACCGGGTCTGCTGGAGGAGATAACGCGCGGCTCTCACATGAACTATCCATTCTGGCCGGGAGGTTTTGCCATTGATGAACCCACAGAGCTTGCCCAGCTAGAGGTGGACAGCTTTCAGTTGGGCGAAAATCTTTTAACAGTGCCGCCAGGATTTACCAGCGGGCACGATTTCTCGCTGGCCAAAAAGAAGCCCGAGGAGGAGAGTGTTTCCGCAACCACCAATGTAGATCTGCTCAAGAATTTGCAGGAAGATCTCGATGTGCAGCAGTGGCTGCAGATGACGCGCGGCGACAGCCAAAACGATACAACAAAAGCTCCACAACGGGATTTGCAATTGCCCGCCGAATTCCAAGATGTGGACGATGAGATTATGAATGCTGATCTGAAACCGGTGCTGAACATATCGACGACGGCGAAAACCTTTAGCAGCGACTGGGCAGAGATGGTGGACATTAGCCAGCCGATTACCAACTTTAAGGAGCAGATACCCTGCCCAGCCATGGAGTTTCCCTTCGAGCTCGACGTGTTCCAGAAGCAGGCCATACTCAAGCTGGAGCAGCGCCAATATGTCTTCGTGGCGGCCCACACGTCGGCGGGCAAGACTGTGGTGGCGGAGTATGCCATTGCGCTGTCCAAGCGGGATCTGACCCGGACCATTTACACTTCTCCCATCAAGGCACTGTCCAATCAAAAGTATCGCGACTTTCGCAAAACGTTCAAGGATGTGGGCTTAATCACGGGCGATCTGCAGATCGAACCGACAGCCTCGTGCCTAATCATGACCACTGAAATTCTACGCTCCATGCTCTTTTGTGGCAGCGATATAACCCGTGATCTCGAGTATGTCATCTTCGATGAGGTGCACTATATTAACAATCCGGAGCGCGGTCATGTCTGGGAGGAGGTCATCATACTGCTGCCCGATCATGTCAACATTATCATGTTGAGCGCCACCGTACCGAACACCATGGAGCTGGCAGATTGGGTGGGCAGCACCAAGAAGCGCAAAGTGTATGTGATCAGCACACTGAAGCGTCCGGTGCCACTGATGCACTTTCTCTACACAGGGGCGGGGGGCAAAAGTCGCGATGACATTTTTCTGCTGGTTGATGCCCAGGGCAAATATCTACAGGGCAACTACGAGAAGGCCGTGGAGCGCAAGAAGGAGATGCAAAGCAAATCTAAGGCGGGCGGGCCCAAGAACTATGTCAGCGGCAAACAGGATCAGAACACCTGGATTGGCATGATTGATTTTCTCAAGCGCAACAACAAAATGCCGGTGGTGGCCTTCACCCTATCCCGCAATCGTTGCGATGCCAATGTCGCAGCTTTGCAGTCCGTCGATCTCAATACGGCTGTGGAGAAGGGCGCCGTGCAGAAGTTCTTTCTGCAGTGTCTAGCGAAATTGAAGCCGCCAGATCGCACTATTCCCCAGGTGCTGGCACTGAAGGATGCTCTTGAGCGTGGCATCGGGGTGCATCACAGCGGCATTTTGCCCATACTCAAGGAGATTGTCGAGATGCTCTTCCAGAACGGACTCGTCAAACTGCTCTTTGCCACCGAAACCTTCGCCATGGGCGTCAACATGCCTGCCCGCACCGTCATCTTTGATTCGCATAAGAAGTTCGATGGCATGGAGATGCGGATACTGAAGCCGGGCGAGTACATACAGATGGCCGGTCGGGCAGGAAGGCGAGGGCACGATGAGAACGGCACTGTTATACTCATGTGCAAGGCTAGCGTGCCGCCATCTATGGAACTGCGTCCCATGATCCTTGGCCTGCCCGAGAAGCTACAATCGCAATTCATTCTACGTTACGCCGTTATCTTGACCTGCCTGCGCATTGAGAGCATCAAGGTGGAGGACATTATGAAGTTCAGCTTTAAGGAATTCAATCAGACTCTGCAGCTGCCCACTCAACAGAAGCAGCTCAAACTGGCCGAGGATAAGTTCGCAATGCTGCCCACACTGGGTGAGCATCTGGAGCCACTGATGTATTTCTACGACAAGTCCATGGAGTACTGGAAGGAAAAGCATCGCATTATGGTAAGTGAAGAACTGAATTATTATATAATTATCTATGCCATAAGGAACACTTATTCTCCTCCAGAAATTCATCGTAACACAGGCGAAAATCCAAAAGGAATTGAAAGTTGGTCGCATCATTCTCATCACGCAAGCCAAGCACTACAATAAGCTGGCCATCTTGCTCAATGTGAAATCCGTGCTGGGCAAAGATACCGTCTACAAGGTGCTGGTGCTGGACCATCAATTCAAAAGCAGCGATAGCGACATTGTGGATCGCGGCGAGTTCTACTATAAAATAATCTCTTTGACGCCACAGAACAAGTTCTTCCAGCCGGAAGGCATTGGCGGACACACGGTGCTCGATATTAAAGCGATCGATATAATCAACATTACCAAGTCGACAATTAAGGTGGATGCCGATATCATTATACGCAACTGGGAGCAGCGACAGTTGGAGCGCTTCAAGGATGCCCCGCCCGGTGCTACCGTCATCAAGGCTGTCACTGAATTGCATCAACTAAATGAGGCTTACAATGCCAATCCGGATACCATTAAGTATATCAACATGTCCAAAGAGATCAATGTTAATGCAGATAATGAAGTGGCCATGCTGCACTATGTGGAGCATCTGAAACGACAGCTGGACGATGTCCTGCCGCACACCAATATCGCCGGCTTTGAGCAGGAGTTCGCCAAGGTCTATGAGCGGCGTGTGCTCGAGATTCACATAGAGGAGCTGAAATTCAAGAACTCGGCCAAGAATTTAACATTGTATCCGGATTACTGTAACAAACTGCAGGTTTTGCGCGCCTTGAACTACATCGATGAGCTGAACGAGGTGACGCTGAAGGGGAAGGTGGCCTGTGAGATGGGCCAGAACGAGCTGCTTATCACCGAGCTGATCCTTTGTAATATGTTCAACGATCTGGAGCCGGCGGAGATAGCTGCGCTGTTATCCGGTCTGGTGTTCCAGTCCAAAATTAAGGGCGAGCCCTTCATTCCAGAGCCGCTGAAGAAATGTGTTGAGGCCTTCGAGCAAATCAATGATACCATCTTGGCCGAGGAGCAACGCTGCCAAGCATCAATTCAGGCTGAGAATAATCTTAACTTTGGACTTCTCGAAGTCGTCTACGAGTGGGCCAAGGACAAGGCAAGTGCCAGCTAAATTCTTTCTTCAAGTTCTACTTATATTTTTTTGTATGGTTAATTTGCAGCCATTTGCCGAGATCATGAAGCTGACCGAGGTGCAGGAGGGCATCATTGTGCGCTGCATACAGCAGTTGGACGAAACACTGCGCGATGTCAAAACTGCGGCCATACGCATTGGTAATCCGGGCTTGCAGTCCAAAATGGAACAGGCCTCCGCGGCGATAAAGCGTGATATCGTCTTCACAGCCAGTTTGTACACGGAAATGTGAAGCGGCGAGCAAAATGTAATGAAATGAAAGAAAAAAGCTAGTTTGGTTTTTGGCTTAAACTACAAATTATGCATCGTGTCAATTACAATTCCAGGGGATACTTATAAAAATGTAAAAATATATATGTGTGAAGCAGAACAACGCAAACGCCACATGGGCATTAGCCGATTTCATCGGGATTCCGGCTTAAACTTTGGCGGGACCATCATGCCAGTCATGTGCTTCTGTTTCTTGGTCTTCTTCGATTTGCCGGCGCCGGATTGAAAGTCGTGCCAGCTGTTAACACGACTCTGGCGAGATTCCTCAAAGTTTTGCTGCCATTCGCGGTCCGCTTTGACACGCTCCTCTTCCTCGATTTCAGTTTCACGTTTTCGCTTGCGTTCCTCCTGGTCGCGCTGATCGAGTTTTTGTCGCCGCCGCTCCATGTCGGCAAAAAGTTTCATAACCATCACGTAAATGGCATGTTTATATTTGGCAGGATCATCTTCTGGTATGGGCTCGAATGATCTGCCCTCCTTTTTGAGCTTTTTACGCTTTTCGGCAATCTGAAAGCATCTTTATTTAGTAGGCTACCAAAAAACAATTGCACTTAAGGACAAGAGGTTTGTGTATACCATATGATCTGTGCGTCCCTTGGCCTCCTCATAGACCTCTAAACACTTTTTGCGTGTTAGCTCATTCTCCAATATTTTCCAGGAACGTGCAACGATGTCGAATGCCATTTGCGCGCGCTCCTGATTATCATGATTCTTGTCGGGATGTACTAGTATGGATAGGGTGCGATACCGTTTTTTTATGTCAGCCACCTCGACATCTGGTTCAATTTGCAGCACCTCGAAAGGATTAAGATTGAAGTATGTGGAACCTGGACGAAGTAAACGATCAATTTGTTGAGTAGGAGTTAGTACTGAATCGCGTTTTTCAATTTCTTTCACCTGCGAAAATAGTCACAAAATCGTTTATTATATGTGTATTACAATTAAATTCTATTTCTTTATTTTTTTTTTGGGAGAGCCTTGCCTACCCGCAGCCCTCAGCATTGGCGCTGTTACGGCTGTGTCACCATCACTAAACTTACTTCAGTGTAGAAGTCCTCGAACGATTCTTTTGATGTGCCGGGTTGATCTCGCGACGTTGTGGAGGCCATTTTGTGCTTTTTGTTTCAGTTATGTTGCGTTTATTTTTTATTATTATATTTTCCGAGTTCTTTTTGTAGAAAATGTACAAGGTACAGCCAGTATTGCTTAATAGCATACATTCAGTGTTGCACAGTGCTGCAAAAAAATATTAATGGAAATATTTCTAGTCGGTCTACAAACTTATTGATTTTTATTAACTTACGTATTAAAAAGAAAAAATACAATGAAAGCCACAAATATTGTTTCAGGTAGATTTATCTGCGTTAGTAGGCAGCTCTCAAGATCAAAGAATTAAGACCCAATTACTCTATATTAAACAGAACAGCTCCTCACTGAACAGCTGTTGCTGTTAAAATTTCCCTGAAACGGAACACAGACAAAACGTTGTCAATTGATAAAATCCATCCATTGAATTTGTTTCAGTTGATTTACAATTTTAGTTTTGTTCAATGATTTTTGGACTAAATCGGATTGGTTTTGTTTACAATTCCGTAATTCGATCACAAATAAGGCGTGCAGCAGCGTTGGACAGTACTCAGGTGAACAACAAAATGAGCACATGCACAGCTTTAGACGATAACAAATCGGATATTGTTTGGATGGATTTGGAAATGACTGGACTGGACATAAATGCAGACCAAGTACTTGAAATCTCCTGTATTATAACCGACAAGCATCTCAATATTAAATCGGAGGGTCCGTCCTTTGCTTTACGGCATCCGCAACACGTGTACGACAACATGCACGAATGGTGCATTAAGCATCATTACGAATCTGGACTGGTGGATAGATGCAAGGAGTCGAATATAACGCCAGAGATGGCGGAGAACATTGTCTTGTCATACCTTAAGGAGAACATACCACAGAGACAGTGCCCGTTAGCTGGAAATTCTATATATATGGATCGTTTGTTTATTCAAAAGTTTTATCCCGCTGTCGATCAATATTTACACTATCGGGTCATAGACGTGTCTACCATTAAAGAGCTGGCTACTAGGTGGTATCCGGACTTGTCAAAAACCACTCCACCCAAAATTCTCGCTCATCGCACCTTGAGCGACATTAAGGAGAGTATTGCAGAATTGAAATACTATAAGGAGCATTTATTTAAATGAATTTTATATTAAGTTTGATTTCATTTAAAAGCAAATAAAACTGTTCAGTTAGTACGAATATGAAAGCAAAAACAAAATTCTATGATTAGAAACAAAAATACGACAGCAATAAAAAACTCGATTTCTCAATAGACTCCATTTATATTGTTATGAGCTGGCGAGAAATTGTTTGCCTCCTGGCGTCTCCTTGAGCCTCGGTTGACGGCGTTGCTGTCGCTACCCGCTCCCGTCACCTTCTCAGCTTCAATGCGGCCGGACAGAAAGCTCGCAACGCGCTCCTGCAAATAGATCTCATTGAAAAATGCGAAGGCTATTTTACATCTTGTATGCTTGTAATTACTAGATATCCATTGGTAAGCAGCTGCAGATCGCCGTAGAAGGCGAGCATGCGTTTGAAGAGAGATTCAGCTTCCTCCTTGGATATATTCTTAACTTTATCCAAGCGTGTAATGGTTATTATGCGATTGTTTATATAAACAATATGATGAACGACCTCAGTGGTGGTGTGTGCCAAGTTCCTATTAAACAAATTATATAATTTAAGCTAGAATACTCCGCTAAAAATATTTTGAGCTTTCTCACTTGGGTAAATTAGACGCAACGTTGGCGCTGTAGTTAACCAAGTGAACGACTCGTCTGGCTGATTCGCGTGTCAGCAAGACGATTAACTGTTCCAGAGTCACGGGTCGAGCTTGATTTTCCGGCTCGTCAGCACTGAGATAGCCCCACAGTTCCTTGGCCTTTAGCATGGCCTGCTTTGGGTCTGTTGCAATCTGTTGCCAAATTCAAATTCAATGACCTTAATTCCATTTAAATTTCAATTAGTTGATTTCTACTTACCAGCTCGGCTGCATAGATGAGCACATGGATCGCTTCTTTGCTCTGCTTTTTGAGAGCTCGCGCCTCCGCAAGAGTTCTTTGTGTCAGTCTCCGCTTCAGTTTGCGGGAGAAGCGTTGACCGTGATGGATTGCCTTGATGGCGCCCTTCTCGTCCGCTGCCGCGCCCGCTGTCTCGTTATCTTCGTCTTGCGGTGCTGCATTGCGGAGAAATTAAATTGTATATGTCTTTTACTCTTATTATATGTGATCGATCTCGATCTGTATTTTTTGTATAATAGCGATGCACTGAGAAAGCAATCGAGTCTTATCTCACGACTTGTTTGCTGCCGATTAGGCAAGCGAAAAAAGTAAAATCAAAAATATTCAAAATTCATGCGGAGCACGGCTTGATAACCTCAGCGGGTCGCAGCGTTTCTGTTTTTATTTTTTCTTCTTTTAATACGGCTAGAGGCTGACGACGGAGTTTAAAAATAAATCATGAGACGTGCATCTCTCAAAATGCGTACATGCGATTGTTGAAAATGTTCAAAAGATCACAGAAAAATCATGTTAAAATAAAAGCAATTCTTTAAATTTAAATTAAATTGTAATAAATAAATAAATTGCATCAAATTTACTAATGCAACATATAAAAAAAAAAAAAAAAAAATTATTACTTTTTTTTTTAATTTTAATGAATTTTTACCGTTATCATTTAATAAATAATATGGCAGATCAAAATAAATTGAAAAAAAAATATTTGTATATATAATAATAATAATATTTGTATATATATGTATGTATAAAAGCTAAAAGTGCCTTATTGCCATCTATTTATCTGTGTATTGAATTATAGCTATTGCTTTATCAGTCCCACTCACCGTCTGTCTGATCCTGATCTGTGGGAATGGGCACTAGATATTTGTCCACGAATTTGTCGCCGGCTGTGAAGGCGCCATCTATGCGATCCGCTGCATAAGTTGTCAGAGAACTTTCGAGCACAGCGTTTCCGATTTGTTTAACAGAATCTGCACGCTTGAGAACTGGTCGTACCAGGTGATCCGACATGTATTCCTTGGTATTCCAATACATCTTTAAGCACAAAATGATGGCCTACGTAAGCAAGGTTCAAGCCACATTGGCGCATATTGGGCCCTGGCTCTACTTACCATTTCAGGTGGCAGATATACGAGCGGTATGCGCTGCTCCAATATATCAAGACTTTTGCACATCACATTGTCCAGACGCTTGATGGGCATCTCGAAGAGCTTGACTGCTGGCTGAACTGTTTCGTATGCAGCGGTAATGGTTGCCTCCGCTGTCTCAAAATACCAGCTGAAGAGGCGATTGTTGTTCTTAACTTTTTCATAGATATTTTCGACACGTTTAACACTCGATTCCACCAGTGGAATGGATGTGATCCGATCGATTGCTTCCATGTGCAGTCCCCAACTCATTGTTGCAGTTGCTTTAAGGAATTTAAATACATATTAATACATCACTTCGTTGGGCCGTAACTCGTACTAACCCATTTAATAGCGGTGTGAAAATATTAATTAATTAATTTCAATTTATTGATAGGTTTTTTCACTGTTCGAGCACACGTCCCTTTTAAGCGGACGTTGAATTGAGACTGGGCCAAATTTGCAGTGTGTGCTCCATAGACATTACAATCGCGTCGGGGCTCGTCATGCACAGATTGACCTTTAATGCCCATTGATAAGCTCTACCTAGACTACACTTATCAACAACATGCCATTTGTAGCACGTTAAATAAGTTCCAAAGTGCACTTAGAAGCGGATTCCAATAATCCCATGAAAAAAGAAATCTAGGGACTCCATCTGATGTGAGCGTGAATCATTTGATAATGCAAATCTTTTAATATCTTAATTACTATTCGAATAAATGACAGTTTAAAGTGCATTTCAAACACGATTGTGTTAGACTTGTCATTATTGTCGAAAGACTCAAATCGTTAAGCGTGCCACAATTGGTGTAGCGCAGATAGCTCTGGAGTTGGCGGTTTATATTATTCAAAGAACCAGACGGCGTTAATTTTAGAGCAAAAGCCTTGCTTCTCACAAGCACACAAAGCTTGAGTTGGAGCTGTTGCTAAGTTGTCATTTCTGTAATCAGCCAGACATTTTAATTACAGCACAAAGTCGTTAAGCAGTATGCAATTATCAATCAGAGAAAATATCTGCAGCACGTCTTCTGAAGAAATTCTTTTACTCTTTGCAAAGAGTTATTTGAATTTAAACCGATATTACAAATAAAAATCGATTGAAACTAGCTGAAAATGTACGGGTAGTGCTGAAAAACACAGGGTAACGAATTAAGTGCTGAAAAACGCACACTTGTTAGTTGGTTAATTTGTTTGTTGCGTGTTTTCAGCGTTTGAGTTGTGTCCTAAATATAATTGTTTAATGTTTATGCAGTGTTGATATTATGTTTACATAGTAGTGTACATGTCTTGCAATTTTAAAATGAACATATATTTAAGTTTAATCTGCCTGTTGGGCGCCTCAAGCGTCGGTAAGTAGAGTGACTCTCAGAGCCCCAGCCACACCCAAGCGTCAAAGCGAGTCTTAATGTGATTCACTGAGAATTAAAAAATATTATTTACAGCGCTTGGTCAATTCAATGATTTGGAGCGGCAGAATTGCATTATACCCAAAATATTGCAGGGCTCATGGTTCTCATGGGAGACTGGCCTGCCCACCCAAACGGTCATAGATGCGACCTCGATGTCGAGGCGTGGATACTGTATCAATTATGAGCGACATCATGGCGATGAGTATTCGTTCGTGTTTAAGGAACGATCGGTGAATTGTTATCATTGCGTGCGTACGATAATACGCACGTTGAACATCTTTGAGAAGTTCGAGGGGCCTTGTGTGGGTCTGCCTTCTGGTCAGGAGCCCACCGTGGCGAACGTATGCAAGGGCATTAAGGATGATCAGCAGCTAATCACATTGTTCAATGAGAATTTTGTACCCATCAATTGTCGCTCATCCCTCGAGGGTGTTTGGCATTTTACGTATCAGGCAAGTGGCATAATTAACATGAGCAATTTAGCAATTAAGCAATTAATCAACTCGTTTCTTCTCTCATAGAATCGATTCCGCTTCACGGGCGTGTGCAACAAGCCAGATGCTCGCATTCAATCATGTCAAACGGCGGGCACCCAGTTTCTGATTCAGAATCAAAAGTTCAACATTACTTATCAGAAATGTGAGGGCATGGAGGGCACGTTTAGTGGGACCGTGGAGTTTAGTTGCCTGGGCGATTGGTTTGTGGGCAAGAATCATTATTTTGCCGTTGCAAATACAAAGGAGTCGCGTAAAGATGAGAAATATCGTTGCTTCCTCAAGAATCGTGATGACGATCTGTATGTGGGCGTTTCCATCACTGCCGAGTGTAATACACTGAAAACACCCGAAAACTCACCCGAACGTCTCAAGCTAACACCAGTCAAAGCTGAATTTGTGGAACCCGGCTGTACGCTACCTCAGAACTTCTCCGGCGAATGGGTGAACACGGCGAACATTGATGCCGATGTCTCCATCAGTGAGACGCACATAAATGAGACATATTATCCTGACAAGGCTCGTTACCGCAAAACGATTTATGTGTGCCGCGAGCGTCGCGGTGATCGTGTCATGATGGCGCGTCTCACAGTCGATGGTTGCCAAAAAGATTACGTCTGCTTTGACTTTATGCCCAGGCATCACAACATCATACGCTACCGCAAGGGTCTAGCTGTGATCAAGGATGATTTCAGCACAGTGTGTTCGTGGGTACAGTTTCCCAATTCCGAAGCATGGAAATACGATTTGTTTTTAGCGAAAAATCCGGTTCCTGTGCGTTGTCCAGTCGCAGGCAAATTCAATTTCACACAACGAGGCGAGCATCCATTTAGAACGAGGTATGCAAAGAGAGCTTACTGTATTATAAACAGAGATTGGTATTTAATTTGGCATATCTTTCAGAATCCTGGGTGGTGTTACACTGAGTCCACGTCCCGATATCCACTGCAAGCAAAATATATCCGATTTATCTGTTTGCGATACGGACCAAAAGGAGTTGGCTGTCGATGAGAACTATTGCTTGTCGGTGGATCATTTGGGTCGACCTGTTGACATCTACAGTGATCCCGATTATCGAATGAAATGTATTGGCTTCTGGAAGGAAAATCTCAAATCCTACCTAATTACCTACGATGATTTGGATCCGCTGTCCAAATACCGCTGTTGGGTCTATCAGCGTGCCGACCTCAATCGCGTCCTCATGTCCCAGGCAGTGGGCGCATTCTGCAAGCTCAACCAAGACGTTACCTCGTGGAATCATTCGGAGGGTGCAGCAGTCGCCATCGATGCCGTTGAGTACGAACGCGAGCGCGACGATTGTCCAATGTATTTCGACGATGGCCTCAACCCTTGGCGACCATCGGATGCCTCGAATATTGTCTTTGACTGGGACTTTTACAAAGCCAGCGCAGATCGCTTGGCTTCCGTCACTAGTACGCAAATAGCCGGTAGCGCTCTCGCAGTTTGCTTGCTAGCCAGGTATTTAGTCGCTTAATAAGGAATAAGATAAGTTTTACACCTCCGTCCATCATATCTGAGCCGTAAAGTATCTTTTTAGAAATATGTAATTATGTGCCTTTCAGAATGCAACGAAATGACGAAATTTCAATACACAAAATTTAAAACATACATATCTATAGTTTATAAGTACAAATACAAGATGTTTTACAACTCTTCATTATGCAATTTAAAAATCTCAATTTCAAGATTTAACATTCCGTCCACAAGTGAATCTCAAATGTATTGTACAAACCAATAAAGCAGCTAAACAATTTTAAAGTAAATGTGACTTTTAATGGTAATATAGTGGTGCCAAACCTGTAAAAAGTTAATATAGCTCTACAAATATCTATATTCTTAGAATACATATTAGCAAAGGATCATTTAAATTATTGAGCAAATAATTTTTAAAATACAAAATATTTCCCATCTATTCGGACGTACTTTTTTGGGCGACTCCGATAACAGCTCAAGCGATAGTTCTCATCACCTCGATTTATAGTAGGCATCGATGATTTCAGTGCTGTGAAATTTGAGAAAATAAGCTAGTTGGATGTTCTGAGGAATAACAAGTGTTTTAATATTTTGATCGAAATTTCTGATAATACAAATCACTAAAAATGCTGTCTTCTGTTGTACTGCGTGGCGCAGCTCGCTGCAATGGTGCGTATATTGTTACACTACAAATATATATGAGCATTAGTTGACAACTGTTTTTATTATATAACAACACCGATAGCTGCAAACCTTGTTAAGTCCGTGCGTCTTACGCCACTGAAGGCCTACTCCACCATTGTGGCCAACACGCAACGCCAAGTTTTGGCCAAGCCTTTGGCACTGACCAAATCATTAGTGGTATGTGTATCTGAATTCACATGCATGCATGTGTGCGCCTTTCGAGATTATATTTAATCGGATAATCCCACATTTCAGCCCGTTGCAAGGCGCGAGATTTCAGTGAGCGCTCCTAGAATGGCTTCGGCGACCAGTAACCACACAGGCTTGTGGACTATAGAGCGAGCTGTGTCTGTAGGTCTGCTGGCCGTCATTCCTGCAGCCTTCATTGCACCCTCGCAGGTAATGGATGCACTTCTGGCTGTGTCGGTTGTCATTCACACCCATTGGTAAGATAAATATTTGGAGGCAAACGCTCATCATAGTTCGACTAATCTCGTATAATCTTGTAGGGGCGTTGAAGCTATGGTTGTCGACTATCTACGTCCAGCAGTTGTTGGCAACATTCTTCCAAAGGCTGCTCACATTGCTCTGATCATAATATCCGTTGCTTCCCTGGGCGGCCTCTTTTACTACATTAAAAACGATGTGGGTCTGGCCAATGGCATCAAGCGCTTCTGGTCAATCAAGGGCAAGGAATCCTCTTAAGTGCTAAAAAGGGAAATCGAATACGGAATCATATAAAACTCAACTATTAATTGTCTTTTAGTGAAGGAACGATATGATCTAAACGATTGCTTGTTAGTCATTAGCAGTAAATAAAAATAAATTGTAAAAAACAGGAACAAGTATTTAAAACGAAAAAAATGTGTTCATAACTTTATATCAAATGATCCAGCGCTCATAAGTTTTGGTAACGGTAGCAAAAACAAAAACTTTCTTTATTCGATAAGTGTTTTTATAATAAACATTTAACTTTTGAAATCATAGAGGTTTCGTCATGACTTAGCCTCTACGTTATTTGCATAGAATATTCTAAGCGCGTCCCATTGTTTCGTGTGCAGTAAAATATGCGGACGACACTGACGCATGTGATCTACGGCCTGATCTGGGGTCCAACCGTTTTTCTAAAAATAATTTACACAATTAGACAAAAGCCTTTTCGTAAAATTCCATAGCGTACCAGCATTAAATAGCAACCCACTAAGGTGGCGCTCCGGGTTCGTCCCGCCTTGCAGTGGACATAAACTGAACCGCTATTCTCCGGATATTGCGTTGAGTTTAAGCCAGCTATGCGTTTGGACAATGGCAAAAAGCGATTTATGAACTCTACGCCACGGAAGAGCTTCTCTTGGTTGGGCGATTCGAAAATGTCTGTAGTAGCCAGTTGCAGGAAATCTACGCCAAGAGCCTTCCATTTGGGTAAGTCGTTCGAAAAGGCGGTAAGCTCGTAATCCTCGTTCATTGACACAACAGCTTTCATATTTTCCTTTTCAATTAACTGTTGGGAAAAAATTGATTTTAACTAAATGCAAATAAAACGGTTTTAAATGGGAGTGCTGCATGACTTGGTGATGACCTGTACTTTAATTTAATTTTGGAAATTTTACACCCGAAATATCTCATAAAAGCAAGAGGTAGTCTTACATATATAAATATATATGAAGAATATATCACACAAATTGTACCAAGGAGGCTCAACTTAGTGCTTATAAATTTTCATTCAATTTTCAGGCCTCTTCTTCATATTGTTGTGTTAATACAATCAACTTTATTAATGGAAACTTTAATGGGTATGGCGTGTTAATGTATCGTTATGGGTGTGTTTTTGGGTTCGCATTGCATTACTTACGTCATTCGCCTGGCTCCGAAAGGGAAGCGCCCCCAATATGACATTGTCATCGATGCGATCGTACCAATTCCTTGATGTGGCCTTTTCCATAAGCACATTGTAGAGGAGCGTCGGGTAGAAGGAGACACGTGCAAGCATAGCAGCCTTTAGGGGTTGATACACACACAGACGCACACAGGTGGGTAAGGAGAGATTTAGGATTAGTAAGAGCGTCACTCGACGTGTTCACGCTTAGCGTATGGGCGACAACAGCTGTAAACTTTCACCAGCGAACGCCGTTAAGCATGAATTGTTTAATGCGTGTCTGTCTGTGTCGTTTGGAGCGCGGCTTGGAACTGGTTTCATTGATGTTGTTGATCGCAGTGTCTGTAGCTGGTTTGCAGTCGCCATCGTAACTTACACTCATTTTATTGCCTTTTTTCTTAGGTTCTGCGGTTCAAAAGAACGATGTGTCACGCTTTAACAATGCGTTTACGTATATTAATTAGTATATTTACAAATTATCACTCTAACAATCGCGCTGCTGCTTTGGGATATTTTCATTATGAAATGGTCCAACAAAGCACACACTACACTTATTTTGGAAACATTTCAAGCACTGGTCGCTCTAAAGATACAGTAGCGGTGGACACACCGGAACATCAACCGATGTTTGTCGAGATAATATAGCAGGGTAACACCCAAAAAAATAATACAGTCGAACTTCCTTACAATGCACATTGTAAAGAATTATGAATTTAATTCAAGCATATAACTTTCTCTTTTTTCACAGCCTTGAAGCGAAGTAACATATCTGGATAATTAAGTGATTTTGCTTTGTTACAAAAAAAATACATTGTCAAATATAGGAGAATAATGGAATAAGGCTATTGCAAAATATGAATATAATTTTTAGTAGTGACTGTTCACCAATTTGAAAGTCACATTATTGCTCATCACTGGCATTGCGTCGTTGGCAACACTGGACACAAATTATTATTGCAACAAATAAAAGGTTCTTTAATCTTACGTGTGAAAATTGTTAAAAGCTGTCGGAAAGCATTGGACCAACAATTTCACCAACAGGCCCTGGTAGAAAATGTGCCAGCGATAATACGAACCTGAAGCCCCAAGCACTATCAAACGGTGAAAATACAATCAGTGTGTGCACAAAAGAAAAAGTAAATAACACAACACGTCAGACCTAACGAGGCACGAAGGAAATTTACCAAAATTGTTCGTACATTTAACATTTATGTATCTTTTTACGGCGAATGCAGAGACACGTTCCCTACATGATGAGACTGCCTAGCCTGAAGTGCATTTCGATGCTCCTCCTCCTCATCCTATGCAGCCAGCTGTTGCGGGCGGAGCTGCAAGGCCCACTCTCTGAAAGCGCCAGCGCGACACCAACAACTGAGCCCGAAGCCGTTGCCGCCACGGAGCCACACAATCAGGGGAGTAAAACTGATGGTGACGAGGTAACGACAGCCGAAAAAGATGCTAATACCCCACCCGTCGATCCTTCATCGTCAGCACCAGGCAGCAATGACCGCAAAGCGGCCAAACTTAAAGAAACGGAATTCGCGCCACGCACCAAAATAATGCCAGCTGCATTGTTCGAGCGGCTGTGGAACGACAGTTTATTGAAGCAGCAGAATTTGAAGGCCCAAATCGAAGCCATCGAGGCGAGGCAAGCACCCGCTGTAGTTACCGAGCGGACGCCCGAGCAGGTGGAAGGTAAGTAATTGAGAACACATCTTATCGAGTATTGAAATGTTTGTCTTTCAGCGGAGAGTCTCTACGAGAATGCCATGGAGATGTTAACCAAGCCGCGCACTGACAAGCGTGTCGCATTCACACTGCTGCGCAAGGCTGCTGCATTTAAGCATCCCAAAGCACGAGCCGAACTAGCTATGGCTGTGCTGTTGGGCCACTGGATGTCATTTGATTTCCATCATGCTGCTGATGAGTTTGAGAGCCTGGCGACCGATGGCGTGCCAGAAGCTCACTTGGGTCTAGGCTTTTTGTACTCGGTGGGTGTGGGTGGCAAGAACGTTAGTCAACCGCTGGCGCTGCTACATTATACGCTTGCGGCGCTGGGCGACAATACGCTTGCCCAAATGGCAATGGGATACCGCTATCTGTACGGCATCAATGTGCCGATCAGTTGTGAGAAGGCCTTGATCCAATACAAGCGTGTGGCTAAAAAGGTAGCCACAAAGGTAACGTTTTCCAATGGTCCAATGGTGCACAGAGTCAAGCTGCTGGATGAGCTCGAGAATCCCGGCAGTCACGAGACGGAAGTTGTGGACTACTACCAGCTGCTGGCTGACAAGGGTGATGTGCAGTCCCAGATTGGCCTGGGCCAGCTGTACTACCAGGGTGGCAAGGCTACACAGCAGGACCATCAAAAGGCCTTGGAATACTTTACACTTGCGGCCAATGCAGGCAATGCCATTGGGTTTGCCTTTCTGGGCAAGCTCTATCTGGAGGGCAGTGAGCAAATCAAGGCAGACAACGAGACGGCCTTCAAAGTGAGTGCAAATATAGATTAAAATGTTGTTGAATTAGTTTAAACGATATATTCTTTGTGTCAATCAACAGTACTTCTCTAAAGCCTCCGAAATGGGTGATCCTGTGGGTCAGAGTGGACTGGGTCTGATGTACCTCAAAGGACTCGGTGTGCCCAAGGATTCTATCAAGGCTTTGTCGTATTTCACTCAAGCTGCCGATCAGGGGTGGGTCGATGGGCAACTGCAACTGGGCAACATGTACTTTAGTAAGTTATAGATTGCATTAGGGCTTTCTGACTGTGTGACAGTAATTGCAATTGTTAAGTAATATCGAATTTCGATGATTTCATTTTAGCTGGCAATGGTGTGAAGACTGACTACAAACTTGCGCTAAAATATTTCAACTTGGCCACACAATCAGGACACGTCTTGGCCTACTACAATCTGGGCGTTATGCATGCCTACGGCATGGGCATGCTGCGATCCTGTCCAGCAGCTGTTGAGGTAGATTTTATATAGTTGTTTTTTTAGGAATTGTAGCCTGTGTCTATTTGCTCTTATTTTATATATATATTAATTAATCTGTTCAACTTAATTATCATTCCTGCTTAGGTCCGATTTTAGGGCTTCGGAATCGACTTTTATTTGTGAAATAATTGTATTGTGTTATTGCAGTTCTTTAAAAATGTTGCGGAACGTGGTCGTTGGAGCAATAGATTAATGCACGCCTACAGTGATTATAAACTGAATCGCGTCGATGAGTCCTTCATGCAGTACTCCCTAATGGCCGAAGTGGGCTATGAAGTGGCCCAAAGCAATGCAGCATTTCTGCTAGATCGCGAAGAAGTGCATGTCTTTAACGATCGCCACGAGGATTTGATTCGTGCGTTTTACTATTGGAAACGAGCGGCCGGACAGGGCTATTCGGCGGCCCAAGTCAAGCTTGGCGATTACTACTACTATGGCTGGGGCACCAAAACAGATTTCGAAACTGCTGCCGCACTTTACAGGTGTGTATCTGTTCACTTATTTACCATATGTCTTTTAATATATATTTCGATATCGATTCCAATCATAGGAAAGCTTCTGAGCAGCAGTACAATGCCCAAGCCATGTTCAATTTGGGCTACATGCATGAGCAGGGACTGGGCATGAAGAAAGATTGGCATCTGGCCAAGAGATTGTACGATTTGGCAGCCGAAACGAGTGTGGATGCCAAAGTACCTGTGACAATGGCGCTATTTAAGCTGCAGATGCTCGCCAAGATTGAGTCAATAAAGGAGGTAAGGCCATATGATTATTAACGATAACTGAGAATGCGAGCACTGATTTGGATTTTGCATAACTCAGTCACCATACAGATTCATCTTCTACATGGATGAAAATATCGCTGCCAATTGGGATTTATATATGATCACAATACTGACCCTTCTGCTGGGCATTATAATGTACACAAGGCGTCCCTTTCAACAGCCTGAACCGGCAGCTGCGCAGCAGCAACAAGCGCCGCCACAGGCTCCAGTCAATGATATAGCCGCCGCTGTGCCAGTTAATCCAGCTCCTGGCGCTGCACAAGCGCCCGTAGAAAGTGGAGCGTCAGCAACTGTTGTTGACGCACCAGAAGCGACAAGCACATCAGCTCTAGCGGAGACTCCAAAAGCGTCCAGCGGCGACTCGTCCAGGCCAACAGTCACGACAAGCAGCTCATCCGTTGGGACGAGCAGTACCAGCACCAGCAGCAGCAATACACTCGATCCCACTGATTAGTCTTAACGAATTGGTTAATCATCCCTAGTTTAATTAGTGACCATGTAAATATTTATCATCTATTTTTTATGATTTCTAAATGGAATTTTTAGATATTTAAAATCAGAAATATCTTACTCAAAAGAAATATATATATATGTGTGTTGTACTGAGAAAATAACGAAAACAAAAAACTTCCTATCTATGCAAGATGATTCCAAACTATAAATTCAAAGAGAAATCGAATGTTTTTTAATTGTTAATATATTTATGTTGATTTTGTTGTTGAATTGTGTGCCAGATTTTTTGAATTTCTAGCCTAGGCATAATAGTTAAGATTAGCTTTCTTCTTGGATTGCACCTCCATGATGGCATCCATGAAGTCCTCGTGCGTTACCGATGAGGCGGAGCGGCGCAGGGCAATCATGCCAGCCTCAACACAGACCGCCTTGCACTGGGCCCCATTGAAGTCGTCTGTGGAACGTGAAAGCTCCTCAAAGTTCACATCGTTGCTGACATTCATTTTACGTGAATGGATTTGCATGATGCGCGCACGAGCCTCCTCATTTGGATGTGGGAACTCGATTTTGCGATCCAGTCGACCGGAACGCAGAAGGGCGGGATCCAGAATATCGACACGATTCGTGGCTGCAATGACCTTAATATCGGCTGTCGAGCTGAAGCCGTCCAACTGATTTAGCAGCTCCAACATGGTGCGCTGCACCTCACGATCACCGGCCTTCTCTGAATCGAAACGCTTGGTGCCAATGGCATCCAATTCATCGATGAAAATGATGGCGGGCGCCTTCTCCTTGGCCAGCGCAAAGGCATCGCGCACCAGCTTGGCTCCATCGCCAATAAACATCTGTACCAGTTGCGGGCCAGCTAGCTTCAGGAAAGTAGATTTTGTCTGGGCAGCGCAAGCACGGGCGAGCAGCGTCTTGCCGGTGCCAGGTGGTCCGTACAGCAGTACACCTATAAAAATAAACAATTAACTTCAGCCGGCGCATTAATTTTTCAGTGAATCACACTAACCCTTTGGTGGATGGATGCCTAGATTCTTGAACTTTTCCTTGTGTGTCATGGGCAATACGACAGCTTCAATGAGCTCCTGGATCTGTTTGTCCAGACCACCAATATCGGAATATTGCTCTGTTGGACGCTCATCGACCTCCATGGCCTTAACACGT
This sequence comes from Drosophila kokeensis, assembly GCA_035042145.1. Taxonomy (NCBI): domain Eukaryota; kingdom Metazoa; phylum Arthropoda; class Insecta; order Diptera; family Drosophilidae; genus Drosophila; species Drosophila kokeensis. Next base: position 644,395 of record JAWNLT010000467.1, on the reverse strand, counting down.
GCATCGTATTCAGCTGGCAGGGTTTCCAGAATCAGATACGAGTCCTTGTTGACGCCAACCAAATCGCCGGGCTTCAGCTTCTCTGCATCGACCAGTCCAATGACTGGCAAGAAATATGCCTGACGCGTAGATGTTTTAATAACGGCACATTTGCCCTTGCGCTGATTATCCAACACAGTAACGGAGCCATCATCCTCTTCCTCCTGCGGATCCACATCCAGCAGCTCAATCACATTGGACACCAGATATGGTAAAGTTTTGTTAACCTAAAACAGCTTTCTTGTTAAATCTTAGTTATTAGACAATTACATAGTCAACCCTCACCTTGATCTTCTCTGTATTGTCTTTGATTTTTTCGTTTTGCGCCTGAATTTCGTGTGTTATCCGCATAACTTCGCTTTTCATGATTTTAATTTCATTGTCCATCAGGCGAGTCCTGCTCACAATCTCATCCGTGGACATACGGAGCACCTCTTCGCCCAGCGACTCCTCGCCATCCTCCCATATTGACTTGTCTTCAAGAGTTTGGGCCATATTTAGTTAAATAAACTTTTTAAATCCAACTTTTACTGCGGTTAAAATGTTTTCTTTGCTTTGCTGTTTAGTCGATGACTTGTAAATTTCGTGTTTTTTCCAGCCTATGCCGAGTTTGACAGCTAAGTTAGTGTTGTAAAATCTTCTAACCACTATCGAGCTAAAACGAGTACAATATTTCCAGTGTATCGATAATCACGTATTGCACAGCACTGTCGTTGACTTGAAGAGAACGCTCTTTTTTTCTTGCAAAAATTTTGTGTTAAACTATAAATCATAAACATAAATTACAATTGCCATGTCCGAAAATAATGGTAAGTGTTTTAATGAAATTATATTATACTGCTAGCAATGCGCACGGATCTCTGGCATGCTCCAACGTCATGCAGAGCCTGAACACACAAACTGCAAACGTGAGATATGATGCTAAACGGAATACAACTTCTTGCTTGTTCTTGTTGTATTTTGCAGAAGCGTCGGTTGAAGCCAACTGCTTCAGAGGCGGTTTTACATTGAAAGCATCGCGATTAGGCGGAGCTGTCTTGCGTCCACCTGTGCTCGTCGACAGCTCCGTATTGGGCACAACTAACGCCAACAATAGTATCAATAGCTCCTCCACAGAAGCGGTAGCCGGCGGAATTGAGAAGACTGAGGAAGATGGCTTTGTCGGCAATCCGTTTTTGCGTGAGCAGCGCGAAGAGGATGAGGATGCTTCTGCCCAAGTGGTAGAGTCCACAGAGAATATCGATAAGGATGACGACGACATCGATGAGCGGCCGGATCCGCTATCCATGCTGCGCAACAATGGCATCGAACGTTCGAACATATTCGCTTCGGCAAAAACCACTTTGCCGCGTGTACAAACAAGTGGATTCATTTTCGGACAGAACGTACACGAGCGCGTCACAGGGGTAAATTGAGGCCTTATTTATGGCATGGCTATCTAATAATCTATATGACAATATATGTATTTTTTGTTGTTGTTTGTAGGAAAACGTTAGCACAGAATCGAATGCTGAAGCTGCCACATCGGGCACAGCGGAAGCCACCTCCTCGCAGCTGCAGTTTTCCAGCGTTATTCAGAAGGCTGCCCAATCGACAGATAACAATCGAGAGGCAGCCGAGGCGAAGAGTCTTACTGATGTGGCGCGCGAATACGAGGAGAGTCGTGCACAGAAACGGAAATACGAGGAGGTGGAGACCTTCACTGGCGAGGAAAATGAACTCAATATAGCCGATGTCAGTTGCAAGCTGTTCGCGTTTGTCAACAGCAACTGGGAGGAACGTGGACGTGGCAGTCTGCGTCTCAACGATGCCAAGGATGAGCGTGATTGCTCCCGGGTCGTCTTCCGCACATCGGGCAACTTGCGCCTCTTGGTGAACACTAAAGTCTGGGCAGCAATGGTGGCCGAACGCGCCAGCCAGAAATCGCTGCGTTTGACTGCCATGGACAACACTGGCACCATTAAGATATTCCTGGCCATGGGTCGACCCGCTGATATTGCACAGGTGCACAAGGCATTGAGTGAGCGCATTGCCAAGCGCAAGATTACGCATCCCGACGAGTGTGCCGTGGGGGAAACTAAAAATGGCATTTCATCGGAATCGTGCGCAGCCAGCGTGCAGCCCGAATCCACTACCAACGATGATGACGATGATGAAGCTGTGGCTGCTGGCGGCGTTATTGATACATTACCGGTGGGCAGCTCAACTGCAGCCATTGCCGAGGCGGATAGCAATGAGCCCAGCCCAAAGAAGGCACTTATGCAGGCGGATAGCAGTGTGGATATCGTGGTGCCGTCAACGGAGGACGGAAGTGATGCTGATGCTGTGGGCAATGCCGAGGCCGAACCCAAGGAAGGCGCACCTAAGGAAAGGGCTTAGGATTGACCGGCATAGTTTCGTTCTTCTTACTTTTTATATTATTAATTTTTTTGTTTCAAAAAAAGAAAACACAAATGAAAAGCCACATCTACTAATTAAATAAAACACATTGTGAATTATTATAAATTAATTATAATAATTTATTAATAATTATGATTATTGAAGTAAAATAAATGGAGTTCAGATTTTGTAAGCCAGGGCGCAGCGTCTACAAAAGACATTTATCAAATACGCTTTCTGTTCTTGTGTCTAATATTATTATGATTATAATTATTATTATTGTTGCACTCGCATTCCGCTTCGCAATCGGTATTGTTTGTTCTATTAAACTTTTTTTTTATACTTTAATGACTACAACTAATTCGCTTAAGGAATAATTTTTACAAGTTTTTGCGCTTGCACTAAAAATATGTTTTTGTAGAAAAAATAGGCTTATCATTTTTATCATACACACACATACATAGATGTGTATATATATATATATCTTGTATATATATATATATATATATAGATATTCGTATAACCTAAATGGAAATTGCAACAACAATGAGTCCCAGACTGCGACATACTTGATACTCGGTTCAACAAAATTACAACATGCACACAAAAGGCTTTGGCTTTGAACAATTTGCTTAATGCTGCTGCTTGGCCTGGCCAATAGATTAATTACGATTACATTATTAACTCATGAAGCATTCATTTGAACAAAAGAATTTTTGTCAACTGTAACACCCACAACGCAAGCGGCGCCTACAAAATATTTCATATTTATGTACAGGAGGAGGAGGAGGTGAAAGTGCCGTCAGTTCTAGCTGATTGTGCTGCAACTGGAGACGGTCACGTTGAGCGGATTATTGACGCTACTCACGGCAACCGATGAACTAAAAGTAAAGAAAAACACAAAATTGATGAGACATATGTAAAATGAGTGGGGCAGAAAATTGTGCTGTGGCTGCACACTTACCGATTGTGGCGCATGTGACTCTTGACTAGATCGTTGTTGACCAGGGCGGCCATTAGGCTCAGCTCGCCGGCCATGACCGTAGCGCAGACAATTTGGGCCAGCTTCTTGGCATTGTCGCCGGGCTCAGTGATATGGGCGCCGCGCAGGCCCAACATATCGAGACAGGCACCCTGACCGGGCAGTCCGGTGCCGCCGCCAACTGTGCCCACCTCCAGCGAGGGCATCGTGCACGTCATATACAGATCCTCACTGTTATCGGTCCAGCACTCCATTGCTGTGGAACAATTGCTCGATGTGACATTCTGTGCGGGATCTTGGCCAGTGGCCAAGAACACAGCTGTCACCATATTGGCAGCATGCGCATTATTGCCACCAATGGTGCCCGCCATGGCGCTGCCGGACATATTCTTCAGTTTGTTGCACTCGACCAGCGTCTTGGCGTCCGTTTTCAGCACGCTGCGGAGTGTGGCCGCCGGTATGGTGCACTCGGCAACGACACGCTTGCCGCGCCCCTTTATCCAGTTGATAGCAGCCGGCTTCTTGTCGCAGCAAAAGTTGCCACTCAGCGAAATGATTTGCATTTCGGGAAATTGTCGCTTGATGCAGCGCAACGCCATCTCGGCACCCTTGGACACCATGTTCATGCCCATGGCATCGCCGGTGAGCGCCACAAAGCGTATATACAGCAGTGGACCATCCATCGCAATTTGGCACTCCTTGAGTCGACCAAAGCGTGACGTTGAATCGAATTCCGTCTTCACCTGCTGGTAGTTCACATCTTTCTCGATCCACTTCTTGGCCTCGGAGGCACGCGCCACACTGGGAAAACGGACGCAGGGGGCTCGAGTCATGCCCACATCTTCCACAACGGAGCGTACGCCGCGAACGGACAGAGCCTTGCAGCCACGATTTGTGGAGGCAACTAGAGCACCCTCGGTGGTGGCCATGGGCACATAGTGCTTCTCACCATCCAGCAGTAGAGGACCAGCAAAGCCCACTGGTATGGGCACATAGCCAAGCACATTCTCACAGCAGGCGTTCATCACGCGCCGATAGTCAAAGTGCTGATAGGGCAGCATATCCATGCGATCGATGGGCATTTGGGCGCGGTTGGCGATTATTTGGCGACGTATGCGTATGCCACGCTCCGGATCTGCCAGCATCGACTCAATCTTGTAGAGGGGACAGTGCGATCCGCCGGCATTCACAATAGCGATGACTTCCTCATCGCTTAACGCATTAGGGCCAGCTTCGTCGTCCGTGCCGTTCAACAGTTCCAGACATTCCTCCAGTGGGCGTGGCGGGCGTGTGGGCGGCGCCACCAGCCGCTGACGCATGCACATTAACTCGGTCTGTGTGGATGCATTTGCGGAGCTCTGCTCCTCGATGGTGAAACGTGGCGTGCTCACAGCTACAAGCTGTTTAGATCTCGTCTCCCTCTTCTTATCCTCCAGCGGTGTGGTCTGTGAGGCCTTTGCTGTGGTGCTTTGACGCAGTTGCTCTTGCAGGGGATCGCGATTATCAAAACAGAAGAACTTCACCACGAGCGCAATCAGAACAATGCAGATGACTATGTGATCCGCGCTCATCGTCAGCCATCTGCAAAAGTAGGCATTAGGATTAGTCCAAAGATATGGATCCGAAAATAGCATATTAAAACATATTTGTTGGATTTACGTACTTGATAATGATGTCAGTAATTTCGCCAGAATCCGTCCGATTGTTGCTGACATTAAGATTAAGTGTGGGCGATAGGGTTTTATCTACGGCATCGTAGTCGCTGCTGCTGAAGACGATGCGACTGTAGATGTGGACAATCATCAGGCCGGTGGTCATGATCAGCTTGACACGCTGCAGCACCGGATTGGCCTTTTGCTCTTCCTCCGTGAGCGATTTGAGCAGCAATGAACCCTTTGCACGCTCCTGCACCGCAGTCATATCAATGCCATTGCGGGACAGATCAAAGATGAGTGATAGGCAGGCGGGATAGAAGGTCATGAAGACCACATAGTTGACCAGCACAGAGAGCACTCCGAACATGCAAAGCACCTCCAGACGCTGTACACCCGACAGCGTGCCCACGCCCACCAGCAGTGCACCCACAATTGTGTCCAGCGATATTGTAGGACCCAGCAGCTCCAGCCCACGTGCCAGATTCTGGGTGACCTCCATTTGGCTGCTGCCCGAGAGCGCCAACTGGGCCAGTCGACCCGAATTGGACAAATCGATGACCAGCAGCAGAAAAAAGAGCGCATCTCTGTGTATGGCAATAAATTAACATGTGACAAAGTGATTATTTGATGTTTGATTAACTCACTTCAAATCGGATAAATCGCTGCCGAGAAACTTCATTATGGCCGTGGTGAATATGAAGCTGGAGAAGACCGTAAACAGCCCGGCAATGCCTGTTGAAATATAAAATACAAACAAAATGAAGCGAGCGCACTTGAATTCTAAGTGAGGTTCGAGTTCGAGTTTGGGTTCGCCATGTCCGATTAGCAACAGAGGTCATTTCACTTAGAGACCGCGTGAGAAATGCCGCGGACCGGGCCAAAAGATGGCCAGCTAAAATGTTGGTCAAACACAACGCACATGGCGGTCAGCTTTATCTTCTTCTTTTTTTGACCACATAAATAGTTTTGGCTAGGCAAACAAAGCATATTCATTAACCAGCAGCTAATCGCTTGAGTCAACTCACGCGTCTTATCAAAACTCTGTTCGAGGGCATTACGCAATCTTCACTTACCCAGCACATAGTTGGATCCTTGGCGATGTAGCTTGCAGAACTGATAGTAACAATAGAGCACTGCGGTGCAGCGGACAATGGTCATTAGGATCACATCGGCGGCATTATATTCAGCTTCGAGGCCATCACACGACTGACTCCAGCCGTGGCATGGTCGATGCCGACTCGATGTCGCCGATTGTGGTCCGCTGGCAATGATGGGCGGCGGAGCAGCTGGGCCATTTGGTGTGACGGTTGATGTAGCTGTTGCACCAGCAGCAGCAGCAGCCGTTGCTGTGGCACTGCTAAGACCATTGCTGGTGTCCAGTGTGCTGCTGCTCTTGTCCACAGTTAGCATGCAGGCGGTGATTGTGAGCAGGGCGACAATCACCTCCCACGGATGCGAGGCACAGAATTCGCCGTGGGCGCGAAACAAACGTCCAATCATCTTTGCGGCTGCTGCGTTCACTATTTCCGTCCAGTGCTCTGTTCCTATTTTCCCCAGCACTCGGCTCCCTGGCTCCAACTCTTCGGGACACTATAGTGCACCTAACACGAGCTGCAAATACAAAAAACAAAAAAATGAACAAAAAAAAACAAAAGTGAAGGGATTAGTTTGGGTTGGGGATTTCCGCTTTGGTCAAGGACCAGGCCAGTCAACTTGCCTGCGCCACATAATCGTTGCGCATTAAGTTGCCTTTGAGGCATCAACAGCATCCGAGCGAGAGAAGCAATTTAATATTTAACAACTACAACTAAAACAACTACAACATTTATCGATTGCTGTTGACACATTTGGTCGCCTGTTTTGTTCTCGACGCGATAACGACGACGACCCCAAAGCCGATTGCTGCCCCTAAATGGCTACATGCCAATTGCATGATTATTTAATACCCTGCATAATTTTCACTTTGACTTTCAGTTGAGTTGTTTAAACACCAACAGAGAAGTAGTGTTTTAACAATGTGTGTGATTAGCGTAAACATCGAATCCAACTAAGTTCTTAGACTCTAAATTTTACAGAAAAATTCTATTAGAGAACAATACTATACAATTGTGTCAACATAACTCGATCTCCACACATATCGCTATAAGTTAAGTATGCTTTAAACTCAAGCAAATATTTGTTTTATTTATTTATTTTCACAAATTCTTAAAAAATGTTCAACAAAAAATGTTGAATTAAATTTAAAATGAAAATTAAAGTTATAAAAAGCAAGATGTGGAAAATTCAAAACTCATCGGGAGAAAAATTCTGTTTACTAAAAAAGTGAAAAGTAAGCAGGGGAGAGAGAAAGAGAGCGATACTCAATCAAACCCAAAATTATTAAACTTTAGTAGCTGATTAAAAAGGAAAGTTAGAAGTTAAGAAGGTGAGAAGATGAGAAGCTGAGAAACTGAGACTCAAAGAGAAAGGGACAGACAGACAGTTAAACCAATCAGACCATAAATTGTTCAACTTTAGTAGCTTAATAATAAGGAAATTAAAAAGTAAGTTGGGCAGATATAAAGAGTGAGATGAAGAGTGAAAGAGAGATTTTTCAGTATTAAAATATAAGTAATATGGATTTTCCCACGCTCTTTAAGACATATTAATAATGTGATATATGAAATATCTGAACTCTTTGAATTGTCTAAAGATATTTACGACTAATATGCCCCAGGCATGTGCAAGTACGGCTCCGGGATGGGAATGTGAAATAACTTGCTTCTGTGGTTATTCCACTAAGCGGCTTTTGATCGCGTCCTTGAGCAGGCATTGTGCGTATGTTTTCCTTATTGGCATTTTGTACGCATCTGCCTTTGCTGCTGCTCCGTTCACCTTTCGCCTGCGCAGCTTTGCGGACTGGCCACTGATTGATGACATAAGCCAGGGCGGTGCCTACACACGCACACACACACTGATGTGGCCAGCACATCCGCATGCCACATGCCTGGGGTGCTCAGACCTGGTCTAGTAACTGGTCGACAGCAGCAGCTGCTGCAGCTGCCCGACTTAATTAAGCCACTTGGCACTTGGCACAAATCTCGGCGGACGATCAGCGCTGGCAGCAGCGACGTGCTTGGCATAGTAGACAAGCGAGCGAGCGAGCATCCTATCCTGCCCAGGCGCCATAAATATTTAAAGTGTGTCTACGTCTATGTCTGCGTCTGCGTCTGCTTCTGCGTTTGAGTTTGAGTTATGCACTGCTCCAAGTGCCGTTGCTTATCGTGCCAGACATAAAATATGTTTTTCAACTTGAAAACAAAAATACAACGCCCAAGGAGCGAGCCATGCTTTGACTTGTGTAATCCGAGGCCTTTGGCCATAAAGCATGACAAGAGTAGCCGCCCAGCCCGCCACTTGGTTCGATCCATTCTCGGAACGAACACACAAATGAATCCATGTACAAATATGCATATGTAATAAATATATTTAAACATTGCATTTTGAGGGAGCGTGGGCGCTGCTGCACTCACATAGGGTGAGAGAGAGGGAGAGAGAGTTAGAGAGAGAGAGAGAGAGAGGAGTCTAGAGTTTAGAGCTGCAGCGATCGTTAAAAATGCTGGGCATATAAACAATGAGCACATTCTCAGGAGCACTGCATGTATTTTTTTTTTATTATCCATTTGCAATGGTTGCAATAAAATTCCGGGTAATTGTCGGGTAAATTTGGAATGATATACGCTCAGAAAAAAGAATCGAACTTAATTATTTTACTTTAACTAGCAAATTGTATTACTTGTTTCTGAATTTTAAAAAGAACTTTTGCCTAAACATTATTGTGCACATCTTTTTTAATAAATCTATTTCTAAATGCAAAATATATCAAATATATTAGCATATTTAGAAATGATTCATTTCGTTTAAGGCCATTTTCTAAATTTCAGATCGATTTTTTTTCTCAGTGTAGTTGTATACAACATTTTATGGGCAAAAGTCAAAGCAAACAGAAAGCCTCAAAGGCCAGGGATGAAAGAGTAGATCAAGATCACAAAAACATAAAGGGAAAAAACTCAATGCATTATGTACATACATATGTATAAATTAGAATATATATATATATATATATATATCCAGGTTGTTAGAATCTAAAAGAAACCACTATAAACAAAACAAGTACTGCTAGACTTTTAAACCAGGAATTCTATGTAATCTGGCTATGGAATTCCATAAACTACAGATAATAATCTATATATATCTATAGAATATAATTATCTTCATAGGGTCAGAAGTTAGGATAAGAATCGATAAGAATCTGCCTAACAGTCACTGATAAAAATGTAGATAATTTGTAAAGCAATTTTCGATTTATACGAACTAACAGTACAAATACACTAATTTACACATTTTTTTATAATTGAAATTATCTTTGGAACCTGTATCTTTGACAGAGAACAGAGGCACATGTTGCGCGTAAAAATAATTAGTATATTTGTGTTAAATAGAGAAATAGTTTCAGGTTCTGGAGATCAATTATGGTTTGGGGATGAACCAACTGAATTGTGGGCAATGCTTATATGACCTCACCTTAAAAGCACGCTTTGCAAACAATGAATGCAATTCATTGCTTCAATACTGCGAAGACACTGCCCACAAAACTGATAAACTCAAGTTACTCGAAGAGTTTATTTTGCACTTGAACAAAGTTACCTGTTGGTAGCATATTAAGAAACTGTTGTTTGTGGTATATCACACGAGAGTAAATATTAAAGGTAACTTGCAAGTCGGCTTATGATCTAAGATCTTTTTCGAATGTCTTAATCATAGGTTGGCAGGCAACGCCCTTCACTCACAAATCTTTTGGGGTTTTTTTTTTGGATTTCGATCAATAAACATTTTGAAGAGAACTCGCCAAACTTATACAAATTGACTAGGCGGGACTGGGCTGTGATTTTGTCACGTACTTCAGACAAATCAAATATTTAAATACCGCCAATTTAATGGGATCGTTTGCTTTGTATTCAAAAGCCATAGGCCCGATATCGATAGTCTCATAAATCTACATCGTGTACTGTCACATTTGTAGTATATTGAGCGATGTCTATCACTAAATAAGTTTTATGATCCTAAGATAAGATTTGAATATTCTAAGCTGAGTCACAAAGTGGATTGAGTCACAAATGAACTGCGTAAGTAAAGCTCAAGCGTGGCACGAATATGTAAATATTGTGGTTTAAATATTTGCCTAAAAGTGTAAACCTCTCCCATTCTGCATAATCCTGTCAAAGCAAGCAACATTTATTTTTGCTCACATTAACTGATTGGTTTGTCAAAACAACTGCTAAAAATAGATTCAGTTATTTTTTTTTAAGCATAAATATAACTTGAACTTATGACCTCAACTGGAAGCTTTATTTTGTACGCATATTTGACTCGTTTCTTTGCTTTCCATTACAATACGCTGTCAATAAGAGGTACAACAAAAAATGAAAAATTCTCTAACTTCAACTTCCTGCCTCGAAACTCATTGTAGATAATTGAGACTGATGATGACGATGATGATAATGATGATGATCACTGCGGGGAAATTTGCAATCGTGGATATGAAATTAAACATTTTACATTGAGTGCCATGTTCTTGATATGCTGTGGAGTGGCCGCAATGCTAACGAGCCTTGCAAGATACGTTTTGAAAAATTAATTCTCATTTTTATTGGACTGTTTATTTTGGTAATTTCACACAAGAAGATGAACAGAGCCATAATACTAACAACTACAAACTAACAACAACAAATAGATGACGCCGCAGAGCTGTGAAAAACAAAGTAAAAAGAAAAATAAAAAAATAATTCTACTGAATGGCGAAATGATTAAACTTAGCTATGGAAAATTGCTGGATTATTAACAAGCAGCAGAGCGCGCTCGACGGTAAGTTCTTACTAAGTGATATCCTATAAAAATGCATTAATTTACTTATATATATATATATATATATAGGCATATACTTAGGCAATGCATTACGTTATAGATTTTAAATGATTTCTGACCTTATTTTTGGTTTGTCTGCGTATTATAAAGAATATGTGTTTACTTTATGGGAGAGAAACGTTTTCAACTGAATGTTTATAGTATTCGTTTTGGCCATTTTATGTGGCTACAGGGTAGATATACAAAAATTGCTGACGTTCTCAACACCGAGTGTATGTGTGTGCCTGTGTGTGTGTGTGTGCTTCGCATTGTGTTGCATGCTTTTTCGTTTACATTTGAAAGGCACTCGCCAAACGGATGTTGGTCTCGACCTCAACCTTACGAAAGCAGCAGGCAGCCAGCAAGTGGGAGGGAGAGAGAGAGAGAGCGAAAGAGCGAGAGAGTGAGCGAGTGTAGGCATGAAATAGATGTTAGCTAAAAGCAGAGAAACTCGCATAACAAAAGCAGACCGGTCAAAATACAAAAACAAAAAAAAAAAAACAAAAAAATATAAATGCAAACCAGAAGCAAAGCGCCGCAAGCACCCCAAAAAAGAACAGAGACCAATTGGGCCATTGTTTCTTGCACTGTAAAAAAACAGACATACATACATACACACACACATACATATATTTTATTTGACCACAATTTCGTTGCTAAAGAATAATAAGTTCTGAGAAAATTTCATTTATAGGCTTTCCCTCGGGGTTCAACTGCTGGCTGTGAACTAATTAATATGCAACAAGTGTGCAGCATTAATCGTAAATTACTCTTGTCAGTTGTCTACCAGGAAAGCGACAGATGACTCATCATCTTTGCGGATAGTGGGTGCACCACTCCATTTGGATTGTGTGATTAATTGAGTTGTTTTTATGCAAAATTTTCCACGCTTCACAGGGGCTTGCTTTGATCGCATTTAGAAGAGCTGCAATTAACATAGGCCCGTTAATTTGGTCAGTAAAAAATATATCTGAATTTCCCTGTAAATTCATTGTTTCAAGCATTTTATATGTATATATATAGTTTTTGGTCGGATACCGATTTACAGTCCAAAGGCCAATGCAAATTTTGGGGCAATTAACGCCTGTGATGATTTGTTATTGTTTTGATTTGGCTTTAAGTCTGCACTTATTCGCTATTTATTTCGACCATTTTGATTTGACTGGAATTCTCGGCGCCAAGTGAATTATTGCTGCTGCTCATAATTAAACAATGCTTTTTTCTTTTTCCTGGGATTTTGCCAAAAATATTCGAAGAGTTTTGGCCACAATTTCGAAGATTGTTTATTGAAGTGAATTTTCTCAGGCGCCCAATTCAATGCTACTATCAAAACAAGCAAAATATATATTCGTGCAAACGGCACTCTCCAAATAAAAAATGGAAGCCAATTTTATTTTTGCGATTCGGAAAAACCAAGAAATTCGTATTTTTATTTTGTGACAGCGTTTTGAGGAATTTAAAGAAACTAGCCGCAACTTAAAAATGCAAATTTTCCTTTGAGGAAAACTGTTGAAATAATCCACAGCAGACAATTCAAAAATATGTAGAATATATGAAATACAGGAAACACTTTTAATTCGGACAACATTAAAAAATATTACTCAATTATCGACAGTTTCATTAGTAGGTAATACAACAGGTATACATATATACTAACACGTACACTGAGCATTATTCTGAGATATATCCTCTTCCCGGATACAATTAAGAGCCATGTAGCCAGGTCGCCTTGACATAATACAAGCTGCAGAAAATTGCTTCGTGTTGGAATTAAAAGTGGGTTGGGCTATATATGAAAACTTTGTACATATGTTTACATACGTACGTCACGGAAACCGCAAAACGTAATTTGATTATTCATGTATTTGTTTATACTTGCAGAAGGTATACAAATTTGCTAGTGATGTTTACAACTCATTGAAAGAGACGACTACGACAAAAAGTAAAGTCTATATATGCTCTAGTCAAGTTTGTGTAGTCATCTATATCATCTCGTATCTATATTCATATGTAATATATATAGTGAACATATATTTCCTAACCATCCCGAAGGGGGCACTATAACGTATAGCTCTAATAGAAACTATCTGTCAAAAGTTGAGTTCTTACATGAACAACTTTATTGCATACATTTGCAGAATATTAACTATTCCCGAATCTAATTTCTGATTTAGAATAATCTGTAAGATCTGCAAGGCTACATGATCTACTCATTTATGTATATTTTCAATCAACGCAAATCAAATTTCGTATAATTTTGATTCCGTAACACTTTCGATTAGAGTGTCAAGAAGTTCAATAATGCCTTTTATCAATCGACTTATTGACGACGACACAAAATTAGTCATTTAATTTCAACTAGCTGATAAGGCAACAAAATTTATGGAAGTTCAATTCAGAGCCGACATATACATATATATATATTCCATCAGTTCTACAAACGCATTCAATATCAATTATAATTGGTGGGATTTGGCGCCATTGGGGTAAATTGTTGGGCCCCAAATGTGTTGCAATGTTGATGGAGCATTTGGAATTTCGGAGCACTAAATGGAGCAATAGTTATGCGAAATCAGTGAAATTGTTGGCGATAGGAATGTGCTGCTCCATTTTCAGGTGCTTGTGCTCCACTTTCCCAGGTTTTATAAAGCTAAACTGCATATTGTTAGATAATAAACAATGTCAATGCCACAATGTGTTTTACTAAATGTACAGATACGTGTCTAAATGTGAATTAGACATAATGTGTTGAAGATAAGCACCGCTGTACTAACTGGATTGTCGAGACAAGCCGCAAAACACTGTTTGCCAGCTTTCCCCTATTGAGTATTGAGTAGTTAGGCAGTTAAGCACTTTACCAATTGACACCATGTAGATGGCTTATCAGCCACTTGGCCAGATAAAATATCTATTTGTACTTTATGCGAGTCCAAATGTCCAGACAACTGGTTCAATATTCGGGCGCATTAAACATGATTGCAAATAAGATTAATGCACACAATTAAACGAAACGTTTCACAAAACACAAAACTAATAATAAGCCGAAAGAAAATCATCTGTATACCCTGTAGTCATTAAGCGTTCAAGTTGTGCACCGATATGCATCAGCAGTTTTAATATAATCACGTTCAATTTGCTATAAATCAACCATATAGCGCACATATTACTTATGGTTCTATATAATGTATTTATCTTAGTTCAATCAGCAGAAAGTGAGTTCAGATTTTAGTAGAGCGGAAGTTGAGGAAGTTGTCTCAAGGATTTGAACTAACTAAAAAAGGATGCTGCAGACGAAAAGCGGCTCGATTCCCCAGAATACAGCCTCTTCAAGATGGGAGATAATAAGCTATTTAAGAAGCGTTACCTCCTAAAAGAGGAGGATTCACTCAAGTGAATTACATGTGCAGGGTATCGTTTGGTCGTGCCATCTCAAATAGATCATTATTACTTGTTTCGTGTTTTTTTTTTGGGGCTTTTCTGCTTCTTCTGCCGCGTGTGCCTGTGTAATTTACAAGTTTCTGAAAAAAGTAAAAGTTGTCGCTTGATGGCAACCAGCAGCAGCAGCGGCAGCAACAGAAGTAGCAGGCGGGGGCAAGCAGACGGCAACAGCGGGCAAATAAATAAATTAAATAAAAAAAAAAACAGTTTTACTTTCTACCAAAAATGCGAATAACGCTAATTTGTATGCAATCAAAGCGGCACGCCAGGAAAAACTTTGAGCGCCACAAACGTTGAAAGTCAAACACAAAGCGCTTCAAGACCAAAATCGAAGTCCACATTTAAGCACACACATACACACACACACACACACACACCCATTCAATTGTATGTGTGTGTGTATGCAAAATTTACATAGGGTATAAAATTTGGATGCTTGAACACATCAAAAGATTTTAGCCCCACCGCCGCTGCTTAGCGTAAAACTTTTACAAGGCTAACATTTTCAATTAAAACAAAACAAGTTGTAAAACACAGAATTAAAAAACAGTAATAAAAAAAAAAACCAAACTCTTTCATGCTGGCTAAAACAGAACAATAAGCCACAAGCTGCTTGTCGCGGCCACGACACGTGTACCGAACCAATATTTGTAAATATTTGGCTCACAGTGTTAATGGGCGCTGAGCTGGGCTCAGACGTAGATATCGCCTATGTGACCAACAGCAGCAAGCTCATCATCATCATTATCAAAACCAAAAACCAACAACATCAACTTAGTCATGATTCAAGCTGAAGTTTTGACATTGACCCAAATGCATTGACCAATTTTTTTTATTGATTTGATTTTGTTTGTTCAGATTCAGATCATTGAGACCCCAAAACAAACGCTTGAAGATGTGCCAGCCAGCATTAACAAGTAACCCAAAACCGGAACCAATAGCAATGAAATGGAAAGTTTTTGTTTTTAATACCCTTGCCACACAAAATAGGTCAAAGCGTTGTTGGCCAAAACTGTAAGAAATAAAGTTGCTAATACAATTTGAGAAATGCCCAAGTTTCTCTTAAACGTAAAATGTTTTGATCTTGTTTGTCATTTTCTCAGAAATAATATATTTTGCTTAATTAAACGGTTTTTTTTCGTTAAAATAATAATTTATTATTGCCCATTCGTTTTTGCGATATATAGCTATTACTTTTTAGAAATGCTGCGGTTTCTTGATTGCTGACGAGTTTTATAATACTTTATAGCTAATTTAAAAAATTACTTTATTTATTTATTGCCTGTGTTTCAATTTATTGATACGAGTTTTAAAATTCCTGTTAATCCAGACGGGTAATAATGAGCTGATTAGACAGGTTAAGGAAATCATTCAGCTAAAGTATTATTGTTAATGATGCATAAAAAAAATGTTGTCCAATTGTTGCATGTGAAGACATCTGCTTCAAATTACATGCAACAAAAAAAGCAAGAAAAAAAAAACATTTATTTATTTAGCTTCCGACTATTTTGTCTACTTGAAATGTATATGGCGTGAAAAGGTCTGCTACTAATTGGCTGCCAACGCCGCTTAATTGGCCATTAACACGATTGGCTAGGACAGATGAACACAGGTACACAGATACTTGGGCATTAATATATGTAAAAATATTAAAGTCGGCTTTGTTAACACAACTTGAGGAATGTGAGGTTATAATTAACTAAGCCATAATTGAAATGCGCTGGGCCAAGGCTTACTCGATGCTCGTCAGTGCCACAGTTGCACGCACGTGGCAAACAGATGTGAGGCACGCCTTGGGAATTTTTATATATTGCCAGCAATTTGATGCGTTGCGTTGCAATTTGCAATCATGCCAAGTAAAAAACATAAAATAAAAAAAAACCCAAACTGCCTTCATGCTCGGTTAGCTCGGTTTTTAGTCGGTTAGGCCTCAAGAGCTAACAATTTAAATATCTTTCTAATCAGACACGGTTAACAACGGCGCAACCCCCCATCAACAAAACTACCTCCACACACAAACACACACACACACACACACACACACAAAGACACACACACACACAAACACAAAGACACCCACAAACCCACTCGTGCAGATACTTAAACATAACACATCATCATTGCCCTATCATCGTCGTTATCATCGCCATCGCCATCGCCATCATCATCATCATCATTATCATTATCGTCGTTGGCTTGGTTGACTCGTAAAAAGTCAGTGAGTTGTTTTGTTTGGCATGCTGTCACTTTCAGCTTCAGTTTCAATTTCGTAAATTTGAATTTGAATTCAAGAAGCAACAAGAGACAATTAGAAAACATATTTGTTGCCGGGATACCCATTAGTCATAGAATATTTATAAATAACTGCTTGCTATTCATTCCGTCAGCTTATCAGTCCAAAAGTCTGCAAACCATTCCAATAATAACATCAAAAGGCAAACCAACAAATATTTTTTGCTGCTTTATGCTGAAAATATTCGCAAGTCATGACTATTTCAATTTGATCCAATAAATGCTAATAATTTGGGTTCTGGTAAGATTCATGTTAATTGTTTTTTTATTGATGAATGTATAAAGAATGCATTGCAAAATATTCCACAAAATTATTGTTCTTATTATTACTGTTTACATTCATGATATTTATAACGGTATTTTTTAAACGATGGTGTCAAAAACGTGTGCCACGTTGAGTTGCACCTGCTTGTTTTTCCTTTGCCAAGCTTGCAGATGCCACAGGGTATTCAAAGCGTCATTGAGTCTCTGCTCTTTGCCGGATGCAATTTCAATTTTCAATCACATTCATATTATACGGCTATATGGCCACGTCTGGATTACAGGCATTGAAGAGGGCCAACTCCCCAGCCCACTTCTGGCTTAACACAAATTGTTTCCGGTGTGCAAAATATTGAGAATTGGCCAGAACTCGATTACGACACAGGCTAAACATGAGCAGCATTTGAATTTAAATGCCAAAATATTAGGTTGCTTCAAAATATTGTCTATAAACAAAAAATGATTCATGTTTTTTTCCCCAAATAAAAATAATACAAAATCGTGCTGTGAATTAATAAAAAGTTTAATTAATCTCGAAAATATTCTAGATAAACAATACTATTTAGATCCGACCAATAGAACAATTGCTTCTTCGACAACTTTGACACATGGCTATTTTTGAATCTGTGGCAGATGTGGCAACTTAGCACCTGCCGGAAAATGGTGCTCATTGGGAAATTAACCAAATTGAAAGTCATGAAAATTGCATAAATTGGTAAATATTTTTGACACGCGCACGCTTTGCAACTTATTGGCAAGGCCCAACAAATAATTGTTTGGCTTTGAGGTTTGATTATAAAGCCAGTGTGAGGGTCAACTAAATAATGGCAAATATTTATTTATATATATATATATTTCTATACGCTATGCGTTTCCAGACCAAGGAACATGACAACACCATCAACCACATCCACATCGAGTGTAGTTCAAACAAGATGCGCTTATGCAATATTTGCAAGACCTTTTGGGAAAAGGCCGCCCGCTGAGAGCTGGGCAAACAAATAGTCCAAGTAATACAATCTGAACATGCATAGAACAAGACACATTAGAATTATGCACAAGAGAGCTCAAGATAATTATATGGAGATACAAACTCGACAGAAGCATTTTCTTCCTCCTACTTATATGTATTTCAATATTTGTGCAGACGACACTGGTGCAAAACTAGATTTGTCTTGGGACTAAAATTCCCATAAAGTGGCAACTGTTGGAAATTAAATGTGAACATTTCTAATTTTGTTCAACTATAATTTAAAATTAAAATCACATTAACCTATTAACTCTTTATTTGAATATTTTCAATAAATTTTATATATGCATTCTGATTTGTAGAACACAATCGCAGCCATTAAAACATTTTGGAATGTTGCACAAGAGGATTATTCAAATTCAATGCCCCTGAGCAAAAACTATATTAAACACGTGTAAGCTATAATTTCATATTTAATGGCATTTAACAGAAAATAATAATTATAAACAAACCAAACCACTTATAATTCATAAATTAAGCATTTTACTAAAACATTTATTCATTTCAGCAGGACTACATTTTATTTATGTCTGCCCAAAGGAGTTTATACTTTTTATCAAGGTAAATTAATTACTTTTCATATCATATATAATAAGAACAGGTAAGTGAAAAAGTAGTGAAAAAGTATGTATTAATAGGGCTGTAAATAAAAAGTCTGCTTGTATAAAAATATCATCGTTCTTATGGCATTTTGGCATATGTGAATTATTTGACAAGAGCTATAAATTTGTTTTTATTTATCATAGCTATGACATATTGCCCCAATGTGCAGCACTGTCTGATGTTTGGCCAAAGCAAATACCAACTTGCAGCAACAGCAGAAGCAGAAGCAGTCACAGCAAACGGCAATAAAACATAAGGCAATCGCATTTGACATAGACAACTTGGCAGTCAGCAGACATGGCTAGCTGTGTGGATGGGGCGAGGGAAGTCAGAGGGAATCGACAACAACTGCACCTCAGTGGTCCGTTGCAATTGCAACGCAACGTTGTGCGTGGCCCAGTCTAGGCGTTTGGTGGCAACAGGGAGATGGGTGGCGGTGCGAGGGAGGGAGGAAGTAAGCCACTTGAGTTGAAAACTTGATTATGCCAATTGTCAATACGAAAATCAAAACGCGCTCGTTTTCAGTTGCATTTTAAGTTGTTGTTGTTACTGGTTGTTGTTGTTGTTGTTGTTTTGCGGCTCGGAATGTTGCGTTGTTGTCCGCATGGTTGTTTGGTAGCTTAGCTAAAAAACCATTAAGAGTCATCAGCATTCATGGCGGTCAACAGCAATTTGGAGTGCCAATTGCATGGCGTATAAAACGCTTTCAGGTTGAGGCAACAACAACAACAACAGGAACAACAACATTGGCAACAATTGCTTTGACTGCCATTTGGTGAACCCTGAACATGAAAACATTGATGCAACTGGTTATCTTTTTCTTTACTTTTTTTTCTTCTTCTTAGTGCTTTCGACCTCTTTAAAAAGAACGCGCGTTGAGCAGGAGGAAAAGCCGCCACGACTTGAATGTGGGCTTTAATCTGAGATTTGCATAAGCCCCATGGAGGAGTCGTCGTCAACGTTGTTGTCGTTGGTGCACATCTAATAACCATAAACTTTAATATGTTTATGGCTAAAACGTGTATGTGTATCTTTATGTGTGTGTGTGTGTGTGTGTGTGCCTGTGTACTGTTTAGGCCATGAATACTCGTGTTTATATTTGTATTACAAAGGCAATTTGAGTGCTGCTGTCTGTTGTCTTTGCGTGCACGCTGGGTTGCCATTGAACTGCTTTGATCGAACATCAATTTAATTGCAATATTTTTTATGGGCGCCTTTACAGGATGAAAAAACTACACTCAGAAAAAAAACATTGCGTAGAAAATCGATCTGATAACTAGAAAATTTTTATTGCTTTTAGAAATAAATATGCTAATCTGAGATTTACATATGTAAAACTCAAATTTAATGTATTTCAACTTAAGCTTAAGTGCCATTTAAATTTTAAATTTAAATTTTATTGCTGTTGGTTGACATTGAACTAATTTGATTCGAACAAAAATTTAATAGCGCTGAATGGATAAAGAGATTACAGATAACCCAACTCCAATCCAAATATAAAATAAATTAATCTTATCCATTTTCATTTAGTTTTAAATTTATTATAAAAAGTTGTAATTTAAATTGAAGTTTATATATATTGTTATATATACAAAAACGTTCCATTCAAAAGCAAATTAAATTCGTTTTGAATTTAATTTGAAATCTTTTTTATATATTATTTACATTTAATTTTTTTATTTTGAGCATGGATCAAACTTTCAATAGGTTATAAAAGATTGTTTTGCCGGGTCACGACTTAATCTGAATCTAAATATAATAAGTCAAAATGTATTTTTGAAAATGATCCAACAATTTTGAACAGTGTATGGATGTGCATTGGGCTCGGTTCTTGCTCACTGTTTGGCCACAGATGACAGGCTAGTAAATAGATAGATATTTATGTGGCCTTCGCCTTGGTCTTAGTTAGGAAGTGATATTGTCGATGGTGTTTATATTTGAGAT
Organism: Drosophila kokeensis; assembly: GCA_035042145.1. NCBI lineage: Eukaryota > Metazoa > Arthropoda > Insecta > Diptera > Drosophilidae > Drosophila > Drosophila kokeensis. Next base: position 623,829 of record JAWNLT010000467.1, on the reverse strand, counting down.
TATTCGTTTGTTTGGGACTGGTTCAATTAGCACATAGTAAGTACAATTGAAGCCCAGCTGGCAGCGAACATGTTGTTGCCAATGATGATGACGAACACGATGATGATGAATGGAGATTATGAAATTGCAGCTTGGGTTTGAAATTCGCGCGCACGCGTTTTGAATGCGCGCTTTGCTAATCGCGCAATCAACTTAGCTGAGCATAGTGCGCATATCAAACACACACATACGTACACACATACACACACGGACACACACAACTTTTGACAAATGGCTACACACACACAAACAGTATTTTTGCTGCGTGTTGCTGCTCTGCGGTTTTGGCAGGTGGCTGAGGAGAAAGTTACCAACATTGAAACAACTTTTTGTGTTGTGTGTTGCCATTGTTGTTGTTGTTGTTGTTGTTTCCCAAGCAGAGACCCGAAAAAATCAAAAGCTAAACACTCACATAAAAAATGCCAAGCCATAAAAAAAAAAAATAGTGAGCTGAAGAAGCAGCCACAACAGAAAAAAAAAATTAAGTTAAACAGGGGGAAGCAGCGCAAGCGATTATGAAATCGCCGTCAATGGAATTCGAATCAATGTAAATACATACGCATATATACGTATGTATGTATATGTATATGTATGTGTGTATGTAGTTATGAGGCGTGCAGCTTGACTTTGGCCAACCGTCTGGCTGAAAGTATAAAGCTCTTTCGCAATATGCGAGCAAGCATCGAATTGAGGCCTGGGCCGGGCACAGAGGCAACTCTTCAGCAATGCGGCAACTTGGACTGGATTGGCTTGTAATTGAATCACACTTACAAAAAACACACATACACATATATAAATATATATATATATATATATATATATATATATTCAGTTGGTTGGCCACATAACGCACCCAAAGAGTAGGAAGCGATAAACGCACTTGACAAAGTTGTTTCTGTTGTTGGAGTTGCAGTTGCAGTTGTCGCCAGCGGCTGTGTGGCATTTTTCACTTTGAAACTAACAAAAAACGGAAAACACGAGCAGACAACACCAGAAACCATAATGCCAGTTGCATTTTGAGTAATATTTTTAGGCCATACTCTGTATATAATTCACAACTAGCAAGATAATAAAATTGAAACATTTCTTTTCCGCAGGTAAGATTCAATTAGCGCATCTGCACACCTAGGAAGACCAATAAAAATTAATTACACTCGAAAGTGCTTAACCTTTTTAGTTGCTTGTATTGTTTGCATTTTATATTTGCCTTCTATTTACTCAACACATTTTTTTTTGGTTTTTTTTTACAATTACAGAGAGGAGATGGGTTTATGTAGCGAACGCAGCAGATAATCAATCTAAAAATATTTCAACCGACTTTCTAAGAAATTGAGAAAAGAAACACATACACATTGAGAGCATAAAAATAGTTTACAAAATATTGAGGTTTGAAAAGGATTCAGTCTTTCTGAATGAATGTGGTTTTGAAAATAAATTGACATAGTCACAGACAAAGTTATTCAAATGGAATTGAATTAAGAACTGAGAGAGAGAGAAAAGGACCAATTTTAGAATTTATTTTAGGGTATTTTCTAGTTGATCACTCTCACACTTTCTCTCTTCCGTGGATGCCACTCGTGCTTGGTATAATTTAGTTGTTTTTTTTATAAATTTTTCAAATTGCCGCTCTCCACATAACTGTAACTTGAATGCGGTGCAGGCAGGCACACAGTCTGACAGACAGTTTGCCTGTTTGAAGACGCCTGTCTGCGCCAGATGTCGCTCATTTTATTTCATTTTAGTAAACGCACAGAGCACACCAGACCAGACCAGACCAGGCCAAACCAGAGCAGAGCAGAGCTGGCCAAGCTAGGCCAAGGAAATCAAATGGCTGACATTGAATTTGAAACTTTGGCGGCAGTTCATCGACAGTTGCAGGAAATGGGAAAAAGTAAATAGCGCAACAATGGAACATAGGAAATGGAACTAAGGATGCTGCCAGGCTAAGCGCCTAGTTGAAACAATTTCGTTGCGTTCAATGGCAATGGCAGTGGGGCACCCTTTTCAAGTGTGCTTCAAGTAGGAAATGCACTTATTGACGCCGCAAGAAAGTTGCGCAGAACATGCCCCGCACATGTTGCGTTCTTCGCAGCCGGAAAAGAACAACCCGCTGATAAGGCCAACAAAAAAAAAAAACAGAAACAACTATTGGGATTTGTATTTGTGCGTTATGCAATTTGCAAGCATAATGCGAAAACTAACCAAATGATAAATGTTACACTTTCAAGCAGCAGCAGCAGCAGCATCTAGCAACACATTTGATATTCGATTTGATCAATTGTGCGTGTATTAAATACAAAGGTGATCTAGAACTAAAAGTAAAAAGAACTAACCTCGCTTTTGGTTATTTTCGATGCGCGATATTCGATTTTATTTGTTGCTGGGCGGCACTGGGTGGAGCGGAGCGGGTCGGTTGTCGGAAACAATAGCTGATAGCTGTTGATGATGAGTGTCACGGATTAAATGCAAATATGTCGTCGACGGCGAACTAGTTTCCAATTGGAGTGCGGTTGATTTTTCGATTTTCGATTTAGAGCACAAAATCTGTCGAAATTCGCGTTGTGTTAGTTTTGATTTTGATTTGGCCACTTTGCAAACAAGAAATCAACATAATTGTTCACGTGTGTTAATTGTTGTTTAATAAATCTACAACAGCATTTATATAACGATCACACAAGCATTAACTTTGGCAGGCGATTTCGTTTTCGGTTCTGCTTTAACAATTGAAAGTGTTACTTTTGTCGTCGCATATGCGGGCTCTTTGTTGTTATTGTTGTTGTTGCAATTACACGCACGCACTTGAGTCGACTGTTGTTGTTGTTCGTTGCACGTTTAGCACTGCGTTAGGAGAACTTGTGGGTTGGATGCGCTTTAGCAATCTGATGGCTTATATCCTTTACGTTCACGTTTATAAAATATTTTTTGGTATTGGCAATTTGAGAGTCTCTTTTTTCCGTGCACCACGACTTTCACGCTCAGCTGTTCTCGCTGAACTGAACTCTCCACGCTCTGGCGAACAGCTGTTCAATGTTAACTGTGTGCAGAACAGTGGCTACAACATTAACATTTACTTTGCTGTTATGAACATAAAAGCATGCCAGATGGTAAATTGATTTATGTATTTAGACGAGTATAAAAAAATACTTCTTAGTAATTGTTGAGTTATACTGCTAATCAAGCACTTATTTGCTAGATGCTAATGATTTATAGTATTTAATCAATGTGAAGATAAACACTGCCATTCAATACCAGTCAGCTGCTTTTGGAGTTGCCACCTAATTAACCGGTTGGTGTCTTTGCTGAATGCAGACGAAATTGTAGCATAACGCGATGTTTGATTTGCAAGTGTATTTTTGAAACAACACATTTTTCACGTTCAATGTGCATGAAATTGTTAACAGAATATTCAATAAATTAATTGAAGGTAGTCAAATTACACGTTTCGATATTTATCCATCATAACATAAAGTCACTCACCGCAGTGATCGATTGTGGCATTTTATCGATATTTTAGGCGTCCCTAATTGTGATTTGCAATTTCATTCTGCCTCATTTCTACGTACATACTTTTTATACGAAAATTAGAAAAACACAATTCAGAATATAGATCAGCTACGAATATAGAAATAATGTCGAATACTCAAGCGACAGTTACTGCTTACTTGGCAGCACAAAAGAAGACCACAAACAAAGAACTCGCCGCCGAATGGACTCTGATTGAAGAGCTCCACAACGAAAAGTAAGCATTTTCTTTGTTTTCTGCGTTTTTATTATTATTTAGTTTAATATTTATGGTTTTTAAAGGTTATGGAACGAGCTGACTATTAAGCTGGTGACATTTGTGCGCCACGAATCGCTGCAGGATGAGAGCGCTCTACTGCAGCTGTATCAAAATTTTATCTCCACCTTCGAAACAAAGTAAACCGCAGCCGGTTCAATATTTAGAATACTTTTAATAATATATACGAAACTTGCAGAATTAATCCATATGGTCTGATTCAAATACTTGAGGTGGTCGTGGACAACATTGCAGACAAAAAGGAGGCCATCGATTTTCTCGAGAAGATGAAGGACAAGGTGAAAATATGCGATGAAGCCGTATGGTATCTGCAAGTCATGCAGGGCAATCTATATCTGAGCAATCTGAACGATCTGAATGCCACCAAGAAGATCATCGAGGAGCTGCGCGACGTTCTCGAGGAGGCTGGCAATGTGACGCCAGTGCATGGCAAATATTATATGCTCGCCTCGCAGTATTATCGCCGTGTGGGCAAGCACAGTGAATATTATCGATGTGGGCTGCAGTTCCTCGGCTGCTCGCTGGAAGATTATCCGCGGGATCAGTGGGCGCAACAGGCATTCTTTTTGGGACTGGCCGCTTTGCTGGGCGATGGCGTCTACAACATTGGTGAGCTGTTGGCCCATCCCATTTTGGAGTCGCTGCAAAACACAGAAAACGAATGGCTCGTCGAATTGCTCAAGGCATTTAACATGGGCGACATTAACAAGTTAGTGCCTCTCAAGAATTTGAACTTGATTTATGTGTAATAATTTGTTGTCTTTAACCAGATTCAATGGCATGAAGAAGATTTGGTCGAAAATACCCGATTTAGCAGCCCAGGAGGTGAAGCTGCGCCAGAAGATATCGCTGCTCTGCCTCATGGAGATGACGTTCAAGCGTTCGGCAATCGAGCGTGCCATTTCCTTTGCGGATATCGCCAACGAGACCAAGTTGCCGGCTAAAGAGGTCGAGTATCTGATCATGAAGGCGCTGGCCCTCGATCTGGTGCGCGGTGAGATCGATCAGGTCGCTGGCGTTGTCAACATGTCGTGGGTGCAACCACGTGTGCTGGATCGCACACAAATTGTTGGCATGGCCACCACCCTGGACACTTGGATGGGAGCGATCACCAATATGGAAAAGCTTATGGAGAATCGTGCGGCGGAAATTCTCACAAATTAATAATGATAAGTTCCCCCCCTTTAATTCCCATTTTGCATATGTTTTTTGTATTAAATTAACACATTGTGCATAATGCAAACTTTATCCAGTTGGTTTTAATTTCGGATAAGGATTGAATCAAAATAACAATGACTATTTGAAATGAAATTAATCGATGGATTCGGCTTTATTCGTACAATTAAATGGGCTTATTTGACGCCAATTTTTTCTACATAACCGATGCAAGTTTCTGGATTAAATATAAATAAATTACGATGGGGTGCCTCCATTTTGGTCACCACTTTTATAATCTCCTGGGCGACAACGCCGCCAACGACAGCCACAGCTGGTGAAATCTGTGCGAAAAGCAATTCGAGTGCCTCTTTGTTCAGTGGCCAATTTGGCAGCACTTTATCACTGATTTTCTCCAGAAGCGCAATATCCGATTCCCTGGTCTTGTAGCTGGGATCACGCTTATGCTCGCTGCGGAAGACTTGGAGAACGCGCAGGAGCAGAATGCCAGGTCCATCGCGTTTCAACTTGCGCGCATACTTGGGTGCAGCAATATCAAAGTCAATCCAATTTATGTACGATGGATACTCATCTTCGCATTGCCTTGGCGTAGAGATAGTTTCATATTTAACCTTCTCATTTGGCTTCGAGATGCGCTTGTGCTTGAAGACGTTCCTAAAATAAAAAAAAGAAAGTAAATACTATACTCTATAAATATATGTATCTAAATCTGTACTCACTCCACGTAACTGTGCGTTTGCAGGCTGGCATAATGGAAGCCAAACATACCCCAAACATCGGTGGCAAAGAACTTGATGCCCAATTCCTGGCAAATCGAGTCGATGCGCTCCAGTTCTTTGTTGCTCGCGCCGCTGATAACCACAACATTGAACTGTTTGAAAAAATCAGCCGATTTCTCCTTTAAAGGTTGCGTATCCGCAGATATATCCACCATGGGATTGAGGGCACGTGCCCGCGTCAGTGATGCTTCCGCTCGATTGCTCCCCAATGATTCACGCGCCGCCAGAAACTGTGAGCAGAAGTCCTCTTCGGTGATCAGTTTGTCGTCGTGCAGTTTCACCATGTTAACGCCGGACAATATAATATTTTTCGTAATTTCCGCACCCAATCCATGTAGGCCAGAAATTAGTATGTTGGCTGTTCGCAGTCTAAACAAGATATTATTTTATGTCTTTCTGCTTATCCCCAAAACATACAGCAAAAATGGAGGCTAGCCGGTTTGCCGGCAAACATACCGTTTCTGCGATTCCAGGCCCCACAGTCGAATCTGTCTATCATATAGTTCGTTTTCGGCTTCGGTGAGCTCCACTTCATTTTCGTTGGTATCTTTGTCAACGTCCATTATTATAAACAGGCAAAAATGTTGTAAGCTGTCGCAAAAAAATGAACGCCAAAAATGCTAGAGGTGTATAAAAACTATCGATATCTTTTTAAGTTGCCGTGTCGATAGCACAGGCGCACACGCTTATTCAGTGCTGATGCTTTGTTATCGATAACAGTAATGATTGCACACTTGCAGTTTTCAAAATCGGCGCGCATATCAATTTGTAAATTTTCTATTCAAGCATTTGCTAATTTTTTAAGCTTTATGGTTTTAGAAAATCGATTAAGCTTTGGTAATGTTATGACTGTGATGATATATGCATTTTTTTCCTGAATATATAAAAGCATATTTTTTTTATAGAAATCTAAAGTTTTAATCAAACAACTCGTTCCTTGCATCAATTAATTTTAAAGCGATTTATTGATATATTAACAATATAATTAGGCTTGAGCTGTTGCGTTTTGTTCATTATAGATACTATGTAGTGATGATCGTATAAATGCATCACTTTTTTCCAGAAAACCATCCAAATTCGACCACAAGAACCAAAATATCAGAGCGAAGAATAGAATCTTACTGACCAAGTCAAGGATATATTGAACGCGTAGAAACTTCCTTGCATATGGTAACGTATCATCACTTTCACCCAGAATATATTTGCGAACGCCATGTATATAATTGCTAATGTAGAGTTCCCAGTTCACTTGGATAACCGATGTATCGAAAATTTCTTGATCTGTCCTATTCATCTTGTTCCACATCTCCTGAAATCGTTCAGTCCTAAAGTCCCAGTCTTTTGTTGTATAGTACTGTAGCAGTTTCAATCCCATCGAGACTTTTCGCTGCACTTTCACCAAGCTGAAATAAGAGCAGTTAAACTTAACCATAAATCGACATAAAACCTCTTAGTCGTCACTTACAAGGGCTTCTGGCCGAAGACTAGCATCCAAAAATCTATAAAATAGGCAGGTAGATAGTGATAGAATATGACGCAAAACAGATGATGATAATAGTTTTGCTTGATCGAGCCACCCGGATACCAAAGGCTAAAACTTAGCGGAGTTACGTAGATGAATCGGCGACCCATCTCAATGCTGTCACCCCAGGATATCAGTGCCTTGTTGGCGATGCACAGGTTGCAAAACTGAACGTTACTCTCTTTGTCTGTCTGTGATTCGGCAACGACCTTGCCACACTGATAGCCGCAGACTATCATGCCATTTATGGCCTTGTCGACGGGGATCACTGTCGATGTATAGTCCGGATTGCAGTGCATGGAACGTATGACGCCGCGTGCGGCGCCAACCATCAGACCGGTTGGCCCATTAACGCCCTCGATCCATCCTGGCAGCGGCTCACTTATGGCTGCCGTCACTGCAAAAAAAAAAGAAAAAAAATTAAGGGTGTTACCAACAACTTAACCACAACTGCAGCAACCAGTTTGTACTGCCGGAGGTGGGGTGGGGGACCTACATACCAATGGAAGGCCTTGTGATGATTACAGGCAGCTTTCTGGTATATCTGCAAATTAGATCTTCTGAGAGTGCCTTGCTGTAAGCGTACGTGTTGGGCAAGCCATTGAGCAACCTGTAAAATGCAAGTATATACACATAATCATACACTCACAAAAATACTAATAATAAAATTAATAATAATACAACAAAATTATTCTCTAAATTTAAGAATAATTTCTACAAATTGGAAAGGCTTTTCCTATATCAACAATCACAAAAATTTTTGTCTATTGTTAAGAAATTAATTTCGATTTTTTCTGAGTGTATACATATATATATGACTCTTAAGTCGAGACAAAAATTTTTGTCTATTGTTAAGAAATTAATTTCGATTTTTTCTGAGTGTATACATATATATATGACTCTTAAATTAAACATACTTGGGCGTTATTTCCGCTAGAGCAGCATCATCCATAGTTTCGACCATTTCGATGATATCGAAGGGATTCTGTGGCGCTGGATAGGCGCGTTCCTCGACGACATCCTCGTTGCACTGGCAGAATGATGTGGAAACATGGACCAGTGCCTGCAATTGACTCATTTTCTCTGCAAGCTGAAGTACCTTTAAGGTGCCAACGACATTCATGTTGACCATCGGTCGCAGTGGCTGATCGAAGCGCACATTTGCCGCACAGTGGAACACAATCTGCACACTGGTGGCTAATGTGTTGATGTCATTGGCGCTCAGGCCAAGGTTCGGCTCGAGCACATCGCCTTTAACAACGTGCACCTTATTTCTTATGTCGGGATGCTTCTCCAACAGCTTGTTAAAAATCTGCAAGAGTTAACAGTGAAAATGCAGGCGGTCATTAATTAAGCCGACTCATGTCAAGCCAAGCCAAGCCAAGCCAACAGTCCAAGCGATTTAGCCAAGTTGTCAAGTACGAGTTGATGTTGAAGTCCGAGTTGGAGTTGGAGTTGGAGTTGGCTACCAAGAATCGCCTCGCCTAATGTGCCATGTTGGTCTCCATACTGTGCACAGTACAAATATTAATAGTCATTGTAATTTTTTGGATTTTTTCGTCACCGATAATGATTACCTTGACTTATAAATGCTGCACACACAACGTGCATAGTACACACTGAGTTTTAGTGTCTTTATTTGTTGTGCCTTTGTTTGTTTGTGTTTTACTGTTTAATGGTTTGTTGCATTCATTTTGGCTACTTTGTGTTACGCTAATTTCGTGTAATTTACGTCAAAGTTAAATTTTACTCAAATGGAGGACAACTTGAAACGTAAATAAATAAATATCCAAGTGATTACCAGGTCTATTAAAAACAGAACTATATATTTTCAACCTGTTAGTAAGGTTATTGTAATAATCGCTCACACCAAATGTAATTCATTTTTTATATTTCTTTTATTTTTGTAATATTGCTACGGATATGGATATGTGTAAATCAAGTTTCGACATTATCTTCCGTTTCGGCATGGTTATTAGGAATAGCCTCACAGAAAATGATAATTATTGACTATTAAACCAACTAATTAATAAGTATGTACTAGCCTTTCCACTAGAATAACGACTAGCCGGAAAACGATTGCGAATGCATTCGAAAATTACTCACTCGTGATCCAAAGCTTGTACGGACAGACACCAGAAGTAATTTTGATGGTAAATCAAACCACCTGTGTCAATTACAACTGAGATATATATATATATATATATGTTGATGTATGTGGAATAACAGATGGAAGGGCAGACGACGAAGCTATTAATGGCTGTGGTAAGCACGAGTTAGTCAGGTGCAAATTAATCGATGGTAATTTTTGAAATGTACCCACAATGTATTAAATGAATATTATTGTAATTGCTAGAATTAAATGTTTTGTAATTTGAGAATGTTCGTTAATTGTGCAATCAATCTTGAAGCACACTTCTCTAAGTGCTTAAGAGACGTTAAAGGTTGAGTTGTCCATTTAATTGATGCCACTAAATTATGGATGCAACTGCGTTTCCACATTTCCACATTTAATTTGTATTTCAACTTACGACACAATTGAAGTACTGCTCCTTCCGCACAGTTGGCTCAACGCCCTTCTTTGTCCGTATTAACAGATAGATGGCATTTAGATCAGAACAGCTCCGTAGCAATTTCTCGACCAGCACTTTCCCCATGAAGCCTGTGGCGCCCGTTATCAATATCGTTTTGCCGGCATAATAATTGGCAATTTCTGATACGCCACCATCGGCGTCATTATTCAGTATATCCATGCTGCAACAGACGCGAGTACAAATATTTCATTAGTTTACATTACATAAACATTGTCTTTATTTTTGTTGCAAATTAAGATCTAATGCGAGGCCCACTTGTCGTTTGTTTGCTTAACCCACTTGCTCTACAAATATTCTTTTTCAATGTCAGCTTTTACGAAATACATATTTTAACCACAGCAACAACAACAACAACAACAACATTAAGTCAGTGTGGTTGTTGTTTGGTTAACTAGATGTAATTGGCGTGAAAAGATTTCTTGGAGTTTGTTTACTCTTTTGTTTTCCATCTTCAGCCGCCGCACTTTATTTTTTTACTTTATTTATTTTTTATAAGTAAGCAACGTCAAGTTTAAAGACCTCTGTTAACAGGTGCCTTATTTGTTTATTTTTATATATTTATATTTTGCATTTTTAATAAGTGAGTCAGTGGTTTAACAGATGCGAGTATTTTGAAAGAGAGTAAGCGTAGCTTTTTAAATATATAGTATTTGTCTGCAAATCTAACATAATATGGCAATAAACCCAGTTTGTTTTTGATTTATTGTTGCAAATAATAATTACGTATACGATGGGTTGCCTCAATGTATGTATGTATGTACACAAATACAAGCAAGCAACATTACGACTGAAAGTTAAAAATTATTCATGTTTGCTTCCTCCGCCTTAAAATTTATCGTTAGCAAACAGAAAAGTAAATAAGTAATGTACAAAAAATGCTACTAAGTCTCTTACTATGAGCCAGGCCCTTATTTTATACCCTATCAGAGGGTTTTCTATTTTTTTTCGAGTTGGTAACGCCTTAAGGCAAAAGTCTCCTTCGAAACACTTCTAAGACAAAAGTCTACGAATAACTTTTGGTATTTTCGAATGACTTTTCAATTCCTTGCGAAATACGATTGTAAATAGTTGGAGTGCAGTCTACAAGGTTGTGAAATCTTCGGTGTATCTAATAAAGCTGTTCTTCCGATAATTTAATTTATTGGCTTTAACCACTAAGCAGTCAACTTTGCAATTATTTCTTTAAAAATCGTAAGAGCACGACTTTAACTTCAGGTATTGACTGATTAGTGATATAACTCATACACACACACACAGATGCAACAATAGTGTTGCTAATGTTGCAATATCCAATATTAATATAAATGTCAAGTATCGCAAATTGATTCATTGCAAAACAAAAGACTTTGAACACATCTTTATTGCCTTGCAAGCTATGCATTTTTGCATCATCTGTAATATTTGCCATTATTATTATAGCCTGTTGTCTGTCAGATTTTTGTGCCTTGCAGATTTTTGTGCACACACACAGCACACACACACGCACACACACAGACAGATTATGTGGCAGTCAAATCGGCTTTTGGGGCAAATGGGCAACAAAGCTTCTCACGGCAGTGGCTTTGGGTCAGCTCCATGTAATCTTTACAAATTCAAACAGCCGCCAGTCGGACACGCAAATTGAGACACTTGCACAGTTTATTTTTAAATGTTTTTTGTTTTGTTGTTTTGGATTGTGTGAATTAGTTTTTTTTTATGCCATATTTAGTTTGCAATTGTTTTGTATTTCTTGTGCGCTGTAAATTGTTAAGTTCAACAGCAGCGTTTTTTTTTTTTTTTTGGTATTTAATGCATTAGGCTGCTGTTGCTTAAGGACTTAAATCCGTTGTTGCCATTTAGCGCCTAATTAGCGCATGCTTAACAAATAGAGGAACTTATTTTCGTTCTTGTCTTGGCTATTATTTACTTCAGTGATTAACGCGGACGCTGAAGCACATTGATTGATTTTTTGTCAAACTCAAAACTAAAACTCACTTTTCAAAATTCTCAGTAATGTTTTCAAATTGTTGTTGTTGTTGTTTTATTTTTTTTTATGTTTATCTTTAACTCGGTAGTGCTAAATAATGTGTCGAATTGAATCGGTTGAACACTCAGCAGCGACTGAATTCAAAGCTGGCAATTGGCTTGAAGTTATACTCGTCGCACACACACATGTGTGTATGCACTCTCACACACACACTCGAGCAAACATGATTTGCAGCTCATGCGCAGCGGACTTAGGCAGTTGTATATACATATATATGTATATGTGTGTGTGTGTGTGTGTGTGAGTTTGTGTTTGTATGTACGAGTTTGCATAGTTGTTTTCCAGAATGGACACTGCTTTCCGGGTAGTCCCAAAACTGCATTACACGCTTTTCAAACTAAATTGATCAACTATAATTGCAATGCATGTGATGAACCCAATTAAGGCCACTTGAGAATGTCTACATTTTGCATTATTCAGCCACTTGGCCAACAACAATAACACTAATAATATCGACAGCAAAAGAAAAAAATCCCAGAAAAAGGACAGGCAAACAGCACATTTGCCAAGGCCAGCCAGTTGAGTCGGACTTGATGCGACTCCAAAAGTGCATGTCATCCAACCTCAAGACTAAAAACCAGCCTCATATATATGTATATATATATAAACACACAACTGCACTGTATGCATTTAGGAATATATATATGTGTGTATATATATACATAATTTTTGGGAACCTGCTTGGATAATAATATAAAGTCGTGCGACTGGTTACACTAGCCTGTCTGGGGAGAAACCGCAATCAGGCACACGTTTTGGCTTTCAGTCCAGTCCCGCGACCAGTCCAGTCAGGATAGGACTTTTTAAAGGTCTTTCGTAATCAGAAAAGCAAACATCGTCGCAGCAGCTGTGATCATGTTGACGACCTTGACAAGAGGGCGTTATGTATTTGTATTTTCACTGGTTATTGGCCCGGAACAACACCAGAACGTCACATTGATTACGATGATACAATTTGAACGTGATGCTGGCCACACTCTAATTGGTTCTGTAAATTAAGGAAATATGCTGGGTGTATCTATAAAATTTTTATTAGCTTGCCAATTATATACATATAAATAATTATATATATAATAAATTTTATGGTTTCTTATATATATATATTTTGTTATTTTTAGTTTTTGATCTTACTAACTGGCAAGTGTGAATCACAATCAAATTCGAGTCGTGCATTATTTTGTAGTTATTCCAAAATGAATTTACCAATAATTTATTGCTATTAATAATTAATATTTGCAAATTTTAGCAAAACACGCCTTCAGTTTTTAAACACATTAATTTCACTTGTGTGGAAATCTAACAGAGTTTTTCAGTTAATAGAAAAATAAATTGTTTGACCTGAAGTCAATCAGCGTTTGCATTCGGTTTACCAAACAAATATTTATTGTGATATTGGGATATTGATTTTGGCAATTGACCTTTAGGTTCTGTCAACAATATCAGTTGTAACTTATATATGCCTTACAATTGATGTATGAACATTTTGTTATTTTCACAATCAAATTAGAATTGCATTCAAGCATTGACTGCTTAGTATAGGCCGCTAAATGCTAACAAGTTGGGGACTTTAGATAAATATGTGCCTTAGAATGCTTTAAAGCTTTTCTGGTGTCCAGTATCGAGTGGCATTTATATCGACTTACGCACAGGAAAACGGCTTTTTAATTAGGTGTGGACCGCACACACCTTCCACTTAATAGTTTTCCACTTACGACAAGTCTATTTGCTTGCACTCTATCTAATTGAATATTCATTGATTCAAACGGGTTCTCTCAGTAAGCAAATCGAGCACTTGTCACACTATTATATTGTATTATGCAAAAAAAAAAAAAACAATTGCCCTTAATCCAAATTGAGTATAATTATTGAAATGTAGCAATATAAATAACATATATTTAGAAATTTGAATCAGTGCTATTTTTATGATTGATTGGGTGCTGGGTATCTTTGAGTCGAGAAAGACTCTCATCATTCTAACTCATTCAATGGAATTCAACTGGAATTTTCCAATCGGATGTCGAACCATGAGTAAGAGTTTTGCTCATAAATATCTTTAATCAGCTAATTCATAAGCTTCATTGAGTACTTTTTCTATACAGTCAGTGAATGCAATGAATATAGTACGTCAGTTCGCAGCTGGCAAGCTCGAGAACAACATTTTGGTCTTAAAGCAGTAATTGGTGATTCAATAACGATAAAAAAAAACTCCCAATTCGATTATATATGAAAGCTTTTAAAATATACGGGAAAAATCAGTTAAATATTGTCGTTTTAGTCTTAATGCTGATTTTTGAAACTTCTTTACAGTTTTTATATCCTGAACCCATTACAAATGGGTAAAAAGGCATTTTATCAACCAACTGTTCAAATTTCATCAAGATCGGATAAGAAACACTGAACTTATAGTCGAAAGTAGAATCTCATATTTAACTGTTTTCCATCAGCAGCCCCAAGCTTTATATGTACATATGTATAAATATGCGCGCGCATGTGTGAGAAAAAGATGGCATGATGATCGCCGCGAGCGTCAATATGTTTATATGTATATTCTGCTGAGCCCCGTTACCTACAATTGCGTGTAAATATATTTGTATGTTTGTATGTATTTGTAGCCAGCCAGTTCGGGCATGTCAATAAGAGCACTAAGCAGACAATACATATGATAATGTATTGATTGCTTAGTGATAAGAATATGCATTGACTGGGGTCTGGGGCTGCCATAAGAAAAGAGCTTCTTACACTTGGGTGAAAGACTTTCTTTTTAGAGGGAAATTTGCCAATAAAACTAGAATATATTTAACAACTGGGTTCAGGGTATATCGTAGCGATCTCACTCGACTAAAGCATTCTGACCTGTTATATACAAAGACATAAAGTAAAAACGATGTTCCCATAGGTGGAGAGAGACAAGGAAACACACTTTTTAAATAAATGGTTATTTAATTACTGAGCTAGATTGTATTTCGATTTAAGCTCGCTTATTGTCAAAATGTCACAACTGAATGATGCAAAAATTATAAATAAAAACAGGTAAGTAAGCAAGCGTGTGTAAAACAGGTAAACCAATAACACTCAATTGCTGGAACGCTCTACAGAACGGCAATTTCTATATATAAATGCATATATTGAAATTTATATATGAAGCCATTTCAGTGATTTTACGAAATGTCAAAGTTTCGATCTTATTGGGGTTAATAAACCCACCAATGTATTATAATTTGAACGTTGAAGTACTATCCAGTCAACACTGCAACCCAGCTCTTTATGAAACTTGACTTTAGATCTGGCTGGGATAAAAGCCAGTAAAAAACAAATGCACAATAAAAAGACACAAAATAAACCTGTAGAACACACAAGGGTTAAAATAATTCAAATGATGTTTTGCACTTACACACATAAACAACGTTAAGCAAAAATAAAACGACGCAGGCGCGACGACCGAAAAATGAGAAACGCAACGGAATTGAAAACAAGATAGAAGCAACCAGCAACAATGTTAATGAGAGTGCGGGAGAGAAATGCGATTTAAATCGCAGACACAAGCAAGAACGTAAAAGTACAAAAACAAATTGTAAGCCGAAACAAATAAGATAAATAATCGCACAAGAGCTTAAAATTGAGCTGCTGTTTGTTGTTGCACTTTAACAACAAATGTGTTTTACATAAAACCGGTATAAAACAAAGTCACCAAAATGTTACACAGAATTAATAAATAATTCGACTTAGCACGAAGGAAAATACGTAATTATGATACGCAATAAAAAAACACGTCCGTTGTGAAGGGCAAAGTGAATGCGAATGATTTATATATTTTTTTTTTATATATTTTTTTAAAATCAAAACAACAAAATTCGTCTTCGAAATCAATTCAAGTCAAGTAAGAAAGGTTCAATCGGAATCAGGTCGTGATCGGTTTAGTAGCTGCGTCCAAAGAGCGTGTAGAACTGGGGCTTTTTGCTGCACCTGGGATTGATGCACTTGTCGTTGTCAGCTATCTGCGCTGGTTGATCAAAGGGTATGCAGAGGGATTTTGCGCCCATGGCTGGTGCACCCTCTTCGGCCTCTTCGCCACGTGAGCTGTCCGCTTTGATTTGATCCTCGCAAGCGATGTCGCCGCAGAACGGCGAGAGCAGCATATTCTTCTGCTCGAGCATATTGCAGAATTCGGTCCAGGTCTTGACGAGCTTCGTGTGCGTGGTTAGATCCAGTTGCGCCTTGTTCAGCATATTCTGATGAATGGTCTCGAGCAACGCTGGTATCTTCTTCTCCACATCTTCCAACGCAATGGTAATTTTCTCACCGGTATCACGACGCACGGCGACAATCTGCTGCGCCTGCATATCCTTGGGACCCAGCTCAATGCGTATGGGTACGCCCTTCAGTTCCCAGTGATTGAACTTCCACCCCGGGGAATAGTTTTCACGGAAATCGCCCTCACAGCGCACACCTGCTCTGTACAAATTCTGCTCGACCTGCCTGCAGGTAAGGAACAGCTTGGCACGCTCATCGCCCTTGGTGTTGACGGTGATGCCGCACGGCACAACGATTACCTGCGTGCAGGCCACATGCGGCGGCAGCACCAATCCCTGATTATCCGCATGCACCATGATCATCACACCGATGGTGCGTGTGGTAATGCCATATGAGTTCTGGTAGACAAACTGCTTCTGCTGCGTCTCCGGATCCTCGTATACAATATCGAACATCTTGGAGAAATTCTGGCCCAAATGATGACTGGTTGCACCCTGGATGGCCCGGCCGGAGGCTGAAATGAATGCCTCCACCGTGGTCGTATAGTCGCCGCCTGCAAATTTCTCCTTCTCGGTCTTGCGGCCCTTGACCACGGGTATGGCCAACAGATCCGTGTAGACCTGCTCATACAGACCCAACATTTCGAGTACTTCCGCATCGGCCTCCGCCTTGCGGGCAAATGCCGAGTGACCCTCCTGCCAGAGGAACTCACGGGTGCGCAGGAACGGTTGCGGATGTTTGAATTCCCAGCGCTATAAAATGCAAAAAAAAAACAAGAGTAAATTTGGATTTTTTAGGTTTTCATTTTCTGTACGCACCACAACATTGTTCCACTGATTCAGGCGGATGGGCAAATCTCTGTAGGATTGCACCCACTTGGCGTAGGCCGGATACATGCCAGTCTCGGAGGTGGGACGTATAGCAATTGGTTCGGCCAATTCAGATTCACCAGATTTGGTTACCCATGCGACTTCTGGCGAAAAGTCTGCAATATGGGATTTCTCACGCTCGAGCGCTGCCTTTGATACAAAGAGTGGGAAATAGCATTCCTTAACGCCACTGCGCGTAATCGCGGCATCGAACCACTCCCTGATCGACTTCCAGATGGCATAGGACCAGGGACGCAATATATAACAGCCGGACACATCATAGTATTCAATCAGTTCTCCCTTGGTCAACACCTGCGAATACCACTCGGGCAGATTGTCCTCCTTGGTGGCCTCCAGACCCAATCTGGTTTGTTTCTTAACTCCAGACGAGGCATCCGGTTTAGCTGCTGTTGCCGATTCCTTCTTGGCCGGCTTCGGTTGAGGTTCTTTGGGTGACTTCTTGACAGCACCTCCGCCACCACCACGACCAGCAACGGGAAAATCTGTGCCGGTTACCTCCTTGTATTTGGCCTTGAGAGCCAACAGCTTGCTGACCTCCGCATCGATGATCTCCTTGGCGGCTTTGCTGCTTTTGGCGGCACGCACCTTCTCGCCCTGAGCATTAATGTCCAGCGTCAGCTGCTCATTGCCTGCTGGCGTTGCCATCTCCACCTTGACTTCGGCCTTAGCGTCCGGTGTCCAATCCTTGCCACTTAGCTCCTTGTACTCTGCTTTCACGGCTAAAAGTGTTTTCACTTCGTGATCGATAGATGCCTTGTCTGCTTTTGCCGACTTTAGCTGACGTATTTTATCGCCCTGGCTTTGGATTCTGGCCAAGACGTCGGCAATGTTGGGTTGCTCGGCGGTTAGGTCAATGGTAGCAGTTACAACCGCAGTGGGTGCCACTGTGCCCGGTTTCCACTCCTGGCCAGTCAAGCTCTTGTAGTCCGTTTTTAATGCCAAGAGCAGCTTCACTTCGGCGTCAACCAGAGATTTCTCCGCCTTTGCTGACTTCAGCTCTCGTATCTTGTCGCCCTGTTGCGTGATCTTGCCCAGCAAAGCGGCCACAGTACTGGCAACTGCCGGTTCCGGTGACTTTTCCTGCTTGACTTTGAAAGCAGCAGGAGCAGCCGGTGGAGCTGTGGTGCCTGGTTTCCAATCACTGCCCGTGAGCTGTTTGTAATCGGCTTTCAAGCTGAGCAGCGTTTTAACTGCCGCATCAATACTTGGCTTGTCCGCCTTGGCTGTTTTGAGCTCACGCACTTTATCACCCTGGGCAGCTATTTGGGTAAGCAGACCAGCTACGTCTGAGGAACTAACACCAGCAGCAGGTGCAGCAGGCGCTGAAGCTGGAGCTGAAACTGGAGCAGTGCCTGGCTTCCAGTCCTGTCCAGTTAGCGTCTTGTATTGAGCCTTTAGTTCGAGTAGTTGCTTAACAGCTGCATCGATTTCGGGCTTCGATGCCTTTTTACCCTTCAACTCGCGCACTAAATCGCCTTGCTTCACAATGCTGACGTTTACAGCAGCTGCGTCGTTGGCTGCAGCCGGGGCAGCAGTCGCGGCAGCTGGGGCAGTTGCAGTAGCTACTGGCGTTTGACCTGGCTTCCAATCCTGACCACTGGCTGTCTTGTAGTCCGCCTTGAGGCTTAGCAATTTCTTAACGGCAACGTCAATTTGATCTTTGGCTGACTTTTTGGCTTTCAACTCACGCACTAAATCGCCCTGTTGGCCAATTTGTTTGTCCAATTCGGCGGCCTTGTTCGTTGCAGCGTTGGCAGTTTTGTTGCTGGCAGCCTGCAAATAATGTGAACAATTTGTTAATGGCTTAAAATGTATGCAAGTAAATAACGTTTTTAGCTATTCTTTTATTTATTTTTTTTTTTAATACGTGTCAGCAGCGAACAATTAAATTACTTTTCACTGAGAAAGCAACGTTTGCTTCTTCTTCTTCTTACGCGTTCAGCAAAGGTATGGCAAAAAGAAGAAGAGTAAAGTAACAAAACCGATCGTAAGCAATGTCTGCACACAACTGGTTTGGCCCTTGACTTGTACCGTTAGAGCTGCGCAGCTTTGACAAAGCTGTGACTGCGATTTTAGTGACTGGCAAATTACACTGTGATTTATATTATTATTTTTAAAGCAGTCAAAATATTCATAAAATATTTACTTCTTTTACGGTAAGTTTAATATTGATCTTGAGTTATTTACTTTGATAGTTACTTGAGTATTTTCCGCTTTAGAACATTCTTTCTATATATTCCTTACCCTACTCACCCCTCTTCATCTAAATATACCTTTTCTATGCTTTTAAGAATTGTTTCTGATACACTAAAAGAAACCTTTTGGCCTCTTCAACTTTACTTACATTTGTTTTGGCAACCGGTGCTGGGGCCGCAGTGATCTTGAGGCCCAAGGAGGGCATGTCCTTGGTATGGCCATCGGGTATGGAGAAGAGTATGATGGGCGAGATGACGCTTGTGTAGGGGCTGGCCGGGGCATAGGCATTGTCCACCTGAAGAAACCGCGACGCTGCAGTTGAATGATGTCACCTTTCTTGCACTTCTTCAACTCGGGATCGCCGAGCATTTGGACCTCGTCGCGTGTCTTGTGGCCAATGTACTGCTTGAAGTCCTCATCCTTGCCGAGCACCGCTTTGCTGATGATATTATCGAAGTAGACACAGAATGTGGGCGGATAGGCGCTGGCATCATCTTCGACGGCCAGCCAAGTTAGTTTCAGTGTCTTCTTGAAGTCCTTGTTGTCCAAGTTGAGTGCTGCATCCACCGATGTAATTGTGCCGCTGGCATCCTTGTTCACCTTCTTGACGAGCAGATTGCCCCAGTTGATGAAGGTGGCATTTTCGCCCTCCTTGAGTGCCTCAGCATCCACGTAGTCGATGTAGATCCGCGGACCCATTGTGACCGTTTTGGTGCCCAGTTTCTCGTCCTTGGGATGGACAGGCACCTGCACCTTCTCCAGTTTCGCACCTGCCACATTCACAATCACACGCTTGTCGTGCTCCAGCGCCGTATAACGCGGAGCAATGGGATCAATCACCTTCTTGTTAAACGCCCAGATCTTGTCCCAGTTCATGAACACCACCGATTTACTGCTGCCCTGCGCAATGATGAACTCCCTGAGGCCCTCGACGGTCATGCCGCGACGGATGATGCCGCGCACAGTGGGAAAACGTGGATCATCCCAGCCATCCACCAGACCCGAATCCACAAACCAGGTAAGCTTCCGTTTCGACAGCACCGTATTCGTCATATTCAGGCGACTGTATTCCCAGATGTAAGGTTTGCGCAGCTTCAGCGCATCGATAAACCAATAGAACTGATCATCCCGATCGTGATACTCCATGGTGCGCAGCGTGTGCGTCACATCCTCAATGGCATCCACAATGGGGCAGGCAAAGTCGTACGTGGGATACACCCTAAACATTTGAAACAGTTCTCATTATCAATCTTAAAAATTTATAAAATACATTTAAATATATGTATATACAGTGAGTAGAAGCTTATTCGGGCCAGTGTCAAAGAAAAAAAGGAATGGCCTGCCATAAGTTAATTATTTAATATTTTTCAAAAATTCCAAAGACCGATGGTAGGTACATGTATTAACCACCTAAATTAATATATGACCCCAATACACTGGGGTTTGCCCACCTGCTAGGTAGGATTATGTAAAAAAGTACCCTTTTTTTAGGTCGATGCTTATTTCGGGCCATTTTAAATAAAATAATATATTTTGAGTATAAAAACTTAAATAAGGATGTTAATACTTAGTATGATATCCTTTAGCCTTAATAACTTCCCTTAACCTATTATTCATGGAAGATACCAGCTTCCTGGTAGCTTCTGGGCTGATTCTGCTCCACTCATCCCGTAGAGAATTTTTGAGGTCATCTTTACTGGATATTCTGTGCTTCCGGATGTTATTTTCCAGCAGAGCCCACAAATTCTCCATAACATTTAAATCTGGAGACTGGACCGGCGGAATTATCATGTGGGGGCAGTTCCTGATGAGCCAGGACTGTTCTATCTTGGCCTTATGCTTGGGATCGTTGTCGTGGTTGAACCGGAAAGTACGTCGGATTCCTAGCTTCCCGGCACTTTGGAGTAAATTTTCCTTTAGTATGTTGAAGTACACATTCTTGTCCATTGTTATTCCAAAAATCACAAAATTCCCGAATCCGGCTGACGAGATACATACCCATGCAATGTCACTTCCTCCACCATGCTTGAAAATGTTGCCTTTACGTGTTTGGGATTCAGCTCAGTATTGGGTTGTCGCCACTCATAACTCCGTCCGGCCGAGTCAAATATGGTGAATTTGGACTCATTTCCAAATATGTCTGTGTTCCAGAACTCCAAATCCGTGTCCAAGTGGTTTTTGGTGAACGTCATCCAAGTCCCTTTATTTTTCACGCTTATAAAGTGCTTTTTGCGTGGTACTCGGGCATTAAAGTTATGTTTCCGCAGAAACCTGAGCACAGTTTCCACACAGTACTTTTTCCCCAATTCATCCTGCACCTGTAGATCCACTTTTGGAGCCGATAGCTTGGGGGATCCCCTTATAATCCTGGTGATCCTTCGCTGCCCTCTTCGGTGAAAACCTTGTTTGGTGCCATTCTGGCCTTGCCCTTAATCCGATTTGCGTCGACGAAGCGCCGAATGATGTTATACACAGTTGACTTGCTCAGAGTGATCATTTCAGCTATTTGGCGATGTTAATATCCGTCTTTGTGGTGTTCCAGGATGAGTTTCCGTAGTTCAATGGTAGTCTGTTTGCCCATAGTCCTTATTGGCTTATTGCACCCAAGATGCAGGATAAAACTAATCTGACTACGAAGGATTGATCTATTTATACCGAAAATACTCAACTTTAGGTAAAAAAATCCGCGTTTTATGGCACCCAGGTGTCCACAATGTAACTAGCCCGAATAAGCATCGACCTAAAGAAAGGGTACTTTTTTACATAATCCTACCTAGCAGGTGGGCAAACCTCAGTTTATTAGGGTCATCCATTGATATTGGTGGTTAATACATGTACCTACCATCGGTCTTTGGAATTTTTGAAAAATATTAAATAATTAACTTATGGCAGGCCATTCCTTTTTTTCTTTGACACTGGCCCGAATAAGCTTCTACTCACTGTATATATAATTTATATATAATATATATTGAATACAAATGCTCGAACTGCTTGCTGTTTGGACTCACTTGTATTTGGTGCCAGTGCGCGGATGTGGCTCGTTTTTGCAGCGATAGATTGTTGGATCACGCATGCAGCCATTGGGCGAGGACATGTCAATCTTGGCGCGCACACAGCACTTTTGGCCAGCCGCGGAGCCCTGTAGCATCTCCTGCCACAGCGACACATTCTTCTCGACAGCTGAGAATGAGGAGAAATTGAGAGATTGACTTAGACATAACCAAGATTATATCAAAAATAAACATACAGTTTGAACGATTTGCGGATTCGACGCGCTGTTCGCGTTCCAGCTTCATTTGCTCGGGCGGCGTATCGTCCACGTAGGCCTTGCCCTCGTTGAGCATTTGGACGCAATAGTCGAGCATCAGATCAAAATAGTTCGAGGTGTGTGTGAACACATCTGGTTTGATTTGCAGCATCTCCAAGTCGCCCAGAATGACATTCTCGAATTCCACCGTTTCTTTTGCTGGATTGGTGTCGTCGAAACGCATGATGAGCTTGCCCTGGAAGGCCAGCGCATAGTATTGATTGAGCAGCGCCGCCTTGGCGTGTCCAATGTGCAGATAACCCGATGCCTCTGGCGGGAAACGCACCACAACTTTGCCCATCTCGGCGCCCGGCAGCTCCACAAATTTACCCTCCTGCTTACGCTCGCCACTTGCCTTTGCCGCCCGCTCAGTGTTGTTGCTGCGCTTGACACGCGCCTCCTCCGGCAGTGATTGCAACACCTTCTGGATCAAGGGCTGGGCGTTGATTAGATCGTACCAGCGCTGCACATGCTGCGGTATGCCCTTGGCGGCGAGTAGCTCGTACCGGGAGTGCATCTCATTGAACAGAGCAAAATCGGCAATAGTCAGTTTATTGGCCACCAGATATGTGACCGGTGCAATGGACTTGTCTAGGAATGACATTGCCCATGAGATGTCATCCTCGCAGGTCAGCGAGAACGATAGCCAATGATCAATCTGTGTCCGCTCGATGGCCGTCTCGCCATACAGCCGATAATCGGGTGCAGCACGTGCCAGTGCCCGCAACACATCGTTGTTGGAGTGGCAAACGAGGATGCGATTGTCAGGAAACTGCAGCGAAGTCTCCTTGCTCCAAACGATTTCCACGGGTACCGTTTCCTTAATCAAATGCGCCGTTGCCAAACCGCCTGTAGAATGGTATTTGTGTTACTCATTGAAAACTGATGCAATATTTAGATATATGGTGGACATAAATAGATAAAAAGAAACAATAAAAATAAAAGGCAGGCCGCAATGGTTTCGCCATAACCTCACAATATTGCAAACATATTTATTCACTTGACAAAGACTTACTTATGGGTGGATTGTTAACGTTTGCCTTTAGTTTAATAGACATTTTGCCTGTATGTTGATTCGTTCGCAAACTTAACGCAAATTATGAAATTGCACGCCTTAAATACAACAGCAGCGTAGACGGCACTCTGCCAACGTCGCTTTTATTTTGATCAGAGAGGAACTAAATGAACTAAAGGAACGTTTCATTTGCTTGGCAAAATAATGAACCACTAAAAATACCGCTGATATTCCCACTGTTCATATATGTTATATATATCTACTAATAACGCAATAAATTATTTGTATTTTGTGGTGGTAAACGCGTAAATAATAATTTTGTTTTGTATTGGCAGGGAAACTGGCAACTTAAATTGATTTGAAATCCATAACACAATACATTTTTAACCATTCTCACTGTATAATCGATAACACACTAAATTATTTAATCATTCTCACCTGCCTTTGTCTACAGCTGATTGATGCGGCCGTGGTGAATGTGTAAATTTATAGAAGAAGCATTTTCTTCATGTACTGAGTGAAAAAAGTCAAATTAAGTTAACATTTCTAATAACTGCGGTCCATTAAGAAACGAAAAACACACATCTACATCAGTTGTAATGGTCAGTAATGTTAAGCGACTATTTGTGCTTGTTGAATGTGCTTTAAAATGGTGTATTTTAATTGCCTCGCTGGCCAGTGTTACTCACCTGAGTCACCGTTTTTTTTTTCTTTTTGCCAATAAGCGATGTTAATTATTTGAATTTAATTATGTCGACAGATGCTATTCATGCTGCTGTTCAGTCGTCAGGGCAAATTGAGGCTACAAAAATGGTACATGGCCTATCCCGATAAGACCAAAAAGAAGATTACTCGCGAGCTGGTCACCACGATATTAGGACGCAAGCCGAAAATGTGCTCATTCCTCGAGTGGAAAGACTGCAAGATTGTCTATAAGCGGTAAAAATATACTCTTGTTTATTCTTGGATAATGTTGTGGTTAATTTGTGTTTATTTTATTGCTATGTATAATGTAGTTATGCCAGCTTATATTTCTGCTGCGCCATCGAGCAAAATGACAACGAGCTGCTGACCCTGGAGATAATCCATCGTTATGTTGAGCTCTTGGATAAGTATTTTGGCAGCGTAAGTTTTGGATAGATTCATTATCTATTAAAGTGTTTTGCTTATGAGTTATTATTGTGGTGGGTTTTTGCAGGTCTGCGAATTGGATATCATATTCAATTTTGAGAAAGCCTATTTCATATTGGACGAGCTGCTGATCGGTGGCGAGATCCAGGAGACATCGAAGAAAAATGTCCTCAAAGCGATTGCTTCACAGGATCTGCTACAAGAGGTCAGTACACCCGAGACATATGATCTTTAATGCCTACTGTTGTGCATATCAGTCCATCTATGTCTTATATATATTTATATATATATATATATATCTATATCGGAAATATTGTTAATTGTTCTACATATTTATTCAACTCGCTGGTTTTTTATTTGTTTAATTTTTATGTCGTTAGTGTTTGTTTCCATATATACAATTTTATAAAGTCATTTCATGCATTTCACTTATAATACGTTTTCAAATTCTCTACTTAATTATTGTTTGACTCTCTTTACTTTCTCTAATTTGTGCAAACGAAACTAATCGTCTCTCTAAACATTTATATTACTTATGAATATTCAACACCAAAAAACGAAAAACATATAAAAACAACAGCAAGAAGAGTTCTTTTACTCACTGCAATAGCTTTTTGTTAACGAAATGCTGTGTGTTTTATATATATATATATATATTCAGTGAAACTGTTTTTAATCTTAAGTTGAGTATACTTTGTAAAACTATGCACACTCGATTGAAATTGTCGATTATTTTTGCCTCTTTACTTGTCATTGCTTGCCTCATGCGCATCTCAATTTATATTCCGACTTGCCAACAAGCCAAACAAACAAAAAAAAAACATACAAAAAAACATAACGAAAAAATCAAATGATTGCGAGAAGTTAATGAATGCGTTTTTTTTTTACCACAGTATTGAGCTTGCCATAATTGTAAATCCTATAAATCTTATAGAAAAGAAAGCAACGTAGTTCCGTCCATCCATATAAACATATAGAATATATATACATATATATTAAATAGAACAATATTTGCCATTCAATTGTAGTCAAACGTTTAGTACAATTTTTGTGTTAAAAAAAGAAAAACAATTGAGGAGAGGTAAAAATTGAATCGTTTTGCATGATCTTTGTAGATGTTTTTATTTTGTAATTGCATTGCATACAATTTTATATTTATCATATATATGTTGGTTTTATAGCAATGTGCTGTAGTAATTACAAACATACTAACTGAACTAAACTAAACTAAAATCCAATTGTTGTCAGATACATAACTACAATACATTTATTTACATTGCATATCTAAATGTGTAACCAAAATACCCTCTCTCTATTGTTATTACTATTAACGCTTACCCTACCCGCCACTGCATATATCGATGTTAAATACAACCATCAACAGGACTTCAATGAGTATCTAAACTAAACAAGAGTTGAAAAAAACAAAAAAAAAACAGTGTAAAAAGATAATACAAATATATATATACAAAAAAAAGAAAAAAAAAGAATATAACATAGCTATTTGACAAATTTCAATAACAATTTAATTATTAGCACTACAGTTTTGAAAGTCTGATTCGAAGCAGCGAAAAAAATTAGTTTGGGGATTGACTATTTTCTTATCTTTGCATTGGATAATCCAACTAAAGGCTGTAAATATAGCAAAGCTTTGCCCGTTTTGGACGGCCGCACACACACACACACCCACACAGAAGTGATTGTAGCTTTGTGTTTTTGTCCCGCCCCTGCGCGCTTCTAATACTTGTACGCCATATACACACACACACATATAATACAAATGTACAAATAACTGTTCACACACACGCATACAGCAAGCCAACGATTTGTGCCGTTCTTCTTTTAAGCAAATTGACACTCACACAAAAACAACAACAACAACAACAACACGTCTTTTATCTTTGTAACTGTACACTTCTTGTTCTTATTGTTCTTATATTCTCTGTACTCCAGGACGAAGCTGTTGAGGGCACTTTAAGAGACATTGGACTACTCTAAAAGAAAGCCATTACGTAGAATGTAGTTAATATTACACACACAGACACACATACGCAAACAAGCAAGCACGCCTTAATATACACACACAGACACACACACGCACACACACACACACTTGCACACCACCACACAAACACACATACAGTCGGCAACAGCAGCAAATGCAACTCATAATGCACATATATGAAAACTGTTGTGTGTTGTGTGTAGCTGTTTGTGTGTGTGCTGTTAAAACTTTAAGGCCAAAACAAAACTCACTTTAATTTCACTACTTAAGCAAATGTCAAAGTGCAATTAGTATTTTCACGTAGAAAGGCTAAAAAAAAAAAAAAAAAAAACGAGGAAAACGAGAATTCAAACTTCAACTCAACTCAGCATTTATGGCGCGGTTTTCCACCACACCTCATCTTTTAGTCTTGAGTAAAGTTCATGCAAAACGCTAATACCCCCCTCTTTCCCCCCAGCCTCCTCCTCATGAGCGTTTTTTTTTTAACATTATTTATTAAGTATATATCATTCCGAGACCATTCAAATTAAGAAGCAATGTGAACTTTATTTGTAGTCATAAATTGGGCAATAACACTTGAAACTAGGGAAAAAATGCAATATGTAGCAAAAGTAAGCTTTAAATTTTACCGATGGAAAAATATAAGGCAAATGAAAAATGAAATGTAAAACTCGTAGTAGTTATTAATACATAAAAACCAATAGTTTATATACAAAAATATATATATATCTACATCTATATATAGTTAACTCTCTTTTTATGTGTGTTGTACAATTTAGCCAAATTCCTGTGTTTTGTATATTCAATAATAAAAACAAACAAAATATTTTTCAAAAAAAAAAAGAAACTCCAAAATTGTATGTATGTGTATTTGTATGTAAAAGTTATGTACGTAATATGCTTAGAGGTAAGGTTGAACGGTGATTACTTTTTTTTTAGTTTTAATTATAATTGTTTAATTTATGATAATTATAGCTTATTGATTGCTGTTATTGGTAATATGATTGTTTGACTCTGGCTCGATTCACTGCGCTGACGTTTAATGTGCCTCAATTTCACACTTTCACTCTCTCTCTCTATCTCTATATCTATATATTTGACTGTCTCTCTTGCTTTGCTCTGAAAAAAAATAAAACTCAAAAATTTGATTCTATTTGCCCATCTGCAAATTTTGTCCTATTTTGGTGTCCCATAGCTTAGTTTCCTGTAATTTTACTTTGCAAAAAAAAAAGAAGGAGAAAAAACAAGCAACATAATTATTGATATAATTTTCTTTATTATTGGCACATTCAATCAAGTAAAATTCCGAGAGATACATAATGAAGAACGCATTTCCATTTTACAGGATGAAACACCGCAAAGTTTCTTTGACGATCACGGCCTTGGCTAGAATGCAACAAAAACGCGAAAAGCCCATTACCATAAAAGTCGCCTTAATGTATGCGTGTATTTGTATTCAACATAATCGAAAAAAAAATCACTATATATATGTATCTTTATCTATATCGTATTTGTCTTATATTATTTTAATGAGTATACAGTGTTCGGAGCTCCAAACTTTTATATACATAAATGCTGTTAAACATATTTATTCAAATGTACTCGTAGCTTATTCCATTCCACAGACGCTTGACAAATTTTATTTGACCCACAAACAAAAAAATACATATATTTATATATATATATACAAACTAATTACTTATAAAGCTAAAACTAACCCCCATTTAACAACAACAGACGTTATTGTACCTTTGAGATATAAAATGGTGCCGTCTACAAGCCTCATGGCTCTGGATATATTTAATAGATCGTTAAACCTCCCACATATATACATTCATATCTATATAGACGTAAATAGGATGAACTAAACTATTTAGTTAACAGCTAAGCGAATTCAAAAATACCTGCGTGCTCAAATAAATGTAGTAAAATTTAAATTTCATTGCTAATCACAAAATTAACAAATTTATACATATATTCACACATCATCGTTTAAAATGACGCTTAATTTTTAACTGCTCGCATTTGTTACAGATATACGCTAATAAAACAATTAAAATGCAGTTCAAAAACGTTTTCTTATTTAAAATGCATTGTTATTGGTCACACTGTCAAATATCGATATAAAGCGTAAGTGGTTGTTGTATTGGCTAGATGGTGTTGCTGTCCACGATTAAAGCAACTCCAGCAACTTGACGTGAGTCAAGGTTATTTTTATAAAAAATGCCAATTGGATTTCGAAGACCAACAAGTAGTTTTTAAAGCTACAAATAGATTTTGTTTTTTTATAAGCTAAGTGACTTGATTATCAAATAAAAAAAACGATCTGCCAAAATCAATATATATATATATATATATTCGATATAGTTTTTAAAGTGAATTTAATAGCTCGTTATTTAACACAGATTTAAACGGTTTACCCGCTTTAATGCTTAAAGTTATTTTATTTGACACATAGCGATAAATTTGTCATGAATGTCATTTAGGTACAACAAAAAGGATAACATGTCGATTATTTGATATATCGATGCTTAAAATCGTTGTGCGATTCATAATTTCATCACTATTACGCCAAAAAAAAGAAGAATAAATACAAAAACATCACGGAAAACAAGAAGAGCGAACGCCTGTCAGCCAGAGCGGGAGTATCGCGACACGAGAGTGAGAGCGAGAAAGAGAGCGCACTGAGCGTAGAGCGAATTTAGGCAACGCTCCCTCTATTATCCCAGTGTTGTTGGTGGGACTTTCCGCTGCGGCCGCCAAAAAAAAACTAGAAAAATTCAACACGCCGAATTTGCGGGTGAATGGTGAGTTTTGGTGAATGGTGAGCGGCGCCAGCGAGCAGCGTTTGAACAGTTTTCGGGCCCAGTCAGAGCGCACCATCGTCTTCAGCGAGGCACAAGCACACACAACCACTAGGTGTGTGCTCTTTGTACGTTACGACGGGGGCACTGCCACACACAGAGAAGAATTTTTCACATTCATTTTCACATACCACACACCAA
Organism: Drosophila kokeensis; assembly: GCA_035042145.1. NCBI lineage: Eukaryota > Metazoa > Arthropoda > Insecta > Diptera > Drosophilidae > Drosophila > Drosophila kokeensis. The sequence goes on along the minus strand of JAWNLT010000467.1, from coordinate 594,094 downwards.
AGTGGGCAAAAAATGTACAAGAAACGCAGAAAAAACTTGAAAACTTGTACACTCAATTTGTGAAAATTTTCCATAAACAATCGAATGCTTCGCAGTGCAGAAACCAAAATACAAATAAAACAAAAATAATAAAACAAAAAACGCGAAATGAAAACGTAACCAAAATCAAGTGCAAAATATATATATATATATATTTATATCTAAAGAAAAAAAAATACCCAACGCCTGTCAAAAGGGCGAAGAGGAAAATTTGAAATCGCAGTCGCTCAGCAGCAGTGAAAATGTTGATGTGCAAACGCAAATCAAAAAAATGAAAATGGAAAATTATTGTGCAAATTGTATTTGCAGCAGCAGCTTCAGTTTTTGCGAATTTCAGAATATTGCCGTCGTTGTCTGCGTTGTCCAGCAAAAATATATGGTACATAAAATTTGTATCTGCACGAATGTGTCTGCGTGCGTATGTGTGTGTGTGTGTGTATGAAAATTACGTTGTCATATGTGCAAAGTTTGTCAGCGTTTGTCTGCACAATTTTCCGCAGCTATTGAGAATATTTATTTGCAATGCAAACATTAAATTAAAAACACTAAAGTGTTGTTTATTTTCCTAATCGTTTTTTTTTTGGCAATAACAAAATTATGAAAATAAGAGCCACGCATTCAAGGACTTTGCTGAAATATATATATATGTGTGGGTGTGTGTTCAAGTGAATAAATATATATATATATAATTGTATGTGTGTGTGGCAAGGAATCAACGTTTGTGGCAAAGGAGCAGTCGAGGCAGAGAGCAAAAAAATTCTCTATCTATTGCGATTTGCTCATGCGGCTCGGAAAGAGCGGAGAGCCGACAGAGAGAGAGAACGCAGAGAAAGCGAGAGAGAGAGAGAGATGTGAAAGTGCTCTTATAAAGAGAAAGAAGCGGCAGGGGCAGTAGGGGGAGGGGCATTGGGCGCTACTGGGTCCACTCTGGCAGTGGGTGCAAAGTGTTGCGGCTGCTGCTGCTGCTCCTCATATGTATGTATAAATACACACACTTATGTATGTATGTGCGTGTTTGCGTGTTTGCGAGCAGCCGAGTGCTTTGACTGCTCGGCCTTCCTCTCAACTCATCTCGAGCATCATCAATAATTTCATTTAATTCCCACAACAATTATTCGCACATTGAAACAGCGCAATTTATTAAGCGGCATTAACCCCTAACAAAATCAAATGTGTTGGTTTCTTTTTCGCAATATTTTGTGCGCTGTTTTCTTTGGCTCGCTTTTGTGGCGCTGTTTCGTAGTGATTTATCCTTAAACTTGGCCACTTTTCGCATGCAAAGCTTTCATTTTTCTATTATTTTTTTTTTGTTGAGCTGTGGTGAGTTGTGCAGTGCGCATGCCAACTGCTCCTGACCAGGACACAGGACACATTGAGCACACATACAACGGCCCACGTCGACAGGCGACAGGAGTGACAGGCCTTTGTGGCAGACACTTGCCTCACATAGTGTTATACTTGAATACACACACACGTACATATAAACTTATTTATGTACATTATTTATATTTGTGGCTGTTGCGAATCCTTGTTGTGTTTCTCTTTTCTTTTTATAGTGTCATAAATTGTTGTAAAATTCAAGTGTGTGACGAGTATTATTTGAATTTGTGTGAGTTAATGGTCAAGTTTGGACAATTGTCCTTGGCTCTCGGTGTGTGTGTGTGTGTGTGCTCTGCGTGGGCGTCATAGAACCACCTATACATATACACACTCTCACACACACTTGCACAGAGCATTCCCTAACAAAAGGCAGACTCTATGCGGTCATCATCAGCGTGGCTGCACCCCAAAAAATGCTGTTCTATGAATTGCACACTATTCGCTGCATACTTATCGGGGCTGGACAACCGCAAATGTCTCAGCAAATTCATTCAGTTATTTCAGCTATCAAAAAAATCAAAAACTTTAAATGCAGTTTTCTATTGCGAGCATAACTCACTCACTCTCTCTCTCTCACTCACTCACTCGCTCTCTCTCTCTCTCACTGACTCTCTCGCTTGACTCTCTTGACACGCTGTTGATATCATATTTTTGCCAGTTGTAGTATTATATGATGCCTGCTGCTTGTTTGTGTCTTTGTGTGTGTGTGTGTGAGGGGAGTGAGCGAGTCTGTTCGCAGAAATAACGGGTAATGCTGCTCATTAGAAACTCACCACGCGTAGACGCGCTCTCGCGCACGCTCTCTCCCTCTCTCTCTCTCTTGCAAACTCCCGCTCGTGTATATTATGTTATCTCGAAACTTTTATTGCCTTTCGTTTCGTTATTTTTGCTCTTTGTCGAGGGAGGGGGTGCGGCGCCCACGTAGCACACAAGGAGGCAGAGCAAAGCAGAGCAGAGCAGAGCAACGAGAGGGAAAACATGCTCCAACTGCTCGTCTCGATTCTAACGAACATTCCAATATTTTCGCTGCTGTTGTTCAGTTCTACACGCGACGCGCAAATAAAACAAATATATCTCAAAATAATTATTGTACATATGCAGCATAATAGAAGCGTACTGAAACTACCACTGCAGCAAACGCATCAAGTGTGTAATTAAAGTCTGTTTGTGCTCTTTTTGTTTCTTTCGATTTTAGTGCAGAGCTTGAAGCAAGAGTCAACTGTTAATTGTAAATAAGTAACAAAAAGTATAACAAACAAACAAACAAAACACTCCATCAAACTCGAAACGCATAGTAAACAAAATAATTATAAATATACAACTACAACTACAACAAAAACAAAATAATGAGAAACAAACAAAAATGATATACATGTTTAGCAACAAGCAGTAACTATTATTATTAAATGTAAATGACTCCGTAGCCTTGAAACTCAACTATAATAAAAATCAAAACCACAAATATAATACCACATAATATATATATATGAAAATACAAATAAACCCAAGGAATCTATAGTAATATTAACAATTGCTATCGCTGCTCTCAAGTTGAAAAGTGGGGCGCAGAGGCGCTGAATTCCGGCAAGCAAATGTCTGGATAGAAGCAACAACCAGTTGACCAATGGATGAAAATGCAGCCGTCGTCGTCATTTTTGTCGTCGTCGTTGTTCTCCATTTGTCATCGCTTTTGTCGTCAGCACCACCAGCAGCACCAACAGCAGCAGCAGCAGCAGTTGAAGCCGGAGCCGGAGCTGCCACAAGAAGAGCAACAGCAGAAGCAGCATCAGCAGCAGCAGCAGCAACAACAACAACCTCAACAGCAACAAAAACACCAAGGGGCAACATCAGCCGCAGCAGCAGCAGCAGTAGCAAGAGCCGTATTTGTAGTGTTCCAGCAGCAGTTGGCGACATTCGAACACGCCTACTTGTATACGCCCAATTTGGTGGAGACGCCACCACCGACGCTGCCGCTGCTCCACAGATCCAGCTGCACCAGCTGCACCAGCTTAAGCTCAAGCCCAAGCACTCTGCCACTGCCTCAGCTGGCTGCGGCTTAGTTCGCTCCAGTTTCTTCAGTTAGTTGGCTTGCAAAACCATTTCAAGGACAACAAAAATAACAAGGAGCCCATCAAACGAAACACAAAACAAACAGCAACAAACACCAAATTGAATAAAGCAACATACGCTTCAGCAACAATAACAGCAACAATAGTAGTAACAATAGCTAGCACATCAAGACTCGTGCCAACCACAACAAATAAATAAAAATAGCAACAACAACTACTACTTCAAACACTAACAACAACAATTGCAACTGCAACAGCAACAACAACAACAACAACAACAACAACAAAGCCAACAACACTAAAACGGTCCCACGCGATTTTTAGAACGGCGCTATTTGCCGCCCGGAAACTGTAGCTCCAGCAGTAGCAGCCGAAACAAAATGGCGGATGGTGGGCATTCATTTGTGAAGAAGACATTTCATAAGCCAACTTACTGTCACCACTGCTCGGATTTACTGTGGGGCCTCATACAGCAAGGCTACATATGCGAGGGTAAGTAACAACAAAAACAATTCGAATTCGATTCCAAAATATTCATTCTCAAATCAATTCCAAAAGTTTTGATAGTGTTGCATTTCATCGATCGCAGTGCTAAAGCAATCAATATTTTGAAATCAGAATTTGTCAACATTCTTATGAAAATATTACACATAAATATTGCAGTCCCCTTAGGGATTAAGTATCCCAGATTAAAAATGGCTTGTAAACTCGAAAATAAGCATTCTGAAATTTAATAAATCCCTTTGAATTGAAAATCGATTTAAAAACTAGAAAAATATTCTCGCTTTTAGACATAATACACACTTTTACATTTTTTTTAAATGCTTTTTATTATTAAAAAATTAATTTTCTACAAAGTGCAAATGAAAATAATGCGCTCGCGAAGGAATTCGAAAATTCAAATCGCCCTTAAATTTGAAGTAATTTTGTCTGAGTGTGGACAACATTTTTCTTACACAAGAAACACCCAAAATTAAGTTTTGTCTATAATAAAAATCGCTAATAAAAATGACTAGTTTCAATTCAGGTTCTATCCATTACGTAAGGGCTTCTGAAATATTCCATCGACGAAGAGACCAATGACTTTTTCTAAAAGACATGTGAAGAAAATGATAAAATGAAAATGTGCCCGTAAAGTCTTTAATATATATAATATTAATTAAATATTAATATATTTTCAACAATATAATCAGACTAATCGAACGTAGAAAATAAAAATCAATATGTTTATAGAGTTGCGATCTTAGATATCGCCAATAACACTTGTTGAATGTGAAAAGTCAAAGGACCCTCAGGGCTTAAAACATAATGATGAGAAACCATGATAAATAGGCAAGTTTTTATTAAAATTTGTACCTTAATATTTATCTAGAATCGTGTGTCCAGTTTTAAATACAATATTCATATGGAGGCAAAGTCTTGATAAAAAGTAATGTTTTTCGAAAATCGATTCAGTTTTGCTGCTATCCAAACTATTTTTGGCATTGAATTTTGACCAAAAATAAAGGCTGTTTTAAGCTTAAAGTTAAACTTTGAGCGGATAGGTATAGATTTTAGAAATCGTCTATGTTTTGATAACCATTTGAAGGATAATCCCTAGATTTTTGTTGCCTTTCTTTTATGAAAAAAAGAAAATATTCAAACCCAATTCAAATTTGAATTGAGGCTATTTCTCAGTCTATCAAACTGGAATCTAAAATATCCAACACCTTATTTGAACTATTTTTGCATTTATATGCTGCTAACTGAATGATGTTTTTACTCTCTTAAATTTGTCATAAAAATAGGGTAGTATTTCCTGTTCGCAACCCAGATCATTGTGTATAAAATGTTTGACATTAAAAAATGTTGTCAAAATGATGTTTACTATTATCGCTGAGCACTTGTGGCTTTTAATTAGTTGCGAGTACCAAGTTCAAATTGATGGGCACTAAACGCTCTAAAACGGGCCAAAACGCAAATCAAACGAAAAGTGGCCAGCAAATGTTAAAAATACATTTGTCTAGTTTCGAAAATATATATATATGTACATATATATGTATATATATATACCATTTTTAAATTGCCATAAATGTTATGGGCCAGCGACAGTAAAAGCAATCGTGTGATTTTTACAAGCTGCATCCGCACGTTCCCCACATGACCAGTCTGTAAACTATAAAATGCATCATCATCAACATCATCATCATCATCGACAACAACACGATGATCATCGTCAGCAGAAGCTGTTGCCATTTTCTCGTGGCCGAAAAGTGTGCGCATTTGAACTTAGCCAAAAAAAAAAGAAAAAAAAAGAAGCACAATGACGTGAATCGGCAACGACGTCACAGTGGCAGACAGTATGTGGGACCCGTGTTGCCGCAATTGCCAATTGGCAATTGGCTACCGGGGCTGTCGCTGTGGCTGTGGCAGGGGCACGAGCAGCGAGCAGCGAGCATCTATCAAAGCAGGCAAATCGCTGACTGCCTGCCTGCCTGCTTGGCTGCCTCTCCCAATTGGAAGCGTGTTAAGCGCAGCGCGCGCGTTTTTAATTTGTGTTTATTTGAGCTGTTTTTGCTATTATTATAATTATGGCATAGAGCGTTTTTATTTATACGCAACGCAAAATGTTTACAGTGGCGCTGCTCTTCTTCTTCTTATTCTTCTTCTTCTTGTTTCAACAAAATCCACACACATTTCTTGTGTAATATAAACGAACTTTCTTGAAATAAGATGAAGAGCGTCTTTCGCTGCAAGCCATATTCCAACTTATATATGCAATCCAACACACACACACGCACACACACACACTAGCGCAATTTGACAGTGTCAGCTAAAAATAAGCACTCAGCTCTGGCATATTTTGAATGCAATTATTCACGCTGACATTTTCAGCGTATTAATTGCAAGCTAAAACGAGCGTTGTGTGTGTGTGCATGTGTGTGTAAAGAAGAAGCATTAATATGTCGACACACCCACACATACACAGATATGCATACCAGGCCACTCAGAGCGAATCTTTTTTGTTGTGGTGCAGATAATTGTCATAGCATAGCTTCCGGCGCTGTTCTCATTTTAGATGCGCTGGAGCATTGCCACTAATTGAGTTGCACGTCGCCTCTAATTTCGAGTGGGACACTGTCCGGCGGACTGTGCACGAAAATTGGGAATTGTGTATGTGTGTGTGTGTGTATTGTGTGATAGCAGATTGCACATTGCAGATTGCTGGCTGCAGGCAATTGCATCAGCAGCCGGGTGAATGCTGCACAACCCATTTGCGGAGGCGTTTGAAAAGTCAAAAACCCACAATGCTACTCAAAACTCGAACGGGGAGCGGACGTGAAAAGAGCAAGATAGAGCTATGGAGCGACAGAGTTAGCGGTAGAGAGAGGGTGAGCGGGAGAGAGACAGAGAGACAGAGAGTGCAGTAGAACAAGAGAGTCGCCTACACAGTTGCCAGGCAAGGAATTTGGCTCTCTCGCTCTCGCGCACTAGCTTGAAAGTAGGTCGAGATGCACTCACACAAACCCACACACACACATATATACACGTGCAAACAGGATGCGCACAGCTGCAGGCAACATTTCAATTGGTTTTCAAGGGTTGCGGGGGCGCTACGCAAATGCAATTGCAGCAGCGACAGCAGCAGGTGAGCATAATGAATGTTAAAAAAATATATGTGTGTCAGTGTGTGTGTGTGGGCCTGCTACAAGCCGGCTGGCTGCCACACACTCCCTACGGGGCTTGTTCACAGTACGTTTGTACATACCACCTACACTATTGCTGTTGCCCATTGTAATACCGCTGCTGTCGCTGCTGTCGCTGCTGCTGCTGCTGCCGTCGCTGCTGCCGCCGCTGCTGACCTAGCCGATAGCAACGAAGGGCTAAAAGTGCGTCATCAATGGCCGCCATGAATGTGGCAGCGTTTGGTTAGCGGAACCAACCGAAAATACAGCAAGCACTACACTTCAAAAAAGCGCTCATTTTATTATTTAAATTAATTTTATTTTTAATTTAATTTATTTTGTACTTTTTGCATTTTTTATGTCGACTAGCATTAGCTCTCATTGGATATATAAATTGATTTAGGATTTATAAGTGTTTTTTATTTAGTATTTTTACCCTTTGCTGTTTAGAAATAACTTCAAAGTATACAAAAAAGATTTCTAAAAATATAGATATATATTTTATCTATATTTTAGAACAAGTTTAATTGCAATATGGGCTTCGAAAAATATCGGGTTATAAAAACTTAACACACCAGCGAAAGGCATATTTAAATTAATAAAAGATGCTGCCAAACAAATGTTTGAAAAGTTTGGAAATGTTTGCTTAAAAGATACATTACTCAAAAATTAAAAATACTTTTTAATAGCCAGAAAAGAAATACCAGATTTTTTGGCAAATCAAAATCTGAATAATAAGCTGAGCTACACTGGGCGTAAAAAGAGTGATGAGTTTTTTCTGAGTGTAGCCAGCAACGTTAGTGGTGCTGCTGCTGCTGGAGAGGTGTGGAGGCGTTACCGTTTAATTACCCTCTTCACAGTAACGTCGTCGTTGTCGTTCTCGCTGTCGCTGCTGTTCATTCATAACGAAATGAAAGCGTTGGCAGCACCACCATCCGTGCTAGCTACAGCAACAACAACAGCAGCAGCACCACCACCAACAATAATGGCCAAAAGCAAACAAATGAAAACAGATTTGTTTTTGTGTTTTTGGAAAGAAGGGGGTCGTCGTCAGTTTGGCTGGCAAAGCTATCAGAAGGTAGAGAGAGAGAGAGAGAGCCTGAGATTCTCAAGTGGAATTGCTGACGTTGCATGCCACACCAAAACTTTGATCCAACACATTTGGCTTTGGGGATCGATTGGTCCATGAAGCAAACAACATCCATTGCTCGCTTCTGCGATACTAACACAAATAATGAATAATATAAAAAGTAGTTCGATCGAAAACTCAAAAAACTTGAGATACAAAAATGTATTGCTTAAATATTGGAATCAACTCTAAGAGAGAACAGCTCTTTTATGGCAAAAAGCAAAATTATTTAATAACATTTTTAAATTTATATTATTTTTTAAGACATTTGTTTTGTTGCTGGGGGAAAATGATTTAATAGCATCGCTTAAATTTCATTTTGTATAAATATATAGCTGAAAAGATTTTGTGCTACTTATTTTAGTCCCAAGCTATTTATAAATATATAAATCAAATTAGTGTAAATTTAGAGGGTCGAAAAGCAACTTTAGTTGTTGTAATTTTAGACGAATATGAATGAATGAATAAATGAATGAATTTGAATACGAAATTTACATTTGACCCACTTTTTTCAGTATGTAAAGATTTTATGAAATATTACCAGTCCAACAATCGATAATGGGATATTCGTGCAGTTCACAGCTGGTCGCTGCTTTTACACTTAATAATATTTTCTTCACATAAATATTTTAGCCGATGGTTGCATTATTTATTTTGTAATATATTATTCAGTCTTCAACAGGCCTGACAGAATGCCAAAGGAGTTCAAAATTCCTTTATTACTCAAACAAAATGAGCAACAAATTTTGAAAATTATTATTTGGAGTACGAGTAATATTTGTAAGATATAATAAATAATAATATTTATTTATTTAATGTGGAATAAAAAAGTATTTATTTAAAAAAATAATTGATATAATAAATCCATTCCAAACTGATATTTACTAATAAAAATAAGAATTTGTTGGAGGAAATATATGCAAGGACTCGATATATCCTTGAACGCTCTGACCCATTGAAATATATCAAAGATAATTCAGCCCTGGTAAACAGAGTTGCCAGGGTATGCAAATTGAATCTGTATCAAGCAGCGCAGCTGGCAGCAATGCCGACGTCAAAATCGGCGTCAACATCGCCCGTTGATAGCCCGTCCATAATCATATTCCGTAGTTCGTAGTCATCGTCCATAGTCACTACGCACGCGATATCCTTGACTGTTGCCTTGTGAATGCTTACGTACGTACTTTGCCAGCGTGCTCCAAAATGCAGTATATATGTGACGCACACACACATACACATAGACACACACACGCATACACGGGCAGAGCATATTTTGCAGCAATTGCGCTATGCTCTTTGAAGGCAACGTTTTAAAATAAACACAACGCTGCAATTTGATGCACTGATAAATTTAAATTGAGTTTGCTGGCTTTCATTCGATTTGCAGCAATTTGGTGCCACAAACCATAGTTTTTGCCAAAGCAAAAGTTGGCGTTTCCAATGAAATTCAATTTGCTTGTTTGAGCTGAGTTGGCCATGTTGCGCATACGTCATGTTGGCCGTGGTCAAGTTCAAGTGCGCACAAATATTGAACATATATAGATATAAATATATACATATTGAAATAGGGTTATATATATTATGCATGCGTCACATTGATCCAATCACTTCTATATTTAATTATGGTTTCATCTTTGAGTGAGTTTTGGCTGGCTGTCAGGAAGTTTGATTCTAAATTGATTTCGTGTTCAAAACCAAAAAAAAAAAAGAAGAAAAAATAGAAAATGCTATAACTCACAGCTGAATATGCAAATCTCACACGCGCTGTATATATATATCTCTCTCTCTCTCTTTATATATATAAATATATATATGTGTGTATGTGTGTGTGTGTGCTTGGGGAGTGGGTTCTATGCAAATATCAATTTTAATTGTTGCTATTGTACTACGCATGTCAACTTGTGCCCATTCAATTGCCAAAGCGCACACACACACACACACACACCCATAAAGACAAACACAAATACATGCACATAAATATGTTTAGTTTCGTATATGCTACATATGTATGCATACATATGTACGCGTGTGTGTATGTGTGTGTGTGCTTGCTTGGCAAACATTTTTCGCCACCTTACGCTTAAATTTTTCGGCTTCGGCTTTGACTTCTACTCGCTGCATACTTCTTTGAGTACTTTTAGACGATTTGGCTTTATGTTTCCTTTGTTATTGTTGTTATAAAAGCAACACACACACACACAGACACACACAGAGGCACACAGCGATAACGCGCCCTTGCGAAGTCAATGCGAAAGATGTAAAAGTAAAAGTGTGTTGAGTTTCGTGAATTTCCCCACCACTGCCACGAAGAAAACATTTGAAAATTTCCCATGAGTCCTCAACGCGTTTATCTTCTCTGTTGCCACACACAAACACACACACACACACACATACATACGTATGCGTACGCTTAAATTATGGTATACATAATGCCAATGAGTTTTTCTAAAATATATTTGGAAAATAGTAAAAGCTCCACGTGCTCAATTTGTCGCAATTGCATTGAATACGATTTATGCCTGCTACTTTTGAAAATATAATATTATATTTCACACACACACACATACGCACATACAGAGATTGAGAGGCTGCAGTTGGTTTCATGCCAACGTCACGTTTGGCCAAAAAAAAAAATAATGATCCACTTGGAACATGCAACATGCGCCGTAAACGCGTCGAGTACTCGTTTATTTATATACATTTCTATATATACGTATGTACGTGTGGATGTGTGTGTGTATCTACATAGCTCAACAGCAACAACAAGGACAACAACAACAATATTCATGAGTTCATTCATGACGTCAGAGCGTCAGCGTCAGGTCAGCGGCCTAGTTCTCTCTCCTCTACAAGCAAACAAACAAACAAACAGACGTTCAGCTGTATGTATGTATGTGTGTATGTATACATTTGTGCATATGTATAACAAGTTGCATACATATATACAATTATGAATTTATGTACAAAAGCTGCATGCACATAAGATATGTATATATGTATGTTTATGTGTGTACAACTTTCACGCATTGCTAAAAATAAAATTCGAATTTCTATGTTGGGGCTCTAAGCACACTCACAGCAACAACAAAAACAACAACTGCTACATAAAGACATAAATACATCCATGTACATATGTATATGTATATGTATAGCAGGTAGCGCTGCACTCAATGCCCGAGAGTGGCTTTTGTATGTGTGCCCATATTGGAGGACAGCAGAGCGGGGCTGCTGCTGCTGTTGCTGCTGTTTCCATTCACACACTAAAACAAGCGACGCGAGAGGGAGTGTTAGTATGAGTGCGAGTGCGAGCGAGAACGAAGGTCTTTGTTTGCCCTGCATTATTGCTGCGTTTGTTTTCGCTTTTGTGCGTGGCTCTCTGCAGCTTTTGTTTCTCTTTAACGGTTAGCCACTTAACGTTCGCTGCTTCTTCTGATTGTGTGTGTGTGTGTGTATTTGCTTGCATGCAAGTGCTACGTGTGTGTGTGAGTGTGTATGTGCGAACCTTCAATGAATATGTTGCCCATGAACTCAAGAACTAACTTGGCCATTGCTGTGAATGGTGCTCTATGGATGGATGGCTGACGATGACGTCGGCCTGTCCCCATGTTCTGGCATGAAATCTCAAATTTACATAGCTACATACACATACAGATATGTACATGGGTACTATTTTATCCTGCTTCATTTAGATAAGAACCTGGCATTATACTCGCTTGAGAGACAGTTTGCTGCAGTTACCTCTATATGCTAGCCTCAAATGAATGACACTCACTCATGCTGGCCATTTTCCGTTTCTCTTTCAGTTTGCAACTTTATCATACACGAACGATGTGTCACAAGCGTGGTAACGCCCTGTTCCGGTATTGCGCCATGCATTATAAAGGTGCGTATACACAATCCATGCCACTTGCATTCACATAACACATAACCACACTCATACTCACACTCGGATCTTTGTCACATTGAATAACTTGGCATCTGTCATCTCTTTGGATAGAATCCCGTCGCCCATTGTTGGTCGGAGCCAACTCATCACAAGAGAAAATTCTGCACGGTTTGCCGTAAGCGATTGGATGAAACGCCAGCGGTGCATTGTTTAGGTAAGTCAACCACCCCTTCCATCCACTCCACTCTTTTCCATACTCAGTTTCATTGCTGTCAGTTAATTCGAGTTGCGTTTCATAACCAATTCCTGTAACAGTCCGTTTATTTTTTATTTTAAGTATTTTCTAGTTAAATTTATATTTCTTTAATATTTTTATTTAAATTGTAAAATAAACGTTTTAATATAATTTGTATCACTTCACAGTTTGCGAATATTTCGCGCATACTGAGTGCCAAGATTTTGCTGTGCCCGATTGCACGGAGAATGCAACATACGTGCCCGGCAAGGAATTGCTTAATGTGAGGCATCAAGTGAGTGTAGATCCAACTCGAAACTTATCTCCTTCCACACATACACCATTCTTACGTATACTTGATATGATTCACAGCACCATTGGCGAGAGGGTAATCTGCCATCAACGTCCAAATGCGCCTACTGCAAGAAAACCTGTTGGTCTTCGGAATGCCTCACAGGTGGGTGTCTAAATTTAATTAATTGTGAGGTGTACATAGCTGTATTATAGTAGATATATAGATACTAGAGCTAGGTCTTATCTGCGTTGATCTATTTAAATAGATATCTTGCTAGCAGGTGTGACAGCCTATCCACATTGCGTCCCTTTGAGGATATTTAACCTTATAGCAATATTAATGTATTATTTATTTATTTAATTTATATTTTTCAGGCTATCGGTGCGAGTGGTGTGGCATGACCACACACGCTGGATGTCGCATGTACCTGCCAACCGAATGTAATTTTGGTATACTACAACCTATCTACTTACCTCCGCATTCAGTGTCGATACCACGTACTGAGGTGCCAATCGAGGCGATTATTGGCGTCCAGGTCAAATCCAAAACGTCGCTCGTGCGCGATTATTCGTGTCGTAAGTACCAACTGTCCCCGCCCCCCATCCTCCCTTTGCTGGCCATTCTTTAAAAACCATCACAGTCGCGATCCCATTGGAAACCCATGCCCAATGGGTTAAGATCGCGTACTCAGCTCACTTACAGCTCACTCACCCAAAAAAAAAAAAACAAAAACAAAAAAAAAAACTCACCACTCAGCTGCATCAGCTCTCGATGTTGTGCACATTTCAATGTATCCTAAACGTATCCATGGACAATCTTAGACTCAAACCTCATCTTAAGCGCCTCACCCCAAACCCAAACCCAAAATCACATTCAACATTATTCGCAAACAGTTTTTCGACTTCCTCCCAGCTGCGGTTATTATTATTATTTTTATGGTTTTTGTTTTTTGTTTATTGTTTTTTTTTTTTGTCATTTCGATTTCGAGTTTTAGATTTTGTTGATTAAGTTTTCTTGTGTTTATTTTAAACGTTTCTTTTTTGGTTTTTGACGCAACGGCAGCCAGCCCGGAGCTCGGTGCCGAATCCGCGGCTGGTGACGTTGCTGCGTCCGGTATGTGTCTCAAGGAGCTGCTCGAGCTTCACCGGCAGCGACTTGAGCAATCGAAACAACATTTTTTACTTTCAACGCCGGCCACACCCAACTCCTCGCTCTGTGTCTCACCCACGCCCTCGCTGACAGTGGGCGAGACGAGCAACAACGAGCAGGATCCGCTCGATCCAGAGCCAAACGAGGATGAGCAGCACGATAGCGCCCTGCAGCTAACCACCACATCGACCAGCCATGTACCGTTGGGACCATTGCAAAAGTCGCCCTCGGCCAACTCATCGCTGCAGTTGCTCTACACGAGTCTGTTCCGTAAATTGGGGCATGGTCGGGGGCGAGGGCGTGGTAGACGGCGTGATGACCGACGGGATGATGGCGATGATGTAGATGGAGATGTTGATGATGATGATGAGGATGAGGATGATGTGGATGGCGGTGTCTGTGATATAAGTGGTTACGATCTGAGCGACGATTATGATAATTGTGATGTGTCACTACGGAAACGTTGCACGCGTCGATCGCCGCGCGATGTCAGCGATACGGATTACCATGGCGATGTTGAGCTGGAGACGGCGCCACGGGAGAGCTGCTATGAGACATCCGATACGGGTGGCGAACTGACCAACACCGATGAGCTCGACTCGAGCATGAATTTAATTAGCAATCTTAGCTATAATAGTAGTAATAGTAACACCTCTAACACCTCCGAGCAGCGCAACACTGCTCTTGCCACTGCCACAGGCACAGCCACAGTCACGGCCACATCGACAGCCAAGGGTAATGCCCCCGCCCCCGGGCCGACCAAGGCTGCTTTGAGCGTGCTCGCTGGCCGCAATCCAAAGACTGGTGCTGGTGCTGGAGCTGGTGTTGGTGCTCCAGCCAAAGCCAAGCCCAAGACCATACTCAGTGCGTTCAAGCACAAGGGTGGCTCCGCCAGCTCACCCAATTCCAGTGACTGCTCCTCGGCATCGCCGGCGCCCGCATCGGCCATAACGCAACTGCAACTGTCGCCGGTGGGACGGAGCAAATCGTTTCAGGAGCCGGGCATTGCTCGCTACAAGAAATACGGACGTGGCCTGTTCCAGCGACGACGCTCGAAACGCTCACCCAAAGGTGGCGTCAAGAGCAACTACAGCTTGGACAGGCTGTCGCAGAACATCGAGATAACCATACAGGACGAGGATGGCAACTACCAGGCCTACGATGATAACTATCATACGCTCTCCACGGCCCGTCGCGATCCCTACGACGATGTCGACGATGTTGAGTACGAGGATCTGTATCTGGACGATCGACCGCGCAGCACGGGTGGCCTCAGTGGCGATGACATTGCTGGCGATATCAGCGATGATGGCAGTCGATCCCGTGCCAGCGATTGCCAGGGACAGCAGCAGGGTCACGTCTTTGGTCGGTTGCTGAGACGCGTACGCGGTTTATCCGTCGGCTGGCGCAAGCCTCGCTACCAGAAGCGCAGAGGTGATACCCATTTGTTACCCACTCGTTACATATAATCTGTCTGTCTAACAGCAAGTGCCACCGACTGACGTCTACACTCCAGTTTGGCTTCAGATTGGTTTTTGGTTATTGGTTCTTTGTTTCTAGTTTTTGGCGCTAACCTATCTATCTGCTTTAGTTACTTTCGTTCTGTTCAACTAACTAACCAACTAACCTGACTAATCACACCATTTCGCACCATTATTCGCATCGCATTATATTCGCCACGCTCATAAATCAGACAGAACTAACCCCAATCCCATTGCATGACACGAGATACACCCAACTACTAAAACCCAGATCCCCATCTGGTCAATAACTAGATAATAATGTGCGGAATTGTATCTATGTGCTCGTTTAGCACGCAGTATATCGGAGGAATTCAGCAGTGGTGATGCGCCTCGCTTCAAGGATGAGGAGTCCCTGGGCAAGGCCGAATCTTCGCATGGCATGAGCGCAACAGGCGGCCCCAGCAGCAGTGGAGGCGGCGGCGGTGGTGGTGGCGGCGGAGCAACGGGAAGTGGAGGCGCAGTTGCTGCCAGCGCCAGCGGTAGTGGTGGTGGTGGTGGTGGCGGTGCTGGTGGTTCCGGTGGTGGCTCACACTATCGCGCCGACGCCTCGAGCCACAAGTCCGACAAATCGGAGAAGGACAGGGAGAAGAAGGAGAAGGAACGCGAGGAGAAAGATATAGGTAAGTGCCCCAAAACCAACTGTCATTGTTCAGGCGCATAACAAAGATCGGTTTACCACAGAGATGATCAAGGTCTTCGATGGCAACAACTCATTCCGACGCCAGCAGTACCGTGCCATCATCGTGCAGCGTACATATACGCTGGAGCAGTTGCTGACCACCGCTTTGCGCGCCTTTCACATTACACGCGATCCAAAGGCGTTCTTCCTGACGGACATGTATGCGCCAGCTGGGATGGAGGATGCACCGCTGCTGGATCCGACGCCCGTGTTGAATCTGACACACTTGGAGGGCAAGCGACCGGCCATGTATCTCAGGTTTCACGACAGGGACAAGGGACATGTACGCGTGTATCCGGGCAAATTGCAATGCTCCATGGACGATCCGTATGTCAATGTGCCGGTCGATAACTCGACCGTCATCAAGGACCTGATACGTGACGCACTCGATAAATTCGGACTACAAGATAACCAGATACAGGACTACAGGTAAGACCCCTTCGAAGTGCCAGTGAATCATCAGCTAAACTAATGGTTAATTCATCCTCCAACAGATGCTCGGAAGTGTTGCTCGATCGCGGCGTAACCGAACGCATTCTCTCGTGGAACGAACGTCCCTGGGATATTATGAAGCAGCTGGGCAAGGACTCCATCCGTCAAATGGAGCTGATGCGATTCTACATGCAGCACAAACAGGATCCCCATGGACCAAACATTGCCCTATTCGTGGGCAACCTGCCCACGGGTCTGTCGCAGCGCAACTACGAACAGATTCTGAACAAATACGTCACAGATGAGAACAAGTTCATTAGCATTGGACCCATCTACTATGAGTACGGCTCGGTAGTGCTGACCTTTGAGGATGCCCAAAAGGCGGTGAGTTTCAACAGCTAAGATTTCAATTTTAATGAGACCAGTTAGTTATGGCTGTAGAAAGTTTGGATCCAACAGTTTTTTCAAAGCTATTGTTGGTTACCCAAAAGAATACCTATTGGCCATAACTGATTACTTTTAGATTAAAATGATTACTCGAAATCTATATATATTGATTGGATCTTTGGCAGGTTCGCGCTTTCTACAACCTACGCGAGACGATCATCGAGGACAAGAAGCTGTTGGTGCTGCTGTTGCCCAATATTGAGCCCAGCATGGTGCCCTCGGATGTCCGGCCGCTACTGGTCTTTGTGAATGTCAAGTCTGGCGGTTGTCAGGGCCTGGAACTTATATCGAGCTTTAGAAAACTACTGAACCCGTATCAGGTCTTTGACTTGGACAACGGAGGACCTCTGCCAGGGTAATTATCAGCCACAATCTGCACTCACAGAAACAAAATTTGCCTGGATTTTAGAAAATTCCCCTGAAAAATATCCTTTTAAATGAGAATTTAGCTAACTTTAAATTTAAGAAAACTTAACCTGAAATTAAGAAAAGAAAACATTTGGTTTTTAGGAATATACTTTCTGAAGAAGTTGAATTAACCTTGGTGAATTTCAAAATTCTTGTCGATTTTTTTTCTGAGTGTATAATGAGTTCTCTTATAAATTTTTCGACTGTCCCTTAGACTCTATGTGTTCCGCCAAATCACCAACTATAAGATCTTGGTATGTGGCGGAGATGGCACCATTGGCTGGGTGCTGCAGTGTCTGGATAATGTTGGTCAGGACTCGGAATGTTCTAGCCCACCGTGCGCGATTGTGCCGTTAGGTACAGGTAAGTAGAGCATACCCAAAAATGTCCACCCGATTTCCTGTTGCCTAAGCATAACTCTTGCCAGGCAATGATTTGGCACGCGTTTTATGCTGGGGCTCCGGCTATACGGGTGGCGAGGATCCCCTAAATATGCTGCGCGATGTCATCGAGGCGGAGGAGATACGTTTGGATCGATGGACCGTTGTTTTCCATCCGGAGGACAAACCGGAAGAGCCCGCCATGAAGGCGCCCTCACAAACAACCGGTAAGAAGAAGAAGGCTCACCAAGCACATCTATCGCAACAAACAAATCAGCATCATCAATTACCGGCTCTGACATCGAGTGATATATCAGGTCATTTGATGTTTCAAAATTCTTTATTCTTTTATACGTTTTCACTGTCTAATCAATCTAACGTCCACCCCTACCCCCCCTCCCCCACACATACACACCCCGCCCACCGTCAAAAATCCAACGACCAACAACATTCCTGAATAGACAGAACAATAGCTGTTCTCTTCTCGTTGTAATTTGCTATGTGCTCTTAAATATTGCTGTAATATTATTGAAGCTACCTAGAATTATTTATAATTTTTCGCCTTTCTGTTTAAGTATTCTTGCAACCGATTAAAGCAGCAGCTAAGAATCAATTGCAGAAATATCAATAATGTATTTTTTTTTAGCACAAACTCAAGACCAAAATTATAAGAATTGATCTGAAATTCCAGTCCTAAAACCAAAAATTGTAGCTAATAATTTAATTGGGAGCCCCAGCTAACCCTTTGATATGGTAAAAAGAGTAGCTGATGATAAATGCTGTTGGTTTTGATGTGTATACGATGTATTTATAACCTGCATGCATCATAATCCATACTTGTAGTTGGTACCGGCCGGTGATCAGGTAATGTACTCATATATATTCATCGTTCAGTCAAAATGGCCCGAAGCGTGAATCGGTAAATCTGACCCACATATATATATATATATATATCTATCTCGATATTTTGTATAAATTCAATGTTTGATGTCATGTGTGTTTCGATGTGTGTGCTTTAAGAGTTGATCCACCAGAATCTCTGGAGAACCTTAAAATTAAAACTGAATACGCTCCGCTCCGTTGACAGGTGGCGCCCAAAACGAGGACAACTCACAGATCTTTGTGATGAACAACTATTTTGGCATTGGCATCGATGCCGATCTCTGTCTGGACTTTCACAATGCACGTGAGGAGAATCCCAATCAGTTCAATTCACGGCTCCGCAACAAGGGCTACTATGTGAAGATGGGGCTGCGCAAGATTGTCGGACGCAAGACGGTCAAGGATTTGCAGAAGGAACTGCATCTGGAGGTCGATGGCAAGGTGGTCGATCTGCCACCCGTCGATGGCATCATTATATTGAACATTTTAAGGTAGCTACAAAAATTATGAAAATACCTCAAATCAACTAATGAAACTTACTGCGTTACTTTGACCTTATAGCTGGGGCAGTGGCGCCAATCCCTGGGGTCCGGATAAGGATGATCAGTTCAGCACGCCCAATCACTATGATGGCATGTTGGAGGTGGTGGGCGTCACCGGTGTCGTTCATTTGGGCCAGATACAGTCTGGCATACGCACAGCCATGCGGATTGCCCAGGTGGGTAACTCATACGTCCCGTAATTCGACCTTACTTAACTTTCGATTGCCCTCATCAATAGGGTGGCCACATCAAAATCCACTTAAAAACCGACATGCCAGTCCAGGTGGATGGCGAGCCGTGGATCCAAAGCCCCGGCGATGTTGTGGTCCTCAAGTCGGCGCTCAAGGTAAATGTTATTCTCTAAACAATCCAACTCCATCTTGTACATAAGTTAAATCTGCATGTTGAAGACGTTCAGTTGTTATTGCATGACAGCTTTCCGTTCTTATTAACCACCTTTTTTTTCTTCTTTTGTGTATACAAATACATTCCATTTGGGCCTAATCATGACAATGCCAACCAAAAAAAATAATCAATAAAATAAAACATGAGCACCGTGCACAGAAGTTATTGTTTCCATGCGCTTTTCAAAAACTTATTTGTTTATTTGGTTTCTGTACAACTTCTGCATACGTTATTTACTGATTGTACACCTGCGAAGTCACAACTCACGACTACTACTACTACAAACCACAATAAATATACGAACGAATCCGAATAAGAACAAAAGCATTGTTATAAATTACGCTAAACACAAATGCCTCGTGGACGCTTTAGTTTAAAATCTATTGGTTATACGAAGCTTATGCAAAATGTTTCTTATTTTGATAATCTGCCCAAATCTGATTGAGATCGAAACGAGGATGAACGAATTGTAACACAATTTTCTTTTCAATTGGTCACTTATCACTAAAAGGATTATACATTTTTGCAAAAGCTTCTGCTTGCAGAAACCAATATCTGGTTTCAATATATATAGTTGAGTAGCAGTTATATTACCTGGCGAAATCGATTGGTGGGATAGTATTTCACATTTGAAAAATATTTAGCATGATTTACGCTGCTGTGATTTGAGAATCATAATTTTGTCATGCAAAAAAGCATTGGTTAAAAACCACGCTTTCAGCAACTCGTGGGAGATCATTTTGTTTAGATATTTTTATTAAATGACAAAAGGTGCATAAAATATGGGATGTCTATAAGGCATTAAATATTTCATTCACAAATATCTTTTGCGTATCTTCCAGGCGTATACGTAATCTTTCAGAAACTCTCTGGTTATAATTTATTTGAGGGCGATTTTCTATAAGACATCGTCACACAATAAAAAATTGAGCAAACACTTTTTTATAGCACTTTTGCTCAACTTTTCGAATTATTTAAGATCAATATTTCGAAATAAGAATAATACATATAACCATCACCAAATCGGGTTTTCCAAATGTATAGGAAATAAAAGTGTTCCCATTAACCCTTTAACAAAATAGTATTTAAATTTTAAAACTGATTTCAGTTAACAGTAAAATAGAATTAAATTAATTGCAAAATTCCAGTAAAATTCCTTTTTTTTTTTGAAAAATGTTGTAAATTTATTAAAAGGAAAATTGTTTAAGAAAATTGTTCGTTGCATCAAAATGTATGTAATAGTTGATGGATCATTGTGAAACTTAATTTCATAATTTTAAATAAGTAATTGAAAATGTGTGTTTTGTTTTCGTTGAAACTGTGCATGCAACCAACTGCGTCCCCTCCCCCGTCCCCAAATGCAAATCTTACGAACTTAACTGAAAAACCTTTGTGCTACTTGTGTTTTGTATAATTTGTTTATCAAAGTTGTTGACAATTGTTGATGGCAGACACAATTAAAGTACAAATCAACATTGTCACTGTTAGTGTGCGTGTGTATGTTCAATATTTCCTATGTATGTTTATAGAGCACATGCTGTCCCAAAATGTCCCACAAGAAAAACTCCAGATTCCATGTACATACCTATATATATATATATATATATATAATACAGTAATATTTTGAACCATTTTTGTGTGTATTATATTATAAGTATGCTTGCAGAGGGTATTTGCAAACTATGTAACACAAACAAAAAGTTTCGAAAAAAATAATATATATATATATATATTAATGAACTACAATTTGTCCGTTTTATATGATAAGTCGTAAAGTTATTCGTTACGAATTGCCTGCAAGGATTTAAACTTCGGCAAATCGAAGATAAACTGATTTAAAAAAAAAAATGGCAAAAGTCAAATGAGATGCAGGAGCAAAGCCGTTTTTACAGTTAGACAAGCAATTTTGTTTCTAAATATGTGTATGTTATGGGTGTGTACGTGCATTTGATGTGTAAGCGACCTTGAGATATGATGTGGCTGTTGAACATTTGTGTTTTTTATGGTACATTCAGGCCACCATGCTGAAGAAAACGAAGAGTAAACGACGCCTAACGGAGCCGCATATCTCGCCGGCTATGCTGAGCCTGGCAGGCAGTTCCTCGGCCTTGCAAAACATACAACAGCAGCAGCAGCAGTCACAACAACAACAGCAACAACAACAACAACAGCAGCAACAGGGATCATCTGAGATTGGTGACAAGGATATTTCAGTGCCGCCGTCGCAGCCTTTTGGCAGCACATAGAGCTTGGCCTCAGATTATGCGTCTGGTGCGCGATATTGGTTCTCCTGTTTTTTCCCATAGGCCGCAAAAATAAGAAAAAAAAAACATACATAGAAACAGTAACG
This sequence comes from Drosophila kokeensis, assembly GCA_035042145.1. Taxonomy (NCBI): domain Eukaryota; kingdom Metazoa; phylum Arthropoda; class Insecta; order Diptera; family Drosophilidae; genus Drosophila; species Drosophila kokeensis. The sequence continues at coordinate 572,199 of JAWNLT010000467.1, read as the reverse complement.
GGCAACATACGAAAAAAAAAACAAAATAAAAAATACATACATAGTATATAAGAACAAATTGAAATCCAAAAAGAAAGAAAAACAAAATCGATATATGAATTTGATGAAGCTATCTATAAACAATATTGTGAATAATCTGGTGAACAACTAGAGAAACTTTGTTGGAAGCTCCTCCAACTTTGTATGGAGTACTTAATCCGAACCACCTATATAAAAGCAACCACCCCCTTTGCCCAAGAGCAACAAACAACATTGAGAACTGTGACCACCGCTTACAAAACTTGAACTAGTTGTAAAACGTTAACACACACACACACACACACCTCACAGACACACACACATACACACACACACCCTTAAACTGTCTATGATTTGAGTATTTATATTAAATTTAATTTGCTTTTGCTCATTTTCAAATGCGCTTAGATTGTGCAAAATAAAACCTTTAACTACTCATATTCATCACACAGACAGCAACAAATGTAATTTATATTGTTTTTAGCAAATTATTACAAACTGAAATTTAGTTAATTAAAATTCAATGCATTTTGCTTGTTTAACAAAACTTATTCTTTCGATTTAAGGCCAATATTATACAATTAATAACTTTACTTTTGCCATATACTAAAAGCCTTAATTCTAACAAAATACAATAAACCTAATTTCATTTATGTTAACTATCTTTTTTCTTACTCTCTCTCTCTCTCTCTCTCTCTCTCTTTTTCTCTATATTTTAACAAATATATAATAATATACATAATATATGAAAATAAATTAATATATAAAAAAAACTATGTAAATAATTCTTGTGCCACACAACAATTACAAACAACAACAACAACATACAATTAAACTGCGCCTAAAAACAAACTCAAACTAAATAATGCACCGGACGCTTAAATTAATTATAAATGTCCAAATCGACTTAATATCAACAAAAAAAAAAAACAAAACCAATTCAAAAAAAAAATTGATTAACTTAATTAATTAAACATCACACTTACCTAGGCCACCATGCTAAAAAAGAACAAACTAAAAATGAAACGTCGCAACACGGAGCCCACAATGATGGTCGCCGGCTCGGCAACTCCACAATTATCGCTGGCTTTGCCTCCCAGTGTTGGTGAGGTGGGCGATGCCGCCGAGGGGGATGCGGGCCCGAATAATACGGACTTCTGAATATGGTATAGCGAGCGTTTGATTTAACGTGCTAATTACAGCGTTGCCACATCCATCAAAATAGCAGATCCATAGCCAAATTGCAAATTTGTCATACAGAGAGATATAGATATACAGTGTCATAGTAAATTGTTATAGCCAGGCTTAAACTCAAATCAAAAACTCTAATCAAAATAACAAAACGAAAAACAAAAAAAAGGAAAAGAAAAAGAAAAAAACAAATGCCTCTTTTTATCATAATGTTTATGTGTGTAACTATTCGTATGTATGTTTGTATAGAGATGATGTCTATGTCATTCACATTCTCATTGTCGCATTCTCATTCAAGTCATGTCTGAAAAAAGTACGTTAAATTCAAACAGCTCGAAACTAACTGTAAATCTACAGAAACTGAACAGCAGCAACAATGAAACTGCATATAAATATATGTATTTCACAAACAACAAGAACAACAAGATGAACAACTATTAATACTATTTAATACTACAACTACAACTACTATACTATTAGTGCAAATTTAAATTTAAATTTAAATTTATGCATAAACAAGTATTGTATGTATATACATGTGTCTGTGCCTCGAAATTCGAAGGAATTATCCAAAAGTATGGGCTTACATGTGTATATACATAGTGGCGTATATATGTATATATACATTTATATATATGTACTTTCGATACTGATATCCAAAGTTTTATTCCATACACAGCAATAGTCTGGCAAATGTTGTATAAAATTCAAGTTCAATTATGTTCCTTACCGTTTTGTTCCTATGTATGTAAAAACTGCAACAGATTAGTGATACCGTTAACAAAAGAGAGAGTTCTAATGCAAAATCCAAAACAAAACCAAACCAGCGCAAGAGCAAAACAACACAAAATAGTACAAAATTGAATTGTTAATAATTGTTTGTTGAAATCAAAATGAAGCAAAAACAAAAAACAAATAACACAAAACAAAACGCGACAAGAAAAGAACCCTAAAAAAAATCTGCAATTAGACAATTGCCGCGCAGCTGCCTCACCTCAACGCTAGAGGGTGCAACTGTGCGGCTAAGCGCTCTGGCGCAAAAAAAAAAAACGACACGGTCGAGTATCGAAAAGTAAACCAAAAACATACAAAACAGTACAACAGATGCGGGAAAATTTGTATGAAGCTGTTTTGAAAAAAAAAATTAGCTGTAATTGCATAGTTTGTCTAACCGAATTAATTGGGATGCAACAACTGGCACATTCAAAAATCGTTAGGCCAAAGCAGACCTAGCGATAAGAATTGGATCTACAAATTTGAGAGTAGTACGCGGTATGCCGAGCATACTCGCACCATGAATGAAAAGAAAATACCAAAAGCAAAAGAAAATCGAAAAGAAACCTAGAATGAGTCAAATCAATTTGGATTGTGCAATTGGTATGAATTTTCTCCGCTGTTGTGCTTATATTATAAAATGTAAACCAATGCATTTTCTTATGGAAGAAAACAATGTGCCTGAACGCTGTTCCTGTCCGAATGTCTGCCTCTCTCAGTCCGTCAGTCGGTCAGTCAATCAGTCAGTTTGGGGCGCGTAAGTATTTCACATGCATTTGAACATTTTTGGATGTTGAATCCACTTACAAAGAACACAAGTAAAAAAACACACACACACACACAAAAACAAAATGAAGGATAGAAGGAAAGAGAAAAAATGGAAAGAACCCGAAGAACTACAATTTCAACTTCAAAACGCTTATAAAGAAAAAAATTTTTGAAAATTTTATAACTAATTTTACATTACGTCTTTTGTTAGACACAAGACAAAGCACGCACACACACAAACACACATGCACACACAACTTGTTGTAATACCATCTATGACCGTTGCTAGGGATGGGATGGGATGAATGCGCATGGTCTGCGCTAGCGGGTGTTCGCATGCGCAAGCGTTCCATCCCTAACACACTAGCGAGGGCGGCTGTGGATGCGAATATCCGGTTCCTAAAATACTTGGAATTCTTCGCAGATCATTCGCAGTCGCCCTCGCAAACCTCACACACACACACACAAACATAAACACATACAAACACAAACACACACACGTACACAGCCCACAGAAACAGAAACAGACTGTTTAACCCGCATTTTCCAACTACTGTTATGAAAACACGGAAATCGAATAACAGTGCCTAAATATTTCAAAACCAAATTGAGACTCGCACACACACACATTATGTTCAGGACAACTTTAAAAGAGACCTGTTGAGCTTAACACATTTTGCGTTCAGCAAATCACCTCGACCAGCTGCGATTAAGGGGCTCAGTGCCAGGGGTTAATCAGAACACAGCCGATTTCCGTGACCCCCCCAGCGATCGCGCACGTTTAACGCCCAACCAATCGGCTATGCAATGGATACCCAAACAAAAAAACATACCAAAAATACAAAATCAAAGACAAAGACGCGTCAAAAAAAAAAAGAAAAGAAAAAAAAACGAATTCGACAAGGAGAAGCGGTTAGAGTAGCGAAGAGTCCAGTTTTATATTTGTTATATTAAGTTTATTAAGCCAATTTTTGACACTCCCAACCCATATTGCATAGCCCTCTGTATTGCGTAACGTGCGTCGTGTTGCGCACTTATTCAAATTCGAAAATGAATTTGAATCGATTAGCCACTGGCACATAAATTCCAGCTCGCAGGTGATTTGAGTTATTGCCTCATTTAAAACAAGAATACACCGACAAAAAAACAAAAACAAACACATCGTTTTTTCCAATATTTTTGTTATGTTTTTTAAATGTATTAAAAAAAAAAAAAATTACAAAAAATTAGTGTAAGTAAAAAACCAAAAACTTAATATATAATATGCTATTCAAAGAAATCCAAAACATACTACCAACCAAAATGAAATAAAAACAAAAAAAAAACACAAAAAACAACTAAAAATACTAATTATAGTACATACATTGATGTAGTGTTAATTATAAGAAAAAACCAAAAAAATATAAAACCGATAACATTTGAGAGCCAACTACACATTTGTTTCACAAACGCAAGACAACAGAAGAAAGAAAATCCATACATAAATGTACAAGTAACTATTTTTCTCTAAACCAAAGTAAAATGCCACCATTTTTGCTCCACATTAAATTAAACCTTATGCAGGAAGAGGATGATTGAATGAAAGAAATAAGTATGTTATGTATATTGAAATGCAAAAGTTTGTCTAAGCAAAATTCAATGAAATCCTTGTGGAAATTGTTAAACAGACTACGCATGCAAATATGGAATTTATAATGTACAATGGGAGTCGCTTTAAAGTCTTTAATGAACATTTTGTTGAAATGCAAATACAATTGCGAAGATCCGAACTCAACTCCGTTTGACAAAAAAATTCTTGCAACAAAAAAAAAACAACAAAAAACAGATATGAAACGGAAATAACTGCAAAAATAAATGTAACTGACATAACAGAATTTAAATCTATGCGTTTTATTTCCCAAAAGACCGATTTTGGTAAGTATATTATGTTATAAAATTTATTGAATATCGGATTAAATATTTATATCACGTAAATCATAATACGAAACGCATAATACATAACAGTACATTATTATAATGTGCACTAAATTATGGATATGTTCTGCAGCGTTTACATAGCAGCTATGAGAAGGATAATTAAATGTCATATTACGATATTATGCGCATCTCGAGACAAACATAAAGCATAACGAATTGCTGACGCGCAAACTATTTATTCTGATCGGAGTCAGAAGTAGCTCCCGATGCAAGCGGCGGCGTTGAGCGCCCATCGAATTGTTGCTGATTGACCAAGCGTTGCCGTTCCAGGTACATGGATACCTTAATGTTGCGCACCTGGTGGTTGTGAATAAGCTTTAGCAGCGCGATGACTCCTATTCCCACTGAAATGGCAAATGCTCCCCAGGCGCCAAACTATAAGTAAATAACAACAATAATTTCGCTGGTTTTCGAAGCAGATCAATCTAAACATAAATACCACTTACCTGTGTTGTGCCCATTTCAATGTAGAATCCCGATGTATTTATTTTCTCCTTATCGCCCAGTATAATATTCTGTCCAGCTGCAGTCTCGCATGATGGAAAACGTTCGGACATTTCGTTGCACCAGACAATGAAGCCCAATGTTATGAAAATTGCGGACATAATTGACATTGCTAGCATCCAAATCCCAAGCACAACGTCAACAAAGAGTGCAATGAAAGACTCTTCTTCCTTCATACGCACATACCTAAGAGTAAACCATCGATTATAAATATGCATTGCATACATCATTTGTAGATACGCACCGATAGATTTGCACCAGGGAGACGGTGAAGAGGAAGATACCAGTGATCAATGGAAACGTGCAAAATCCGTCAGATGCCCAGTGTACATCGAACATGCCATCCGACACTCGCCATTTGCCCGTTGTGAAGAGTAAACAGTGTCCGCTGCGGTTCATAAAGTTCATTAGGTTGATTATACATTTGTGAATCCAAATTAAATACTACGTAGTTGCATACATACCAAAACTGGCTGAGATTAATGGATAGCGGCAGCACAATGCATAATGATAATATGAGTAGCAAGACGTGGCCAGATATTTGACTAAGCAAAAGTACATTAGCCAAAGCCATTTCTGTATATTCTATATAAAGGTTGCAAACACTTTTACTTAGGTGTTATTAATATACAGGGTTCCCAATATACAGTTCCTCAGTTTACCTAATTAGCTAACTCAGAAATACCAAAAAAAAAAATACCAAAAAAAAAATAATTTGAATCTTATTTTCCGCATCTGTTTATAAATTTAACTTTAATAATAGATGTCTGAAATTACCTATAAGCAATTTAATAGCATTTTGTTGGACATAAAAGTATATCATATTATACCAAAAGAATTCAATAAATATTTCAATAAGCTAACCCATTAATATTAACTACAAGACTCTAAGCACGGCGGCTTGCAAATCTTACCGAATATTTTGTAGGCAATAAATATGATGTATACATTCAATTAAAATTTTAATTTTTTATTTATAGGATCTTTTTATGATATTTGTATTTACATAGCTATTCAGCATTTTGACAACTCTGATTGGTTGGTATTTTTATTCTCGCTCATTTTTGGGTCATGTTCGGGAATTGGGCAACACTGCTCAAGAAATCGTAAAAAAAATTGTTAAATTTGTTTACATTAAATCGGATCTCTCTGAAAGGTAAGTTAAGTTACAACTTCTAAATTGGTATTTGCGACAGACGCTACCAGCGACACCAGCCTGCTACGTGTCTTGTGTAACTAACTGTTGGCGTCAAAATTGATAGTGTGGCAAATGCAAATAAAGTGGAAACAAAGAGCAATTAAAAAGATAGTGAAAATGAAACGAATTGAAAAACATGCATTGCATTACTTTCTCTTCTTTCCTCCTATCTTTCGCACAGATAACGCAATGAGCTTGCAATAATAATAATCGACTGTAGGTGATGATCGCATTCTTGCAAATTACATTCTAATGAACAACAAATTTCACACTCACAGCTAACCAAAAAAAAAAACGAAAAAAGAAAAAAGGAGAGAAAGACGTCGCCCACACACGACGACGTCGCCTTAATTGAAAACGGGGGGTGAAGCCCAAAGCAGCTGCAATTCGATGTTTTGTTTATGAACTGAACTATGGCTATGTAGCATTCGAAACGGCAGCCGAGCAGCGAGAGCGAATGAGAGCGAGAGCGAAAGAGCCAATGTCCGGAAGCAAACAACGGCAGCAACAATAGCAGCAGCAACGACGACAACGACCACGACAAAGGTGCTTACCTAGCTGTTAAATGCGAGCATTATTTTGTGGCAGAAATAAGAATGAGCTGCGTCCGCGTTTGAGTTGTTTGAGTGCAATCAGTTAACGGGCAGACCAACGAACGACACTGGGCCAACGACACCGGCAAGTGACTACTGCGACAAGGTATGAAGCACGTCTTCCCTTCCATACATTATTAGTATGCTAGGTCCATTGCCATAAATATATATATATATGTGTATATATTGCAGTGCACATACGCAGCATTCCCTGGACGAGATTTGCTTGGCTTGGCTGGCGTTTGATTTACATGCTAGACAAAAGAAAAAGATAGAAAAGGATATTTAGAATTTGAATTCTTATGTTAATTTAACCTAGATCATCAACGTGCACTGCCATTAATTAAATAATTATAGATATTTATACGTACATATATAAATATCATAATTGGTAGATTTAAACTTAACAACAAAAGTAGTAGAAGCAGCAGCAGCAGCAGCAATAGCTAAAATGTCCAACTCCCACTACAACAACCACCAGCAACACCATAATAACTACCAGCAGCAGCAACAGTCGCAGCAGCATTCCAGCAGCAATGGCGACGGTAGACACGAGGAGTACCATCAGCAGCAGCCGGTGCATTATTCCCAGCACTATGTGAACGGACATGGCGTGAGGATAAAACCTCTGGACAATATCGCCGTGCCGGACATGTGCCTGTTCTGCTTCGAGGTGCTCGACTGCGAGCTGAACAATATTGACGGTCCTGGTGTGCCGGTGTTTAGCAACGATGCCTATCCATTGTTTGTCACCTGGAAGATTGGACGCGACAAGCGATTGCGCGGCTGTATTGGCACCTTCAGCGCAATGGAGCTGCACAATGGACTGCGTGAATATGCGTTGACCAGCGCCTTCAAGGATTCACGCTTCTCACCGATCTCTCGTGACGAACTGCCCCGATTGACCGTCTCCGTATCGATATTGCAAAACTTTGAGGAGGCGCAGGGTCATCTCGATTGGCAATTGGGCGTCCACGGCATTCGGATCGAGTTCCTGACCGAGCGCGGCCTGAAACGCACAGCCACCTATCTGCCGCAGGTGGCCACCGAACAGGGCTGGGATCAGTTGCAGACCATCGATTCGCTGTTGCGCAAGGGCGGCTATCGATCCGTGATCACTCAGGATCTGCGCAAGTCCATCAAGTTGACACGCTATCGCTCGCAGGAGATCCAGATGCACTACAAGGAGTATCGCGAGCATTTGGAGCGTCGCGGTGACCAGTTTGGCAAAGTGCAATGCTAACAATTAGACAAGCAGGCGTCTGGTCAATGATCCTGGCTAAGGGCAGGCGTCGTCTTCGTCTTGCTCCTGCTATTGCTGGCCATTCAGTTGACCCAGGGCATGGGATTTTTTACCAGCGGCTTTCCCTACTCCTGAGCCACGATGTATTCAAGATTCAGTTTGCCCTGATGCGCGTCACGTATTGTGTTTTTAATCATTTATAGTTTTTTTTTTCAATATATTTCACAAATATATTTTTGCTTGATCTGAAATGACGTGTTGTCACCGAGAGTGATGCGAATTTTAACTTACTTTTCACCATTACAACAAATGCTTAATCGACTTACTGAGCTTCAAATCAATAAGCTATTTTAAGCGACACAATAAAACAAAAAAAAAAAATAAAGATTATAATTATTTTAGTTCGTTAATTGTGTGACCCTTAATGGTTATTTTCTTTCGTTTTTTGACTACAAATTGAATAATAATGACAAAGAAAACTACAAACAAATTAAAAAATTATATACATCTACATACATATGCATATATGTATATTATAAATATAGACACAAATAATAATTCAATTAAATAGTTCAACAATTATATATTTCATAGTTTTAACAATTACAACAAATTACTATTACTAATTCTATGCGCAATAAATAAAATGTCGGCTTTTTTCTGCAGAGCCGCAGAAAATAATGCGAATTACTGAATTATCTTTTCTTTGATAATTGTAATATTTCTGGGTGGTGGCAAAGTAAAAATGAGTCAATTTCCAGTTTTATTTTTTTAATATAATTTTCTTTTATTGTTTCCTTTCTTTTTAATAGATGTGCGTTATTAAATATTTTTACGATTTACTTCTAAAGCAAATTAAATATCTATGAGCAAATCAATTTGCGTACACAGGTTTATATGTCTATACCTAGGTGCCTCTGGGTTTCTCTATAAAGATATAGCTAATTAAAACTGAGCTACGCTAAGCATAATCAAGCCAACGGGCCAAGCTAAAGTAAAGTAAGGTTTAAACAGCGAACAGTTGCTAATTATATATTATATATATATGTATATATATATATATATGGCTAGAAGTGCCTGGCTAATTGATTAGTAAGTATTTTATTTAGGCGTATACATTTGCAGCATCATCGTATATAAAACGTATGAAAATTTCAGCAGAGTCATTAGTATTATGTTGCATATTTGTGTGGTGAATATATAAAAAGAATAAGTAACATGAAAGAAAACAATGTTGCAAGCGCAATAAACTTAACAAACTCAAGGATGTTCCATTTTGCTTTTGTTGGATGTGTATGTGATTCGCAAGTGTTTGGTCGTGTGTAATTGCAATAATTGTCTTAAACATCATCAGTTTCAGTGCGTGCAGAGAAACTGCTCCAAGCACGGGCACTAGGTGGCCGACAGCGCATTCCACTCGAAGCGCGGGTTTTTCGAGTGCGTCACCGGCAGACAGTCGGGTTCGACCAGCTTCCAGACGCCGTCAATTTGCTCCACCGTGGCCAGACTGCAGTACGGTATCTTGTGGATAACCTGCCGCAACTCGTTGGTGCTACGTGCAGCGCCGCCAGTCAGTTGACGCGAGCAGGTGTCCAGCGTGGTGGCATGTGCCACAACCAGAATATTGCCAGCTGTGCAAGAGAAAAATTGTTAGTTTTCCAAACAAGTTCGACTAGTTGCCCAGTTGGGTTACTCACTGGTGCGCTCGAGCAGCTGCAGCAGCACCTCATGGTTGCGCATGTAAAACTGCTCCGTGGATTCCTTCAGATTGGCTGTCAACTCACTGGCCGGCTGCACTGGCTCATAGCTCAAATCAATATCGTACTTGGAGTCAATCAACTCGTTGTTGCTCAACCAATCGGGCACACCGTTGGGATACCAAGCCATCCATTCGAATAGGCCCGGCTCCAGCCTTATTTTGTGTTTACCACTCATTTTCAAGCCCTCCAATGCACTCGTGCAGGTCTGCACGCATCGGTAGGATGGCGAGCAGTAAACGTGATCGATTTGAATGTTCGCCTCTAGCAAAGCCTCACCAGTCAAGCGCGCCTGGTAGAGACCCACGTTAGTCAGCGGCGAATCGTTTTGCCAGCCCTCAGGGCTGTTTTTTCGATGTGGCAGCACCTTGGGCATATTTAGATCCTTACGCATATAGTTGCCAAATTCGTCAAAACAATAAGGTATCCAGGTGCCAAAGGTAAAGTCCACGCGCTCGCCATGCCGCATAATGTACACCTTCCGATTCCTGCTGTGCATCGCATCCAGCGAGTTCGGCACAATTGAGTGATCGTGATCCGAGTGGACGCTGAGCGTGTCATCTGGTCGTGGCGGCTGCACGACCGGTGGCTCCACCATGATCTCGTCAACGTTTTTCGATACCGAGTTGGTCGTAGAGCAGGAAGACATATTGGCAGTGATCTCAATTGTGGGCGTGTGTGGATTATGCTGATGTGATAAATTATGGCTATTGAGCAGCTGCACCGATGGCAGCTCCAGGCAGGGCTGCAGTGTCTGGCGCAAGTACTTTTCGACACTCTGTTCGGACTCCTCAAACGAAGAGCCTTCTATAATCTCGGGATGTTGTGTGCCTAGACAATATTTAAAGCAATAGCATCAATGGTGACTAGATGGGCTCTCATTAATCTTACTCTGCTGCAGCTCACGCTGACGCTCCTCGGGTTCCGTGGATATGCTGCGTCCGTCGACAATGTCCAGATCATCGGCAGAGTTCAGTGACGACGATACACTCTTCGAGAGCTGAACGACACGATGCAGTGTCCAAGCATCCGATTCGGCGGTGCGCTCCGTATAATTCACTGGCAGGTGGCCGGTGCTTCCAGTCAGCCACGATATGCCCTCGGCCCAACCGTCGCTGGAACTATCAACGCCCTCGCTATTCAAGTAGATGTAGTCGCCAATGCGTAACTCCAATTCGTCCGTCTCATGCGGATTGTGCGGATACACGACTTTTTGCACCTAGAAAACAAAGGGAATCGTTTAATTGCTGTTGATCCAATGGGTGCAAGGAGTGCTCTCAATGTGGTGCTAACTTGTTTGGTAGCGAGTCGTGGATCACGGGAATACAAACGCAGCTCCCAATTGGATGCGCAGCTGGCATCGAGGGTTTCCACAAGTGATTTCAGTGCATTGAATTGTGCCTGCGGGAACTGATAGGCGAGCGTCAGGTGCAGGCTCTTTACGTGTGGCTCGAGTGAGATAGCTACGGGCAATAGACTCTTTATTAGACCAATCTCAATGGCACAATTGCTCAACGCGCCGCTCTACTTCTTATCAGCTAATGAGTGGCGAGTACGTGTGATAAGATCAAATTAATAAAGTCAAACAAAAACATAGCTTTAAAAACTACGCATGCTGTGCCAAATTAATGCTAATACTTATATTGGGTTAATAAATATGTTAAAAATGTGAGAGGTTTACTACTAAAAAAGACTAAAACTAATGACGCTTACATCGACTGCTGCGGGGAATGCAGCGGGTACCAGAAGATACGGCTCCACACCAGGGAAAGCATGCCACAATGGCGTCCAGTTGCTCGTAAGTATCGCTTATAACTGTGCTCCGTAACCATTACCATTGTCGTCCGATCGCGATTAGTGTGTATGTCGGTTTGGGTGTGTTTTGTGTTTAGGTGTGTGTGCATTCAGAGAGATAGGAAGAGAACGGAAACCGTAAGCCACGCCAAAACTGTATTGCATCGAACCGATACGACAGTAAACAGATAACCAGAAAAATCAAAAACAAAACAACCAATATAAACAAAGAATAAAAAGTAAGGCAAATAGAACTGCAACCAATTTTCAATTGCAATCGCTGGCACGAGCATACTTGAATTGGACACCTCCTTGACATATTGCAGAGCCAGACGCTTCAAATAATTTGCATCATCCTCGGCGACAAAGAAACCCATAAAGTTTTGGCTCATGTATGGCTCCAATTTGATGGGGCGATCCAAGAGTGCACCAGTCATGTCCACCACTTGCTTTAATGCTTTAGACAGCTGCAGGGAGCACTCGTCAGGTGCCTGATTATACGTAAATATGAATATCAATTGAATTCACTTGTAACCAGTGTCAAGTTGTACCTTAAAGAACGACACTAGCGTTATGTGTGGTACATAGTTGTGGGCTCCGTTCCAGCCGCACGTCTGACGAGATTTCGACCAGAACTCCTCGAGTTGCTGTAAAAACGGTCCCGTCGGACACGCGTATATGATGTACTCCCTGGGCGAACACTCGTCCAAAGTGGCATCATTCACGTGCGCCAATAGCCAATCGGACGCAATTTGCACGCCTCGATTGCCGGTGGAAGCCAGCGCCTTTTCTCTATTGGCAAGTTTTGGGGGTGCGTGCGATAGAAAAAGAAAATAATCAATACTTGACGCTGCGCTGGCATGTGTCTTGTATTTCATATTGTATTGTACGGCTACTCTTTAAGCGGTTCTAGCTAGCTAGCTACTACATATTTGGGGCGCATTGTGGCGCTCATACGTACGCTCTATGCTTTTGGAAGCCCATTTGGAGCAGGGTTTGGAGCGGGGTCAAATGCGGTTTCATGTTTTGGCAGATTCGAGTTGGTGTCTGGTTCTTGCGCGGCGGTAGCGTTGCCATTGTTAACTTAATTTATGGCTGCCCTTACGTATACAATTGGCACACACAAACTTTTTTACGTAGTATTTATAATTTTGAGTTTTGTGTGCTGTCCAGTTTGTAATTGTTATAATTATTTTGTTTTTCGTTTTGGCAGTGTGACCAAAAATTTCGTTATAAGTAAAGTAAGGCAGACATACATGCCGATGTTGATATCGATGATATCATCGATACGCTTTCCCGATATATCATTTCATTTTTTTTTTGGTTTCCTTTTTCGTATTGAACATTTATGAAATTAGATTTGCATATTTATTAAAATTCAAAATCTTACAAATCTTCTCAATCTCAATTTCTAAATCTTTTTATTATATTAGGTAGCTGCCATTGTAACGATGTATGAAATCCTTATATATAATTATATATATAATGTATATGTGTAACTTTATAGGCGTAATTATATATTATGATCTAAATGGCCAGAAAGCTGCGCCTGGAATCAATGTCGCAGGAGTTGCGATAGAAACCATTTTTGCGATTGCTCATTTGTCGGAAACGTCGCATTGCTTCGTGTATTTCCTGGACACTAATAGGCTTTACCACCTCCATGCCTCGACCCTGGGTCACCTCCGGACACACATGCATCATGGCGGGGCTGCCACCGGCTGAGGTGACGCGGCTATATGGCTCTGTGACACGGTTCTCCGAATTCAGACGCGTCAGTATCGAGTAGTCGACAATCGCAGCAATCGTCTCGTGCGCCAGATAGGCCAAAATGTTCATTGTGGGCGTCGGTATTCGCAAATCAGCGGGCAGATCCAGGAAGCGTCTAAACTTGTTCTTGATCTTCTCACCATGCCGGCAGTAAAACGAGGTCTTTCGTGCCTCGTTAAACTCCAGATACTGCTGCCCCGAGAGGATTTGTGAAATGCGATCGGCGCGAAACAGGCGACGCATGCGATCCTCGTCGTGCAGCTCATGCACTTCGATGGCCAGCTCCTCGTCCTCCTCAGGCTTCTCTAAATCATCCATAAAGTCCTGCGGCCGGCCAGTGCGTATGCTGAGAAATTTTTTCAATATAAGCATATCCTTGAGATGCTTCCGCATGCGTGCTATCTTCACGGGATGATTGCGCATCAGAAACTCAAAGTCAGCCTGTGAGGGGCAGGGATTCTGTTTTCGGCGCATAGCCACCAGAGAGGCTTCATTGAAAATGCCTCGTAACTGCTGTTGCAGTATCTGCTCCACGAGCTTCACGCTCCCTGTGCGCGGCTGGTCGCTGTCCCCAAAACTTCGCATTATGTCCGCAATCTCTGTGAGCAATGAGACGGGTGCATCGTCCGCAATCTGAATCGTGGCCATATTCGCATTCTGATTTGCCGGCGCAGTTGTCGGTGCCTGCAGCGGTTGGTGCTGCTGCTGCGGCACATTTCCTCCCTGCACCAGTATCACCTGACGATGGACGTGCACCGGCTTGTTGTCATCCAGATTCTGCAGCTGAGGCGTGCTGGGCGCCGATGCTATCGGTGCCATAATCGGCGAACCAACACCAGCCACATCGCTGGCCGCTACGGATACTGAGTTTTGGCGCATTACGCGCTTCGCTTGATAGTTCATTTTTTATAGTTTTGTCTTTGCCTTTCAGGTTTGTGAATAAACAATTTAATAAGAGATAATAAGAGACTGATAAAAATGAACCAGCAGTGATGAACCACATGAAAGTAAACTGGGATGACACCACAGAAAAATGAATTTATCAATCGACAAAGAACTAGATAAATATTGATTGAATTATTCGAAAAATGCATGTATTTAAATCTAAATTTGTTTGTGCATTTCAAATAAACACTATTTACAATCAAGTTGTGATATGATTTCACATTTTATGAGTAAAACAGCATAATATTCTTTGATATGCGAAAATAATATTTTATTTATTTAGTTATACAAATGGCTGAAAGAGGTAATTGTCAGTTTTTTGTTTGTCCGTAACATTTACAACGATTGTTAAAGTAAGTAAAATAAGGAACTAGTGAACTGTCTTATACTGAACTAGAATCTGCAATACAATTCAAATTGTTATCAGTAATCGTTCTTTAAAATAAGGAACTAGTGAACTGTCTTAAAATGAACTAGAATGTACAACACAATGCAAATTATCAATACTCGCTTATCGAAACATTTGCCTATCGGGCCTAATAAATCCATTTGCAATAATCGATACGCTCGCACCACCATTTTTGTTTGGACAATGGAGAATTATTACTAAAAATAATACATAGGACTGGTAGTAATAAAAAAAAAATCGCCGCAAAAATGTTCAATGGCATGGTAAAGACCATACGTGAAAGTGTTGTTGGCACCTACCCATCCTGTCATGTGAATTCACGTCTGGAGGAGCGTCGTGCCAAGCAGAGGGCAATGCGCCAGGAACGAAGGCGAAAGCCGGACAAACCCGACGATTTTGTTACATACGAGGATTCTGGCAGCGATGAGGAGTCGCCCCAACAGCAGGACGAGGTGCTCAACACATCGTACAATCTGTGCGACTATCTACGGAGCAGAGAAAATTCGTTACGCGAAGTAAGTAGAAAGTCCGAAGATGTGTATTATTCCACTGAACTTTGATTAACTTTCGTCGCTTGCAGCGACGCAATGTTAATGCGGAGTACACCAGTCGCTATGTGCTCACTCACGATATGCTGCGTGAGACGCAAATCAGTTTGGGTTATATCAACAAGGTATTCTGCTCGAAATGGCTAAGCAACCGACAAGTGGTGTTCGGCACCAAGTGCAATAAGCTCCTTGTCTACGATGTGAATATGCGTCGAGTAGACGCGATACCCACCCTATCCAACAGTCGTGCCAATCATCCAGAGATCCAAGGTGGCCTCCATGCAATCGAATTGTCGCCAAGCCGCTCATTTCTAGCCACGGGTGCACGTAACTCATCCGACATTGCCGTCTATCGGCTGCCCACACTTGACCCGGTTTGTGTGGGCGAGAACGGACACCGCGATCTGATAATGGGCATGTGCTGGTTGGACGATCAGTTTCTCGTGTCCGGCTCCAAGGACTCGCGCATGGCCCTGTGGCGCATCAACGAAGATCACATGGACTTCCCGGACGGCGGCGAGGAATCGTGTCCCACATTTGCAACCATTCATCCGCTTAGCGTTAAGGAAGTGCGCACCGCACAGCGAGTAAGCAATTGTCCATGTGATTCTAGACCTTACTCTATTTCATTTTGTGGTCTGGCAGATACGTTCACTGTGCTTCAACAAGGAGTTCAAGGAGATCGCCGCTCTTTCCCTAAACGGATATATACACATCTTCAACGCAGAGACATTCAAGCAGACGCTGTCACGCAAGCTGCCCAATTGCCAGGACAATGTGAGCATTGCGTATCATAGCGATGGCCTCTATGCTGTCGGCTGCCGCTCGTACACGATTCTCCTGGATGCGCGCACGCTGCAAACAATCAAGAAGATCACATCGCGTTACAGTGGCTGCGGCATACGTGCCACATCATTTGAGGGTAATCTGCTGACAGTGGGCACCGGATTGGGCATGTTGCTTTTCTACGATATACGAGCTGGCAAGTATTTGGAAAGCAGCGTAAATGCATCACGAACCGTTGCTCTCAAATGTAGCAAAGGCATTGTGGTATGTACTGGAAGCCAAGCTGGATGCTTAGCTTTAATTTTAAATGAATTTTCTTTTTTGAGCAGTATCCTGAGGATGAAATGGATGGCTTCCAGCAGGTGAAATATGTGCCTGCGATTTACACGCACTGTTACGACAGCACAAGGATGCGTCTGTTCGCGGCGGGCGGGCCACTGCCTGCCACATTGGTCGGTAACTATGCGGGGGTTTGGCAATAGTTCCACCACACCACTAGTATGAATGTTTAGGCAATAGTTTATTTGTTTTTAGCTCTGTCGCCGTCTTGGCTGCGATGTGCGAAATGTGATTTTTAATTTCTATGCTGATTTTGACTAATTTCCTTTAGCTATGTATGTAACCTAAAATCATATATATATATATATATATCATTAAAAATAATATATATATATATATATATAATTAATAATTGTCTAATTTATGTGTTTGTCTTACAATGATAATGTATGCATAAACTTCGCATAGGTTTAGCCAATTACAGCTCGTATTTATACAGGCTATATAAATTATAAAGTATTGATTTTTTAAGTTTATACATACATACTCGAAACAAGCAAGCATTGATTTTATAGTCTGATCTGTATGGTAATAGAATTTGAAATTAAACTATCTACAAATGCAGTTTGCATAACAAAATGAGAATAATCAATGTTATTTATCGGTCACAAGGGAACTCAGATATATTTTATACGTATTCATATTGATTGATTATAGAGTGCTGTATAGGGCGCTCTACGCAATGTATATATATGTATATATTTAAAGGACAACACTACACATCAGAAGTTCAACAAACTATTTTTTAAAAAAGACATAAATACAATTTTTGGGACAATAACCATTTACAAGATTTACATAACGATGCAACTGGCCAATAAGGGCTGATCCATCTTCCATACAAACATAGTAAGTATAATACCAATAAAAACAAATGGCCGGAACGACACCTAATTTGTGTTGTTGTTGTTTGACGTGTTCCCAACTCCGCTCCACGCGCTCAGGAAACCAGTCCAACTGCGATTGCTGCCATCAGTGGAAACTAGAAGAAAGCAACCAATGATGTACAAATAAAAGAAAAATGATTTGGCACTTGATATTTACTCTTCTGTCCCTTGGCCACACAGTTAAGCATTTCCACTTCGTTGCGACTCAGACGTAGAATTGTATTTAGTACCGGAACCAGACGTTGCCGCTCATCCGAATTGGACAATGTGATAAACTGTAATGGAACACAATATATATAAATTTATTAAAATATATAAATAAAATAATAGTTTACCTTTAGGAATACGTTTTTCAGATATTCGGAGTTGTGCATATGCTGTTCCCGTTCCTCGGAACGTTCCTGGCGACGCAGTTCCTCTTTGAGCTTGTCGTTCATTTGCGTTAGCTTCGCCAAATCCTGTTCGTTCTCAGCGAGCAGGGCGGTTAGATGACGGACACGACTCTCCTGTATGTTCAGGCGCTCCTTGGTTGCCAGGAGCGTTGTCTGAGCATCGCCACGAGCTTGATCGAGCTCAAAGTCATCATCCTGCATGCTGACACTGCGTCCAAAATGGGAAATTGTTTTCACCGTATCGCTACTGATGGCATTAAGCGATGTATTCAGCAGTTCATCCAGCGGCATAAAATCGTGCGAGCGACGCGATGCAGTCGAGATCTTACGCTGAGCTGCTAGCTGTGCTAGCGTCTCCCCGCCGCCATCGTGCTCCAAGAGGTAATCGATCTTGCTCTGCTCCAGGCTGCTGGTGGCAGCAATGCCAGCTGTTGCCGGAAGGGGCACACCATGGACTTGAACTGTCTGCTTGGCACTGGCCACCTGCTCGAGCTGTTCGATCTGTTGCTCCAGCTGCGACACGCGCAATTGATGCCTCTCCTCCATTTGCTCGATTTGCTGGCGATGATTTTCAAGTTGTTCTTGCTGCAGTTGCAGCTGTCGCTGATTTTTCTCTGTCAGCGATTCGTTCTCGTCCCGTAAATCATCGAGCATCGCGAGCACATCCTGATTGTAACGCATCTTATTTTGATTCACCTTGCGCATATCTTCCATTTGCGCCTCCAGTTTGGCGATGCGCACTGCGTCCTCCTCATTGCTGTCGCGTAATTGTTTCTCCGTGGCACGCACCATGGCCAATTCCGACTCGAGATCTCGTTCCTTGTCTGTGTCGTGATTTTGATGCTTACGCAACACGGCCTGTGCCTTCAGCTTGTAGTCTGAGTACTCCACCTGCAGCTGCTCATTGGCGCGCTCGGCATTTCGCAAGGCTGTCTCCAGTTGGGTTAGCGCCTCCTGTCGCACATCCAGCTGTTGTGTGCTCCTTGTGAGCAGCTCCTGCGATTGCAGCAGTTTCGTCTCGTATTGCTGTGTGTTGTCCGCCAGCTGCAGACGCATTTGCTCTACTTCCAGCTTTTGGTGCTCAACACTCTGTTCCAGTTCCTTCCGACCAGTCAGTGCCTCCTGTTTGCCATGCAATGCGTCCTTGAGCTGTGTCTGCATGCGATCAATTTGCTGCTTCAGTTGCTTGCTATGTGCTGCCTCACCGTTCTGTGACTCTACCAAAATGTTAATCTCGCGGCGTAGTTGCGCGATTGTGTTCTCCTTGCTGGCGAGCGTCTCCTTGAGTGCGTCCAGATCTGTGGTTTTTGCCAATAGTTTGGCACTCACCTCGCTCAGCGATTTCTCCGCCGCCTCAATTTCCAGACTTAATACATTCGAACCCTTTGACCTGTCCTTGGATTTGAGTTTTTGGTTCTCGGCACGCGCCACATTCAAGTCCTGTTGTAGTTGGGTCTGCGCCAGTTTGATGGTCTCAACTTCGGCCTCCAACTTTGCGGCACCAGCCTGCTCCATGCTCTTAATCTGCTGTGTCTGTTCCTGCAGTTTCTTTTTCAATTTGGCAGCCAGCGCCCGCAACTTATTGTATTTCTCCTCGTATCCATCGTCGAGTTCACGCAGCCGGCTCAATTCCTCCGCCCGTGAAATCGTCGAGGTGGACAGCACATCGCTCTGTGCATCGCCATTGTGTTGCTCCAGCTCATGAACCCGGCTCTGCAGCTGCTCCAGCTGCTGTGACTTGTCCGTTAGACTTTCTGTTAAGGTTTGCAACTCGTTGTGA
The DNA here is from genome assembly GCA_035042145.1 of Drosophila kokeensis. NCBI lineage: Eukaryota > Metazoa > Arthropoda > Insecta > Diptera > Drosophilidae > Drosophila > Drosophila kokeensis. The sequence goes on along the minus strand of JAWNLT010000467.1, from coordinate 552,526 downwards.
TTCTTGTCGTGCTGCTCCTGCATGCGTGAAATGACATCGCCACGTGCCTTCAAAGCCTCATTCAGTTCCCGCATCTCGGCCAGCAGTTCGGCATGCTCGTGCTCCTTCAGCTGATGGCGCGCCTGCAGATCTTCATGATGCTGCCTCAACTCCACATTGTTTGTCTCCAGTTGTGCCTGCTCACGCTCATGTTGCTGCCTCATAAGTTGCAGGGCGTTGTCCTGCCGGCGACGCTCCTCCTGCAGCCGCTGTGCCAAGCGTTGCATTTGATTGAGTTTCGTATTAAAGTTAACGACATTAAAAGAGTTGGTGGACTGGTCAGTTTGCTGGCCTTTGACGATATTTGCCAGCTGCTCTATCGCATTTAATTTCTCTAGCACACGACCTACATTTAGCGTGCTCTTTGGATTCTGCTGCTGCTCCTGTTGACGCTCCTCTTGTTGCTCTTTTTGTTGGTCCTCTTGTTGCTCCTTTACCAGTTTGGCCAATCGCTCCAGTTCGTAGACCTTGTGAAGCAATCGCTGATTATGGCCTGAATCTTGATTAGTTTTCTGTGACGCCTCTAGCCGTTGCTTCAGCTGCACATTCTCCTGCTGCAACGCTGTCATCTTGGCACAAAGCAGCTGGGATGCTTTAATAATCTCTTGCTGCCACTTGGACACGGAGGCGGCATACTCGTGCTGCGTTTCGAGCAATACACACTTGCATTCCTTGAGGTTTTTCAGCTTGCGATGCACATCAATGAAGCGATCCTTGAGCGCATTGAACTTCTTGCGCTGCTCCGAATTCACTTGCTTGACCGCATCATACTTTTGCTGCAGCTCAGCTAGCTCAGCGACACGTTGCTTTGCCTCATCGGCTGCACTCTCCGCCTGTTGCGTTAGAATTTCATTCTGTGACTCAGCCTCCTTGATTTTGGCAATATCTACCTCGAGTAGCTCGAGATTCTTGCGCTGCTCGCTGCCAAGTGTGTTGACCTGATGCATGGCCTGCTCCATGCGTTCGATGTCCGCAAGCAGATCATCATTCTCGTCGCTGAGGCGACCCAGTTGACGTTTGAGGCTCTCGTTCTCGATTTCGAATTGTTGCAATCGATCGGCATCCTCTTTGGTGCTGCGCTGCAAGCTGCTCAGCTGCTCCGTTAGAATAAGATTTTTGTCGGTAAAGTCCTGCAGCATCTCCTGCATTGCTGGTATGCTGCTCTGTTTGGCCGCTGCCCTTTTTAGTGCCTCCTTCAGCTGGCGATTCTCCTCGGTGAGTTCTGATGGCAGGTGATAAGCATTTCATTTATGATTTGAGTATAACACAATGTAGACTCACCATCTTTGGCCAACTTAGCTTTTTTGGCAATGCCAAGCAGGCCTTTATATTTGCTGATGATTTCATCTTTGCTCAGAGCTTCGATTGGATTCTTCTGCACGCATACAGAAATACATAATACACACGTAAACATAGATTTGAAACGTCATTGTTTTGTTTTTGCTTTCGTTGCTTGTTCTGCTGCCTCACGTCGTTTTCTACATACCTGCGTGTCCCTCGTTGGTGTGTCCATCTTCAATAGTGCCTGTCTGCAATCTTAGGAATCAACATCAAAATCATTTATACGCGAACCTTAATCGTTTTCCGTTCTCTTTAGCTAATTGTGCAAAATGAAAATTAAACAAGTTGTCGGATGGGTCAATCAACGATAACCGATTTTTTTCCCGAATTTGGGTTTGCCAAAATGAGCTGTTATTTCGAACGTTCATTTCGAATTATCGCTCATGTCAAAGTTGTTAATATATTGAAATCATAAATAAGATAATTTCATTATTATTCGACGTTATTTAAAATTATTTATTCAAATTAATTAATTTGCAGTCAAAAAATATAGAGATTTTGAATTATATGATTTTGTTTTGTTCTTACTTTCTATGAAACAGCTGACTTGTGATCGATTATATCTATTAAATAATCGAAATTCCTGTTAAGAAATAATGTTACTTTTTCATTTTATTTATAGCCATAACACAAACAATAACCACAGAAAACACAACTTTTATCATATACATTTGTTTACAATATTAAACTCAGTACCGACATGAAAGAGTAATGCATCGCACCGTTCGTCCACAGAGTGTTATCTGTTTTTTGTTCCATCTCTAGATATTTGTGTTTTGGTATTTTTTGTGGATTTGTTATTTTGGGTCGTTGTTGTTGGCAGAGGAGCCACGGGCCATAATAAATATGGATTTGAGCGATAACCAACTGGAGGATCAATCCTTCATATACAAGCACGAGCAGCTATTCAGCGAGAGCTTTCCACTGTTCAAGGAGATACGAAGACTGGGCAAACTTTGTGATGTCACACTGAAGGTTGGTTGCATGGTTGTCAAATCTGTCTTTGCACAATCAAGTGCCAGTTTCTAAATATAAAAAACCACATGTATACATTATGCATTTTGCAATCGTATTCGTACGTACAGGTTGAAGATCAGACATTCTCCGCACATCGCGTTGTTCTGGCTGCCACTGTGCCGTATTTTCATGCAATGTTCACGAACAACATGGCGGAGAGTCGCATCAAGGAAATTACCATGAAGGAGATTGAGCCGAGCGCTCTGGAGAGCTTGATTAACTACGTGTACAGTGGCCAGGTGCGCATCGATAACCAGAATGTGCAGAGCCTTATGGTCGGCGCATCGTTTCTGCAATTGTCCAATGTGCGCGATGCTTGTGCTTCATTCCTCATCTCTCGATTCCATCCGCACAACGTGCTGGGCATACGCACCTTTGGTGACTCCATGATCTGTCGCAATTTGACTGATGCCGCCGATAAGTATATTGATCAAAACTTTGCCAAGGTATCCCAGTCGGAGGAGTTTCTCACCCTGGACTGCGAACAGCTGCTGGAGCTGATGCGACGCGATGAGCTTAACGTTCGCAACGAGGAGGTGATATTCGAGGCGTGCATGCGTTGGGTCAAATATGCCGAGGAGAAGCGCTCGTCACTGTTTCCCCAGGTGTTGGCCGCGGTGCGTTTGCCGCTGTTGTCGCCGCAATTTCTTGCCGATCGTGTGGCGCGAGAGGAGCTGATACGCTCATCTCATCAATGCCGCGATCTGCTCGACGAGGCAAAAGACTTTCATTTGATGCCCGAGCGTCGCGGTCTGCTGCAGAGCTTCCGCACGCGTCAACGTTGCGGCGAGTTCTTTACAGGCCAAATTTACGCCGTCGGTGGATTAGCCAGCACGGGCGAGTCGGTTAGCACCGTAGAAATTTACGATCCTGTTGGCAAGAAATGGAAAATGGGCGAACAAATGTCCATGATGCGGTGAGCTTTGATTTATTGATTATATTGACCGACTTTAAGTAATTCCCAACTGATAGTTCCCGTGTGGGCGTGGCCGTTTTGGATGGTAAGCTCTACGCATTTGGCGGTTTTAATGGCACCGAACGTCTGTCCACGGTGGAGGTCTATGATCCGCGCAAGAACAAGTGGTCTCAGGGCTGTGCCATGTTGTGCAAGCGCAGCGCTGTGGGCGTGGCTGCTTTGGATGATTGCATTTATGTATGTGGCGGATACGATGGCGTCACCTCGCTCAACACAGTCGAGGCCTACTATCCCAAGATCAATACGTGGAAAACGGTGCGTACTCAAGCAGAAATATTAATAAAACAGATACTGATAACTGAAACTTCACCCTGTTAGGTGGCTCAAATGATGAAATATCGCTCAGCTGGTGGTGTTACCCAGCTGAATGGTTATGTCTATGCGTTGGGTGGCCACGATGGTCTGTCCATCTTTGACTCTGTAGAGCGATACGATCAGAACGAGGATGTCTGGGTCAAGATGTCACCTATGCTGAATCGGCGCTGTCGCTTGGGCGTGGCTACCTTGAATGGCAAGATCTATGTGTGTGGCGGCTATTGTGGCAACTCCTTTCTGCGCTCTGTCGAATGCTATGATCCGTTAACAGACACCTGGAAACTGGTCACGCCCATGAATTGTAAAAGATCGCGAGTTGCGTTGGCTGCCAATATGGGCAAGCTGTGGGCCATCGGCGGCTATGATGGCGAATCGAATCTGTCCACTGTTGAGGTTTACGATCCCGAGACGGACAAGTGGACCTTTATGCCTCCAATGTGTGCCCACAGTGGAGGTGTCGGTGCCGGCGTCATACGCATTGAATAGCCTGCCCAGCCAAAAAATCTCTCGTAGTTATTTGATTAGTTAATTTATGCAATTACATATTGTAGTCCTTCTACATATTTACACATATATATATATATATATATATACATAGATTTATGCGCGAGTGTTTCAGTGTGCAACTAAGCTTTAGTGGTCCTTTGGCTACGGCTATATTTTTAAAGAACAAATTGTTTATGCCTCCTTCAGGATTGTTAAGTGTATAACATTCCAGTTGTATGTATATGTTTGATAGTTTGTAACTTATCCCTAGACTCTAATACTCAATAAATTGTAAGCAATTGTGTGTTACTCCAAATTCTACAATACAATTCAATATAAATGTCTCTTGTCAACTTTTTTGAGTGTTGTTTGTTGTCGCTGTTGTAATCCAATTATTCTGACAATTTTCAACACATACATATAAATCGTATTTTTGGCATAAGGTATCAATCGATTTCAGTGTAACACTGCACATATGTTGGTGCAACAAATTCGCTCTGTTTACTCAGCAATATTACATATATGTGTCTAGCAAATATGAGAAATGAGTTAAAACTTCACATTTTTATCGTTAAAAGAGGGTAGCTACAAATGTTCCTGCCTGGAAATTGAATAATTAGCTAGTTGAAGTTTTTTGTTTAAAGAAGATAGATAATTTTCAATGTAATATACAATTTTTTACATTTAACCATTCAAAATTATTTTTGTGGCAGCAAACCAACGAAAACTATTAATTAACGTATGTATATTAACATTAGACATACAGTATTTGTTACCCTTGGAATTTATACAACAATATAATTCAAAATGATTTCTCCAATTTGCAGAGGTTATTGAGCAACCCTCGTGCGTGTAGCTCATATGTCTTTGTTATTTGTATTTCTGTGTCGTCTCTTTTTGATGAAATGCAATTTTAAATTGAATTTGTGGCACCTGCTGCTGCAGTCTCAGTTGTGCCGTCTGCACCATCGAACAACAGGTGGCGCCACCTCTACATTTCGCGGTCAGCTCAGCTTATCTTGGTGCAGTAGAAATACCAATTCCACAGGGTCATAATGTAATTAATAGAATACAATTCATTTATAGATAAATAACAGCCACAAAACAAAAGTGTTGGCTTGTTTTATCAATTGGGAGGAGGGCAACGATTGTATATTTCCATTCCCAGAATACTGAATACAGTCTATGACTGTGAATTTGATGTTTTCATGGCAGTGTTATCAGTTGTCGGGCTATATACTATGTATATGCGGTCGAAATGCCAAAGGCGTGCAGACTTTTGTGGCAGCTTTATTTGATTTCAATAATCAAATCACCAATCGCTTGTCTATCAGCGAAAGCAGGGCTCAATTTTATTTTAATTAAATGCTAATTATGTTTGTCATTGCCAGCGTAAATATTTGATGGGGTGCTGACAATACGAAAGGCAATGGGAGTAGAATTATGCTGAAATTTGCTAATTGACACAATGCCAATCTGCAGTATATTTATATATATTTTACAAGGCGTGTCAGCCAATCTAAATGCAAATTGCAGCATTGCACAATCAAGTTTTATGGCCGCTAAAATGGTTGACTTCGAAGAGTGCCAGGATGCAAGGATGCGGATGTGCGATAAGCGGCCAGCTGCAGTGCCCAAACGGAAGCAGCAACATTGCCGTTTCCATGTTTAATTTTCGCCGAAAAGGGCATTGTTATTCAGTGTCCGCATTATTGCAACAGCAATAAGAGGCAAGACAACATCATTTAAGTATGCTCAACTATAATATACCCAAAGTAAATTGCAAATATGAAATATGTTTAATGCAAACATAAAGCAGTGATCATGATCATATCATAGTTAATAAGCAAAAGTTGATGTTCAGAATTCCCGAAAATAAGGTCTTAAACTTCCAGTACACTTTACAGATTTTATAAAAAAAAAATTAGATTGAACAATGGGAATTTAAAATACAAAAAATGATATAAATTGCACAGTATTAGCTAAGCCTTTGTTCTTCACTTCATTTTTTAAAAGCATTCGTGCAGCATTTTAAATGCTCGTTTAATATGTTGTTGTTGCATGGGGCACAGTAATAACCGCTTGCCTTTCGGCTACGAGCAAAGGATGTGCGGCGAGTGTGGGCGGTCCTGTTTGCATACACTTGGCCTTTACGAGTGTTACGTGGCTTGTTCTATTTTAGCTTTCTGATTCGGATTCTGGGCTGGGCTGGGTCTAGGTCTTGGTTCTGCTGCTCTCCAAGCTGACCTCGGCTCAAGTGCGGCTTGCGCCTAAAAGATGCTGAAATGTTGGTCTTCACTCTTAACAACGCGTCATAGCTGGCATTTAAAATAAAACAAATGCTAGAATTATCATAAAATCTATGCAAATAAAGTATGTGTTTGTTTGAATATTTTAAGCTAACAAAAATTATTTTATTTTATGCAAGTTACAGCTGAAAATTGTATTTACCCCATGCAAACAATGGCATATTATAAAATTATGCAATTATGAATTTGAATGTTTTGCCAATTTGTTAAAGAGTTTCTTTTATGTATTTCAGAAAACAAATGTTGCCTCATCGCATATTACTGTGGCATGTATACGTACATGTGTATACATATTATAGGCACAACCAATTTTTTCTTTTTTAATGTTTTATTCACATATGCAAACAGAATTTCCGTTCAATTCAATTTTGCGCCGCGACCTAAAAGTATGCATCCGTTATTTCGTTATTCCTTGCTCTGTTCTTTTTTTCCTTTCTTTTTTCGTTGTTTTGCAACAAAGTGGCGTTCACATGAAAGCGGACTAACACTAATACCAGCCACACACTCCTCCACATTCACATATACACATACACATACACGAGTCCCACGCAGTATCGTTTGAATTGCTGTTCGACCAATTGTTGATATGCACGAACGAAATGGACAACGAAATGAAAGCGAGTGCCGAATGGCGGCCGAGCTGCTTCGTGTTTTTTGCTACCATATCGTTGAGTGCGAGTTATATGTGTGTGTGTGTGTGTGCGCGGGTGTGTAACGAAGCGCATCAGCCATTTGTAGTTGCGCTTGTATTTGTATTCTTCGCTGGCGGCCAGCGTCGAGCATCTATAAAGTCCATGGCTGCTTTGATCTGTCGCTCAGTTGTTGCACACTTCTCGGCGTGTTCGTTCAGCGCGCGCAAAACAAAACATAAAAGCAATTGTAAAAAATTAAAAAATAATAATCAAAAAAATTCAGCTCACAAAGAGTTGTTGGAAAACGGCAAGTCAAACGTTTGAAATTTAAACAATTTACATTCGTAAGTGCATTAGTCATAATTTTTATACAAAAAACGCAATTTGTGCGAGCACGAATATTTGTATGTGAATTTGTATCTAAAATGTGCGACCTTTAAGGACCATAAGGAAATTACACATTGAAAATATATGTTTGACAATATTCATCAAATTTAAAATATGTAATTTGTTTAGTGAGAAAAGGTTTTATTTTATATTCATCTAAAATATATATTTAAAGCTAAATTGCTAAAGTCTCTTTTAACTTTCAAGTATGATATTTTTAATTTAAGTTTTAACTTCTCACACAATTTTCCTTTGGACACAAGCTAGCTTTTCAAACATGTGAATGTATCTCAAACTGATTAATGTTGCGTGACTGATTGAAAGTGATTGATTGAGGAGAAACATTGAGAGTCCACTTTCAAGTGTTAATCAAATGAAGCAACTCAAAAAGTTTTGTTGTTTGAGTCTAACATTAACAACAAAAGTTTTTTCGGTCAAGAGAATGAGTAGTGTGTAAAAATAAAATTTGGACGTGCACCATTGCTTTCCATTAAGCCAAATAGTTGGGCTGCTTAGGGACTTCTTTGATCCGTGCACTTACTGGACTTTCCTCAAAGCAAACAAATCAAATTCTATAAGCTGAATAAACCTACTTAATTTTAATACCCTCGAAAAATGTAATGTATACATTTAGGTATTAATAAAAGAAAAATCATACATAAATTTGGTTTTCAAATTATATATTTCATAGTGAGATTAGAATATTCAAACATAAAAAAAGAAAATATGTTGCTCCATGATAAAACGGGAAAAAAAAATAAAATTCGGACATATTTATAGATATGCATTAATTAGTCCATGAATTATAATTAGCTTGCAATTTTTTTTTTTAAACGCTTTACACATTCTAACTGAATTAAAAATAGTTGGCATAATTCTAAGAAATTCTCCGCTGGCTTCTGTTGAAAATGCAGTGAGATTTTATAAATAGTTGGCGACATTGGTTGACATTTGAACCTTGAGCCGGCGGCAGAAGCTAATAAAACGCAATATCAATGCAGAGACACATTTATGACATGGCTCGGCGAGCCCGGGCCATTTGAAAAGCACTCACATCCGGTGTTGTGATATGTCACACGCAACATTCAGTCCATTCGAGAAGAGTCCCCAAGCATTACAAACAAAACAAAAAAAAAAATTAAATTCATATGAAAATCCAAGTGAAAACTAGAAACGGGCAACATGGAGTGAAGCTTTAGAACAGCCCCAGGGCCTTTACTTGTTGTCTGTCAACTTGGACAGCTAACAGTAGCAATTAGTACATATAATATATATATGTATATACAAACATATATGTATATATATATGTCTATATAGGTAGCTGCAAGTAGCAAGGATATGTACAAGTATTTGCACAGCACACCTACACATGCTGTTCGTGTGTTTGTGTGTGGTACTTGTGTTGCAGCTGCGCCTAAAAGATGCTTTAAGAAACGTATGTCTAATGGTTCTAAATGCGAGTCTGCAAATCTTGGAGCTCACTAATTAACCGGAACATCAAGCACATCAGCAACTGTTGCTGGAGGGTTCATAATGCCAGCGAGATGGTCAAGTGGGGAGCCGTTCCCTGGCCTGGGCAGCCACTTCAGTTCTATTTTAGCTCGCATTAATAAAATATTAAGTGGAGCAGCAGCATCTTTCTGAAAAATGATTATATTAATTTCAAATTCCTCGTGCTTAAAAATTAAATCATACTGTAACCGCAAGCAACAGAATTAACTTATGCTTACACCGTAAATAACCTACTTACATTTTCAACTAAAAGCAAACTTATAATCCCATTTTTGATAGCATTACGGATTTAGGAATAAATTGTTTTATGGCATATTTTTAATGGAGATATTGCTCTAAGATGCTCTCTATATTATATTTAAAATGTGGTTTGTCTTGCAGATATTTTGACAAAATTTAGTAATTGGTTTTCTTATCAAGCTTCATTCATTAAAAGCAAAAGACAATAAAAATCGGAAAGCTATATCAAGCGACTTTACCAAGTTTCTCAGCTGAAAATGTAGAGCATATATAACTATGGTTTGCCTTTCTTTAATTTTTTAAATTATGTTATTTAAATCCTTTAAATACATTTGACCGCTTTTTTGGTTCCCACTACTGTCTTAATATGGCCAACAAAAATACACGCTCAAAAATGTTTCGCTTGATTGTGGCCATCATTGTATATTGAAAGCATGTCTAGCAACACTTAAAAGCATCAAACATAAATATGTTTGTTTATGTATGTCATTTGTGTAGCCATATTTAAAGTTGAGCCCTAAAACCAACGAGCCACGACGCTGAATTTGGACCTTGAGTGACTTTCAGTTCATCAGCTTTTCCGTTTCTGTGGACTTCAATCATTTGGGATTAATTTGGGAAGGCGACAGGCACACACTCACACACGCACACACAAAGGTCACATGTGTATCTCCCGGTGATTGTGGCCGTAATGAGTCTTTTAGCGGCAAGTTTTACAAAGGGATAAGGAAGCCATCACCCGAGTTTAATGCCTTACAAAAAAGAACTTAATTCAGATAAATTTACATGATGTACGATGCACTTAATTGCTAACACTAAGCTAATCTTAAGATCTGCCATTGAGGATGGGCGTATCCCGAAACTCCAGCTCCATTGACGTGGGCGCCTGTTGATATTCCACCAGGATCAAACGGTTGCTGCCGACCTTGAGCAGGGGCGCGGGCACATAGAGTGTTACCTGTGGCCCCACTAGGGGCCAGTATCGGCCCAAGTTCTCTCCATTCAAGAAGACGATACCCTTGCCCCAGCCGGACATATCCAGATATGTGTCCGCCAGCTGATCGGCACTATCGATGCTCAGAGATCCATGGTAGACAGCTGGTCCAGAACGTAGCATCGTTTTTAGCCGTCGCAGCGTCTGGAAACCAATGCTTGCCGCCTCCGTTGACTGGGCAATGAGCTTCTCCAAGTGCTCGTACGACTGCAGCGGATACTTGGTCATATTCCAGTTGGTCAGTACCTGTTTATCTAGGCGCACATCCTTCGTCAGGCCCTTGAAGTCGTTCAACTGCACCCCATAGTTGAGGCGCCCCTGATTCTCAACTAGTATCTGCAATTGGCGACCCGAGCTGGCACTCAGCGGCAATTCATAGATGGGCGTCTCACGTGCCAGTATGCCCACAAATTCATTATCCACATAGACATAGCCGCGATCCGCCAAGCCGGGCACGTACAACACGCTCGGATCCCGTTTGAAGTGTGCCGGCAGCCAGGCCTCATACAACACCAGTCCAGAATATTGGTCCAGTGCCTCAAAGGTCTTGGGCTTGGCGGAACGCACAACGCCTGTGCCGAGCGTCTGCCGTCCATCCGCGGAAAACAGCGTGCAACAGCTGACCAATCGCACTTTGCCGTAAGCTCGCTTCGGCACCGGCATCGGCACCGGCACATCCGGCAGTGGCAAGTATCTGCTTATTATCCGACGCAGTGCCATGTATTTGGGCGTGGGATCACCAGCCTCAGTCATTGGTGCATCGTAGTCGTAGCTGGTGATGTCCGCTATATATTTACCGGGGCCGTTGTCATTGGCGCCCGCCGTAAAGCCAAAGTTGGTGCCGCCATAGAACATGTAAAAGTTGACACTGGCTCCACTCTCCAGCATATTACTGGAAGATTTACATAAATGTAAAGAAAAAAAGTTATGTGAAAAATGTCAACAATTTGCAACAAATATGGAAACTTACATAAATGTGCCCGTTATGGAGTCTGTGCTCACGTTGGCCATGGGTTCCGTCCAGTGGGTCAGCCAGCCGGGATAGTATTCGGCATTTACCAGTGGACCCTTGGGTTGGTAAATTCTGAGCTTTGCCCAGATGTCCTTGAGATTTGAGGTGGCACCAAAGTCCATTGTGGCCAAAACACCCTGAATCTTGCCGCAACGCAGCACAGAGGGTCCATCGTTGGTAAAGAGCACCGCCTTATTATTGACATGGCTCTGGGTCTCGTCGCGTAACCAGTTGCGATAGTTTAAGTCGCAGGCGAAGTAGGAGCCATATTCGTTTTCGACCTGAACCATAATGATGGGTCCTCCATTGCCATACAGATAGGGCGACATGCGAGTCATTAGCTGGGCATACCAAATGCGCACTTCGCTGAGGTAGTCTGCATGCAGTGGAATTAGTTAACTTGGCCAATTGGCAGCGGGCTAATACCTACTTATGTCGGCTGTGCGCAGCTGAATGCCTGGATACTTGTTGAGTATCCAGTAAGGAAAGCCACCCATATCGCGCTCAGCGCATATGTAAGGACCCGGACGCAGTATCACCAGCAAATCCTCATCCACAGCCAGACGGATGAAACGCTCCAGATCCGCAATGCCTGTCCAAACGTAGACGCCATCGCGAGGATTGTGCAGTGACCATTCCACGTATCTGCAAAGGAAACAAGTCAATTGTCATTTATGTGGCCACGACTGTATGTGGCCACGACTGTATGTGGCCGTGACTGCATGTGGCCAGGACTGTATGTGGCCAGGACTGCTTGTGAACTTACGTTGTAACTGCATTGAGGCCAGCGGCACGCATTGTTCTCAGGTGTCGGGACCAGGTTTCAGGATGTGCGCGAAAGTAGTGAAAGGAGCCGGATATAAAGCGAAATGGCTGTCCATCCTTCAGAAATCGATCATTCTCATAATCCACAGTAAAGTTGCGATTAGTGCTCCTGGTTCCAGCGACCAAGGTGAACGTCAGCAATGCCACAAAACTGCCGAAGAGATGCATTCTGACCAATGTCGATGCTGCAATGGATAAAAAATTGTTCTTATTCCAGCAGCTTATTGTGTAGATGATAAATTAAATCAATTGTGGTGCCTAAGACTTATATTAAGTGTAAGCTCATACATCTTAAATCAAGCTCAAAAAAATTCATTTAAGATTCAGTAAAATTAAACCAAAAAACGAAATTGCTGCAAAGTTGCCAGTAGATTCGGCAGATCTATGGAGTTGCTTGCAACACTCTATCCTTATCTTGGCGTGGTTAAGCTAACAGGCGATTTGAACCTTTTGAACTTACTATAGTTTTTGCAGATAATGGTTCTTCGTTCCCAGAATAAAATAGCAGATGGTAGCACTTAAGGAACCAATAACTATATTTAACATTTCCACTTTTGCACAGTAGTTATAAATTAACTTGTTTCGAATATTTAACAGGAAGGAAGTGTGCCTCCCCCTATGAAATCTTATTGCTTTTCATGCGCTAAGTACACAGAATGAAATTATTCAGAAATATTGCTGCCGGAAACAAAATTGTCGAGCTTCCTATAATACAGATTCAGTAGTTATCCAGCAAAATCTTTTGTGACCGCAAATAGCTCTGAGATGAGAAGATGCCTCAATTCAAGTTCATGGTTCAATTACTTAGTTGACATCGTTGCCGTCGCATGTCAGTTCTTTGCTGTCTGACTGACTAACTGACCGAACGACTGATTGACAGACAGCCAAGTGAACAAAATCTGTGTTTGTTTTGCCCACAAAATCGAGTAATTTAATGCAGCGCCTCGCTTGACAAATCAATTATAAATTTATGCGACGTTTGTTTTCTGAACATAACAAAACTGTCATATTTTCATCAGCAAAAATTTGATATACAGTAATTTTTTTTTATTTATTACTTTTTTTCTATTTCATGTGGTGCAGCTGTTCGAAATTATAACGAAATGATTTCGCAGCTTTTTTCCCTCTGGCGATTTCAGACGGTGCTCAAACGAGCTCTTATCGCAAACTGAGAAGTGAAAATATTTGTAATTTAATTCGCGATTAAATACATATGTATGTATATGTATGTACGTGTTGCAAATTAAAGATTCTCATTGTTATGCTTTACACACCCGCTGATATGAATTCAATTATTCTTTTTTTTTACACATCAAATCGCTGTGATTATCGGAATGTAGTGATCAAATAATAGAGGTGTCAACACATTATGATTCATCCAAACTGTGTTTACAGAAAGTCATTGAAATATTTGTAAATTGTTTACACTTTTAAACAATTATTTTTTTGGATCAAGTTCACTTTCACTCTCCGCGGACACGGTGAATATTTTGCTGAACTCGATGCGAGATTCGAAACATATCAGAGAGTAAAAAGTAAAAAACCACGAGAATGGGAACCAACGAAAGATATATTTAAATTAAAAAAAAAACAATTAATTGGTTTTCTAGGATTTAAATTTGATGAAGGTTTCAATATAATTCAGGAATATAACAAGACGTAACAGATAAATATAAGCCAAATAAATTGAAATTAAGTTGAACAGATCTTTTCAGAATGTTCTAAATGTAAATCTCAGAACGATATGTACATATACATATATTTTGCAAAACAGCTGCCAACTGCATCAGATGTGATTTACCAGAAACCTATTGATCCCCATTCAAACTTATGGCATTGTGATTATATTTTGAAAATCCCAAGGCATAATCTATTATGGCAAAAAAGTACAAAATATATACATATGTATATGTATTTTGATGCGGAATCTGCTGGACTGTGACAAAGCTAATGCAATGCGTGTACTTAATTGAGTGTGAACTAAATGATCTCTAAAGTCCCGACCCTGAACTTGGATGAGCGCTGCAGACTTGCCCCGAAAATTCAGGCAATCACCAAAAAAATGAAACCAAAAATAATTTACCCGTATTCCAAACGGAACTCATAATGTTTATATATAGCACTCTGTGTGTAGCGGCAAGAACAACAAAATCTAAGGCAGGTTTTTAATGGGATTCAGCGACAGGCACAACTCACAACATGAGTCAAGCATTTTAAGCATTTGACCCAATTCAATTATTTTGCATGCACAAGCCCATACCGAGGCTCACGCTCCCGTGGGTCCCATAGAGTTCACTGGCAAGAAAGCAGCTTGTCTTTTGTTTTAGAATAACTGTGTCAATGATCGGCTAGTGATATTTCCATTCAACAGCAGGTCAACAGATTTCGCCCCTAAGTCCTTCTTTAGTCACAATTCTCATGCTCACCTGAGAACACTTTTAAGCTGCTATCAGTCACACTTAGCCTGTTTTTGCAACAGTTTTAGTGCTCTAGATTTGTTTGTTCACAAACACATATGCAAATAGTTGTATTTATGTAATTATCTTGTATAAACGCAATGCACACGTTTTAATCACTACTCGTATTCAGTGCAGAAGCAAGCCGTGCGTCTCGCTTGAAAGCTAAACTTAAACTGAACGATCATCGGCAACGGCTTGCTGATAAGTGCAGCCAAACACAGGCCGAGAACGATACTCAAATCATTCACACACACACATGTCGGCAGTTGTGTGCCTCGCTCGATCCGAGCTAATTGTGGCCAATCAAAATGCGAAGATGAGTTCGTATTTTAGTATTATTATTATAATTTATTTATTTAATGTCAACTATAGTCAGTCGACACAATTTAAATTCAATTCAAATTTAAAATTATATTTAAAATTACTAATTTAAAAAAATAAATATTTTTAATATTTTTTGAGACTAAAAATTCTCAATAATATTTTAAAGTTTGTAGATACATTTGTTTTGAGTTGAATATTAGCGTTCAGATATTTCTAAAAACCCTTTCATTGAATTTGAATTAGAAAAAGTATTTTGAAATGAATTTAAAGCTATTTAACCAATTATTAATTATCAATTTAATTATTCAGTATCTTGTTGCATATTATTTTAAAAAAATTAAATTAAGTCAATCGGTTTATCTTAATTTATTTTTTGTATTTTTTCCGGTTTACACGAAAAATGTGAATCCAGTTTATATTTGTTCGAAAAAAATTTGTATAAAACAGAAACATTTTTATCAAGAATTTATTTCTAATTAAAAAATATGCATACATACATGCATACCTAAATACATACATGCATATTTGCGGCCATGTATGAAATGCGAGCAGCATGATAAGCGAAGCGAGCAGAAAAGTGTGCATACATTCTGTTTATTCCGCAGAGCATAAAAAAAAATATTGGCTCGCGTTATTCCATGAATTTCATAATTAAAACCTTGTGCTTTGCATTGCAATTTCTTTAGCATCTAGATATGAGACAGAAGGAAGCATCTCCGAACCCATAGAGAATATATATTCTTATTCAGGATCAACAGTCGAGTCGATATAGCCATGTCCGTCCGTCTCAGAGACTATAACAGCTAGAGACTTCAAATTTTGAATATAGGCTTTCATTAATTCGACGCAGGTCAAGTTTGCTTAATTCGATCCGTTTGTCAAATATCGATACATTTATATTTCCGATGACAATAAATGTCTCAAATTTAAAGGCGGTATCTAATTATAATAAATACATAATACGCATATGCATATTATTGATCAACTGCTCAAATTTCATCAAGATCGGTTTAGAAACACACAATTCGAAAATATAATCCGTATAAGCGCATGTGCGAGAAAGAGATGGCATACAAAACGAAGCGAGCGTCAATATGTGTTTGTGTGTGTATATCGAACAAAGCTCCGTTACCTACGACTGCGTGTACACATATATGTATGTATGAATGCATGTATGTATGTAGGTATGTATGTATTATGTATATGCATGCATGTATGTATTATGCATGCGTTTGTCGCCAGCCAGTTCGGTTCCGTTCGGGTTTGTGAGTAAAATTATGCGCTGCCCTAGTTTTTTTTTGCATGCCATAAGAAAAGAGTGCACTTGAAGAGTTTCTCACACTTGAGTGCAACATTTTTTATAGTGAAATATTACTAATACAACTAGAATATATTTAACAGCTGATTTGATTCAAACCTGACCATACATTTGTTGTATACAATTGTTATCCAAATCATTATTTCGAAATTTTGCAATAGTTTCAATTGCCAACTGAAGAGTTATTCAAATTTGTGTCTTTGATTTGAAATATATACATTTAATATTCGCATATATATTTATATTATACAAATTTAATTATTTATTTGTTTGTGTTCACATTCTGGACTAGTTGCTGATAAGTTAGCCCCCGAAGCAATTGGGGAATGTGACCCATGTTTGTATTATAAATACATATTTTTATATATGTATTGGCATTATCAATATGTATGATTGCTATGCCATCGAAATTTTAAATTGGCTACAGCTGCACGCCTCATTTTCTATGCATTAACTGTTGCTGGTCCTATTTTTCTATTGTTTTTGGTTTTTTGGTTGACGCTTTGAAGCCGCAGGCAAATTGAAACTGAAAGCGGCCAAAAAGTGAATTTTCTATTCAGTGTTGTTTTATTATTTGTTTCGAATGTTTGCTTTTATTGTTGGGTCGTCTGCTAGGCTAATGGACCTTTATTACCCAAACACACACACACACACACACACAGACGAGTATATCCGTGTCACATTTGGTTCGTCGTCTTGGCCAAAATGTAAATCTCGCACTGCATCATTAATGTGGCCCGTTGGCAGTTTAAAGTGTCCGCTGGGGTTGCACAAAGCACAAACACAAATCTCTTCGCATACGCATACGCATACATAGACAATTAGACAGCCCACACACGCACACACACATACGTTAACAGCTTTGCTTTGAGCCTTACCCATGCCCATATTAACGTTGGTGACACATGCGAGGACTGTTGACTGCGTCCTGTTTCTGGGCCATTGTTCGACGACTGCCTGCTGTCAGTTTCATGTCATGATGCGGCAGAAGGCGCCCAGTAGCAGGGTGGGGCAAGGCGCCTCAAAAACAGGAAGCTTCACACTTTTGCTGCCAGCTAATTTTGCGGCTAAAACTTTGGGGCATAGTGGTTGAAGCTTAGAGCTTGCCTTCAGTTTGGTACTTTGACATTTGCCGTCGCTGCTATTATGTTTAGTATTTGAAAACTTTTAGCTGGATGTACTTAAGCTTAGCCCAGCACACATAAATAGATTTAGCGATAAGTCAGAGGACCCATCATCCGTTAAGCTGGAACTTGCATGTAACCTGTTGATTGCCGCAAATGCAACATCAATTCAATTCAAATACATTTTTGCATTCAATTCAATTGGCACTTGGCGTTGCCTCTTTCTGTGCTCCACGATGGCTGCAACTGCTTCGCTTGCCTGCTCCCCGTCGCCTGCGGCTATCAATTGAATTACATGTTTCCAGCTTCCTGTGCGCGCATCGTTAGTGTTAGCATACCCTCAATGGCCACAGCTCTAACAGGGTATATTCATTACAGTCGCCTGCTGAATTTCTCCTATTTTGTTTATTTATTATTTAATGTGGAACAAAAGCAGCCCAATTTTAAATTATAAAATTATGAAATAAAACACTAAATAAACAAATAAATCCATAAATTAAAGGATATCATTTAAGTAATACATTTAAAAATTATTGAAAAGCAAACTAAGGAAACACAGAAAAATTTCTATGATAACTAAATTGTAAACATCGATATCTGCCAATCCTTGAAGAAATCTTAACTGATTAAATTTCTTAAGTTAATACAAAATGTTTTTAAATTCATGCCAAATTTTAGCTAAATTTTAGTAAGAAGATCAATTTTTAGCAAAGTTTAAATTTAACATTTTTAATCTATACAAAAATCTCTATAATCGATAAAAATTAAATATATAATTATAAATTTATGAAAAGCGCCAACTGTTCAAGTATTTTTCTATAAATGCAATTTAATTATTTATGGCTAAAAAATGTTAAAAAAAAAGTTTAGGCTATCTTTTTTTAAATATAAGGTGTATTCTAGTCGCCACTTGAGAAGCGTCTACATTCTTATTTGTTCTTATTGTTGCCAGTTCTTCACACTAGCTGGCTGGATGTGCAACGCCACACAGTCTTATCGAGAATGCCTGCCAGGCATTGCCACAGCATTTGCATGGCAATTTTGCTTAACGAGGGCGATGACAACTCTTGAGCATAATCAATGGCAAGTAGCTGGCTAGAGCTGCATTGGAGCATTTTTCAGCTCCAAGGTGGCTCCAGTTGTGTGTGTTCCACAAGCATTTGCTTGTGTGACTATAAATTGTGGCACCAACAACCGTTAGCTGTTTGCACATTGTCGCAACTGCAATTGAGCTGCTGCTGTGAAAGCAACCATTATGCATTCTACTGCCAATATTTATATGCAATATAGAAATTCAGCTCCAAGCAAAGACTGATAAAACAAATAAAATAAAAAAAACGAGAGGATTTTGTTTCGATATTTAAATTCCACTTTTATTGAAACTTTCGTAAAGGAAGAAGGATAGAGTTTTCGGAAATAAATTCAACAATTTGATAATATTGATAGCTGATCAGTAAATATTAAATCCATCAAACTTATTTAATTTTAATTAATTATTAATAATCACTAATTGAACTATTGTTTATTTTGATCTCATTTTTTAACTTTGTGCGCCATCTATGTGTCGTTGTATAGAATCGCCCGCCTAAAAGCACACCACAACAATTTAAAAGAATGAATAATCAGAAAATGTTACTGCTGTTGTTGCTGTTAACAACTGCCGCAGTTGCAAGTGGCGAGATCGATGGGGAGGCAGAGGTACGCGACGTGGACGTTAATAGCATCAGTACTTTAGCACCTGACACTGTGGCGCAACCGTTGAAAATCGTAAAGCGAGCACCGACCAACAGCTTCATTGGCATGCGCGGCAAGAAGGAGCAGGAGTCATCGACAGATGAGAATTGGTTGGGACCCGATCCTCTCGACTATGATGGCCTCGATGATGTCGATAACTATTACTATGAGAACGGACGACGTTTCAAGAAGGCGCCGTTGGCCTTTGTTGGCATGCGCGGCAAAAAGTTTAATCCCAACAGCAACAACAATTTGCGCGATCTACTGCAGCGCATGGAGGAGGAACGTGTGCGCGAGTTTATCGTACAGGATTTCCTCGATCATCTGGCGATAGACGGCAACGGTATGACCAAACGGGCGCCCACCGGATTCACGGGCATGCGGGGTAAGCGACCGGCAATGACTGATGGCGACACCTTCGCCCAGGATGAGGACGATGCCATGGAACTGCTGCAGAAACGTGCTCCTACCACCTCCTTTGTGGGCGTGCGGGGCAAGAAAGATGTCTCCCATCAACATTACAAGCGGGCCGCTCTCTCCGAGGTAAGCAAAATTCACATAGCTGCCACATCTTGAAAGCTATGTTATATATATAAAGATTTAATTTCAAGAATAATGGCCAATTGGGCCATTGAGCAACAAAGTCAGGAAAAAAAACCATAATACATTAATTCACAATAAAATCACGTTCTAAATATTCAGATTATTATTTATTTTGAGTTATGCATATGCAAATTAATGATTGCAACAAATTTGAGGCGCACCTGTCTTCGATTCTCTAACAAATTGCAATTTATAAACATTTATGGAACTAACCGTGGCCAGTTGTGGCGCAAAATCTTTAAAAAGGCATACGATGTGCGTGGCAAGAAGCAACGTTACGCGGACTTCAACAACAAATTCGTGGCTGTGCGTGGCAAGAAGAGCGACCTGGATGACGACACTGGACTGGAACTAAATATGTTGCAGCAGCAGCAGCTGCCATGGGTCTATGTAATTGGTGGCAAGCGTGCGCCAAACGGGTTTGTTGGCATGCGGGGCAAGCGTCCAGGTGAGGAATGCAGATGCAGTTATCCAATAGGACCAATGAATGCTTATTATATGCATATCAATGTTCTGTTGCAGAGCTTGTGGAGTAAGCGGAACTGGTGGCAAAGATAGGCGAGCGCTTTCCTCATTTACATTTGACGAATGACAGTCGGAAGTTCCTTTTAAACTAGGCAAAGACAATGTTATAAATAATCGCTGGGCTGGAGATTATTTAAAACATACACACACACACACACACATACACATACACGTATAGAAAAGATTGTCTCTGTTGCGTAAATCTAATCAAATTTACTGCGATTTAATGTTTATCAAATTAAAATCGCATTTGGAGCCTTTATTAGCTCCAGTTGGTAATTGAATTGAATTATTTGTATATCTATTTGTGAAAAAAGAATCAAAACTAAACTTTAATAAGTACATATGTACCTAATATAGATTTTTCAAAAATGCACACACACGCCCACAAACACACACACACACACACAACATAAAGATATGTAAGTGAGAGCGAAATGTTAATTTACTTGCAATTAATTTATTATAGCTACATGCAAAAATTATAAATATATTCTTACATACATATATAGCACAAGTGTCTAATTAAATATTGTAAATATTGTATGGTATATAAATCTAAATAAAAACTATTATTAAAAATACGAATGTATGTATGTGTGTAAATAATCAAACTTTTCCATAGTATAAAGCACAAAATAATAATTTAAATTTTTTGAGGTTCTTCAAAAAAAAACTTTGACATTTACAATTAATGATTTCAGTCCAGCTGCCGACACGCCTCATCGAAATCTGGACAAGGGCAAAATTAAATCTTCAAATGGGAATCACAATCTTATCAGCAATGACTAACAAGCAATATGATTTGTGAAAACAATTAACGAAAAACAAGTGTAAATTGCAAAAGTGTGCACAGTTAGACTAGTAGATACCACATACAAATAAGAGAACTACTATTAAAATGCATCTAAAAACATAATCCTCATTTTCTGAACATAGTTTTCGAAAACAATGCGATTATGCCGAATGAGAAACAGTCCCATCCATAAAAGAGAGATGAGATGACGAGAAATGTGAGATTTGACCTTCAACACAATCTTCTCGTACTTTTTTCTCTTGCTTATTTATTGTTACAGGGTATACAATAAACAAAAGTGAAATAGCAAACAGGCGTTTCAGATTTCTTGGAATTATGACAAAAACAATTTCTACACACAAAGTACTTACTCGTGTGTGTGTGTGTGTGTGTGTGTGTATGTGTGCTCAATACTAAAACAAGTAATGCACAGCAGAATAGTTTTCAAAAACATTTGAGCAGACTTTTAATAAGGCACCGAAAATGAGTGTAAAGCGATAATGTTTGTGGAATAGCCGAACACAACTGCGCATTTGAATAGAACACCCATTAGCCAAACAGGTAGTCGCATACGAAGCTGCTTATAGAATTTCTGTTCCTAATTGTGATCATTAGTGAGCAGAGCAGAGCAGAGCAAATGCATTCGTCATGCTTTACCAAATAATTGTGTGTTGTGCAGTGTAAACAGTTATCACTGTCGCGCACTTTCACAATTATTACACGAATTTCGCATTTGACGAACCAAAATGTTCTCTGTGGCCCAGCAGAGAGCGACAGCTGTTCGCTACTGAGAGCTTAAACTCAAGCCGGCTATTATACAAATGTCGCTCTTTCTCTCTATCTGCTCTTCGCTGCGACAGCTGCGATCTCAGCTTATAAATAGCAGACGGAGTGCGTTCTAAGCCAGTTACTTTTCGACTGCCGCTCAAAACGTCAACATCGTCTCTGCAATTCAGACAATTGAACAGTAAATTGTTAGTATTCGTGTGTGTAACTGAGTGTGAGTGCGTGTGAGTGCGTGTAAGTGAAGAGGATTAATAGGTGGCGACTTGCTTGGATGAAAATGTTATGTGTGCCAATTTTGCAAGACAGTACGATGCAAAACGAAACGAATCGAAACGATTGAAGTTGCAATTATCGTATGAAGACAGTGGAAATTTTTCTTCTATTACAACAAATAATAACTGTCAATACTCACTTACATTTTGCGCAGCCAGCTTGCCGTGGAAAACCAGTGTTTTCTGTTTTATATTTTGTCCCAGCCATTCCACAGCTGGTCCATTCGCATTAGTGAAACTCTGTGCATTTCTTCATTACATTAACTTTCTGTTTATTATTGTTGCTGTTGTTGTATATGATTGTTTTTTTTTTTCTAGCTACAAAGTGTGTATTTCGTATTTGAGACAAGCACAAATTGTAACAAAGATGATGAGACTGTGGGCATGCCTGCTCCTAGTCTGCGCCGCTCAAGCGGGGCCATTCTACAGCGAGTAAGTAAAAAAAAGAAAACATTGACAAATTATTTATGTTTGTGTGTGTGCGTGTGTGGTTTTTGTGTGTTGGTCGTTTTGCATTGCAAGTTCATGCATATTTCATGTAGTTTTTGGAGCAAGCTTTTGCTCGCATCAATCATACCTAATGAATATTGGCAAATTGTTTCCACAAAACTCAGATCTTATAATTATTCAAAATGTGGGTTAATTCATTTAAAATCTATTAACTTTTGTTTAACATTGGTCTGCTAAATGAACACAAATTTATGACTGTTATTAATTTATCACCTATCGTACCATCAAATACAATAAAAACTCTCTCGCATCCTCAATTTGGTATATGAATTTAACTTTGGCTTTAGTTACTTTCCCAATCAATGCGACTTTTCCTATTCAGCTTACTTGAACGTAGATTCTTGGTCAGACTGCTCCTTCTGCATATATGTCATATATGCCAAGTAAACATGGCAGCCTCTTCCCATATTGTTCCAACCACATTCCGTGCACTTTAAATGTTGACATGACAACTCCAACGTTTTTTTCTTTTGCGGTTTGACAAATCATAAAAACTCACCTAATTGGCAGTTAAGTTTTTTATGACATTTGTTCTAGCAGCATATTTGCTTGTTTGCTCAAATTTCACCATTTGCAGCAATAAACAAAAGCGCGTTAAGCGAAGTTGCAAATAGCTGAGCCGAAAAAAAATTGAGTCTGCTGCAAAAGAATACAAAACGTAGCGAAAATTTTAAATAAATACGCATATATATATATATATATATATATATATATTTTATAATGTTTATTTATGCGAAAATGCGGAAAGAAAGTCAAATCAGTGTGGTGACCCCAATTTAACATCTTCGTACACAAAAATTCCCCTGGTAGCGATGAGTGTTTGTCTGTCAGCATACCCAGTATAATTTGCATTTCTCATCTACTTGCAACTTTGTTGGCAATGCAACTGCCTTTTGGTTACGGGGTAATAAGGAGATTGTGCCATTGAGCGATAAGTGGCGAGAATCTCGTTCAAATATCGCCGCCGAGCACATTTAACCCTGCAGTTCAAGTTTTTGCGAAAGCCATTGCACAAATAACAGCGGCAAGAGCAACACCAACAAAATCAACTAAGCCGATGAGAACAATGCAGTTTCAAAGTGGGTCATCGACTTTAGGGCATCCGCAAGAGATGCCGATGCAAATGCAGTCACGGGATTTGACAGATGATTGTTGCACGTATCTTAGGATCGTTGCTTGCATGTCTGGGCCGTTTTACACTTGGCTGATTCCAGCGAGCAACCTTTAAAAGCCAAAAAAAAAGAAAAAAAAATTGTGCTGTAGGCCCCTTAACTATTAAGTTGAACTTGTTAAACAACTTGAACACCGCCCACACTAATTTGAACATCCATTAGTAGGCTTCGCCTAAAACAAAGCAAAAAATAAAAAGAAAATTGCCTTTTGACAACTCATTAGCTGCAATTTTTAGAGTCACAAACACCCTAATTTAATGCGCTGTCAGCAATTTTAAAGACCTTAAACTGGGTCAAAAAAGCGGCTACCCACAAAATAACTGGTTTGGTTCTACGTATTGTTTATTTTGTTCCATCGTAGATAGTTTTAAACCTTTGCTCATTGACTATAACCAATAACTTTCGCTGTGTTTTTTTTGTTTAATTTTAATTGTATATAAATTTATTTGTCCCCGCTTTGAAATTTGTTAACGTTTTGCATTCGACACGCAACTCATTCAAATACAAACGGAAAATTTTCAGAAATGGTTTTGTGTTTGTTTAATTAAAACTTTTACGAGTCTTCGAACCCATTTTACACGACTTTCAATTAACACAAATTGAGTTTCAATCAAAGTAAAAAAAAGTCAAAATAGAAAAAATGAAAAATAAATCAAATTTGAGGCACGATCAGATTTGTAGAAAAAAAACAAGTAACTCATGAGTTTATAATAGCAATGGGTTCAAACTAGGGAAATAACCACTTCTTGAGTTTAACACTTTAAACCCATGCATATATACTTGAGAAAGTGAAAGAGTTATTTTTTTTGGGTAACCCACTTTGCAATTTACTTGAAAACAGTTGCTATCCATTCTGCTTAAAGTTTCTCCTCTCGTTAAGTTTATGGCCAGGTGTTGATTCGCTGTTTGAACTACCAAATGTCAGCAAATCCAAGCCAAGTTGCCGTCGGTCTAAATCTCAGCTTGTGATATGCTCGACACACAAACATTTCAAAAGAATGGCGACTCGTCTTCTTTCAATGCCTCGCTCAAGAAGCGAGTCCATGACTCATGCCGCAAGATAAAGATGTCATAAAAAAGAACAAAATCACTAACAATAACATTACATGAACTCTCAGGAAACTCGTCGCTTATTGAGCGTAGTCATCATAAAAATTTTGTTATGTTTGCTATGTTATATATACATTTATATATATATATATATATATTTTTTTAATAGGTATTTTTTTAATTGACTTCCGTGTTGGGCATTTTTAATGAGCGCGATAAACAAAAAAGGTCCAGAAAAGTATATATGTATATATTTTTGAATATTTATATATACAATGTACATGTATGTGTGGGTGTCTAAACGTCAACTGACAAAAGCATTTGTTATTGTTTTTTTTTTTGTTACTATTGTTTTTCTTTTGTCAATAGAAAGCTGGCTGACATTTGTTTGCACAAAGCGTGCTCGTGACTCATTTGAAGAAGTTTCGGTTGCCTAAATATTTTTTTGTTTGTTTTTTTTAATATTTATTTTGGCCAAACACTAAAGAAACGGAGAGACATAAATCCAGTTTGATTAATAATATTGTTTGTTCCATTGTTTTTTTTTTGGGATTTTTGGCAAGTTTGTTTCGTGCACTTAAGACCAAAAAAAAAGAAGGTGATTTTCATTTGATTTTTATGGTATTAGCTGTTGAGTTAATGAAATCAGGTAATTAGTATGCGGCTCACAGAAATGCTGCGCAAAACAATTACTAAACAATGAGCACGATCAGCCCGTATACTATATACTATATATACATATATACTACATATACTATATATAGGGAGAATGTCGGGCCAGGCCGGAGCTTCTTTTATGTGCGAAACAATGGCTGGCATATGAATTATGGTGGGGCATGGAGGAACTTTGGGCTTAGTTAGGCTCTGGTGTGGAGCTTGCATGAAATGGCACAAAACACAGTCAACACACACACACACATCCACATATATACACTCACACTAACCGATAATCTACGTCACCATCCCCGCTTCTACCCACTCCTCACCGACAGCTTTATGCAACATTTAACACGACCATTACCGCTGCATCGCACGCTGTTTGCGCCCATACCATTTGCACCACTAGCACCGCTAGAACCACTACACGCTCAGCCGTCCGAGCGTGTGGCGAGCGTTTGGGCAGCGCCCCCGCCCGTCCCGCTAACGGCCCAGCATTCACGGCACCAAGCCAACCTAGCTAATGCGCCCCTGTTGCCAATCTTCAGTAGCAACTTTGGCAGCGATGGCATCACCGACACCGAGTTTGTGCCCCTAGAGCAGCAGCATCCACAAAGTCGCCAGGATGTGGCAGCAGCAGCAGCAGCAGCAACTGTCTCCACCCAGGGCTTGCACCAGAAGCCGTTCAGTAAGTGCCCAACATTAATTAAATGGAAACTCCTTAATAAGAGTGGAAACTGTTTCGCACAGATGTCGATGCCATCACCACGGATGTGAATTCACCCAATCCGGCTATATTCTTCCAGCAGTCATTCCCATTCTTTGGCAATGAGTTCATCAACTCTTTTGGCGGCTTTGGATTCGGCAACGCCCAGGAGCCCTGGTGGAAGGGGTGAGTCCATTATTCTTTTTTATCAAGCTAAATATATAATTAAATAACATACATTTAGTTTACAACTTAAGCTAAAAAATTAAACAAGTTTTCGAAAATAAAGCATAAAAATAACATCACAATAACCTAATCAGATTTTTCTAAGTGCTTTTTTAAATACATAAAAAAGCTAATGATGATGATTTTCTAAGAGAAACCAGCTAAAAACAAGCTAACTAAAAATTGATAGAATATCATTTTTGTAGCATTGATCAATCTATTTTATAGAGTCTAAGTTGTTGGGACTTAATTGAAATTACTTTCACGAATTAACCAACTCATTTCGATTAAGTCGACTTAAAAGACAAAGACAAGATCTAGTGTACAATAAATTAAACAGGATTTTAATAATGATTTTATAATGATTGAAACTGAATTAAATGTTGTATTCTTGTGCAAATGAGTGAAGAATTTCTTGTTACAATCAAAAATCAAATCAACCCAAAAGAATTGATTGTCAGCAACTTAAGTTAATTTAAAAAATATAACAAATATTTTCTATAGCTGAAAAACATATGGTTGGGTAAACCCAATAAAGATGTGTATGTTATACGTATGAGTAAAAAACGAAGCATTTACAAAATGTATATTTAAAATTGATATATTTATATATCTATATATATATATCTATATTTATATATAGACAGTTCCAATGAACATCTTTCAGTTTCTAGCGGAAGTTGTCTTGAAGGAGTATCGCAGAGCAAAGTTTGCAGCTGCGGAGTTTTGAAACTGCCGAATATCTATCTATTTTATATACGTGTATATAATGTATGTATATATATTATATATTTGTATTATATATATACCTATATACATAAATAAATGCTAGTTATAAATGTTGCTCGCACAGACAAGTAGAATGCTAATTAGTTAGTCTAGTAAACAAACCTCATATTGTGTAAACAAATCGCTCAAACTTTGTATAGCTCTCAGCTAAATCGTACTCAGCTAAGTGCCTCAAAGTTGTTGTTTTTTGTTTTCAAAATATTCCAAATCTTTTATAAGTGGAGTAGTATTTTTTAGCGATGGTCATTCGATTTGATTTGTCTTCTTTCCTAATCGCTGCACTCGACTGATTTCGACGTTCTCTTGACATTTGGCAATTAGAGGAGCACAATGTCAAGTTCGTTTGGGCCATTAAATGTGATTTGGATTTGTAATGAAATTTGTGCTGGCCAACGTGCATATATTTATATTTTAATAACTATTTTAATTTGCAATGCGATTTATCGCTGCAAACAATAATGGAGACTTGAACACAGACTTGGTTGCATGAGCAGCAGGTGTTTGAGCAAAGATTGCTTGACTCGGCTTCAAGTTGCCCCGGCGATTTCTCTTTTAATTGCTCTGTCAGTAACTTGATTGGATATATTTATATATTTACTGCATTATATATAGTGCAATCTATATAAGTACACTATATATATAGATGTCGTTTGCACTTTGCTAAATTGTTATTAAAGCGAAATTGTGAAATCAATTGCTGAAGCGAGAACGAAATTCAGACGCAGCAATTGATAAATTAGCGCTAAACGTAAATAAATACAAAAAGTAGTCATATATGTGATATACATATATATATGCATATATACAAACCCACACATTTGCAGGCCGAGAAATTTCGAAAACTATGCCCATACAATGGGGTCTCTCTGTGGCACTGTGGCGCACACATTCAAATAATTGAATTGAAGGCAGGCAAAGCTGTTAAGCTGTTAATTCTATGCAGCATATATACGTATATATATATATATATATATATAGTATAATTCATATTCATAGGAACAACTCATACAACTGCTAGGGCCACAAAACTTATCTACATGCGAATTGGTAGCGCAAACACTCATCAGTGCCCACATTGATGTGGCAGATAACTCATGGGGTGCGTTTATTGAGTGCTGACTAACTGTAATCGCATTCATAGAGTAAACACGACTTTATATGCATAAATGTATATCCAGAAAGTATATACATATATCATGGAGCACATTGACTTTTGATTTGCATGTCTGCAATTTGAACAAGTTATTAGCAAGTGGCAAATAGATCGAGACTACCAACAAATACCGCAGCCAAATAGCTTGGCTATAATAATTAAAAGGAATTGGCAACAACAGAGTTAGATAAGAGTTAGATATTGGCTATATGCTAGAACAGAGTTGGATAAGTGTATATATTATGCATTAGAATTAGAGATGCGATTATTTAACCAATGAATGAAAGTCATTTTTAGTCAAACGTTAAATATTTTATTTTATTAAATATAGTAATATAATTTATTAACTTAATTTATTATTAAGTAATATTCAAGTTAAACATTATAGAAATTATATAGATGGTAAGCAAAGAAAATTGATTTGAGATTTGTACATTTCCTTGTAGATCCAATGTGTGCACCGAGAAGGAGGAAAGCGAAGGCGCAACCACGGAAACCGATGGTGTTGACACCGTTGACAGCTTTGGTCAGGAACGTGATGGGGCTGGCAGCGAGGTGCGTTCGCCGCTCTTTGGCCAGTTCCAGTTCAGCGTGAACTCCTGCTTCGAGAAACCCAACAAGCACGTCTGCACCAAGATGTAAGTGGGGCAACTGCAATAATAGCGTTGCTTATGCCACATTCATTGATTGATTCATTCACTCATTTTCCTGATCAGCGTCAATCAAAATGGCAAGAAGAAGACGCTGACGATGACACGTCAATGCTGCCACGGCTATGGTCGTCCAAGGAACGCCGACTTCACCACACCCTGCGAGAAGATCGAGATCAAGGATATCGAAGCCACCGCCGCCGACATGGGCGCCAAGCAGTTCATCGAGAGTGCCAAGAATGCCGGCCAGCTGGGCGACATGCTCGCCAGCGGCAGCGGCAAGAAGGTAACGATTTTTGCGCCCCTCGATGCCGCCTTCCAGGAGTACCGCGGCCAGCATCAGCAGGAGAACGTGAGTAGCACTTACTATGGCCACATATGTTGATTTACCCACTAACGAGATTCGCTTAGAATGTGGATGATGCCAGGCTGGATGGCACGGGAAAGTCGTCGATTTACAAGCTACACTCGGTGCTCGGCGATATCCAGCTGGAGGATGTGCCCAACGAGAAGCTGCTGCAGAGTGAGGTGCCTGGCCAGAAGATACGCATAAATAGCTACCAGCTACCGCCTGCACTCGGCCTGGAGCCCTATCGCTATGCCGCCAACTGTGTGCCCATTGAGAGGCATGACAAGCTCTCGGAGCAGGCACTGGTCCACACACTCGGTGGCGTGCTCAAGCCCCTCACCAAAACCGTTATGGATCTGATACGTGAGCGTGCCGACATGTCCATCATGCGCACCGTGCTGGAGAAGACGAACATCAGTGCCTTGCTGGAGGCGGACAAACCAGTCACCATCTTTGTGCCCACGGATGCGGCCTTCGACAAGCTGGAACCCCATCTCCGACGTGCCCTGAAGGAAGGACGCGGCTGTGCCTCCAGTGAGTAGCATTTGTTTTGAAACAGTTTCAATATTATTATGAAAAGAACAAAGAGCACAGTTTTATTCCAGATATATATTTTATATCTATAAAGTCAAAATTACTTTTTAAGCTCAAATGTCAACCGATAATCCTATATTATAATACTTATATTTTATATATTTTTTTGAACATTGCTGCACAGATATACTGAAGAATCACATGTTGGATCTGACCTTCTGTTCGCTGGCGACACTGCCCGGTGCCAAGACTACCGCCTACAATCTGCTGGGTGAGCCACTGTTGCTGAATCGCACCCAAGGTGCCCAGAATCAGAGCGAGGAGGCCGAGATCTACATTAACAAAGTCGCCAAGATTGTGGACGCTGATATTATGGGCACAAATGGAGTGCTCCATGTGATTGACACCATTCTGCCCACCGAATCGGCGCTGCCAATGACCACTTTGATGACGCAGAAGAATCTGACCATCTTCAAGGGTCTTCTGGAGGCATCTGGCTTCGATGATCAGTTCGATGACTTGGACAATGTCACAATCTTTGCGCCCACGGACAAGGCGATGCAGAAATCGGAATGGGCACGTCTGCTTGCCGAGCAACCGGATTCACTGAAGAATAACAACGACTTGTTGGAGTTCCTCAACTCTCATGTGATCAAGCCGATGATAAAGACCTGTGATTTGGCGGAGGGTTCGCTGCCCACAGTGGCGGGCGGAAATGTTCGCCTCAATCTCTACTCCACCCATGCTCTCTTCTCGGACGTGATGAACCGGGCCACCGTCAACTGTGCCCGCCTGGTCCACTTCGATGATGAGAGCTGCGGCTCTGTGCTGCATCAGCTGGATCGTCCCCTCACAGTGCCCAAGACGGTGAGATTCAACAGCAACTACAACAACTTATCGAATGTTAATCTAATCTTTCTTTTGCGCTGCTAAGGATCTGCTCAAATCGCTGGAGGCCAATCCCAACTATAGCAAATTCCTGGAGCTGGTGCGCAAGGCCAACTTGACCCATCTGCTGGCCAATGAATCTGACAGCTTTACGCTGCTGGTGCCCAAGAACGATGTGTTCGACGAGTTCAGCGAATCCAGCGAGTCGAAGACGTCACAGAGCCAGTCCGAACTCGTCTCATTGGTGAAGACGCACATCGTGAACGATGTTGTGTGCTGTGCGGGCATTATACCCACCAATTGGCCATTCGTACGCTCCATCGAGTCGATCTCGGGTCAGCATCTGCGCATCACTCGCGATCGCCGGCCCAAGATCGAGAATGCTGGCGTCACCAAATGCGATGTGATCGCCACCAATGGAATTCTGCACGAGATCAACGACATCATTGTGCCCCGGCCAGTGCAGCAGCATCGTCGACCACAGCTGTTGGACAGCAACTATCAGCCCCATGGTGGCAAGTTTGAGGACTTCTTCTAAAGATCGATGTTCCTGAATCGATCATCTTTCTATCAGTTTTGTGTGTATCTTTTTCTTTGTCTGCAACATATGCGTATACATATATATATATATATATTTATATTATTTTATAATTATTTGTCAATGATTGGACATTCACATGAAGCAACAAATAACTGCACTTGCAAATCTCCCTGATGAATAAAATACATAGTATTACCAAAACAAACACACACTTGGTAAATATATTTAATTATACTTGATAAGTGAACAGATTAATTGCGTTTATAACTTACACTTCGATGATTTCAAAAATCAAGCTAAATAGAATCGCCGTTATAAATTCCTTAAGCTGCACTGGAATTAGAATCGCTTTCCAATAGCCAAGAATTCAGTTGACAACAAAAAGAATTCCCTTTTCCCGAACGTTTGAGTTTTGCTTAAAACAATTATGTTTTTTTCTTGTGGAAAGGAAGTGAATAAACTTTGAGAAAGAGAAATAATACTTCACTTTTTTTATAAGTGATACAGGCAAGATGTACATTTTTTCATTGTGAAGAAACTGAGCTGGAAAGCAAACATTCACAATATGTTTACAACCTTACAAAAAAAAAACAACATTCTCTAAATATCCCTTTACTAATAGGTTCAAAGCATATTAGAGAGAGAGTGAGAAGCACACAACACACACAAATCGGTTTTAGTGCGCTCAATAAGACAAAGCTTTGAGAGTATAAAAGAGATATACTTTCCACTCACACTTTCCAACTCGCTCAACGTTCTTATCGCTTGAGTTAAATGAAAAACAAAAATGCATCGCTTCTTATACATCAATAAGTATAGCAAAATCCTCTCTCTTAAATTGCGTGTGTGTGTGTAAGCAATGCATAGAATGCGAGAATGCAAAAATATTCCAGGCTCTTCAAATGCACGGCGCACTTGAACAGACAGAGCTTTAGCAATGTCTGGCACACTTCCAGCTTCCACAATGACTGCTACGTCACATGGAATACCGCAAGCTGCGCCCCACTGGTTTGAGTGTTTGCAGACTGGCGCGAGGTGGCGCCACCTTAAGTGAGCTTGCCTCCGCTGGCATTTCATGGTGCAGCTGCCTTCATCCGGGTGCGATCCTCAATGGGCTGACATTAGCTGAAGCAGGAGCAGGAAGCACTCCAATATCTGCGCGCAGAGTAATCCGGTTTGCCGCTACCGTTGGCATTGCATTGCATTGCGTCACAAGACACAAAGAACTTGATCCATGTGCGAACAAGCGTACTCTTCATTATTAAATCTTTTGAAAAGGGAAACGTACCTAAGAGTATTAAAAAACAGAAGCGCTGATAAGCTTAACACCCCAAAGCGGTTAGGGAGCACATAAATAAATTAGGTGATCGATTATATTAAATAGAGTTTTAAAATTGTAAATCTTAAAAAGTTTACAAAAGTCTAAAAAAGAAACTTTAAATAATGTTTTATAAATAAATATGCTCTTTACATGTTTCTCTTATATTGCGAGCGTTAGCCTTTCCAATAAAATCGGCAAACAGTTCACACACACAATTGTATGAGAATTCTCTTCAAGTGAAACGAAAAGTCAAAGTTTTGTCGATCAGTGTGCTCCATGAGCTCTTGGCAGCTAGAAGCTATTTCTACCGGTTGCGAAATTCATTAAATGTCGAGTTTAATTTTAATCGATACATAAAAATACGAAAAATATTAATCTCAATATCAATCTTTGTGCAAATAAAATTCAAATTGAAAAAAATAAAACACAATTTATAAATACATAAAACAAAAAACCAACCAGTACAATGTCTAGTTTCCCAGCCACCTTCGTGAAGGGCTTCCACGATGAGGAGCACGTGAAGCGCATGGAATACAGAACTTTCGGTAAAACAGGTCTGAAAATTTCGAAGCTTGCGTTCGGTGCAGGAGTGTTCTGTTCTAACTACAGGTGTGTTTGCAATATATAAAAGATAAATTGAATAAAAAAGTTTCGTATATTTTGTGTTATGCTGATGCAGCTTTAAGGAGGAGGAGGGCATAAAAACCCTAGTTGAGGCCCTCAAGTGTGGCATCAACTACATCGATACGGCGCCCTGGTACGGCCAGGGTCAATCGGAGTCGGTGCTCGGCAAGGCGCTGAAGGATGTGCCTCGGTCTGCGTACTATATAGCCACCAAGGTGGGACGCTATAATAAAGACTACAAGAACATGTTTGACTTCAGTGCGAAGAAGGTTATCGAGAGCGTCAATCTGAGTCTGAATCTGCTTGGCCTGAGCTACGTGGATGTCATCCAGATCCATGACATCGAATTCGCCCCCAACTTGGACATTGTGTTCGAGGAGACGCTGCCCGCGTTGGAGCAGCTAGTTAAAGAGGGCAAGGTCAGGTATATTGGTGTATCCGGTTATCCCGTTTCGGTCCTCAAGGAATGCATTTCACGTGCCAACGGCAGATTCCATGTGAGTACACTCTGCCAATATAAAAAATTAAACTCAGCTCTCTTAAAACAAAATTTTCATATAAAAAAAGTCCATAGCCTGTAGTGCAATAAGTTGCCCTGAATTTTCCAATTTCTTGCCAAATAACTTTTTGCAAAGCTTTTATACACTCAACTTTAATCAGCTGTGGAATTACTCTCTTTTGCCAAATATCCATTTGAGAAGCCTTTGCAATCTCAACGCTCCGCAGTGGAACTACTCTCATTTCATGTGACCGACACAGATGCTGAAGGGCACACCCACATTCATACATCTGCATATGCTTAACTGAAATCAGCGGTTTGCGACCAACGCATAAATTTTCATGCACTTGTACGTGTGCATTTGTAGATTTCGGTGCGCTTGAGAATACACACACACACACATTTTCGCTCGCTTCTATTATCATGCTATCTCATTCTCACATATGCACGCGCATATTTATGCGCACAAAAAATACTTGCATCAGTTGAGCGTAATGCGATCAATATGAGTACTATAACTTGCGTATTCCTTATTCGATCTTGATTAAGTTTTGACATTTCATCAATAATGTTTCAAATGATACGAATAATTCGAATATTATTCTTTTGAAATTGCAGCATCAGATATAACGAAAGAGAGATGGTGAAGCATTAACAGTAATAATTTATATTATATTTATTATATTATATTATATATTATAATATAAATAATTTCCTAATGGAATCTGTAAAACAAAAGATATTTTTGAGACATACTTTAAGCAAATATTATTTAAACTGTTTAATTTTGCAGGTGGTACTTTCGTATTCCCGGTACACGCTGACTGACAACACTCTTCTCGAGTATTTGGACTACTTGAAGTCCCAGAATCTGGGCATCATTTGTGCCGCTGCCCATGGCATGGGTCTGCTCACAAACGAAGGACCACAGTCCTGGCATCCGGCCACCGAGAAGCAGAAGCAATTGGCTCGCCAAGCCTCCCAATACTGCAAGGAGCGTGACGTGGAACTGGGGAAGCTGGCCATGTGGTACACGATGCAGCTGGGTGGTGTGAGCACCTTTCTGGTTGGCATGCAGACGAGGCAGGTGCTCGAAATAAATTTGGATGCCTATTACGACGGCCTCAATACGGAGGAGCAGGAAGTGTTGCAGCATCTCACAGATAAGTGAGTGGCGGTCAAGTTGCAGTCGCACTCGATCTCGGAAGTTGACCGAAATTGTGCAACTCGGATACAATGTTACTGTTGCATCATATCCGACTCCATTTGCAGACACACAAACAGAGGCAAAGAGGCAGAGAGACAGAGACAGACATTCAATTCACAGTCCCAGTCTCCCAATTGGAGTCCGGTTCCGTTATATTGTCTTTTATGTGCATAGAGATATTGTCAAACTTGGCCATCGGTGCAGTAGGCAGCCTCTCTCTTTCCTTGTCTCTCTCTCTCTCTCTATTCGTCTCGCTCTCTGATGCATGTTGTTCAACGGGATTTTGTTTCACATCTCTATCGACTTATGAGTTGATTACTGTAATTGTTCACTTATGCTTTGATTTAACAATTTTCATCTTTATAATTTGGCTTTCCCAATTTCGCTGATCTCACATTTTTCAATATTTTCAGCATCTTGGTGGAGCCTTCAAACTGGGAGGGTATCGAAGTGGAAAGATACAGGGCGGCCGTATAGAGACGATATCAATCACAAAAAAAAAACAATATTCATAAACATAAACAATTATTTACATTTTTAAAATCAATCAATTGAAATGTATCTTAATTAACCTACATATCAGCATTTCAAATACAAGCTTTAAGTTGAATTAAATGAGAATTTATACTTTATTGGTGACAAATTAATATTAACACAAAACATTGTTATCAGTCTATAGTTGTTTGCCAATTCTGATAACCCTTATCGGAAATAATGGTTAAATTTGAGTAACAGTGCCATGGAAATATACGCATATACTTATATATTGTTGTACAACCGGATGCCTCTAATATAATACCATATAATATGCAATTATGTGATTAATTTGGCTGTGTTCAATTTATGACAAATCACAAATGTGCAACTAACTAATTTCCGATGCTTTGCAAAATGCATTTTTTTGTGGTTTGGCCAAAGGAGACCAAATGTGCCACTTCCACCTTTCGCCGCCATGGTCACCAGCGTGGCACTCAGCTAATTCACTAATTAAGCCGTAATTAACGCAATAGTTTGTATTATGTATATGAAATATACACATGAAAAATAAAAAAAATACAAACACAAATTGCAGGGAGAACCGTCGAAGCGCACAGCGGTGTGGAAAACGGGGAAGTTTAATAACATTTTGAATAATGAACACTCGCAAATGCAACAACAACAAATAAAAACAAGCAAAAGTGTAATGTGAAATGAATGCACAACAAAAATGCGCATGAATAGCGGAAATGCCGTGGCTGAAGCTGACGCTGAAGCCACATTTTGTTTTCCTTAAACTGCTCTTTTTTTGCGTTTTTTGCCTCGCAACAATTTTGTGCCTTGTGCTTTAAACATCTTCCGTTTTACTCGCACTCACTAGATTAGATATGCATGTTGCTTGTAGACATGCCGTAAATGTAATCTTATCAATGCAACGGACGAACGGTGTCTGCACTCCAGCTGATTGACCAGATTCTCAGTTGCGCACGCGCTCTTCCATTCACTCGGCCTCTCTCTCTCTCTGTGTATGTGCTCTCCCTCTCTCGACGACTGCAGTCCACGTTGAGCTTTGGGATTTATATGCGCTGCGCCGTCGCCGTCGAATCGTCAGTTTTGCTTTCAGCTTTGAATCGTTTGGACGTGTTTCGCGCTTCAAATCGTTAACCAATTTTGTATTAAATAACAGAAGTTGTGATCAAGTGCAATAATGTTCAGGCTGCAGAATATGCTTTTGCTTTTGTTGGGCTGCAACATGTTGCTAGCCGTCTACGCAGCTGGTAATAAAAAACAACAGCAGCAACAACAAGGTAGGTTATCGACACGCAACTAAAAAGAAGACTGTGAATCATGCTGGGAGCGGAGAAATTTTCAATGGCAAGTTGGGGCTATGCGTTCTATGCGGACCAAAACAAAAGAAACCGGTTTAAATGTACTCTTAACCGGCGTAGAACTCAAAAAAACAGTAAACACTGATGAGCTCAAAGTCACTAAAACTTCTGTGTTGTGGCTCGCTGGTCACAGATCGGTTATTTATACATATCTAGATGGCAACACACAGAGCAATTTTCTAAAGAGAAAACTTGTTGAGAACTATAAAGTTCAGAAAAAACCTTTACTAAAAAAAAGTACGCATTTTGTGGGTTTTCAAAAATGCTTTACTATTTTCAACAAAAATAACGATTGCCCCGATTTTCGATCGACAATAGTCGAAATATTATTTCCTAATTTAATTGAATACCCGTCAGATCCAATTTAATTCATTGAAAAGGAGACAATTTTTTTTAATTTTTTATTAAGGGCTTAAGGAGTCAAAAGGATGAGTTCTTATCGTTCAGACAAAAATGACTCTGGCTTAAGGGAAAGACTTAACTACACTGAAATATGCTACACAATTGAAGAGATACTATCCGCTGTAAAGGGAAGTAATAGATCTGACCATATTTTCCAAAACCAAATGAATTGATTAAGTTACATGTTCATTAACAATATTTGCAATCGAAACAAGAAATTGTCTGAGAAGCCCGTTTTCCTTAAGTAATCTGTTAAATCTGATCATAAAACATATATTTCCTTCATAGTAGATTTCTTCAATTTATGATCAATGTTTGTTATTTTTTTCTTCTTGTACTATTAGTTAAGAAACCATCCTTCAACGGAGTAGATGCGCAGGTGAATTAAATTGTCTGTTACGATCTTTAAATACTACCAAAATACAATTTACAATTCACCCAAAATACAATTTTCAATTATTTCGCCAATCGTTGCAGAAATCTGGGAACAAGACCTTTCGGACACCTTTAAAATCGAGGGCAGCGATCAAGGCATACAAAAGGTTAATCTGAAATGTGGTGCCAATTCGATGAATGTGGTGCTGGAAACTGAGAAACCATTTACGGGTGTAATGTACACTCGGGGAAGTTTTTATAAGCAATCGGCGCCTTGCTTCATGAAACCGAATACGAATCAAGGAATGCGCACGCTGGAGATGAACTTCCAGTTGGATCAGTGCCAAACACTGAAGGATGGTGATCTCTATTCGAACATTGTCGTCATTCAGAACGATCCGGAGCTAATCACGCCTGGTGATTCGGCCTTCTCGCTGGAATGCGATTTCCGTCAGCCACGCAGCCTGGATGTGGAGGCCAGCATGCAGGCCAGGGACAGGTAAGATAAAAGCCGCACGCGTAATTCTTCGAAAATAAATATATATATGAAGAAATGTATGTATATATAAATATAAAATACGGATGTGTTCTGAACATAGAAATCCACAAAAATTGCGCGGAGCACGCGGTGGAACCCGCCAGCGTCAATAGAACTTTTCCCCTATGACTACACTCTAAGTTCTTCAACTATATTCACTTCCAATAGCTGTGTACTTAAGGTACAATTTCAAATTTCATCTTAAAATCTCGTTTAAAAGCTAACCCCTTAAGTAGAGCCTTACTAACCACAAGCAAAACAAAAACAAAAACAAGAAGCACAGAGAACACTGAACTCCAACATAACCTACATGCAATCCACGCATACATTCCACATTCCACAGAGTGGCGACCAAATCAAAAATAACCCTCACAAGTCCCGATCCCGCGGCACCAATGGACAATCTACACAACTCGGTGTTTAGCAACAGTGATACAGTAGAATACATACCAAAGTTCTCAAAACCAAATGAAACCATTCGACTGGGCACGGTTGAGGAAGTGACTCTGCCGCTGGCTCAACAAAGAGATGAGCTCTAAACTCTAAACACTTTCAGGCACCACAAACTACACAAAAATCAAAAACTTATCACACACTTAAAAATAAAAAGAAAAACACACAACAGGTGAGATTGCACCACACGCTTTTTGTTGCATTATTTGTTGATTGTTGTGAAACCCTTTTTTTTACTTATCTTACTAAATTTGCATTTTTTAACCATCCGTTTTCACAGGAAAAACGCACAGAATGCAACACAGACGGTCTAAAGGCAAGCGACTCGAATTCTATATTGATTTGAATGCTCTTTTTAATATCTATATCCTGTGATATTTTTTAAGTTTGCTTTTAATAAAAAAAACAACGCCCAAAACGTATATTTAATAAATGATTTTAAATTTGCAATATGCGCGCGCATTTTAGAGTTGCTGCAAAGTAAACAAAACAACTGAGTTTATATTTGGAAAAATCTGGCAACGCCAATAAGAACCAGCTGGTCTGGCAAGCTTTGGCCAGTGAAAATTTACAATTTAATTTGCAAATTTTCCAACAAAACTAAACTCTTCAAGCTACAATTTGTTGGGTAATCGAGCTTGTTGCATTTTAAGTCCATAAATGTAAAGTGCAATTTAATTTACTATTTGTTTTGTTGCCAGAAGTGCACTCAACCACGACTCTAATCGATAGCAAATCATCAGTTGTGTTTTTATTTATCATTGCGCATCCAAAATTACACAAAGAACGTCAATAAAATTAAATTAAATTAAAATTAGACGCTAATGCTTGACAGTTAAGGCTATAAAATGGATCACCGGGTATTTATCACAATGCTCTTCGTATTGAGTGGAACCGTAAATGTTTTAGTGGTCAAGTAAGTAACTTTAAAAAGTCACAGAAACTGCGCAAATTAAAGATGGGCTAATCACAATGACGCTCTATCAATTATAGATGGATGAACATTCAGTTGGTGGAGGGCAGCGATGGAAAACTGCATCGCTTTCAGCATCCCGTCTTCTTGACACTGCTCATGTTCCTTGGTGAATTTCTATGCTTTGCAGTTTACAAATTGATCCATTCGCTGATGTTGCGACGCGGCGTAAGTGCAAATAAAATATGATAAATATATTCATATATGTATATATGAGTATTATATCCTCAGCACTTTGACAGTGAGGAGGATCACATTTTGGTACGCGGCAGCACCGAGTTCCAGGCGTTTAGCATGTTGCTGCCATCTCTGCTGCGCACCGTGGCATCCATTCTGTTATTCACCGGCCTGTATTTGACGTATGCCACCAGCTTTCAAATGTTGCGAGGTTTGTTGATCATCTGCGCCAGTTGAGGATTGAATTTGCTGAGCACTCCTGCTCGTTTTTTTTACAGGCGTCGCACTCATCTTTGTGGGCCTGTTTAGCACGATGTATTTGAACCAAACGCTGACCACCCGCCACTGGCTAGCCATCTTCACCATGACGTGCGGCATCGTTGACATCTTGGCTTTGGATGTGCAGCGCGTGGATTATGATAATCAAACTCTGCCGCATATGGATCACAATACCATTCTCACTGGTGATCTGTTGATCATCGTTGCCGAAGTGCTTCGCGGTCTACAGTACGTGTACGAGGAGAAGCACTTGAAGGCATCGGATTTGAAGCCCATTCAGGCGGCTGGTTGGCAGGGCATCTTTGGCATTGTTATCACCATAGTAGCAGCATCTTGTCTAAACTTTGTGCCCAGCGTTACGCCCTTCAACGAGAGCTCACGCGGTGTCTTTGATGATCTGGGAGATATCATTCCGCAGCTATGCAACAACACCTGGTTAATCCTTGCACTCGTTGGCTTCACCTGCTCCTGTGCCATTTACAATTGTATCGGAATGTCCATAGCGAAATTCTCATCCAGCGGCAATCGTCTGCTCGCCGATGGAATACGCGTCTATTTAATCTGGGCGTTTGTTCTCTTTGCCGAGTGGGAGATTTTGAATTTGATCACACTTATGGGTCTCATCATACTGCAAATGGGCATCATGTTGTTCCGACAGGCCATCTTTCTGCAATGGTATCGCGCCGCCTTGGCTCGCTGGCAGCGCATTCGATACATGGACTTGGCCGCGGATGCTGGACCCACGCCCAACAGCCAACCAGCGGACGTAGTCTAAGCGAATGTTGTTGGAGGAAAGTATAGATTTTGTATAGATTGTGATATGAGAGGCGGGCTGATATACATGTAGAGCTATCCAGTTTTCGGATTGATCATTTAAAATTTACTTATCACTTGACTTTAGCAAACAAATAAACGTTTTGAAAACCTATTGTACTCAAAAACTAAAGCTGATGATTCATTTCTTAAAAAATTTTAAGATGTGCTCTAGAGAAACAAACCTACCAAGAAATTAGGATGGATATATAAATATATTATGGCTACAAATATTTGCAACATTTATTATATTTTTTTTGTTCGATTTTAATTCAAATAACTTATTTCAGTTTGTTTATATATCTGCTCTTCTCAGATCTAATGATCATGATTTCTATGACTAAAATTAGGCAACAACGATTTCGAAATAAAAGTCTATTCTAGTAGCCCAAATAAAACCAATCTAGAGACAAATTAAACCGATCACAGACATTAAACAGACTTCTTTTGCTCAATACCCAGAATACGCTCTCCAATACCCAGGAAGTAGACCATCTGAGCAATCCCAAATAGTGGAGCTATTACTATCATTCGACATAGGCCGCCCTTGAAAAAGGCCTTGGGTCCCTCGTACTTCAATGTTTTGCTAATGGAAGTTATTTGGCAGTGATTTCGAATATCAAATTGAGAGAAAAATACAAATACAAGAAATGTTGGAAACGCACTTAATGCAGTCGACGATGCCATCGAATTCCTTCTCGCCATCCGCCTTTTTAATGGCCTGCAAACGGGTTTTAATCACATCCAAAGGCGTGACAGTAAAAGCAGCAGTCATGCCCGACAGCAAACCGGAAACGAGAGACCACCAGAAGACGGCTTCGCCGGAGTTGCCCGCCTTCCGGGGTCCACTGTCGTTCAACGAGGCAAACAGTGGGAAGTAGATGACAGAGAAGGTGATGTCGCGAGCACCAGTCGCCCGTACACCTTTGTATAAACCAAAGAGGCCATTCTCTTTGACCAGCTGTTTGCTGATAGACCATGCGGTCACCTTTTGTGAATCCTTACTGCCACTTACGCGACCGGCATCCTGCAATTGAATCTTCAGCAGCTCCATGGGAGTGGTGACAATGATTTGGAATGCACCTGCCAATCCGCCAGCCAAACATTGCGACAGCAGTGTTAACTTACCCTCCGCCGTGGCCAGATGATAACGGAAATAGTCGTTGGCAGCCAATTTAATGCCCTTCTCCGGGGTAATCAGTAAAATGTTTACTGCCGAGCCTCGATACATGCCAAAATATCCTTCAGCCGCGTAGGTTTTGCGAAAGCAATCAAACCTGAATTGCATGGAGGAATAATAAGATTAAGGAGATTCCATCGGGTTGCTTATGATTTATTGTTGGACTCACATACTGGTGTACATGCGTTCGCCATTGGGACCGATCTGTTGATTTTGGAGTCGCGTCTTCACCAAATCCAATGGGAACACACACGTCACGCCAACAACGCCCGCAATTCCACCGTTTATCACTCGGGGTAACACTCTGTTGGCAGCACCCAATTAGCCAGTTAAACAACAATTGATGCGATTCACCTGACCAAAAACTTACGCAAAGGTATTCGGTTTTTTTGCAGTTGCCATTTTAAAACAACAAAATTCGATTTTCTTAAAATTCTATACACTTGTAATTTGAAAAAAAGTCTATGCTGAAAAGTTTTTCTAACTGTTCTTCAAAAAAACTGATATTTTCTTAAATGCCTACTGATGTTGAAATAAAGCTAAGGTAAGCAAAAATGCAATATTTATATGTATGTATATATATCATATATATGTATATATATTATTTATTCGCGCATACTAATATCAAAATAAAGCTAAAACAAGCAAAAATGCAACTTTTATTAGAAATGTCTATTCATATGGGCAAAAGAACGTGCAAATTGTAACAATTGTTGTTTATCCATGGCGATTGTTGTTTTTGCAGTTTTACAGATATGTATTGCCAAAAATAAAGACTTATTTCGTTATAATAGCATTGACGTTCATTATCTTATTGTCATTGTGGTAGAAGTTCTTTTGCCTGTAATTGTTTGTATTATCGCCCGTATTGATTAATAATTAATGGAGAGCTATTCACTTTTTACATGGATTGGATATTGGACATCTTTAACAGTAGTAACAACAATACATACACATTTAACATTCATGGAGGAAACGCAAAAATGCTTCTGGATAAATTTCCTAAGTTTTCTTTTACTTCTTCTGAACGCCCAGCAAGCCCTCGGCAACGCCCAAATAGTATACGGTTTGGGCAATACCAAACAATGGTGCAATCACAATCATACGGCAAAGGCCGCCCTTGAAGAACGCTGTGGGTCCTTCATGCTTCAGGGTTTTGCTATCGAATATAAAACAGAATATTAATCATTGCG
Organism: Drosophila kokeensis; assembly: GCA_035042145.1. Lineage (NCBI taxonomy): Eukaryota > Metazoa > Arthropoda > Insecta > Diptera > Drosophilidae > Drosophila > Drosophila kokeensis. Next base: position 509,377 of record JAWNLT010000467.1, on the reverse strand, counting down.
TATATATATGTATATATGTATAAACTTACGTAATGCAATCGCTAATTCCCTTAAACTCTTTTTCGCCGTCGGCCTTCTTGATGGCCTGCAAGCGCGTTTTGACCACATCGAATGGATTGACCGCCAGAGCGGCCGTCGACCCAGCCGCCAAGCCGGCCAAGAAGGAGCACCTAATGCACACAAATAAACCGGTTAGTTGTAAGGATTAAGGTTACGGCTAGGGCGAAAGGCGTGCATACCAGAATACCGCTTCGCCGGAGCCATCCTTGCGACGCGGACCCAGATCGTTGAGCGTGGCAAACAATGGAAAGTAAATAACTGAAAATGTGACATCTCGCAGACCCGTTGCGCCGATGCCCTTGTATAGGCCAAAGATGCCCTTCTCCTTGATAAGCTGCGTCGCCAACTGGGTGGCCGAAACCTTTTCCATGGTTTTGCCAGCCAGTTTGGCGGCAGCGGCCACACGTCCAGCATCCTGCATTTGAATTTTCAGCAATTCCATAGGCGTGGTCACAATAATTTGAAAAGCGCCAGCCAAACCGCCAGCCAACATTTGGCTGCTCAGGGGCAGTTTACCATCTTTGGTGGTCAGCTTGTGCCGGAAGTAATCGTTTGCTGTCAATTTAATGGCCTTCTCGGGGGTGATCAAAAGGATATTGACGCCAGAGCCCCGATACATGCCAAAGTAACCCTCCGCCCGATAAGTCTTGCGGAAGCAGTCGAACCTGTGAGTTAGGCATTATTGAGTAGGCATAGGGAGATCGGAATGATCGCTGGGCTCGTTGTACTTACATACTGTTGTACATGCGTTCGCCATTGGGTCCGATTTGCTGGTTCTGCAAACGGGTCTTCACCAAATCCAATGGAAAGACACATGTCACGCCAATAATGCCAGCAATGCCGCCATTAATGATCTTTGGGAGCAATCTGTAAAAAAATATATGTACTTATTCATTGAAACAGCGTGTGTCTTCTTTTATTGGCTAATTGTCAAATATTTGCACTGCGTTAACCTCTGCATTCATTTCGTATGTCCAACAACAAAATCAGACAGTTCCCGAGGAGGCGACCTTGACATTGACGCATATCGATAAATTGTTAATCGGTAATCGGTGTGAGCGCCACACTTTCGTTTTGTATTTATATAAACAAATAACAAAATAAATGATAAAGGCAAACATTTTGTACGCTTTTACATTGTAGATGAATATGAAAAAATAGTTGGTAGCTTGCCAGCATAGCATAGGATTGCTTCAGCTATACGCTGATAGCACCTATTTTTAGTTGGCAAATGAAAAGAGAAAACCTGAGAATGAATCAAATAATAAGGACTGCACTATACAATATTATGTCATTTGCTTTGACTCAATAAATAAAGAAATAAAAAACAATAGGAAAGCGCCAGAATAGATAGGTGCAATGACTGTTCCATATGTTTGACAATAATAAATTATAAAATAATATAATTATATATAATATATATATTAATTATTGTCAAACAGAAAAGTCATTACACCCATCTAATCTGGTGCTTTATATTTTATATATATATATATATATATATTTATGTATGTAAGCAAATGCTTATATGTAGAAATCTTTTGTTATTCGGACCAGTGTATTTATTTTTATTATTATCATTTGTTTATTCAGTGTTTACATATTATTGTTTTTCAGTGATTACTTACGCAAACTGCTGGTGCTGTGGCTGTGGTAGAGGAGGTTCAAAATTTTGAGGTTGACTTACAGCTGACATGTTGCTAAAATCAATAAATATGAATTAAGATTTCGCTGATCGGCACTTTAAATATAAATTCTCGATCAGTTAACATATAATAAGCGTTTTATATCTGTGCTTTACTTATGAAAGATAAACGCCTGTTTTTGGTTACGACTTTCTATAATTGATATTCGGTCTTTAGCTTTGGTGTTGTCTAAACATCTTAAAAGTGCGATATGGAACTGCCAAGGTTTATTGATATACAGCGAAAGAGGGTGTGAAGCATTCTCAGAGATTAGCAACCATATCAAATTGGAGCGCTGTGCATTATGACTGACTGCACACGAAGCCATATTGACAGACTTACATTAGTATATTTACTATTCTGAATGACTTTTAGTAATTTAGCATTAAAGTGTTAATTTAATCAGCAAAAATAAAGCGCTTATATAGTTACAGTGTATTATTTAATTCTAACTTAACAGTTGAGGAGAATTCAATGACGCCATTACCGCAGTGAGCGAGAGATAAGCAATTTTTGCATTCACTCTTATTGAAAGTCATTAGTGGCATAATCAACTTTATTTGAATGATTGTTACACTAGCAGCAGAGTATTGTGCAGTCGACTATCTCTCGATATTGTTATCTTTAAAAGCCGAAATATGTTTAATATTGAAGAAGGCCAAAGTCCTGGCAAGACAAATTGTTATAACATTATAAAACGATTTAGATTAAAGGCCCCACATCTCAATATATGTATATGTATAAATTGTTGTTATCAATATATTGCACATTATCGATTGCTGTTGCTGCCTGAAAAAAACCGAGTTGAACAACTTCAGCGAGACATTTGTTGATTTGCCAAGATTTTTGTTGCTTGTCGTGCGCTGTGTTTGGCTTATTAAATCTGATCTGGTTTGGCAGGTAAGAACGTTGATACACTGGTTATCAGTGTTTCCGCATTTTTGGCAGTTCTAACATTGGACACAATTTTACGTAATTTTTTATGAACGTATGTAAGTATATATATCAAAGAGCAGCAGATGCCCCGTTAAAAATTAAATTGATTGACGCACACTTGCGCCCCGCATAACTATGTATGTATGCATATATGTATATATGATAGATGGTCATTTATTATTGGTCATGAAGCTCACATAATTTGTTTTAATTGACTTTATCACTTTTCACTTATTCTCTTTCTATTAATTTACAACGTTAAAATACATATGTCCGAATGTTTGACAATATGCAATGAAATACTATGTTTTTTTTTTGTTTTCGTATGATTTTCGGCGCTTCGTCGACGGCGTGTGGCACTCAACGAAAGCTTAAGGAATCTATGCTTTCAGCGCAACGGGAACTCTCTCTGCGAGCGTGCCGGCGTGTACTATTGAATATTTAAGTTAATTTTTTTTTCATTTTAAGTAGTATAAACACGCAAGCTGCTGAGCGAAAGCTCAACGAATTCTACACATCAATTGTATCAGAGTCTGGCAACGCTCGCCGTGTCGTGCTGCTCAACACTGCTCAGTCAGAATTTCTTAGCACTGGGAATTCGTTCGACTAGTTTTTTCGTTTCGTCAACTGGACGACAATAATAATAACATTGATACGGTCACAGACCCATTTTAAGAATATTTATTGCGAAAATGAGTACGGCTCGTTTTGCCCGTTCGGGGCGCGTACGAATCTGCATACTGATGAGCATGTTTGTGGTGCTCCTTATGATGATTGTCATTTACCACATGTCCCAACAGCAACTGGACGAGACTCGAGCTTTTCGCTTACGTTGCGAACAAACCCAGGAAGGATTAAACACACAGCTGCAATGTAAGATACCCTTATTCTCCTAAAATTATACGATTCCATTTATTTGTACATTTTTGTAGCACTAACCGTCGATAAATTGACCGCACAGAAAAAGTTGGATGCGATGCGCAGCGAAAAACAAACGGTGCAGGACGATTACGAGAAGCAACAGGAAGCAGAACGTTCTTTGCAACAGAAATACGATGTGCAAGTGAGCAAGTTTAAGCTACTCAATGACGAGCACACCGAACTGCAGGCAGAATGTGCCAAAAGCAAGACACAATTGCAACAGCTCCGGCAGGACTGGGCTACGCTGAAGGCAAGCATTTCTCTGCAGAATCTCCAGCCGCGCACGAAGTATTTTAGATTTTGCCTACTTTCAGGCCAAGTACGAGGCACTACAAACGGTATCGGAGCACAAGAGCCACACGCTGGAGGCGAAGATTACCGAGTTGAAGGCTCAGTGCAAAGTGGAGTCACAACAACAGCACCAGCAGCAACAGCTTATTAAGCCAGGTGAATCGTTGTCGCCAGAGACGACACCAGCACGTCGCTCGAGTCCAGCCCAGCTGGCGCACAGCATCGAGAAGCCGCGCAACGAAAAGTCATTCAACGAGCAAGTGCAAGTGAGTCAAGGGCTGTACAGAATTGGCGGCATTGCCGGGCCGAGCCAACAGGCAACTAACCAACAAGCAACAACTAAAATCCATGGTGTCGGTGCCGTTGCGGAGCAACGGCGGGAACTGCAACATCAGCCCATGCAGCGCTTCGAGGTGCGCAACAATCACAGCCTCATACTAAATTCTGTTGAAAATTTTCAGATTGTGCCCAAGTCGCTTAAAACGTTAGCGGATGACACTGATAAACACCATCAGCAAGAGCAGCCCATTTTAGCCGGCCCAGTCGCCGCCGTCGCTGCAGCCGTTTCACCTCTGAGCGCACCACGCAAGTCCGGCTCCAGTACTCCAAATGCAGAGGCCTCAGCAAATGCCTCTGTGGCGCCCAAGGCCGCTGGCAGCAGCAGCAGCAGTGGTCAGCCACCATTGGCCATGCCACCGGCCAAGCCATCACAGATAGTTAAAGTAGAACGCAGGCTTCCCGAGAATGTGGCACCCATTCCAGATAATTTCGAAGGCAAGGGTGAGCCAGGAGCGGATATGGACACGGCAGCCGAAGAGCTGCCCAAAAACGATAACAACAATCGCTATTCGAATGTGGTTAAAGATCTGGAGTCGAACAAAAACCCAGGTGACTCTGGCGCACATGAGGTGAAGGATGCTCTAAACGAGCAGAACTTCAATTTGCCCGGCGTTGGGCATAATCCATTTGATAGCGATCTTGCGGCGGCACGTGCAGCAGAGGCGGACAACAAATTGATCGCTGCCGATGCAGCCGCCGTTGGTGGTGGTGTAGGCGGTGGTGATGATGATGACGACGACATGCTTGGCGATGTGGCGGTTAAGCAGCCCGAGCATTTGCTCGACCACTTAAACTTAAACAACGAGATCGCTGCGGATCAGGGCAAGGAGTTTGCCGATGGTGTGCACTTGGAGGATGGCATGGATGAAGATCAAGATGGTAACTCAAAATAGTTGGAATGTCTCGCCTGTGTTTCCTAAACGATTCATTTACTTTTCCAGAGGATGACTACAATGTGCCGGCACGCAAGCTAGGCGCCGACGCGCCCGTCAGAAATTAGTGGATTGACTCTAGGTCAAATAATCCATTGTTCACAAATGTATTTTAACAAACTTCATCTCTTTTGATATACTTGGTTAACAAAACAACAAAAACAAAAGAACAACAACAATAACCAACCACTTTAGTTGTTAAGTTTAGGTCCCATTTGCATTACTATTAGATTTCTTTCAAATTCATAGAAACATTTCCACATTCGCAGCGGCCAATAGTCAACTGCAATATTTAATTCGACTAACTGCACTCTATAGTTTTTATTTTTTTTAGAGTATTTTAGTTTTCTCTTAAGCGTTCCTAAATTAATCATTAAACATTTTATTTGGTTTTGCAAAATTTGTATAAATTCAATGAATTGCATAGTTATATAGGTACATACATATTTAGAAAACTTAACATTTTTTTCATCTTTTTATTTTTAGTCATTTTGAAACATAGAATTGAAATATCTAAAATTATATTGTACATTTAAGTTGTTTTCATCAGTGCTCGCAGTTGACTGTTCAGGCATCCATTTATCCAACTTGTAAGTGTATACTTTGTTTTCTGTGATAAGAAACTTGCTGAGCTGCATTTTTTCGTTGCTTTAAACAATTGTGTCTATACTCATATACAAGAATATATGTTAAGTCGATTCCCTGAAATAGTTATTTAGTTAGCTTTTAAGTGATGAATTGATCGAACAAAAACGTGTCTAAATGAAACACAGAATCTTTATTTGAAGCATAATAAATTGAATTGCATAAATGTTAATCGTATATCTTATATTTAGTATCTATTTATTTCTATCTTAGTAAGAGGACACGTGCGATAATTATATTAACTGGCGCTCTGGCATAATTTAATTAAAAACGCATATAACTGAAAGAAACTGAACAAATTAAATAAAGAATGAACATCAGATCAAACGTAAGATTCAAAAACAATGTGCTTCATTGTGTGTGCGCCGTTATCCATGGATGCAACATGATCTGATCCAGGGGCAATCGATGCTGCGGATTTAACACTAATAGCTTTGAAATCAAATGAGCTGCCGCTTTGGAAACGTGTTCCGGCAGTTTATAGTCGACATTAAGTATCTTCTTGTACGTCTCTTCAAAGTTCTTCGAGTAGAATGGCGCATGACCCACCAGCAGCTCGTAACATAGCACACCCAAGCTCCACAGATCCACGTTTTTGGTGTGCGGCTTGTTTAGCACCATTTCGGGTGGCAGATAATCAACTGTGCCGCACAGCGTCATCCGCATCGAATTCGGCTCATGCACCGACCACCCAAAGTCGGCAATCTTCAGCACACCCTTGTGGCCCAACAGCAGATTCTCTGGCTTGATATCCCGATGAATGATATCACGCTCATGCAAATACATTAGTGCCGAGCACAGTGCCTTGATATACGTTGCCGATTGGCGATCATCGAATCGCTTCAGCGGCTGCGCCTGCAATGCAGTGAAGAGTGTCCCTTGAGGCGCATACTCCAGTATCAAATAGATGCGCGCGTCGTCATGGAAGTAGGCGTAGAGGCGCAGGATGTGCGGATTGCGCAGATGCGATTGGATTTCGATTTCGCGTCGCACCTGATGCTCCACATTCGATTCGCCAATCTGTCGCTTAAAGAGCACCTTCAATGCGACTACAAATTGAGATTCCTTTTCGCGTGCCAAATACACATTACCAAATTTGCCGCGACCCAGCTGCCGACCAATGTCAAAGTTGCTTAAGGCCCAAGTCTTTTTGGGTTTGGCTGTTGCTGTAGCCGTTGCAGTCTCTTTAAGAAGTTTTATGTTTATCTTAGTTCTCACCGTAAAAGCAGTGAAGCTTACCAGTCTTGTCCTTATCAGTGCTTTTGCTGCTGCCTGCTGCAGTGGCCGACGACGCCGGTTGCTTCTCAGTTTTGGCCACAGCTGCAGCTGAAGCTGCTGGCAGCTGCTGTTGTGTCCGTTGTTGTGGTGCAGCTATTAGTGGCGTCTTTGTTGTAACTAATTCGGCGGCAGTTTTGCTGGTGCTAGCCACTGGCACCACATTCTCAATTGTTGGCTAAGCATATTTGTAGGTAATATCTAATTTTAAAGCTCGCTTAAAATCATTAGTTTTGCAAACATACGCACATTTTTCGCCACAATTAATTGCTTTTTCTGCATTGCTATTGCAGCGACTGCGGCAGAAGTGCTGGTTCCTGGCTTTGGTAATGCATTTTCCTTATTTCTCAGCACATTGTTTGGCTTGTGCGACATTTTTTTTTTGGTTGAACACTAAATTTTTTGTTTTGTCGATTCGAAAGCCTGTAAAAATGACAATCGGTTAAAACTCTAAGGTAGCTTCTGTCACCTCTGTGAAAATAAAATGCCGTTCGTTTGAATTGAGAAGCGCAATCACGCGTTGCCCAGTGAATGCCGATTACACAAGTGCATGGTATAGTTGACAGGCGAATGGCAACAGCTGTATGCACTTGGGTGAAGAGCAATATGGTGGTTTTGACACTGGACTTGTAGATTATTTTTTTTAATATTTGTTTAAACAAATTAAAGTAATCGTAATGCCAAACATGTGATTTCAATTTGTCGACTGTTACTTTGTATAAGATTGTGTATGTTAGTTGTCAGTCAGTTGAAGCAATTTGCTTTTGAACTTGTGTGAAGAGTAACAGTTACCCGGGTATCGTTCGTATTTAATTCGTAGGTTGGTGCTGCAATGTGACTGTCTCTCTGAATAGAGCAAGAAAATGGCGTAGATGTCGAAAAATCGTTTTAGAAGAATTGTGCAAAACTCCAGTGGCAATTATCATAAAGTGCAAATATTGGGAAACAAAATGTTTCCCGGTGGCAACACCAATGCCAATTTAGGCTACAACAAACATAATCAATATATGCCGCAACCGTCACATTTTTTAGCTGCCCCAGTTCGCGGTCCTAGTCCAGTTCCCAGCCCAGGAATTGGCAATCCACTGGGTGCAGCATCAGCGACGGTCATGCCACTGAACATGCAGGGCAGCATAGACTGGGCGCAGCTGGCGCAGCAATGGATACACATGCGCGACTCGTCAGCAGCAGCGCCCATGGCTAATTTTAGCATAAATATGCCGATTGCGCCTCCGCCGCCGATCATTAGCAATGCCCCAGAGTACCACCAACATCAACACCATCAGCAGCAGCAGCCGGCAGTACGTCTGCAACAGATAAAAACAGCATCGCAGTACGAGGAGCACGGCGAGGCCGAAATGGATATGGATATAGATGAAGAGGAGAATGAAAATAATGTGCGTGCTCTGCATCACATTGAGAGTCTGCCACCGCCTCCCATTGTTACGCAATCCCAATGGATGTCCGGCAGGGCCAATGATGTGCCCATTACAGTGCCATCCAGCGACGCAAGTGAGTGAATGCCACACATTTAATTTTTAGCCATGCACTTAAACTTCTCAATTCTTATGCTAGTAGGCTCTGGCACTCAGAAATGGAACGATTGGTCTACGCGTAACAATCCCACCTCGCATATTCCATCGCTTTTAAAACTCAACGTTTGCAATCCCAATGAACCACCACAGATGCCGCTGCAAACGTATCAGCCGCCGCACAATAACACCAGCGTTGCCGGTAGCGCCGCCTCCGGCTCAACCAGCGATATTGATGCAAACAAGCGTAAAATGTTGCCAGCATGGATTAGGTAAGTGCAAAGTGAATGATGGTAATCTGATCAGAGCCAAATAAATGCGTTCTCCATCAAATTCATCTATACCATGTTAGGAGCAAAAGTGTAAAAGTTTCATTGATGTCAAAGTAATGAAGAGTTACTTAAGAACTCCATTTGGGCTATTGTTTAATGTGGCTGTTTTTGAATTGCAGAGAGGGTTTGGAGAAAATGGAGCGTGAGAAGCAGCGTCAGCTAGAGCGCCAGCAACGCACAACGCCGGAGCCCGAATTGCCAGCGATCAATGTTAAGCAAGTATCAAGCAAAACACTAACAACACCTGTTAATCAATTGAACATGTCGAACGTGGTAAGTAGAGAAGTGCGTCTCTGGCTGCATTTGACTTGAATTTTGACTTGTGCAAGTGCCGAGTGCAATTGCAACATGAAACTCAATTGGTTGCCCAAATGCGCACAAACAATGCACAGCAGACCAAATTGTCAACGTACTAAACAGAACGCCCTGCCTTTTACATATGAACTTGACCACATTCAGGCAAGCGACAGCGAAGATTCAATTGCCGCTAATGAGGAGGCAACGCATGCGCCCATAATGGCTCAGCTAATAGGTAATGATGTATTGAGTAAAGCCACTAACAGCGATGACGATCACGATCAGCACGATGATGATGACGAAGAGGACGACAAACAGCAGCAGCAAGATACAGTCAGTCGAGACAATGTTGCAACTGCTGCGGGGGCAAGCAATGCTGAAACTGCAATAGGTGGTAAAAACTACGAAGAAAGACTCGCCGATTTGGTAGGCATCACAATTTTCATACAAGGTGCGCTCAGCCAGACAATGAAACCTAAAACCAGTTCGTGGCCCAGTTGCTGGCAATACAAGCAGCAAATTAGTAGAATAGTTGTTCTCAGCACTGAACTATTAATGTGGTGAATCAATCAGTCATTTGGTAGATTTTGATATATGTGTATATTAATATAATATTAATATATTAAATAATATACTTACTATATTGACCACTTACTATGTATATTACATATGTTTTCAGAATTCTTAGATCCGAATTTCTATTTTTAAAAGTGCTCACAAACCAGATAAGAAAAGTTGAACTTAAACATTCGATTCAATAGTCTATATATAACATATATGTTTCTCAAGCGACTACTGTGTGTGGAGAGAACATTAATTATAAAAAATATGAGGACTCGTTTAATGGTTGACGGTTTCATTGTCTTGCGCCACTTTGTCATTGAGAGGCATTTGAAATAGCGCAAACCAATCTATCCAAAAACCAATCTATAGATGCTTGTTGTGCGTCGCACACTAACCGAAATACTGCTGGAAACCACAAATGAAGAGATTGCAGCTATTGCTACTGAAACACTCAAAGCGCATCGCGCTCAAGGTACATTTATATTAAAACTATAGAACGCTAAGCTTATCGCCACAGATCTTTTACAGTGAGAAAATTTTAGTGTGTGTCCGCTTCTGTAAGTACAAATACGTGTGGCTCTCTCTTTTTTTTTTTTTGTGGCAAATGCTCAAGTAAGTAGGGCGAAACTTACAAAAAGAAAAAAGGCGCTGAAAACGTTTGGAATTGTCCACAGGAAGTCGGGAGGAAGTCGTCTTTAAATTGTGATGATGATCGAGTTTTGCGTTGATTAGTTTTGAAAAATTTTAATTTTAATTTTTTGTCACTGCTTTACACTACTTGAAACAAACAATCCAATCACATGCTGAATTTAACTATATAATCGTTATATATATAATAAATATATATGTGTGTATGTAAATCAAAAGCGTCATCAGCCCAAGTGATTCGCAAAAGCGCCTTGTCCTCCATTACCGGCAATTTGGGTAAGTAACAAATTCCAATTTATCTCGTAAGATCTTGAACACTTTTGTTTAATAGGTAGTCTGAGTTTTTTTTGCTTACCCCTTCCCCCTTGCCACCCAACCCAACCTTGAGACCCAACCACAAATTCCACGCCCACAACTCCCCCCTTAAAGTATTATATCTATATGTTGTATACCGTGGACAGGATTGGCTAACTAAACACATTTCCCATATGCGTAAATTTTGCTTGATTCTGTCCAAGCTAATTCGGTCTGAACACTTAAAAACAACGAAATCAAATTAAAACGTTCTTCGGTCGGTCAAGTTTGGTACCCTCTTTTTCGTCACTCTCTGTCTCTTCTAAACTATCTATTTAACTCAACAAAAAAAAAACACAAAAAGAAAGTATTTATCAAAAATAAAAAACAAAAATACAGAAAAGCGCGCCTCTTTCAATGTACGCCTGGCAGCAACAATTAGCACTTGATTGATTTGAATTATAGGCTTAGCTGTCTACGGCGACTCATCGAGCGATAGCGAAAACGATGAAGCTGCTGATGGCGCCAACGATGGCAATCAATCCGAACGCATCGATGCATCTTCTAAGGAGGATGATGATTCTGCCGAGCTTAGCATAGACGAGCTTAAGGTATTTGACTGTTTTACATTTATTTATCAGGCAACATAATAATATATATTTTTGATAGGCACGCATACGCAAAAGCAAACGTGCCTTTGAGAAAGTCATTGATGACATCGAGGAGCGTGTCTCGAAGCAGGAGCAATTGGATGAGCAAAAGCTACAGCATCACCGCAAGCTGGAACTTGAGCAAGCCGAGGCTGCCAGGCAGTCCGCTCAGAGCGATCAGCGGCATACAGATACGCCAGCCAATGAAACTGCAACTGCAACGACAGCAGCTTCTGCCAATGACAAACTGCATCAGTTTAGTGGTATGTAATGTGTAAAATGAACCCCATCAGGCAAAAGAGTTCCAATTTACTGACCCTGATTATGCAAAAATTCCATAGTAAAACGTCTGAGTCGAAAGGAGCGTACAACGCGCTTCAGCGACAACAAGGACGGTAAACCTGCTCCGAATTATGTGAGCCAAGTGGTTGCAGCTGCGACGGTGCCAAGCAGCAGCATAATGCCACAGAAAGCAAAGCCTGTCCCCAATCCGGCCACCAATTTGCTACAAATGCCCGAATCTATGACTAGCATGCTGAATGCGGCAAACAAGGCGCTCGACAAGGCAAACAAAACGTCCAAAAAGTCGAAGAGCCGTCGTCGTCAATCCACCTCCTCCTCGTCTTCCAGCAGCGGCGATAGCAGCAGTCGCAGCTCAAGCAGCGACACCAATAGCAGCTCCAACAGCTCCAAGTCCTCCCGCAATAGCAATGGGAGCAGCACTCGTAGCAGCGCTGCTGCCAAAAAGCATGGGAAGAGCAGCCACCGGCAGAGCAGAGGTAGCAGCGGTCACCGACATCGAAGCGACTCCAGTCGCAAGGGTCGTCGCAAGGACCACCATAGTAGCAGTCGCCATAATTATGACCGTCACCGAAGTAGTCACGAGAGTCGCGAACGCGATCGAGATCGTGATCGGGATCGGGATCGGCATACGGTTCACTATAGCAGCCAGCAGCAGCAGCATCGGCGACGAGGTGGTCGCCATCAGCGAGATTCGAGCAACTCGGCAGAGGAGGAGGGCAGCAGCAGCTATAGACGCGGCTCGCGGCACAGCAGCAATCGCAGCCACCAGAGCAGCAGCTATAGCAAACATCGAGAGCGAACTCGATCCCGATCCAATTCGCGCAGTACACACAACTCGCATTCGTCCGTTTCCACATCGCATCCGCATCGCAAGCGTAAATAAATAAATATGCAATATTTAAACAGTCTTCTGTTTACGATGATACTCTTTAATGCAGCTTAAAAAAATATACAAAAATTATAATAAATGTTTTAATTGATATCTCCTATCCGTACAGCGAATTTCATTGTTGGTCGCAAATCGTAATGATTATAAACTACATTATATGTCTGCCTGCATTCTTCAGTCTTCCGTTACGAAACGAGTAAGTGCTACACAATTTTCGAGTAAAACAGCTCCAAAGTCCCAAAGATAAAAATCAATTTGAATTATGAAAAGATTTGGTCGATGCGTGTTATTTCAGTTAAATTAGACTTGGCACACATGCTTATTTATTAAATATCTTAAAGACCTTCCATACATATTCGTTCATATATTTGTATATATATTAGCAAGCATTTTGAGATGTTTTGCTTTGTTATTGATTTAAACATAGAACTATTTATTACATTCAAAGTATGGCTAGATTATACAATTTAGTAAAAATGCAAATGATGTTGACCAGTTGTTGTAAAAATAAAATTGTTGCTGTGGAACTAACATGCACATAAAATAATATTGCGAATAGAAATATTTCAAAAATTGATCACTTTGTTTAAGACAAAAACTACACATTAAAACTTGTCCACTACCTTTGGCAATTTGAGCCAACTTTAAGCGACTGTTATGGCCTATCGTGTTAGTCGACAATTGAAAAATAATACAAATTCCAAATAAAAATATCTAGTTTGGTCTAGGCTTGGCTTAGCGGCGATTAGATTGACTCTTGTTGTTCCAGCGAGATTGCTGTGACCGCTGAACGCGATGCGACGGCTGAGCTTGATGCTCGCAGGCATCTGCACGACGCAAAACCTCAGCGTACGACAAATCCAGCCTCTTCAGCTTGTGGAACTCCTGCGACACCGTATTTGGATGGAACTCAACACCATTGACTTCGATAACGCAACCGTTGCGCTTGGCGCGATTGGTGCTCACATTACGATTATAGATAACCATTGGCGAGCCATTCCATTCGGTGCTTGAGCGTTCCGCTGGCACCCGGCGGCCCACAGCGCGCTCAGGCGCAAACATTTCCGGGCGCATGGGCACAAAATCTTTGCGGGTGCGCCGAGCACTGTGAGTGGAACCGGTTTGTGCCAGCGGTGAGGGTTGTGCAAGTGGTGACTCAACGCGACTACCATTGATGTGCAGACTACGATTCTTGCGACGATTTCTCTTCTTAATGCCCACGCCAACCGTCAAATACTCGAGTGGTTCACGCTTCAGAGGAGTCAGGACACGACCGTTCTCCTCGATCGATTTAATGGCATTCGTATTCGGATTCGGTGTGCTCCCAACCTGGGCGATGGACGTGGAGCTTGCTTGAGATACGCGATTCTCCTGATTTTTGCATTCGGTAATATGCTTCTTGGCAGTCTTGCGTTCCAGCTTGGTGACGCACTCGGACATGGCAAACGATTGATCGGAAAACACCGATGATATAATACTCTGTGTATCATCACCGAAGTCAACAGAGAATTCCTCGTTGGCTGGTGCATCATTGGTGATTGAAGTTGGCTCATTATTTGGCTGCGCCCCATCCTGATCGGATAATTTCGGTTTCTCGGCTTCCTCTTTGTTGTCGGCGGCCTTCTTCAGCACACCAAAGATCTCCTTAAAGAGCTCCCTGTACTCTGGCCGACTCTGGAAATGTGTATCAATGGGTGTGACGTCGTCGTAAATGCTCAGCTTGCACTCCTCGCCATTGCTAATTGAGCACAAAAAGTAACCGGGACGCTCGTCCGTCTGTGTGTACTTATTGCTGGTCTCCTCCGAAAATCCAGACGACGATGTCTCCGCCTCGGAGAACTCTGTGGACGCCCGACCACGAGCACTCTTGGCATTCTTGCCATCATCTGCTGCAGTTGCAGGTTTACTGGTCTCCTGATTGGCCACCGTGTTGAGCTTTTGAGTAGTTGATTGCACATCGTTTGGCACCTGGACAGCAGTGTCGCCATTGATTGGATTGGGTTTGCGCACATTTGATGTGCGCTGCACCTCCAGCAGAGCTTCATATTTCTCGACCAGATCTCGGTATGGATTCGGACTGCCAGCGCTCTTCAACTCCAGCAATTCCGCCGAATTTTCAGCCAATTGTGCGCTAAACTCACTGCCCAACAGGCTCCGTTCGTCATCTTCAGCCACGTCGTCGGTCTGAGCCACAGATGATTGGCCGTCATTGTTGGAGGCCTGTTCTTCCATGATGCACAAGCAGCGGCTGCACATCTGCCCTTGCCGCACATCATCCAGCAGCGAGAACTCATCTTGCATGGACATCATCTCCTCGTTTGTGCTTGTAACTGCATTACGGCTCTGCAGTGTTTGGTTCTCTTGGATAATGGCCACCAGCTGCTCCTCCAGTTCGACATTGCGCTGCCTTTCCGCCATAAAGTTACGACGCAGTAGCTCCAAATCGGTTATCAGACTCAACAGCTCCTCATTTTCCTCTCCCTTGATGCCGGCTGCAGCAGCTGCTTCGATAATCTCCTCCGGGCTGCCCACATCGCTCAAGGCGATCGAACGATCATTGGCATGCGATAACTCCGTTATGCCCGTTGAGTTCGCATTTGCAGCGAATGAGTTGTTCTCCATGGGCGTGGCATTCATGTCGGGAGTGCTGCCCGCTGTCCACGGTTTGGGTAAGCTAAGCAGATCGATGCTGCGCTCCTGTTGCTGCTGCTGCGATGGTTTTTCATTCTTACGCCGTTCCGCACTTAGGCGACGACGTGTCTCCTCCAGCTGCTGGTTGAGCTCCTCGCAGCGTGCCTCGAGAGATTCAATGTTTGCGCCGAGCGATTTGATTTGCTTCTTGTCGCGCGACTTCTCCAACGTCAGCCGGTGATTGCCACGCTCCAAATCCTGTATGCCCACCTCAAGCTGCTCGTAGACCTTCAGGCGCGTATCGTTTACCTCGGCCATGGCGTTGATCTGTTTGCGAAGATGCACAATTTCGCGCTGTTGCTCTTCGTTGCGGCACTTGTGCTCCTTCAGCATTATCTCCAGATCCTTGTTTCGCTCGAGCAGCGTTTTGCCCAGCTCCGCTGCCAGCTGCAAGTCATTGAGCATGAACTGCGACGATACATCCACATCCGACTCGCCGCAGGTGTCTTCCTCAAGCTTATTGCCGTCCATTTTTTTAATTAATGTCTCGGTCAGTTTCTGTTGTGGTGAGTGAATTTTTCAGTAATTATTATTCGCCTTGACGACCACAAATCACACATATCACATGTTTATTGATTTTTGCCTTACGTTTTGGTTGATGTGAATGTTGGTTCTCTGCGCATATTCTGCACGTCAATTACCAGCTTAGGCACTGAGCTTGCCTTTTCTTTATGCTATCCGATACACCGATTTAGATGCGCTTTCGTCTTGCTGTTTACACAGATATATATAGATATATATTTTGCACGTTGCGTCACCAATTTTAAAGCAATCGCCAATTGCATAAGTTAACAACGACAAAAGTTTTGCTTTTATGCTCGCTTTATGCTCAAGCGCAAGTGCAAGTGCAATGCAACCCTAAATTTAAAAAACGGCAAAAACCTACCCCTTGTAGCTGTTAAAGCCAGGGACGTAGACAGGGTGGCCTGCGAAACACATTTAAATACAAAATACATATAAAATGCATGTCAATTTATTGCATCCGCATCAGTTCGTATTTGTAACCATTTAACTTACGTCGGCTTCCTGAATTTGAGCTGTGGGCATAACACTTTTTTATACATGTTATAAAGATTATTAAATTATAGAAAACTGAACTTTAGACATTATATATTTTGTATACGTATATATTTAAATATGAATGCACACTGCGTGTAATATTGGCTTGAAATAAATTCAGTTTGATATGTGATTGTGTGCCGCAAACCTGTTTGGTAAACGCTTCAGCTGAGACTAAAAGCCATATCATCAGCCATGACAACTCTTAAAAAATTGTCGTTTTTCTTTTCTCAAATATGTATATATATATATATATATATGTATCTATACAAAGCAGAGTCTTGACAAAGAACACAGGGTCAGCAGCAACAGTTTATAAAAATTAGCAGGTTCACCTTTACCGCAATTCGTCTAGTGTTAAGCAAATATAAACATAAACATCAATGGAGATTTGTGGTTGAGCCAAGCCAGTGTTGTGTTCCCCATTTAAATGAGCTGCCTACGCCTATAAAAACAGCTGTTCTTGACTGGGGTGAAAACAAAAATGAAAAAAGCTCCCATGTTCAAAAGAAAATATTTAAAATATTTATTAATGTATATGAATACATATACCAATTTGATCGAAATTAGAAATATGTATATTTCGTACAATATGTACACATAGTTATAGCTAATATTAATGTGCTAATAAATTTATCATAACGAGTACCTAGTTTTAAAGTGAAATTTTTATAGACATTGAAAAACTTGTACAATTTTGGGCAGAATGAATGAAATTTAATTTAAATGAAATACGTTTAATCCTCGCTTTGCGATGTTCTTAAGTGTTGCTCCTGTTGCTGCTGCTTGTATCGCTGCTCGTAGGGATCACCGTAGTTCACCTTGCCGATCTCATAGTGGGCCATTTTATTGCGATGAATCGTGAGCAAGGCGCCACTCTTAAAGTTGTCCCCGCAGACGCCACAGTTGTAGGGACGCAGCAAAATGGGTGGCAGCGATTCGCCCTCCCGCTGGAGTCGCATCCGTTCAATGTCCTCGGCCCGTCGCTTGTTCACGCGACTGTTCTCATAGGGATCGAGGTAATCCACGCCCTCCTGCCCAGTCTCATGGTGTCGCTTCTGGTTGCGATGAATGTTTAAGAGGGAGCCGCACACAAAACTCTTGTCGCAAACGCCACATGCGTAGGGTCGTTCGCCCGTGTGCCGGCGCATGTGAATCTTCAGATCGTTGGACTGCACAAACCTCTTGTCGCACTTGTCGCAGCCGTATGGACGATGGCCTGTGTGGAGGCGCATGTGGCGCGCCAGTTTGTTTTGCGAAATGAATTTCTTGGCGCAGATTTTGCATTCGCTCGGACGCTCGCCGGTGTGCTGGCGCTTGTGCAGATTCAGATCCTGGCCGCGTGGAAACGCCTTGTCGCATTCGTCGCACTTGTACGGATTCTCGCCGGTATGCCGTCGTATGTGTATCGTTAGGCTGGTTACGGGAAAGCTAATGCCACAGTAGGGACACTCACGGCGCTTGGCAGCACGCTTGGGCGGCACACTTCCAGCAACATCGTCGGCATCGCCACTGGCGGCGACCACCTCCGGATGAAACGCAATCAGATGACGACGCAGTGTATCCTGACGTTTGAACAATCGCGGACAGTGTTCGCAGATGAGGGCGCCGGTGCTGCTGTGCTCCCTGGCCAGCTCCTGGGCAGCAACATTTGCCGCTTGGCTGTGTGCGGTGGCAAAGTGACGAACCAGCGATGTATTTTTAGCAAAGATCCGTGGACAACTTGCACATTTGTACATATAGTTTTGGGAGTGCGCCAGTCGCATTCCCAGCTGTGAGGGCCGCTCTTCCGAAAGATCGGGCTCAACACTTATCTCTGCATCGGAGTCTTCTTGTACAAGTTCGCTCGGTTCATCATTGTTATTGTTCAGCATGGATTTTTCCTCACATGGTGTTTCCTCTGAGTGTATTAGGTCCCCCTCCACTTCCGCCTCCTCTTCCTGTAGTTCAATGACGGACTCGCATTCATCCAACTCCACGAAATGATCTTCCTCTTGCACTAGTTCCTCGTACTCGTCCACATCCCCATCGACAACGGTAGCAGCTGATTGCTCCCGCTCCAGTTGGCTGCACAATTCCTGTAGCGTCTCATTAGACTTTTCGACGTCGCGTATAAACTCATAGGCACTGATCAGGCGACGCGTGCAGCTCTGGCACAGCTGTGTGGGTAGATTCGGTTCGTTCCAGTTGCACTGCAAAACAGTTTTTTGCACAGATTACAAAGTTCGGTTTGAATTAGTTGTGGTGTTTTTATTAAGAATACCTTCAAATTGGATACATTCTCCAACAGCTGCCACAGCTCCAAGTTCAGGTCGTTAAACTCAATTTCATCGCGAAGGCATAATGTGGTTTCGTGGGACTCCAGGCAAACGCGACAAGTCTGCGCACTTACACTTATATCGACTTGGTCGGGTGCCTCAATCTCATCCTCGATGCTTTCCATTTTATCATAGCCCCGGCGTTGGCGCTACTTATATCTTCTATCAATTTTACCCAACACTAACAGCTACACATGCAACTGTGGTCACCCTAAATCTGCTACATAATCTAGTATGTTATTAACAGCAGCCTGATTTTGTCATTGAACAAAAACAAAAGTGTAAACATGACTTCGTACTGCAGTTTTTAGTTAGCGACATAATGATAGAAATGTTTTTCCAGTTGGCATCCACTCATCTCCAGCAATATCTGAAAAGCTTCCGATGATATTTGAAACTGAATTTAACCTGCTGATTGTTTGTATATGATAACGCGCTGTAAGCAAAATAGGTACTGAGCTTAACATTTTATATCGATGATATCGATAACTAGGAAGAGAAAAATATCGATATTGAAAAAGTCCATGCATAATATTTATGAAGCCAAAGAATTAACTAAAAAAAATACCAAGATGCCAGTTGGTATTTCTAAATTAAGAGAGTACACTCTTACACTACCTACATAAAAATGTCCATTGAAGCGAGAAATACGCTTTGTTCCGCCTCTCATTAATATTATTGGAGGAGGATGAGCAGATTTTTCTTTTTGTTATTTGGTGTTTTTATGCAATAGTTTCGGAATTTGCTCCAAAATCCGGATTCATTTTAATAAAACTTTCAAATGAACGCGCTAAATTGGAATTATTTGGAATCATTCACCCGGTCGCAGGGCTAAATTTACAATGAAAGTATTTGAGATAAAATTTATACGAGCACGATTTGTATATAAGTCTGGAGTGACTTAAAGATAAACATTATTTAGTCTTTAAATAAAAATTAAAATTGTCTCTTAGTTTTTAATTTACAAAGCTTCCTTCAAAACATACAAAAGCCATAGCAGCAATTAAAAACATTAATTTAGATTAGAGTCTGTAGTTTTGAGATTCTATAACTCAAATGCAATAATAATAATAATATAATGATATACAAAATGAATATTAAATTAATTGCAAAAAGTTTCATTCATTGTAGATCAAAACAAAACCCAGCACTTATTCTACATATCTGGGTGCACTAGGATTATTGCGCAGTGATAAAAGCGGCACGCCCGGTGTATCCTCCGTTGGTGGTGCTGTGGGTACCGCAAAATTTGTATACATGGGATAGCGTGGTATGAAATCATCGGTGCGATTATGCTCATTTACGTCCGTATCGATGAACTTATCACCAATATGCGTGGCTTCCTCAAAGGAAGGTGGTTCTGAAATTGATGAGAAATTTGATTTCTCTAGTATTGTGAGCAGATTTTGGTCGCTTAAGTGATGCTTACTGCAAGTATCATAGGTAGGTGGTAGATCTGCCGCTGCACCCGATGGCGTATCCGGCGTCGGAGGTATCCACTCCGCCACATGTGTTGGATTCTCCGCACTTTGCGCCAACGGTATAGTGCCAATAATAATAGGCATAATAATATCCGAATCCGTATGACAACCACCAGTTTTAATGGCCATCTTGATGTGGTAGGACACGTTTATAATGCGATTGTTTCGAGATGAGGGCGGCACGGGCGGTATGTCGAGGGTGGCAGTGATTAGGCGCTTCGATAAGCGTCGGACATGTTCGTGTTCCGATTTCTCAAAGAGAACATTTGAATGCTTGCGTGTTTTGTAGGAGGGCGAACTGGCCCTGAACTCATAGACTTGTATCAGGGATATTTCGATGCCGTGCAGATCGTAGCCATGCGACTGATTATCCATATGCAGGGAATAGTGTATCCTCTGACCTGGCGCATAGCCACTAAAGGGTATTGTGAGCGTTGAGATGACCGGACCCGAGGAACAGGGCCAGCAGCAAAAGTACTTGATCTCCTCATTTTTGATGGGTATCTAAAAAAAAATATATTTACAAAATATTATTTACAATTTAAGAGAATAGAAGAAAGTCAAGGATCTACCAGCATCTCCGGATACATATTGAGATTATAGGTCTGCAAGACAGTTATTGGCTGCTTGAATTCATTATTGAAGCGCCAGGAACGATCCACCACGAGTGAGACCTCGTAGGCGATCTTGCCGTATTTCTCTACACACGACGTCGGGCAATCCAGTGGCAAGGGTATTTGGAATACGTAAGTGTGCGTTCCCAGCGGCAATTCGCCCTCACCGAAAACATTTGTTCGAGTGTTCAAATACGTTTCGGTGCCTCGAAAGTGTTCTGTATAGTGCTGGGTTTTACCGTTAACGGTGCGAGAGCGCTGCTCGTCCCATCGCACTTTCGCCTCTCCTGCGAACAGTATGTACACCACTGTAGAGATAAAAATAAATACATCATTAAGCTCTGCAATACGTTTGATCTAGAGTATTTTGCAAGCTACTCTTTGTTTTGATGTTTTGACCGGCTCTAAGTTGTTTGGATAAAAGCACACTCCTCTTCACTTAATAAACTTTACAACAAACATCGGTCACTGCCCTGATAAGCTTTTTTTTAGCTTGCGTCGCTCAACACAAAAATATTTAAGCTCGTTTATTTTATGTTTGCGTGTTTTTTTTTTCTCCACATGGCTTTTTTATCTCTATTTTATAATACTAACGAATATATAATATGTAAATGTACACATTTATGTCAAGCAAAATATTTAAAATGTTTTTTAATTTTGTTTTTGTTATGATAGCAATTGTAAGAAGTACACAATAATTTCTAAGAAAAAATTTTATAATTTATTCTTTTAAAAACTTGTTTTTAATACGCCCTAAAAAATGTTATTGCATATCTTATCAGTACGCGTATTGAAGCAGTGAGATTATTCTCAGCATAAGGTCAAGTTCGTGATAATTAACATTGAGTAAAAAGCAAAAGTAAAATTACCATTGACAGACTTGTTGCTTGTGGTATTTAAAACAACGCGTCCATTAATTGTTTCGCCGCTGTAGTAAATGGGATTGGGCCGATCGAATTCGAAAACACAAGTCGAGGGCATAGTAAAAGTAGATACAATCTTTCACTGCCAATTTAAAAGTATGTATATATATAGAAAACTAATTATTAATGGAATGCTTTACGCGACGCAAACAACCGCGGCACCCAAAGGTCCCAATACAAATGAAAAGTCGAACATCCAAATGCGCTGAAGAGCAAAATATTAGAGAGCGCAAGAGAGCTGACCTAACGTGACATCATCAGTTGAGAATGCCAACGTTGAAGCAAAAGCTCCTTACGTAGAGAAATTAAATGTTCTAAGAGCTCAGCTATCGCTCACAGTTTTTTTGTTGATGATACTGCATCCGGCTTCAAACGCAATATAGTTTGCTCTTATAACCATTGCCGTAACCATTTGAAGAATATTAAACGGTTGTGCGAAAGTGTGTGGGATGGCTACGCAGAGAGCTTTCCTATTGCAAATACAAACATATGTTATGTTTAGTAACAATTTCCGAAAAATAAACATATACGTATCGTTTTTTTTGTTTTTCAATCTTAGTTTCAGTTCGCTATAGCACTGTGCGATCAGGATTAAAATTAGCTGAAGTGGGCTGTTAACTAAAAACATAATATTCCAATTTCAGATCCCTTTGGTGTTGTCGCTCTTGATAAAAAGATTCTACTTTTCAAGGCAACCCCTGTGTCGTTGTTTTTTCCACCACGATGCTCAACAACGGCGCTGTTTCCAATACAGCTATCGATCAATGTAAATTAATATCGATCCTTCTTACTGTCAATGACACTAACAAAAGCATCGATTACGACATACGATATACGTTAAAAATTACATTTAATGAAGCAATGTTTCTAGCATAATATGCCATACATCATATTATGCATCTTTCCATAAAATATAACCTCAAATACACGCCCCTCAAAGTATGCAACAATTTCAATATTTCACATGTGAGCCCTTTTTCTTCGAGTTTTCGTATTGTTCCTCCACTCAAAGTAACAGGCGAACAGAAATGTTTAGTTAAACGATCTACCTGCAGAATAATCTCAAATACACGCCATTCAAAGTATGCAACAATTTCTTTTGAATATAGCATTTAAATCGAACTGCCTAAAAGTATGCAACAATTTCTTTTGAATATAGCATTTAAATCGAACTGCCTAAAAGTATGCAACACTTCGGCATATAGCATTTAAATCGAACTGCCTAAAAGTATGCAACAATTCGGTATATAGCATTTAAAGCGAACTGCCTAAAAGTATGCAACACTTCGGCATATATCATTTAAATCGAACTGTTATTCTCCAGGTAGATCGTTCAACTAAACATTTCTGTTCGCCTGTTACTTTGAGTGGGGAACAATACGAAAACTCGAAGAAGAAGATCTCACATGTGAAATATTGATTTTTATTTGCATAGCATTGGTCAATAAATATTATTCTCCAGGTAGATCGTTCAACTAAACATTTCTGTTCGCCTGTTACTTTGAGTGGGGAACAATACAAAAACTCGAAGAAGAAGATCTCACATGTGAAATATTGATTTTTATTTGCATAGCATTGGTCAATAAATATTATTCTCCAGGTAGATCGTTCAACTAAACATTTCTGTTCGCCTGTTACTTTGAGTGGGGAACAATACGAAAACTCGAAGAAGAAGATCTCACATGTGAAATATTGATTTTTATTTGCATAGCATTGGTCAATAAATATTATTCTCCAGGTAGATCGTTCAACTAAACATTTCTGTTCGCCTGTTACTTTGAGTGGGGAACAATACAAAAACTCGAAGAAGAAGATCTCACATGTGAAATATTGATTTTTATTTGCATAGCATTGGTCAATAAATATTATTCTCCAGGTAGATCGTTCAACTAAACATTTCTGTTCGCCTGTTATTTGAGTGGGGGGAACAATACGAAAAATCGAAGAAAAAGCTCTCACATGTGAAATATTGATTTTTATTTGCATAGCATTGGTTAATTAGTATTAGTATACTTTTAGGCAGTTCAATTTAAATGCTATATTCAAAAGAAATTGTTGCATACTTTGAGGGGCGTGTATTTGGGGTTATTCTCCAGGTAAATCGTTTAACTAAACATTTCTGTTCGCCTGTTACTTTGAGTGGGGGAACAATACGAAAACTCGAAGAAAAATGGGCTCACATGTGAAATATTGAAATTGTTGATCTGGAGGCTCAGTTAGTAGTCGTTAATAATCGATGAAGTTAAATAAAGAACTCAACTTTTACTTCAAAGGTTTTTATTATAAATTTCGACACTTTTTTGGGCAACTACTACAAAGGAACAAAAGGAAACATTCCAAAACAGAGCCAAGAAACTGCTCATTAAATTAAAACAAAAAGTTGACTCATCATTTTCGTTGCAAATGTAGCTTTTGATTATGATTGTGTAGGTGTGTGTATGTCTGAGTGTGTGTTTGTGTACATGTAGATGTCAAGCTGGGATCGAGTTGTGGCTGCTTCACTTCTTCAGGGTCTGAACAAAGTTGCCCAGATCGTATTCCTCCTCATATTGATGCTCGGACCACAGTTCCGGCAAGTTCTCAATGAATGTGTTCATGGACACGCTACCGGCGCTGCCAGCGGCTGCAGCTGTGCCTGCTGCTCCTTGCGTCTTGTTATTGTTGCCACCATTGAATAGGTCGAAGATCTGGGAGGTGCCCATGGTCTGGAGCGAGGCATTCTCGGCACTCACTACCGTATTTGCGGTGACAATTTTAAACTTTTGCAGGCTCATGATCTTCTCCTCGAGCGAGTTGCGTGTGATCAGGCGATACACATTGACCACCTTTTTTTGGCCAATGCGATGGGCACGATCCATGGCCTGCAGATCCTTCATGGGATTCCAGTCGTGCTCCACAAAGATGACGGTATCGGCACCAGTCAAATTCAGGCCCAAGCCGCCCACCTGCGCATGACACAAATAAAACAATGAACTAAGTTGCAAAGTGAGGATCAGAAATTTTGGGCTTACCAAAGTGGTTAGGAGCAGAACATCGATGCTGGGATCGCTGTTGAAGTTGTTCACAATATCCTGCCGCATGGAGGCAGGCACGCTACCGTCCAGCCGCAGATACGTGACCCTGGGCAAATGTTTGCGCAACAAATCGTGCTCCACAATGTCCAGCATGGCCTTCAGCTGGCAGAAGATGAGCGCACGATGCTGACTGACCGACTCCGTCTGCACCCCAATACCGCAATCCAGCAACAGTTGTCTGCAAAAGTGATGCGGATTAGAGTTTATCATAAGAAGTGGGGGGACTGTAAACTTACTTTAAGGCAGGCAGCTTGGCCGAGTGCTCGATGTCGTCCAGAGTGCTATTGGTGAGTGCCAGCTGAGCGGCGACACTATTGCTGAGTTCATCGCTCGGCTGGCGCAGCACCAGCTTGGGATGATTGCAGACGTTCTGCAGATAGCGTAGCGCCTGGAATATGTGCGATTTGGTGCCGAGATTCTCAGTATCATCCAACTTATCCAAACAGTCTTTCAGGTGTTTATTGCTAAAGTCTTCGTAGAGGCGCAACTGCAGCGGACTCAGTTCGCACAACAGATCCTGTGTGATTTTCGGCGGCAGATCGGTGAGGACATCCTCCTTGACGCGGCGCAACAGGAATGGCAGCACCTGGCGATGCAGCGCCTCCATTGCCAGCACTCCGGCCTCCTGCTCCTTGGGTGAGGTTTTGCCGTCGCGCGAGGCGAGAATAGGACGGGAATAGCGTTGAATAAACTGTTTCTCGGTGCCGAGGAAGCCAGGCATTAGGAAATCAAACAGTGACCACAACTCCAGCACATTGTTCTGTATGGGTGTGCCGGAGAGGATTAGCCGATGTTTGGCCTTCAACTGTTTAATGGCCTTGGAGCTCTTCGTTTTGCCGTTCTTGATGATGTGACCCTCGTCGAGGACACAGTAGTTGAAGTGTATGCCACTAAAGTAGTCAATGTCCTTGCGTACGGTGTCGTACGATGCAACCACCAGATTGCAAGTGGTGCCAATTTGGCTGCGCAACTTCTCGCGTCCAATGGGAAAGCCAAAGTAGTGCAACGGTTGCAACACCGGCGACTGTGCCAAAAATTTCTCCACCTCGTACACCCAATGGCCGGTGAGGGTGGGCGGACAAATGACCAGGCTGGGCAGCGGTGTCGCGTTGGTCTCCTGCCGCTGAACATGATCGCCGGCCAATATGCAGATGGTCTGCAGTGTCTTGCCCAGACCCATATCATCGCAGAGGATGCCGTGCAAATTGTACTTGTTGAGGAACCACAGCCAATTGATGCCAGCCTGCTGATAGCCTCGCAACTCTACGCTCAGCGCCACTGGCACCCGGTAATCCGGAATCGTCTTGGGCGCAAACAGATAGTCCAGGAACTCGCGATCGCGTGTCTTGCGCTCCTGCAGCGGCTCGCTCTTGATGACCTGCTGGGACGTCGTCTTTCCACCGCTGCTGCTGTCGAGCGGCATCAGTTGGATGAGTGTGGCAAAGGAATGGGTGGCGAGCAAGCGCACAGACTCATCCAAATCGCTCATGGCGCCGAGCAGTGGCACCACGAGCAGCACAATATATGGCACAACACGGATCTGCAAACGATTCACGACACGCTCAATCGTCTCCACGGCGCCCTGTCGTTCAATGGGTCGCTCAATCTTGAGGAGCAGCGCCAGCAGCTCATCGACCACAAACTGCATCGTGCGGCACGCATCAATCTCTGCCAGGGCGGCAATGCAACGTGCCGCCATGTGGCGTAACACCTTCAGCGGATGCCGCACAACGAAGCCCAGATGTGGCAGCAGCGCAAACAGCTCGCGATGCAACGACTCGTGTAGATGCGGCGCCGCCGTTTCGATCAGTTGCATCGAGCTAATCAGCTCATTACAGGCCGCCAGATCGGGCAACGTGCTGGCCAGCGTCTGTGCATCCGTTGTGGCCACAAACTGCTCCAGTTTGCCGAACATCAGCTGCTGAAAGATGGGCACCTTTCCCACGATGCGCTCCCCGAACGCACTGCACAGCTTGGCAATGGCGCTGGCAGAGCCCAAACGCTGAATCCGACACTGACGCGCCTCCGCCTCTTTGGCCTGCTGGGTGCTAATCTCAACACTGGCCGCAGCTGCGGCAGCGGCAGCCAGAATCTCACTGGCCGGCGGTCTGCCAGGTCCCCGCGGTGTTGGTGTCAGTGCCGTAGCTCCTCCAGCTCGTGCATTGGCGCCACAACTGTTGAAGCCGCTGTTGCTGCTGTTGTTGCTTGTCGCCTGCTGCTGCTGCTTGAGCGTAAGAATGCCGTAGTAGTCGCAGAGGTCATTGCCACTAACCGTGGCAGTGGAACGTGTCTCTAGCAGCGTGTGAGCTGGCATCAACTGAAAGGAATAGATATAAGCACAGATTAGCCCAGGGTTTACATACCACATAATAAGTTGAGCTCGACGAGCTCGATGTTTGTTAGGTATTTAAATTGAGATCGAGAGAAAGAGGCGTCTTACCAGCTTGGGTGTGTGGTCCGTATCGCTGCGTAGCAGGGTGCAAAGATTGTTTAGGATTTTGCTATTGGGACTAGGATTCCTATCACAGACTTGGTCCATGAGATGCACCAAGAAATCGGCGGACAGCTGCTGCAGTGGCAGGCACTGCTCCCGCTTTATTGACTCCATGAGTGGCTTGACAACCGGATTCAGTTTTTCCGGCAGGCAGTGCAGGGCACAGATGGCGCCGGCCAGGGCCGCCTGGGCGCTGATATGGTAGGCGCCCTGTTCACTGGTCGTCTGTTGATATGACAATTGTAGACTGCGTCGTCGCTCAAGGAGCGTGTCCAACACCTTCGGCTTAAGCGCATAGCTGCGCAGATTGTCACTGAGCGTGGTGGCCACCGCCTCGATCTGGTCGAGCGTTAGAATCTTGGCACTGTTAAAGTCATTGATGGGTATTTTGCTCTGCTTCAGCGTAGCTATAAAGTCCTGCGCCTCCTGCAGCAGCCGGGTCAACGACATGGCCACCTCATCGTAGTAGAAATACTCGGACACACACTGATGCAGCTTCTCCTGCAGATTGGGCGGCCCGGGTCGCACAGGCTCATCGTCTAGCGCCCAAAAGGCGATGATCAAGCCGCACACAATGCGCTGCACCGCCGAACGTGCGTTCAAATGGCCAAGTAGCACCTTCGTATAGCAATCCGTGGGACTCTCCACCTGCGGCGTATAGAGCACACCCGGCGCCGGCTTCACCAGATAATGGGAGAGTGCGCCCAGTGCTCGCGATGCCGTGATGCGGGCACGCACAACATTTGCTTCGCGCTGCTCCAGCGGCGTCGCCTCGCTGCCGCCCAAATATAGCTTCTGCATGGCATTGCTGTGGGCCAAGGCGACACCGCCCAGATCATCACCAATGCGCAGCGGTCGCCGACGCACATTTGGTGCGGATGCGTTGGCTGCATCTACGCTACCGCCGGCAACGGCACGAATGAGCACGGCCGGATCGAAGGGGAGACGCGGTGGCTGCATGGCCAGGCATATCCAGGAGGAAACAAAGGGGCAGGCGGCGTGCAGCAGGGCACCCAAATCGGCGTGCTTGATGAGATTGGACCAGACACGATGCGCCAGCGTTTGAATGTCCGCCTGCGGCTCAACAAGCATACGCTGATAGATGTGACGCAGCGCCTGCTGCAACAGCTGAGCGTTCCAGTCGACGACGCCAAAGTTGGATTCGCTGCTTGGCTCGTCGCCACTGCTCGTCAGGGTGAACAGCGTCTTCAGCGTAGAGCGGCGCACCGAGCTGGTGCTGTGCGTTAGGAAGGGAAAGAGGCGCGGCACCAGCGTGCCCATCGGATCCGTCTGTATCCAGCTAGCCGCCTGCGGCAGACAAAGTATGGCCGCCAACAAGCCCATGAAACTATTGCAGGCAGAGGTCAGCTCATCCTGATCGACAAGCAGATCCCACAGCATCTTTACAATGGACGACACCTGTGAGGTATTAAGTAGCTTGGGCAGCCACATGGCAACTGGTATTAGAGTGGCGGCCGCCACAGCACCGACATCATCGACGGGATCGAGCAGGCCCAGCAATATGTCCGGTATTGATTTGGGCAGGTAAATGGGAAGCAGTTCCTCGCGCACCACGAACACATACTTCAGGCCGAGTAGTCCGCCATGGCGCACCTCCCATTCGTTTTTATGGCGTATCAGCTGCAGCAGGATGTCCACGATGCGATGCACCTTGGGCTCATCGATGGCCTTCACCAGGGTGCCGAGCACTTGGGCGCATGTCTCGCGGACCGGCGCCACCACCTGATCGGAGACAAAGTCACCGAAACGATCCAGGCACAGTACGCAGAGCAATCGGAGTGCTGCATCCTCCAGCCAGCGACCGTGCGCCTCGTGCATTTGTTCGTGACTCTGCTGCACACACTTCCCTGCCCCCTTACCGTGCAGATTGATTAGCTGGCGCAGTGCCGTCGCCGCACCGTGACGCACCTCCCATTTGGCGTGAAAGAGATCAATGAAGAGCCGGGCACAGAAGTTCTCCAGGGGCCAAGACACAGCATCGACCCACATCCCCGTCACATCTGGCACAGCGCCTGCGGGCAATAATAATATCAAAATTATTAATTAAAATATCATTTAAAGCTGCTAAAAGTTCCTCGCTTTTGATATAATAATGCCACTAAATGAAAACGCTTAATGGTTATAATTAACCCATCAAGATTATAAACCGTAGTAGACATCTAAATATACTTTAATTTGATAATTGCTGTTTTCAAGATTCATGCGAGTTTAGACGTAATTATTATTGCTTTAAGTTTTGCTGCCGCAGCTCTTTTATGTGGATCAATTCAGAATGAAAACAAACCCTGCAAGTTATTGAATATGCCGTGATCCATTGAAAAGTTGAAATAAAAAAATGAAATCCTAGTAGGGAATTATGACATCATACTCCCTAAATACAGCTGAGCATCTTATTCATATATATACAAAGATATATATCCCCAATGTCACATCTGTGGGCAATTAGAAAAAACCGAAATGAAAAGAATTTAGCTCGAAGCAGCAGAAAAATAAATGTGTAGACAAAGTGAGAAACAAAACGAGAGCAGCGTTCAGCTGATAAGATGTGACTAGCTGGAATATTATGATAATCATAGCATGACAAACACATTAATGGATTAGAGCATAACTCTAACTAGATATTACACTTCTAGGCAAATGATTTCATAGGAAATGAGAATAAGTTAAATATTAAATACTGGATTTAGCGATATCTGTTTAAGAGAACGAAAATGTCAAGACAAAGAACCTTCAATAAATTAAATAAACTGGAGCAGCCTTCAGAACACCTGCTTCAAAATGAATACTTTGGTATGCGTTCAAGAAAATGAATACACTGTGCGTCACACTTTGAGTGAGTAGCTCTGGTTTTGAAGCCCACGCACCGTTTAAGCTGTAGAAGATCTCTTGTCTGTCGTTTGCCTTTAGTTTCTTCTTCTCTGGCTCATCCGTTGTGCTGTTGCCGGTGACATTGCTGTTGTTGCTATTGTTGTTATTGCTGTTGTTGCTACTATTATTATTATTGTTGTTGTTGTTGATGTTATTGTTGTTGCTGCTATTGCTGCAGCTGCTGTTGCTGTTGCTGCAGCTATTGTTGCCAGCGCCGATCCCGATGCCAGCCGTTGAGTTGCGTCGACTGCAGGTGGGCGTCACTGTGGTGCCGCCGCCTCCAGTTGTGGAGCTGCCTTGTCGCGCTTTGCGCTTGGCTCGATTAATTTCACGACAGCTGAGCTTGTTGACTGCAGCAGCAGCAGCAGCTGCGCCTCCTTTTCCATTGGCCGGCTGAATGTTGAGTAAATGCTCCACTGGTAGTTTCTCGGCATTCACATTGTAGCTGGTGCCGGAGCGGGCGAGTGCCACATCCTCGTCACTGATCATGTCAGTGAGATGGACGCCCAGCTTGGCGGCAGTGGTCAGTCCCAGCTTGTCATTGAGCAGCGCTCGCTGGCGACTTAGGCGTGCGGCGACACTCTGATCCTCAGCACCGCCGCCACTAGCGGGCTGCTCCTCTTGGACATCGAACTCGTTGCCCTCGGAGCCGATGAGGCGGGCGCCCTTCAGCAATATCTGCTGCAGATCGAACTCATCGAAGCTGATCAAACGTTCGCTGCTGCTGCGGCACAGCGTGGTCGTTGTTGTAGATGAAGAGGCATTTGATTGGCAGCTGTCCTCCTCGGTGGCATCGCTGGCCGTGCGCTCCTTCTTCAAATTGAGAATGATGCCCAAAGGCTGTTCCGGTTCCCAGGGCGGCACCTGTTTCAGTATCGCCTCCACCGATTGCGCCGCCGCAATCCGCGTCTCCCACGACGCACTGTGCAAATAGCCGACCAGCCGGTTGAGCAGCGCGTGCAGCTCATGTGGATATAGCTTCTGCACCTCACCAATCTGCTTGGCAGCCGCATGGCGCGTCGCCGCCGTCGAGCCCGACTCCAGCAGTATGAAAAGGCGATCAAGTCTGCAATAGAAGAAAAACATTTCATAAATACCTAAAGAAATGCATTCCTTAGTAAAGAGTCGCACTTACCGCGATGTCATTCTATAGTTGAGATTTGTGATACGTTTCAATTGATTGTGCAATCGAAGTCCGGGCTGCTCTAATTACTAGAAGTACCTAATCTGCAAACAAATAGGAATATAAAACCAACAAATATTAGTTGAATTTGATATTGAATATTGCACAATGTAAGTTACGAGTACTAAATATTCGACTGGCTGCAAGTGGTTGTTCATTCTGGTTTTTTTTTTGTTTTTTTATATATTTTGTATATATGGTAATGTAAACCAAACTTGTTAACTTGCCTAACAACTTGCACACACCTGATTGATCAGATTCAGATATCACATACATGTGCATATCGTTGAATATAAATAATTGTACATAAATACATTTTAATTTAATTTTTATAACCAACTAATTTAACTTGTTATTAGAATGCTGTAGTAAAGAGAGGCTGCCGGGGAAATACCTTAAATTCCTAGTCGATTTGCTGATAGTAGTTTGTTCAATATGAAACATTTTGGTTAACAATATCTGTGTTTCTTATGCGACCTTATCGCATTTTCAGATATAAATTGTGAGGCTTTATCTTTATAATTACTGATATCGGATATTGACTCGTATCTCTATTATGAAATATCTGGCTTCTCCGAGAACAGTGAGTTCTTACATGCGGATTGACCGACATTGCCAAATCGACTTGGCCGTAGGCGCTGATCAAAAATATATATGGTTAATCACGTTATGGTTCTTTCGCCCTTTTGCATACACTTTCACATAATTTTACACTTTGCTTAGTTTTTGAAATGAGTTCAGGCTATGAAAAATTTATGAAATTAATAAAAATATTTTTAAAGAAAATATATCTAAGTAAAAAGAAACTGACTTTAATATAGAAACATGTGCTGCTATCTAGACAATGTGATAGAACAACTAAAACAACTTTATACTTAAAAATAATATTTCGGGAATTTGTTTGCTTGTTTGTTGGATTGTTGGTTTGCCTGTTTGTTTGTTTGTTTCCCTGTTTCCCTTTTTATTTGTCAGCTTGTTTGTTTGTTGTTTACTTTATTTTATTTATCTGCTTGTATGTATGTATGCATTTCGGCTATCTTTTATATGTGATTGCCATAAAAACATCAAATGTCAAATTGAAATCGATAGCAAATCAAATTTCATATTAAGTACAAATTTGATTTATAATAATAATAATAATAATAGTATAATTGCAAACTGGGCCAGAATTTATGGACCATTTTTGCGAGCGGGCAACAAAGAAAAACAAAAAACACCAATGAAAACAATACAGCAATAAAAAAAAAAGTAGAAAAAGCCCCAGACAAGAAACTTGTGCGTTGTTTGTGATTTGAGTTTGACAAAAAATGTTTGATTCTTTGAATTTGTTTCTCTTTCTTTTTTGTATAAGGAAGCTTAATCGCCCTGGCAACCTTGAATATTAATCAAGTATTTATATAACAATATAGACTCAAACATACATAAATATATAAATATATTTGATATATATCAAAGTGTGTGTGTGTATGTCTTTGTTATTGTTGCTTTGTTCGGACTTATTTTTATAGCAAGCGCGTTGAAAACGAAATACATTATTACGACTTTTCGGTCGCATTCTCAATAGTTTTTTTTCTTTTGGCTTTTGTTTTTGTTTTCGGGTTGATGAAACACGCAAACAAATGAAAAAAAAAAAAAAACCACAGCTAGAAATCGATTAGTAGAATGAACAAATAGAAGTGAAACATTTTAGGGGTGGATTCGTATCCGAGCGTTGACTAAACTGTAATGTTAATAATACAAATATAAATGACCTATAATTACATACACAATTGATAATAGACAACAACTGGGGGACTACTTTTGAAGTTAGGCAATACAGTAGAGCTCAATAGAGACAATTTCAATAATTCATTAAATTCAATTTCAAGCATAAGAATGTATGACACACAGTGTGGCCACATTATAATCATATCAATTTACAAATAACTACGTATTTAATTACTGATGTACTCTACCAATTTAGATAGGCTAATCTAAGAAAATACAAATTGAGGACAAAAACAATAGTATATATGTGTGCATACATATTACATATTATTTATGACTAGTGACTAGGAATACAACTAGATGATTAGTTAACAGTATACTTATATACCCCATTAAAAATGGAAAAAAGCGTGTAATTAAGTTATGCTACAATTTTAACCGGTTGAAGAAAACAACTCCGACCCCATAAGATATTCTTGATCAGCAGTCAATTTAGCCAATCTGAGAGACTTCAAATTTTAAATTTAAGTTAGCGAATACCATAGATAAATCAAGTTTATATCATTTTAATTTCCGATTGCAGTAAAAGACACAATGTTAAAGATAAGGCATTCCCATTGATATAGACTGTATAAACTGCATTACAAGCAGAGATCAGAATTAAATGTATCTCAAAGTCGATTTGTTTCAACTAGAGCATTTCCATTCGGTTTTTCAGTTGACGTTTTGTTACATTTTTTAAAAACGATTCAAATGTACCCTCAACGAAACCCATAAAATTATACAAACAGTTGTGTGGACAGTTGTTATTTGGTCACTTTCATATTTATAGTTATAGTTTTTGTTGTCCAAAAATCATCATGAATTACAATTGTAAAGTGGCATATTTCAAGCTGAGTTGCGCAATAGCAAAATGGAGAAAACTGTGCGCAATGAAGATAAGTTTAATTTGTTGGATGGCTCATTATTGTGTACAGTTTAGTCATTAGTCATATGATTGTTAAGGATGAGTGGCATTTGCAATAATTCACGAATGCGACGTGATTATTTACCGATTTATAGATTTAGAAATGCCAACACAAATGATTGCACAAAATCAACAAAGCACAACAACAAAAATATTCACAAATACATTCAGTGGATACAGTTATACTTGGGCATATAGCGTTGAATGTATTAATAATGATTAAAAATATACACACATATAAATTGAGAGATATAAACAAAAATAAATTTGATGCATTCCATTCTCCCAACACTTATATTTATATATAAGTATATATTTACAGTGTACACATAAGAATAATGATAAGAAGCACAAACTACTCACATATATAAGGAACATTAGGGATAGGGGTTCACTAACCCCAAGAAATACTCTGATAATATTGACAGAGGGCGAGCATTGAATAATCATAAAAAAAATGAACACAAAATAAAAATAATAAAAATACGCCACATGTGCAAAGCAATTGATAGACAATCAACATGTGTAGAGATGCATGTATATTAATTTAGCTCTAGCAATAAAAACGACAGATTATGCACAAAGATAATGAACGTTGTTAAAGTTATAATGAAGACATTTGTATGACATGCATTATTTGATCATCCAGCAAAGCAAGCTATAAATAAAATATTTATCGATAAACGCAACAAGAACAACGGCATTCCACGAACAACCTCGCGTGAGGGTAGCCCATGGCCAGGCGGGTGGGTACTGATGAGGGTCAAAGCAATAGCATTTCTGCTACGATTAACGATTGCCATCGACAATTTTTGCAGAGAGCTCGAATTAGACCAAGTCCCATTAAATATTACTATGTGCATAGAACTTCAGAAAGGCACTTTGACTCTTATATAATTGCTTTCCTCTCTTTCTCTCCTCTTTCTCTCTAACAGCGAGGGTGGAAAAGAATATTGATTTTGTGCATGTGCAATCAGTTGTCATCCTTGAAACTGGAGAAGAACGATAAACGAACTAAGGCGAGAGAGACGACCATAAATCCGTTGAACGATATTTATATTTAAGCGAACCATAATCGGAATTCAACGAACAATAATCGTACTTAAGCGAACTATAATCGACATTAATCGATCGATAATCGTACATAGACGAAGAACGAAACGAACTAATGCCAAACTGCAATGATCTAAATTAAAATTGCGTAGGCTATTTTTGTTGAATTTATTCCATTTATATGTGTACCAGAGTCGCTTCGTTGCCGCCGATAAGCAATTCATTATCAATAATGGACAAATAATGATTAGCAATACACACACACGCAGATCTATATACATGAACATACATACATTCATTGTTGATTACTTGCATACTCGCTCGCTGTTTAAGTTCATTTGATGTACAGCAGAAGGCTGAACTTTAACTTCTCAGAATTGTGTGTAACAATTTCAAATTGCGGCCAATTATTGAAGTTCACGTTGGCTACGCACGCATAAGCGACATTTAATAGGTCCGTCCTACACAAACATACCATATCCCTCCTCTCATTTCTATGAGTCAGCACGATTGAATTAAAATTAATTTGGATTCCCAACGAGAATCGCTTGCCATATATTTATAAAATCAAAACATGATTCTAATGAATGAAGATGTATTATTTTTATTGCTTTTGTTTTGTTTGATGTTGCCTGCATAAAGTTCTCCAGATTTTGTTGATAATCATCATTATTATTAAATGAAGAGAATTTAAGTGGTTATTTTATTATCGACGATTCACGCACATTCTAAGCTGATAAGAATAATATGCAAATACAGAGAGGAATGCGTTAAAATTATGCCTACAAATCTATTTTAAACACACTTTACCACTTTTATCAATTTCACACATCATCAGGGAGTTCAGGGTTGTAAAGTTCTCTCAAAACCAGACGTTTTTTTTTTGTAGACACTATACAAATATGTTTTTTTATGTCTGAATGTATATAGAACGAGATATTGTAGACTGGCTGTGGCACGTATACGATTTCAATTTTTTTGTTTTTTTTTTTCGGTATTTCGCACAAGTGGAAACCCAAATGTGTTTGAATATTAAACAGTTCAATATTTGCATATACACAATAACAGCGATATTTAGCAAATATTTTAACAGCTGCTGTTGCATATTTCACTGCAAACATTGTGCCTTAAAAACCCGTCTAGAAAATTATGGTCTATTGAAAAGCTACAAATTATTTGCCTATGCGTGTGTGTGTTTTATACATCAATATTCCATGAGTGCATGCACTGCGAAAAAAAATGTGGATAATCATAACGAGTTTTTATTTTTGTCTCGTTCCAATGACAAATTGATGTTGTTAAATCATAAATCATCTAGAATCCAAATGCATTTCGATTTATTTGCTTGATAATTTAGTTCTTTTTATTTTAGAGGTTATTCCAATTACTTGGTAATTTTGTTTTTCAGTCCTGAAACTGAAAATTATTGAACGTAAATTATTCCTGCATAAGAAGCATTAAATTGAACACGCATTTAAAAACATTCTATTTTATTTAAACATAAAAAAAAAAACAATTTATATCCTGTACACTCCAATTTGATAATGTTTACAT
Organism: Drosophila kokeensis; assembly: GCA_035042145.1. NCBI lineage: Eukaryota > Metazoa > Arthropoda > Insecta > Diptera > Drosophilidae > Drosophila > Drosophila kokeensis. The sequence goes on along the minus strand of JAWNLT010000467.1, from coordinate 472,777 downwards.
AAACATTATTTTAGTCCAATCTCAAAATGTAAAAGGGCATCAAAATCAATCAATGCGTATATATGCTATTTATGTATGTATTAGTTATTCCAGTCAAACGATCAATAAAGTAATGCATAAAACGCCAAAAGCATAGCGAATGCCAAATACATATATATGTGTGTACAATACATATATATACAATATACAAAATATATGTATATATGCATGTTTAGTTTATAAAACTAGTTCAAGTGCCCTACCCCACTAACAGGCAATACACACATGCATACATGTATCTATGAATAAAAGGAGAGAGAGAAGTATATGGCTGGGCCAGGCAGTGACTGCTTCATTCGGTAAATGTCGATTACGGTTGCAGACCATAAATAAATATAAATGACGCCAGCTGCTGTCGCTGCTGGGTCGACGTCGTCAACGTGGACAACAACTAAAAGCAACGCATGTCGTCGGCAGAGAATTGGACAGCGGCACTTGAACGTTAGACAAGGCAAAAGCATAAAACCTCGCTTTGTGCTGTTATTTCGACAATTGGTTCGTTTGGCCGACCCAAAAGTAAGCGAGTTAGTTAATGAACGGTGAGGAGATGTGAGGGATGGGGGCGACAGTGGCCAACGCAAATACCGATAAAGCCGAAAAACAAATAAAAGTGCAAAAAAAAAAAATAGACAAAAACTGAAAATAGCAGCAAAGTGTGTTGGGAAATGGTTGAAACTAAAAATACAATACAGTCGGGGGCACAATTTAAGCGGTGCCAAGAATTAAAACGAAATACACCCAAAAACTCCACAGCACAAAATACAAGCCAATTAAAGAAAGAAAAAGTAAGTATTTTTCTATATACACATACATAAACACACGCATACATACTTGAGTGTACTTATAAAATTTCATAAATGTAAGCTTATCAGCACCACAGCCCCCGCCCCATCTTCCTCATGCACACTCATGCAGTGTATTAGAGAAGAGCAAGCGCAATCACTCTCTCACACACACAAATAAGCGCGCATACACTGAAAACTTGAACGGAAGACGCGTTGCGTCGGCAGCGCGTCAAGGAGAGCTGCGCAGTCGGCGTTAAGCGATAAGCAACGAGGGCTGCATCGCCACAGAATACTCAATATCCAATACTAATGCAATTAGGACGCACATACACATACAAACATATTACATGGCACTTACCTTTGGCAAATGTTACGTTTCGACTGTCGACAGTGCCGTCGCGGCGTGTTGAGCTAGCAACTCTGCTTGCTTTACAACAACATACCTATGGCGGCGTCAGCGTCGACGTCTGCTGCTGCTGCGGCAGCGCTGCGATTGCTTGGTTCAAGTCATGCGCGCTGCTTTAGCTGATGCATTTTTGTCCACTTTTCTCCGTAAACTAATGGTTTATGTAAAAAAAATTGCCTATTTAATGCTTTGTTTATTTGCTATCGACTGCACAGTTCACTTTTGCAAGCCCTTCTATTTGTGTGTGCGTGTGTTGAGCTCTGCAGCAGCGCTGCTCCGCTACGCGTTCACTTTTTTTTCTTTTTTTGCAAGCGTCACAAAATTGTTCTTATTCACTCTCACGATTAGCCAATTTGTTCCATTGAATTTTCAAGCACAAACACACACCGGTGTAGGCATTGAGAAACCGCAGCAGAATTAATATTGTATCGTAATTTTCGCTTGGCCGCAAAAGTCAATGTTTTATTTTAACATTTGGTTTTACACAGACACAAATGCACTCGGTACGTTCGATGTTCTCAAATTTTCGAATATTAAAATTACCAGGGAAAGCCATGTTCGCGGCGTTCAAGTCACATTTATACTGTGCGGTGCTCGACTGGCGCATGAAATAAAATCCAAATAGAGTTGTCACTGATCAGTTGATTACTGCTTTTATCCGATAGTGTCATGAGAAATGTTATTGCAATATCTGCAAACAAGTAGAAAATTTTTTGCCAAGGTATAGAATAAACTGCAAAAATGTAGAAATTAGAAAATCAATTTCTTGTACATTAGAATTGTCCATTGAGTGAGCTTAGAATAAGCGACAACACTACTTAGATTTAGAGATGGAATTTTTGCGTTTGGAACCACAAAAATTGAACTAGTTTTATGCGTGGAGAATCTTAAAATTTCTAAAATAGTATCTATTCTAATAAAACTCACGTTGAATGACAATATTTAAAAGTACTTCGCAGAATTGATAGTGAATACAATTACCTGCAATTTGTAATGTTTTTAAAAAATGTTTGTGTATTTGGGAGCTAGACCCATCTCTAGTTAGAGTCTCGAGGAGTGCGTGTGTGCCTGGCATCAAATACATTTTATATCGATAAGAAATAAGACCGTACTTCGATGGTATCGATACTCCGCAACCCCAATTGTGTGCGTCTATTGCGGCTGCAACATTTTCAATTTTCGTTTTCGTCGTGAAACTGTGCACCAAATCAAACAAAAACATTAAAAAAGTGTTGCACAATGAACACACTCGGTCCTAAAAAGGACGGAAGTCCCAACATTGACTTTTTCCAATCGCCAGAGACGCTGCAAGGCTTTGAGTCCATACGACAATGGCTACAAAAGAATTGTAAAAAGGTGAGTACAACAACGCCACCGTAACTGAAAACAAAAATGGCGCTTCGCGCAAATTAAAAACATTCGACAATTAATGTACATTTGCAGTACTTGGCGCACAGTTCGGAGCCGATCACAAAGGAGTCACTTGCCCAACTGCTAATACTTTTTCTTCAATATGTGGAGGCTAAATTGGGCAAAACCTCTGCTGAACCGCCGGCGACAAGAATCCCGGTAAGTGTGTATTTGTGTGTGTTACAGTGCAGGGGGAACAGGGTGTTTTGGGTGTGCAAAATGTTTCGTATGTACACGCGCGATAGAGATGTGCACATGCGACAATAGCAGCAAGAATGTGCACGTCACAAGCACGATAATTAATATTGTTTATATTTTTACAATGTGCTATAATTTTATATACACTGAAAGCAAAAATTTTATACCTAGTTAAATAAAACAAAAAAAGAATTCTGTTTTGGAAAATTTTATAAATTATTTTTCTGTACGATCGGTTCATAATGATCATATATTAATTACCGTTCTCCTCTTTCAGATGCGCTGTTTTCTGGATTTTAAAAACGGTGGCGGTCTCTGCATCATTTTCTCAACCATGTTTCGTTTTCGAGCCGAGCAACGTGGAAAAAAATTTGACTTTTCCATTGGCAAGAATCCGACACGTAAAGATCCCAACATACAATTGCTAATCGAGATCGAGCAGGCACTCGTCGAGGCCGATCTCTATCGCATACCTTACATCTACATCAGGCCAGAGATTGAGAAGAGCTTTGAGGCGCGTCTGCGTGAGATTCTCGACAATCGACGCGTGGAGATCGTTACCGATGAGGAGGATGCGACGCACATTGTCTATCCCGTTGTGGATCCACATCCCGATGAGTACGCTCGTCCCATCTTTAAGCGTGGCAATCATGTCATGCTCCACTGGTACTACTTTCCCGAATCCTATGACTCGTGGACTCTAAATAGCTTCGATTTGCCGGACAATATACCGGAGAATCCGGAATCACCGGCGGAACGCTGGCGAGTCGCCGCTTCTTGGATTTTGGATCTGGAGCAGTATAACGAGTGGATGACTGAGGATGATTACGAAGTGGATGAGCAGGGCAAAAAGAAGATGCACAAGCAACGCATGTCCATCGATGACATCATGTCGTTTGGCGACGACAAAAAGAAGCCAACCACCACCAGCAGCAGCAGCGGTAGTGGCACCACCGGTAAACAGAAACGACGCCGCTCGCCGTCGCCCACAACGTCCACATCGACATCAAAGCCGGGCAAGCGAAAGCGTTCCCCGGCCGTCATACATAAGAAGTTGCGCAACGACGATGACGACGAAGATCTTACCCGCGATCTGGACGATCCGCCGGCTGAGCCCAATATACAGGAGGTGCATAAGGCAACGCATTCGGCGCTACAATCGACAGCCAGCCCAGCTCCAGGTGGCAAATCCCGTGGCGACAACGATATGATGCCCATCAAAGGCGAGTCCATCCATAAGACCAACCAACTTTTAAACTGTATAACAAAACATTCTTTAACCACTCAGGTGGCACCATGACCGATCTGGATGATGAAATGACTGGCGGCAGTGGCGCTCAAGCTTTGTCCACCGGTGACGGTGACAATTCGCAGACGGGCAAGACAAGCGATAATAGTAATACGCAAGAGTTCTCATCCTCGGCCAAGGAGGATATGGAGGACAATGTAACTGAGCAGACGCATCACATCATTGTGCCCTCATATTCGGCCTGGTTCGATTACAACTCAATTCATGTGATTGAGAAGCGCGCCATGCCCGAGTTCTTCAACAGCAAGAACAAATCAAAAACGCCCGAGATTTACATGGCCTATCGCAACTTTATGATTGACACTTACAGGTGCGTCACCTCTCACTCCTAATCCGCTCCCAAATCAGAATTGATAATCTTGATATGTTTTGCGCAGGTTGAATCCCACAGAGTACTTGACCAGCACCGCTTGCCGTCGCAATTTGGCCGGCGATGTGTGCGCCATAATGCGAGTGCACGCCTTCCTGGAACAATGGGGTCTCATCAACTATCAGATCGATGCCGATTTGCGTCCTACGCCAATGGGGCCGCCACCCACTTCGCACTTTCACATCTTGTCGGATACGCCGTCTGGCTTGCAGGCGATCAATCCGCAGAAGACACAGCAGCCGTCGGCGGCCAAGACACTGCTCGATCTGGACAAGAAGCCGCTTGGCAAGGAGGGTGGCGTCATGGAGTGTGACAAGGGCGCTGGCGCAGGCGGCACTGGCGTTGGCGGTGGCTTGCCCATCAAGACAGAGGCACTGGAGAATGGTGCTGCCAGCGGTTTGGCCTCCGGCGTCGGTCAATTTGGTTTGAAGTTGGATCAGTATGCCAAGAAGCCGGCGGCAATGAGGAATCGCACGGCGGCGAGCATGTCGCGCGAGTGGACCGACCAGGAGACACTGCTGCTGCTCGAGGGGCTCGAGATGCACAAGGACGACTGGAATAAGGTGTGTGAACATGTCGGCACACGCACCCAGGACGAATGTATTCTACACTTTCTGCGGCTGCCCATCGAGGACCCGTATCTGGAGGATGATGGCGGCTTCCTGGGTCCGCTTGGATGCCAGCCAATTCCATTTAGCAAATCCGGCAACCCCATCATGTCAACAGTCGCATTTCTCGCATCAGTCGTCGATCCGCGCGTCGCAGCTGCTGCTGCCAAAGCAGCCATGGAGGAGTTTGCCGCGATTAAAGTATGCATTTCTTCTTGAGAGCCTTGCTGGCGTTTTTATAATTAATAATCGTCGTTTGCAGGATGAGGTGCCAGCCACCATTATGGATAACCATATGAAGAACGTGGAGAAGGCCTCCGTCGGCGGCAAATTCAATCCCAATTTCGGTCTGGCCAACAGCGGCATTGCTGGCACTGGCAATGACAAGGACGACGACGAATCCAAGGATGGCAACAACAGCAGCTCCTCGGCACCTGGCCACGATGAGGAAATGAAGGACCTTAACAAAAAAGACGGTAAGCAAACAAACACAAATATAACTTTAACTTATTTATTCATACCATTTGTAAAATTCAAGTTGAATTTACTCGCTTTTTGTTTTTAAGCCGCGCAGCTGATAGATTTTTTTTATTAAATTTGGTGGTCGATTTCTTAGAGACTTAGAGGTAGAGTTTTAAAGATGAGTTCTTGTACAAATGAGTTGCGGGATCATCATCAATCAATGTTATATAAGTAAGTAAGGAGTTAGCGTAAGTAAGCTGTTTTAAAGGGTTGCAGTTGTAAAAGTGGGAGCACTTCCGAAATGATGAATTATAAAAATTCTTGATTAGCTGTCGATTTTTAATTTATTTTTTTCAATAACTGCACCCGTTCTGCGCATATCCATACATATCGAGTATAGAGTATAATATAGTTAACATTAAACAACTGTAGAAATTTCACCGTATTTGAATTGAAAAAGCCTTTTAAATATTGCTGAGTATCTGCTAATCGAGCTCTCTCAACTAGATTATTCGAACGTGTTAAACATTATTCATTCACTCATTCGCATTAAACATATTAATTTAGTATTTCGAATTTATCTGAAATGAACATGCAAAGGTATGAAATATTTGTTGTCGGCATGCCGAGGAATATTTTCGTTTTGCCTCCGATAGATAGATAGATATATTTTAAGTTTTTCTTTTATTAACATTTCTTTTATTTTCACAAAATTTTGCAAACATGATGTGAATTTGGCCTATTTTGTATTGCGTTATTGCGTTTGTTCTAACAACGACAAAACACAACAAAGCCACAGACGACGCCAAGTCCAAAGACAAAACGAAATCGGATAAGCTCAACACAAACACCACAGACTCAAGTTCCACATCAACAACAACAACATCAACCACATCAGCCACATCAACAACAACAACAACATCATCAACAACAGCTACAACAACAGCAACAATAACAACAAGCAACACGCCCACCACCAATAACACTGATAAAAAATCTAAAGATTCAAGCGGCGACAAAGCCAATAAAACAAGCGACAACAAAACGAGCAACAACAACGCCTCAAACAAAACGGCTTCCAACTCCTCACCCACAGAGACTGGCACCACCAACAGCGATGTGGAGATCAGAACGGAGGACAACAGCGGCGATGGCGAATCCAAGGATACCAGTAACGATGCAAGCGGCGGCGGCAGTGCTTCCGCCAAGGATGGTGGAGGCGCCTTCAGCGAGAACAATATGCAAACGGCAGCGGCGGCTGCTCTGGCCTCGGCTGCCGTCAAGGCCAAACATCTAGCGGCGTTGGAGGAACGTAAGATCAAGTCTCTGGTCGCACTGCTCGTGGAGACGCAAATGAAGAAACTGGAGATTAAGTTGCGCCACTTTGAGGAGCTGGAGGCGACCATGGAGCGTGAGCGCGAGGGACTCGAATACCAGCGACAGCAGCTTATCACCGAGCGCCAGCAGTTCCATCTGGAGCAGTTGAAGGCGGCCGAGTTCCGAGCGCGCCAACAGGCGCATCATCGCCTACAACAGGAACTGCAGCAGCAGGGACAGCAGTCGACGGGCGCACCCGCTCCGGGTGCAATGGTCTTGCCGCCGCAACAGCAGGCGGCGCAGCACCAACAGCAGCAGTCGCTGCCACCGCCGCCGCCCCATCACCACCAGCAGCAGCAACAGCCACCGCCGCCGCAACAACAACAAGCGCTGCCACAGCAGTTGCAGAATCAGCCACAAACGCTGGCGGCACCCTCGGCGCAGCATCAGCCATTGCCACCGCACATAGCTGCTGTTGCACCGCCGAACGGTGCACCATTTGCAGCGCCGCCAGTTGCGGCGCCAACCGTGGCAGCAGCGCCGCCGCCAGCTGTTGGCGAGCTGCCGCCAGCAGCTGTGGCCCAAGCTCAAGCGCCCGCGCCAATGGGTGAGTACAATCCGTAACTGCTGCAACAATTGAATCTCAATCGCATCTCTCCCACTTTTTAGACACAACACCTCCAGCTAATGCACCACCTGTTGCTGAAGTCTCCGGCGTGTCAGCAGTTGCGGCCAGTGCTGCGCCTGCCCCAAGCATTCCGGCGGCAAGCGTTGCCGCCGCCGTCAATCCTCCTCCTTCAACTTAAAGCTATGAGTAAAAACTTTAGATTCTAAGTTGCACGCTCTCAGTATGTACTCTATACTCGATTTCCCCACGTCTCTTCTCTCCTGTTACCTTGTCTTGTCTGCCTCTCCCGCTTGGATTTAGTCTACTTATGTCTTGTGTTGTAGTCCCCCCGTCCACACCCCCTTTCGAGGCGCCTGCTAATTGGACGCCCTTTTCAATATTTACACAATTTTGAACCATGTTTCAAATCCCAAACTGCATTAAAATAAAATCTATTCATATGTATGAACTTATTAAGTCTTTTATTTAACTGATTGCTGAGTCGAAATGTGTCTAAGTAACTATCAAAATTAATAAGAGAATAATTTAGACAAAATGCCAACACCGAAATTTCACTTTAAGGCGATCAATCAGCTGACAATGGCCAGACTTGGATTTGGTTACATTAAAAATTGTCTGGTTGCCAGAGAAATTTGCAAAACAACAAAGTTATTCACAAAAAATTTAATCTTTTGGCCGATTGGCAGCTATATAACATATAGTCATCGAATCTGACTGACTACGAAATTAATTTTAATTTATCGACAACTTTCCCCATGGATTTAAATCAATTTCAGAAATATCTATAAGTTTACAAGATTGGATTTGCTTGATCCCATGGATCATGATCAAAAACATTTCACTTATGGGAAAATTAATATCTATGACTTCGACTCCGCCTTGCTGTTGCGGCCGCAAGGTAGACATTCGTATTGAGGCTGATGGGCTCGCCATGACCGTTGCTGCTGAGCAGCTCGAGCTTTGGCCGCTCGGGAGCATCCTTGGCGAATTGATTGCAACAGTCCCACATTCGAGGCACATAGCATCGATTGTAGAAGCTAATGATGTCCGTTCTGGGTTGTCCTGGCGTCACATGCACGTCGCGATAGACGGCACTTTGGGCATGAGGCTGGTTTCGGTACTGGAAGATGATGTCGCTGAAGCTGATGTGGAGCCGGAAGTTGCGCACGTAAAGGTGGACGGCACATAAGATCAGCTGGTCGAGATGTCGCTCCATTAAGAGGTCGGCACCATGCACACTAATCGAGTGCTCCAGAATGTGCCAGATTTGTGTGTATTTCTCCATCAGGGAGAGACCCTCGCACAGCTGGACGAGCCGCTTAGTGGCCAGGTGATAAAATTTGCGCAGACAAATGCTGGCCGAGAAGGAAGACAAGTGCGCGTGCTGGTATCCGGGCAGGTTGCCATAGATGAGCCACAGCGGCGAGTTTCTCTGCCAGATGAGTGAGTCCAAGCAACGTGCCTCCAAGTCACTCAGATGCTTGACGAGATCACGCGTCAGCAAATGGCTCCCATGTGTAACAACCAGCTCAATGATCTTTTGAAACTCGTAGGCATCGATGGCAAATAATTGGAGCAGCCCCGGCAACTGCAGCGTCGATCCAAAGATGTGCATCATCAGTTGCAAGCAGCACGTAATCAGTGTGTCATTAAATCGATGATTTTGCATCAGCAGCTGGGCAACTTTTAGTGTTGGATGACGTTGCAACTCGGCGCCCAGAATCTTGTCCAGCAGTGTGTAATAAAGAGCCTTGCCCAGGTGCAGGCAACACTCGACGGCCTCCTTCATCAAATGAGCAGCATTCTCGAATTTGTGGCACATGCCCAGCAGATTGGTCTCCAACAAATTGGCCTCGTGATTGCTTAGCTTGTTGGTTATGTGGACGGGCATCGTTGGCAGCAGTTCACTCGTTAGCAGGTTTAGGAGATTATCCCGCTGGCTGCTGCTCAGCGACAAATGAGAATAAGGATAAAGATCAGCTCCGTTTGTCGGCAGCTGTTTTCCTTTGAGTGGTGTCTTTGGCAATGTCCCAACAATGAAATGCTTCAATAGAATTCGCTCGTCGATCTCACTTATGTCGCACACGTGCAGCGCATAGCTGCTGTTAAGCGAGGTTAAGTTCACCTCCAGAAGGCCGTCCTTGATCAGATGCCGCATGATTCTATCGTTGCCCAACAGTCGCTGATCCATAAACATGCCCATGACAATTTCGTGAAAGATCTCCCTTATTATCGCCGTACGCTTGGTCGGCAGCTCGGGAATTAGTTCACAGATGGCCTCAAGAGCGCTATAATTGCGCAGCAGAACAATGTCAAAGTCACAGGTGCTCCACTTGGTGGGCAGGCCCTTGAACCCCGCATTTATAATATCCGAATTGGGCACTTCGAGTGTATTCGCATAGATCAAGTCCATAACACAGACGAGCATATGGCAGCCACTTTCCAGGCTGGAAGAGGGCATGTGGTTGCGTGCCACCAGAAACAGCAGCCAGCCAAATTCGTAAACCATTTGATAATGCGCACGACTCTCAGTTTTTGATGACGGAGGCAGCACGTAGAGCTGCCTGAAGATGTTTTTGTAATGCTGCAACTGGTGGAGCGTTCTGCCCAAGTGTCGCTTGATGTCAACGATCTCCTGCTGCAAGATAGCCGTGCTCTGCGCCAGATAATGCCATTCCTCCATTCGTTTCAGGAATCGCATAATATTGATGCCCAACCGGCCCAAAAGTTTTGTCAGCGAAATGTTCCAATTACTTCTGTTGACCTTCTGCGACGCGATGTCCTCGCCGGATTCCGACTCCTGCTGCATGTCCTTAATTTTGACCTGTTGTAGCTCGCTGTAAACGGCACAGCAGAGCCAATCGTACGCTTCACTGGTTAAATAGCCGTCCGAATTCAAATTGTTATATGTTTTGAGCGCATTTTGACAAATTATCGAATCAATATCCATTTTCTGACAGTTCGCCACAAAACGTTGAATGCATATGTCCATCATCTTCTACGAATGATAAAAACAATCATTGCTTTGTTTTTCAACACACAAATTCACAGTTTACCTTAATATAATTTTATGTAAAGTTTATTATTATTTTCCTCCAGGCGGGAATATCAAAATAAGATGCAGCGCGGTAAATAAACTCTGGTCACACTGTGCCCGACATTCACAATTGTCAAATTAATCAGCGCTTGCAATGGAATTCTAATAATTCTACTAATGTAATATAAGTATGCATATATAAAAATACTATTATAAAAATTCAAATTATATTCTTTAAGGCAAATTCGATAATGCAACACTGTTTTATTATTTCTTGGAGAATATTGAGCGATTAGTGACTTTAAATTTTCGAGTGCGCGGGTAATATTAAGAGTTATTACTTTAAGATACTTCAAAATGTTCCTTATTGCTCTGTTAGGTACATTCTGTTAAGTTCCAATACGAAAGCTGTTCACAATTGTAATCCTAATTATTAAGCCGGCTTAGTAAGTTTGCGATCAATACTTGATAATAGTGAGGCTGGTGTTTTTTCATAGTTCGGTGCTGTTATTAACAGTTAATGTTAAGAGTCTGAGGCTAATCAAAATGAATAGAGCCTGGTAACTCTGAAACGTTCTGTGCTTGTCGACAAATTGAACTTATTATAAATGTTGCGAACAAATAGTTCCCTGCAAAAGGAACAACAAAAATTGTATTTCATAGAAAAAAAGCTGCTCGATGTAATACCCAAAGTGCAAGAGGCGTTGAATTCCCTGAAGGTAAGAGAGAGAGCTAATGGGATTGCAATGATCAACTGCTGTCAAACAAAGATTCCCCTTGCAGGTGGAGGAGCTGCATCTAAAATCGGTGTCAATCATGCAGGGGCTGTCCACACAAACGGCTGCATCCAATTCAGATGTGACCACAAGTGAAACACTACCTGCCCAAAGCATGGTTACAGCCAACGAGCAGATAAACCGGCAAGAAATCGACCTGGATATAATTGGAAGAAATCTGGAACTTTATGATATCGAAAGCGATTCTGATTAAGAGCATTTATAGTTTTTAATTGATACAAATTTAGCTAATTTGAAGATGTTCCGAAAACACAAATATACAAATTAGAACTTAAATATAAAATTAATTAATATCCTCAAATCATCATAGTAAGTCTAGTGGCGAAAATAAATGAACTAAACTACTAAAGCTATGTATGTATATGCATAATACGCATAGTTATGTTAAAACACAATATTACACTGTGTATATTAGAGTTGATTTATGCATCGGATGACTCCGCAGAGCTGTCGCGTCTTTTCTTCTTCTTGGGTGAAGAAATTTCTGGTTCGTCGGCGCTATCGCTGTTGGAACTGGAGTTGCCATCACTGTCACTGCTGTCGCTAGAGGAACCTGATCCACCAGCCGAGGAGCTGTCATCATCATCATCGGAACTGGAACTATCCGAGTCGCCGCTGCTGCTCGATTCCGAATTCGAAGAGTCCGAACTGCTATTGGAACTATCCGACGAACTGGACGATGAGGAGCTATTGCTGCGTTTCCGTTTCCGCTTAGCGCGTTTCTCTTTGTCGCCATCGTGACGCACTTCGGAGCCGGCATCCAGCGAACGTATCTCATTTGCCGCCGCCATTGAGTCGGCGGCGGCATTGGCGGTCTTTTCGGCCAAATGCTTGCTCAGTTGCTTTGTGCGCGAACTCCGGTGCACATATTTACGTTTCTCCTTGCACTCGTAGCTCCAGTGCCCCAAATTTAGGCACTTCTGACAGCGAATGCCATTTGGAAAGGCGGCGGCCAATTTTGCAGTGCTGCGCATCAAAAATATTAATTGGTTACTTATGCTTAGCTTGTTTTTCTAGCTATATCGCTGCTTACCGCTGCTTTTGTGCCAGCTTGCGCGCTGCCAAGCCCACCAAAGTCATCCTTAGGTAATAATCTCTGAGGCGGTGCTTCGAGCCAATTTTGACGGCTATGTTTCCAAACACTTTTTCTTAATTAAAAAATATATAAGAAAACGGCAGATGCTAAAACGTTTTTTGTTTTGTTGTCACAGACTGTGTGGCCGCAGCAGGGAAGGCTTAAAATACAGAATTTCGAGTTACTGCATTCGATTAAATCAACCATAGATTTACGAAAATTACTTAAAAAGTTAGATAAACAATAATTGCTGGTTTGTTGAAAAAACTCATATTTTATAAATGGCTACTACACAATTCGGATTATTGCTGATATAATATCAGCTGATATAATGTTGCCGCAGACAGTGTGACCGCAGCCTTAAAGTCTTAAAATGCTGATTATTTAAAAATAAGAAGATCGACTGTAAAGTCAATATAAATTATTTGTGATTAATAATTATATATAGCTGTGCTAACGTGCAAGTATGCATTGTTGCAGCATAAAGCATTAGTTGGCAATTCTAACGCGTATTGCCACTGCGACTCTGCTTACATGTGAGAGAGAGGGAGAGAGAGATTCAAACAACCGGAGGCCAAAACAATAACAAAACGAATTTGGTGACTAACAGGCGAAAGCTGAAGTCCAAAGACAATTGAAACAGTAGGCAGGTCGAGGTAATCTGAGTTTGCCTGATAAACTACTTTCAGCAGTTGTTAGTGATGACCGAATCGGATGCAACTCCCAAAAATCCTGGGACAGCTGTGGAGGCTGCTGGCGCCACTGGAGTAGCTGGCGCGCGTCTTATGCCACCAGAGGAGCTGGCCATGCAATCGCTTACCAAACAGCTATACAAGTCAAAGTTATTCCGTGGAATTTACCTGGAGCGCTGTTTTGTCGAACAGCTCGGTGGCTATCGTGATGTGGTTGTCCTGCAGCGCAGCGAAAGGGAGCTGGAGAAGCTGCTGTTGAGTAGCGCAGCCAAATTGCAATTGTTCTATCAGCGCTTCGTGCCTAACATGTGGGTGGGCATCACTAATGGCAGCGTGGGCAACTACAAGCACAAACCACATGCGACACAGTTGGACAGCTGCGTGTGGACGGAACTGCGCGATTTGGCCTTTGGTGAATACTGGTTCAGCATTAAGGCATTACGCTTCCGGGATAGGGAGGTGCAGTTTAAACTGAAAATGGTTCGCCCCGTTGAGGCAGAGCCATTGCCAACGCCCCGACACTCGTTAACCATCAAAAAAGTTAGCCCGAGCAGAGCGATAACCTCTGGCGACAGAGACGCTGCGGATATTGCCACCGAGGAGCAGCAGCAGCCACAACAAATTGGACTTGCAGACTTTTTGGCTGTGCTGCAGCAGTGGCGTCAATCCGTTGTAGCGACCACATATGAGTTTATGGCCAACGATGTGAATAAGCGCAATATAATGAGCACCATTCGTTTCCTGGGACTGCTAATCTTTTCCATATTGAGCGGCGCTGTTGTTGCCCTCCGTTTCATGGGCATCTTTGCGCTGCGTTTCCTTTTTGAGGTCAGCCGCTTCACACACACCGCCACACCAATCGTATTCAAGTTGATAGAGTTTGTGAATAGGATTATTGGAGGGTTTTTCATTCTGCTCACGATGATTTGGAAGGACTTGGTGGTTAACCGCGTTGGCAACGGCGGTGATGGTTCGATACCCAGAGAGCGACTGGAAGCAAACAATCGTTTCAAGAGCATCACTTACGAGAGATCACAGGCTCATCGCCGCAGTCCGCGCTACGAATCGTCAAATTATCGGTAATCCCAAATGGATCTGAATTCCTATCATGTCAAAATTGTTTCGTGTTTACTGCACTGCACTAGCATTTAGTCACTCACTTGGGCTTTTGGGGTTCGGGGGCTTCGTTTTCCCAAATCATATTGTGTTACTAGCGTTAAGTCCCTCAGACTTCAGATTTCGTTGATGTTTGTACCTCAAACATATTTACAAGAGATTTTGAATTTTTTAGGAATTGCAATTAATTGCCAGTTATTTCGATATTGTTGTCATTTGAACAATCACATGTTCATTAATTTATAACATTAATACAATGTGTATTGTTTGTCAAATTCATTATTTTAAATTTATAGAATATTAACCAAATTTTTTGTGTGAATAAAAATGTTCGAAAGAAATGAAAAAATGCTTTTAATTAATGAATAAAAATACGAACCTGATCGAACCTTGGGAAATTGTAAATAAATCATGTGTATTTTTCGTTTAGTTTTAATAGTTATACACTTTCATTTTATTTATTTTATTTGATGTTATTCTCATTAAATTTTTGTCATATATATATATATATATTTATGTATCTATATATGTAGACTAGTATAATTTGTCGGTTTGTCACTAAATCTTACACAAATGATCTTCTTGTTGTCGTGTTTGGTTTTTTTTCTTTGTTGTTGTCTTAATATCCAAACTTTTGCATGTTGGGTTCTTGTGTACTGGTACTCCTTTAGTATGCGCATTAAATAAGTATTATATCAATTTCAATTTGCTATGGCATTTTGTGGATGTTTTGTTTTGTTTGGTTTTCTTTTTTTATGTTCATTTTTGTCGCGTCTAACTTTATAGTTTGTCAAATGTCATTTAACGCCAAAACTTGTCGGTCTAAATGTTAAAATTAATAATTTTCAGTTTTATTATTAGTCAACTAAATTATATATATATATTTTTTTGTGATACATATATACTTTAATTAGTACATATACATACATATGTGGTATTATTTTTATTATTATTACATTGCGATGTTATATTTATGAAAATTTCTGTGGTGTGTCTCCATATTCATTATTTTCGTTTCCAAATGCTTCAACGAACTTTGCTCATAACCTTTAATTAACGTTTTGTTTAATAATAATAAGCATGTAAATTGTATGCAGACAATAAAATATGTGTTTTATTTTTTTTTAATGCTTGGATCTCATTTGAGTTTGATATATACTGCAAAACATGTTATCAACATTGTTATTATTTGCCAATCCTTGTTATTATTATATTAATGTTGTATTGAATGATTTAATTTCGTTTTTTTTTATTATTACTGTATTTGTTTATGCACTAGTCGCCAACTTGTTGAGAAACGAACGAAATTAAATACAAATTCAAATATTTATGTTTAGGTTAACATTTGCCTTTTGTTATTTAAAATACTTTCCATTTTTGTTTTATTAAAGTAAAATGTACAATATACAATTTCAGTTAATTGTCATAACGTGTATTTAACTTTATACCTTCAAGTATCAATATAATTTGCCATTGCTAACAAATAATTACACATTTATAGCATATTTCAATTAACATGTTTTTGCCTGCTGAAAATAATTTGCTTTTTTTTTTAACAATTAGTTAGACATTTAGAGCAAAAACATTGATAATATAGATTGTGATTTTTTAAATTTCCTTTTAGTTTATGCATAAAAATTTGTCTAGTGAAATATATATGTAAATATATATATTTTTAAAGGTTTTGAACTCCTTATTGTTTATAATTGCGGTTTTTGTTTTTATTTGTATTCATTTTTTTTTGTTGTTAATTGCCTTTTTCATAAAGTTTTCTTAAAATTTTTTTGCTCAGATTATTGTGATTTTTTGGCATTTTTTTTTAAAGGATACGTGTGTGTTTTGGTGAATAGATAGTAAAACCAGCTTAAGGGTGAACAAAAACTAATTAATTTAATTTTTGAATAACATTTTTAATTCAAAACAAAAATCAATTATAAGTTGTGTGAGCATCAACTATAGCTTACAAATATTTTATTTCAACTCAAAGTTTATTTGCGTTTAAGTTAATTTTTTTGTAATAGAAAAAAAAGAAGTTTTTAAAACGAAAAACTTTAATTTTGTTTAAGAATTTTTTTTTTCATTTTATTTGAATTTTTATTTATTTTTATATTCATATTTTTACATAGTACATATAGTGTATATATGTATATATATATATATATATATATATATATATATATATATATATATATATTATATATCTATATATTTATAATAATAATTTTTTACACATTAAATTCAAATGCATTAATTTATCTGTATCTGTATATATATGTTTATATATATATATATATATATATATATACATTTAGTATATATATATAATTTATTTATAAATATAAATAACAAAATGTTTCCCTTTGAAGCTTTTTTTAATGTATCATTTTTATATTGAATTTGCATTAATTATAGTTTAACCAGTTTGTTGTTTAGCTTGAAATTAGTGTGCATGTATGTATGTATGTATGTATTTATGTATGTATGTATGTATTTATGTATGTATGTATGTATTTATGTATGTATGTATGTATGTATGTATGTATGTATTTATGTATGTATGTATTTATGTATTTATTGGTATTCATAGTTAACTGTTTGCCATTTTTCGTGTGCTGAACAATTGGCGAAAGTTCCCGTTAAGCTAATCGATTTGTCTGTCATCCCGTCACCACACACCTGAGAGTGTGGCACAAAAACCAAAAAGAGAATACGTCGCATCGGATTGATTGGATTTTTAGAATTTTGCCATAAGGTTTGAATCAATACATAAAGTACTTGGGCTTAGTGTCTTATATCATCTTTTAAGGTAACTGAATAAAATTGTTTGCTTTTGCATGAAGCTTAAGCACTGCCAATGGCCATTTCTCAACCAACTTTTCCAATAGGATCCGAGGCAAACTCTATTTAGATTGACGTTAGTCTTGCGCCAACACTAGAGGAGGAGCGTAAAGAATGCCTCGTCTCATAGATAGCCCAACATGGTGCGCTTTAGGCACTTCAAAGTTCTGTTGATGCATGCGGCAATTAGTTGGTTGCGGATTGGATTCGGTTTGGTTTCGTAACAATAGTGAGAGTAATACAAAATTTATGTAAGTAAGTAGTAAAAAGAAAAACAAGGAGTAGAAAGGAAAGGAAAGAAACGTTAAGTTATAAACTTAGAATCAACTTAGAAGAAACTACGATATAAGCTCTTAATTACTTTAAATCATCGGTATCCTCAATTAAATCGGCATACTCCTCCCAATCGTTGTTAGACGAACGTATGCGTAAATTAGATATTGTCGGTTCCTCCTCCTCATCCTCCTTGTCCACGTCATCGCCAGCCCCATCGCCGTGTTTTCTGCGACCGCTGCCCGTGCCTCCATCGTCGACAACCTCATAATCTTTGAGTTCAGCTTCCAAGTCCTTTTCCCATTGTTCCTCTGAGAAAGATGCATCAAAACTGGCGATTACTATGTGTGTGGCTTACACGAACATATAGACAGTTTATCGGTTATATATATATATATGTTCTACTACTGCTATGCATGGTAGATTCACATATAGTAGGTAGTTTACTTTATAGCATACATTTGTGGCATATCATGTTATATTTATTATATTGATTAAATATATATATATAGATATATATTAAAGTGTCTAGCAAGCATTGAAAAAATGTAATTTAGTGACCTCCCAAGCAAGTACATGGTTCGTTATTCAATTCGGTGTCACATACATGGTTTACCTTCGTGGCTAATCGCGTGGCACATAACTAAGGCATAGGTTTTCACAGACTGTTATTCGTTTAGGAATGCGCACCGTAACTGCAAAGTAATCGTCTACAAAAGTTGGAAATTTTTCTTTTAATATGGTAATTATGCCGATACAAGTATATAATGCCTTCCCCCACCGCAATACCTTTGCTAATTTGCAAATAGCGTGCAAGAACCGCGCACCATATAAGGAAATATATATACATGTATATATATAATATATCTATATAGGAAGGAGTCCTCTGCCATGACTTGCTTGTTGTCCAATATGACACCGAATATTGTAATAATAATAATATTAATAAAAATACATGTATAATATGAAATAAAAATGTTGTGTGTATTTACAGCATATATTCAACATCGAAATAAAAAGCAAGCTAAATATTTGCTATATTTCAAACGAAAAATATATATATATATATACTATACATAATGCTCGCCAAATATATGAAACTAACTATAAAAGCTGGTCAAGAATTGCAATAATTAGTCAAAAACTTAATAACTTAGAGTTGAAAATGTGTTTTTAGTACGTTGTTAGCGAAAGGATTTGTAAATTTTCTTTCATTGGATTTTGTGTGGTGAGTTGGTTCTAGTACATATTAGAAATTCGAATACAGATTTGAAATCAGATTGTTAACAATAAAAGCTGTTGTTTGTTGTGCAATTTAAAAAAAAAAGCCTTTATAAATTTCTTTCCCAAGTGTCACAGATCTTAAAAAAATTAATTTTTTTTTTTTGATTATAAAATTTGGAAAAATTGTTATGTAAGTTTGATTCTGAACGTGTTTGGTTTGCGGCTGCAACAGCAAATAATGAAAAATTTAGGTAAGTAAGAAACTAGACGGCAACTACGAACATCAAATCTAGTTAAATATTGAATTTTTGAAAAGTATACGGAAGAAAGTAAACTGAATACGAATAGCAACAAACACAGAGACAGACAATATTATAATACTTATATTGGACACATTGACAACAGCGATAATAAATAAAATTGAAATATATGTTGCAACTATTTTGCTGAACACAATTTGTATGCAATTGAAAATCAACAACGGAACATTGAAACAATTTAATGAATTTTTGTTTTTTTGTTTTTTTTTTTTAAATATAATTTCTTTTTTGTATAAGTGAAAATTTGTTTTTTTTTTTTTTTGTAACCAACAATTTCTAACTTACCACACAAAATTTTGTTTCAGTTTTTAAGTAACATTTTTGTTTTCGTTTGTTTTTTGTTTTTTGTATTTTTGTATTTTTTTTTTTTCGTTTCGGTTTATATAAATAATGTGTTTTGCTTAATTTTTTGTTTTGTCAAGTGAATATTTTATATATGTATATAATTTGGTTTGTTGCATTTGGTTTTTGTATATCGCTTAACATTTTGTTTTTAGTAGATTTTCTGTCATGTGGGCAATTTTGCTTGCGTTTGGGTTTTCTTTTATTTTTATTTATATATTTTGTTAGTTTTTGAATTTAGCGTTTATCCATTCAATCTTCTGCAAGATGATTTGAGAATAAATTAAGAAATACATGAAGAAAATTAAATGTTTGTTAAATGTTTCAATATATAATTCATATTGTGTCTAATACTAAGAATTTTGCATGTCTTTCATTTATTCTTTTTTTGAGTGTTCTTTTTGTGTTTTTGATAGTGTTTGTGTCATATAGGAAAACGCGATTTTTTTTGGGTATATAATATATATATATATGGTTTTTTTTTTGTTTTTTTAAATTAGGCCGAAATAGTGTGTGATAGGTACATATACTATGAAAGAATATGTAAAAACTATAAAGTATAATACTTGAAAATTCATAAATATTAAAAGTTTTTGTTGTTTAGCGAATTATCGAAATTAAATGGAATTGAAATTGAAATTGAATAAAAAAGCACAAGATTGCAAAGAGTAAGGTAAGGTAAGTATTTCATCAATAATAAGAATTTGTATCATTTTGGTCATACTCAACTTGTTCGAAATTGATTTGTGGCTAGTTTTATATATTTGATCTTGTTAGTTGTTATAGTAGTTCATAGTTCATAGATACTTAAGTGGAAATTATTGGATTTGATTTTAATATTTTGTATGCTAGTTAGAATAGAATATGGCGGCAACAACTGATTAGACAGACAAGACTTTAGTTGTCTCTTGTGTTATTGTATTTGTATTATTTAATTTATATTATTACTTAATTATCCATAAGTTGCCATACGTTTTTTTATATGTATATATATATATATATATATACATATATATATAATTGTTTTTTTTTATGGGTTTGTTGCTTTCATTTCAATTGATATATATATATATATATATATAAATATATATATATTTGTTGTTGTTGTTGAATTTTAATAATTAAATGCCAGAGCTTTGGGTTGTTGTTAGTTGTTAGTATTTCGACAATAAAGAATTAAAAGTTTTGATAAAAATGTAATTTACACAAAAGAAAGAAACAGAGCAGAGGAGAAAAAAGAGAATTGTTTTGTTTTTACACTTTGTTTTGTACACACATTTTTCGTAAAGAGTTTTCATTCGATTTCATATTTAAAATATATGCAGATAGTTACTTGTATTTTTTGTTTTTTGTTTTTCTTTGTTTAAATTATGTATTGAATTTAAGATGAATGATGGTAAGAAATGAAACCAAAAAAAAAAAAAAAAATTCATACAGCCAAACAGTTGAAATATGGCAGGGGCAAAAGGCAAAACAAAATGTGATACGATTAAAGAACTGTTCACAATGAGGCATGTATGTTAATGTTCTAGGAGCTAATGCTGTGTGAGCCAAGAAATAGATTCATTCATTTAATGGAACAATTCAGGACTCAAAGCTGTTACGGACATACAAATTCCAGGACATGTCTAAACACAATCGAATTGAATACCATATGGAAGTTTCAAATACTTGTACTATATCTATGTATATGTCGGTGCCATTAGGGAATTATAATCGGTGCATTTCGCAAGCTACGGACCTACAACATTTTTGTTTTCTATAATCTTTGAGTCAAGTTATTTGTTTTCATTTCACTTAAGCCCTTAGCTGCTATTTATAAATGTAATTTATGCGAACAATGGCAATGTGAATGACAATGTCACCAGATGAAAATTTAATCGATGCTCTACTTACATATATGTATATATATACTGAATTATGCATGTATGTGTTAATGTTTTGTATGCGTATGTAAGTGTTTGGTTGGATGCAACCACAATGAAATTTGTTGAGCTCTTTGAAATGAGAAAGACAAATTTCAAGGGCAGTGCAAGTAACCAAAAATGTATGTACAAAATGTTCAACTTAATATGCAAAAGAATTTTCAAAATTAAAATTTCTCAATTATGCCCTTTACATAGCTTATCGCTTAAGCGTTTAGATAAATATCAATAAGTATGTAACAAAACTGGAATTTAAGATTATGTATAAAGTTTCAGACATTATCAATTTCGTAAAGGCCATAACTGATTGGGTGCACATCAAAAATAATATCAATTTTGTAAAAATATTCCATTAAAGAAAAATTCGCGTTGCTCTTTTCAGCGAAAAGAGACATTTTTTGGTAGCTTAATAAAATCGTAAATGTAATCAAAACATATTTGCATAATTAACTTAGGAAAATCATAATTAAATTTGCTGGCTAAGACCTCTTACCATCGGTGGTGGCGAGCGCCTGCTGGGTCATGCTATCAATGCCCAGTTTGCGCATGCCATCTTTGATTTCGGCCAAATCGGTATCGTTGGATGTTTGAAATTCGTCCGAAACGAACTCGGACTCGGAGATTTTTTGGGTCAATTCTTTCTTGTTGCTGGCCTTAAGTTCTTTGGCCACCTCAATCTCAACGGCAGGCTTCGGTTGCACGGCGACAGCGGCATTAGCTGCTGCTGCTGCTCCTGCTCCGGCTCCAACTGCTCCTGCCCCTACAGCTGGGGAGGAGGAGTCAGAGCTTGTCGCATTTTTAGCTGCACTGGCAGTTTTACCAACAGTTTCTTTAACTGGCAGCTGTTCAGCTGCTTTTATGCAAGTTGAGTTTGATTTATTTGTATAATTTTTGCAATTTTGTGTATAAAAAACATGAAATTAAAAATAATAAATAATCAAATAAAGATTAAATTAAGATTCAATTCTAATAGCTAGTAAGTTAAAAAAGAAAATGAAAAGGCCTACAAAGTGAGCGGCGCTTGAAGGGCGAATAGAGAAATTGACTTGATGAAAACGCGACGAGGTGAAAAGTGAAAATGAGCATCGTAAACTAAAACTCAAATCGAATCTTTGGCACAGGCGACAGAAGCCGGTGCAGTTGAAGGACAAAAACAAATTAGAATCGAAACAACAAATGTAATTCAAAACAAAAATAGAACTGAAATTTAAGGTTCAGAGCATTCCATATAAGGCAGTGTGTGTGGTACAGGCGCTATCCGAAAGTTAGAAAGTTCGAACTAAAATCTTGAAGGCGTGTCTCAAAAGGACAACTAGTTGAAAATTATAAAAGAACTGGCGCGTGTGTCAAACGATAATATTACGGAAATTAAAAATGGAATCTAATACTTATAGAGAGATAGAGATAGATAGAGAGACAGAGCGGTTGTTAATAGAGTTTGATAGAGAGTTTAAAGAGCGCGCGAATAGCGAGTGTTTTTATGCGAGAGAGAGAGATAGAGGTAGAGGTGGAGGTACAGAGAGAGAGAGAGAGAGCGAGTAAAGTCATAGAGTTACTGAAGAGGCGAGCGCAAGAAAATCATAAACTTTACTTTGGCACTTTGGCCACTTTAGCGCCGGCGCTCAATTGTTGGTACTGTTTTGTTTGGGTCTGCTCGGTGTGAAAGCTGATGGTGCAGTTAACTACAACAGAACTTACCATCTTCACCGCTGGAAGCCTGGCCCACACCATCAGCACCCAAAGTGCCCAGCTCGGCGGCCTGAATGATCAGTGAGACACGGTAGAAATAATTCCGCCAGAAGTTCTCCTCAGTAATGCTGCAAAAACAAAGTGAACAAATTCAATTCAAAATTGATCTAAAAAGAGAAAAGTTGTGTCAACAACTCACATCTTGGGCACCAATTCGAAGCGCATCGTTTCGAGCGCCTTATCCTCGGCCATAATGGCTATGGCAGTGGGATATGCGGTGTCATAGTTAAACTCAAATTCCACGCCAGCTGGTGGTGCGCGCACAAAGTTGCGACGATCCTGTGACAAGCCCAATATTTCCTCCTTGATCTTTGACTCATTGGCATGACCGGCCCAGGGAGCGGCGCCATTGCCAGCACCACCTTGACCCTTGATAAACGCCTCCTGCTCCTTGTTGAACGAGTCGAGTATGGTCTGCAAAGTGAGGAATAAAAAATACGTTAAAGTATTTTATACAAATTATTGAATGTTCCGATTACTCACATTATCCTTGACTGTTTCCTTGATCTTGCTACCAGCCTTGCTGATGGCCGATGACAAGAATGAGCCAAAGTGTTTGGCCTGTTGTGTTACTTTTGTGGTAACTGTCGAAGCAACGAATTGTTCAATTAGTCAAAAGCATTGATTTTGTAGGTTTAAGTAAAACTGGGTTGCAACTAACTAACTAGAAGTCAACGGAAATCGCTAGGCTACAAAGTAAACAGTTTGTTGAGGGGGTGGGGTCAGGGGTCAGGGCTACCAGCTATGTGGAAGTGGGTATGATAAATAATTAAATGAGTGGGTTACACATAGGTAAGTAGTACTGTGAGCATAATGACTACAGGTAGTTAATATTGTTAGCTGCTTAGTAACCTGTCACCGCTTTCTATCATTTAATACTTTTTGTTTTTTTTGTTGTTGTTTTTTAATTGGCAAATTTGCAATTGAAGTATACACATTTTAGTTGACATTAATTTGACATTTGTATTGTTGTTTTGTGTTACCAATTAAACTGTGACACGTACTTTTCACTTCATCGCCCTTACCCTGTCCAATTTGGCCCTCATCGCCAGTGGGTGTACCGCCGCCCGATGCTGGATGCGAATCAGCGCCCTCTGTGGCACTGTAATTACAAATTGCGTCAGCGTGCAGAGAGCAAGAGAAAAAGACAGAAAAAAACAAAGAGAGAGAGAGAGAGATAGAAAGAGACAAAGAAAGAGGGAGAGAGAACAAAAGAAGCATGTGTTAGTTGTTGCAGTGGATATATTTATAGATAATTGGATACATATTGGATATCTGGTGTGGATATTGCAGTTGAACCCAACATGCAGCATGCAACATTCAAATCAATCACATTAAATTGGACAGTTATCCCATTGGACTCATGCCAACAATTGATGACTCTTCAAGTGCATGCAATTTAAGTTAGAGTCCCTAGCTTGTCTGGGTATCAATCAAGGTAATCATAGACTAAATCAATAGTTTCATAGAAGAGAACATTATTTATAGCTCTAACTCGATTCACTTTAGATAATAGCCAACATATCTGATTATACTGAGTTACTTAGCTTGTAAACGTTAAAAAAAAATGGAATTTTGTTTTTTAAATACAAATAAAATGAATTCAATTGCGCAATTTGAAAAGAACTTGACCACAAAAGTTAATGTTTAACAACTCAATTAGCCAAAAAGAAAAAAATCGTTAGAACTAAAATTGTTTACACTCTGATACCGTTCGTCTGTATGAAAGCAACATTTTTCGACACCCTTCGAGATAGATACTTGCAACTTGAAGGGAATCGATTAAATCGCCCCCTAGAAACTCTCAATAGCTAATATAATAAGCAGTTTTAAGCTAGGCCTAGAAAACTTGAAAAGAGGATTACTAGGAATCTACTTGAAGAATCAGTATTTCTTGGCTACACCCACAAATTCTGTGGCGCCTCTTATCAGATGGTATAACTGATGGCAACAGAGAGTATTTCGCAGCTGCTAACGCTCGACTGCAACGCTCTTATTTGTTTTAGTTTGAAAATTATGGTTAACAACCTAATTAGCCTAGAAAGGAGATTCTATTTTTTGTTAACTTAAAGTTTGACTTTATGGTTATCAACTTAATTTGCCTTTTTTTTAGTTTTAGTTTAAATTAATGGTTAATAACTTAATCATTTTAGAAAGCTAAAGCTAAGCTTTATTTGAAATTTATTTATTTTAAGTTTTCTCTATGATTGCTCAGAAATGAGTGCTTTTGAGTTGGTCTATGATTTTGGTGGGGTCTTACATGTATGTAGTCACATTAACGTTTATGTATATTTACACGTTTTCATAGAGTTGTTATTCATTTTAGGACAATTAATATTTAAATTCATGATGATTGCGATGCAAATGTACTGTTTTAGAGAGATATAAATTATGTGAATGTTTAATGATTGATGGTTAAGGAACAGAAATGATATAAAATGCATGAAATGGAAATCAAAAGGGAAGAGAACTAACTAAGACATGCACTAATACTCGAATACTCGGATAATCAATAGGAAATTGTGTTTAAGTTTTTAGAGTTTTCCCCAGCGAACTCAAGTACAGAGAGAGGGAGAGAGAGAGAGAGAAAGGAGCTGCCGAAGAGTCGAAGAAAATTATATAGTTGCTACATAGTACACAAATTAGATGAAAAGTAAAGCACAAAATGAATTTCGACACAGGATGAGCTACACAACAACACAGAGAAATTATGGTGGAATCGAAGGGGGGGGAATTGGTTGTGAACTAATATCCCAAGGGAGGAAATGATAACAACTAGTAACAACAATTAGTGTTTGGTTTTATCTACTGCGTAGCCACAGAATAGTTCCAGATTTGTGTGGGTTTTTTTTTTTTTTGTTGCTTAAATCCTTGACGGTTGCTTGATGGCCCGCTCAATAATGATGGAATCTGATACTCTTGAACATATATCAAAGTCAAAAAAAACGTATTGTTTCTGTACTAAATGCTATAAATATTATTAGTTTTCTTAATTATTTGTTTATAACCAAACGATAATATGAAATGAGTCAAAATGTGAAATCAACTAATGATGGGTTTTTGGTAAATGTTGTATGGGGCGGGGCACATGTGAATTCAAAACAAATGATTATAATTTACTTGATAATGAGCTGTATGAAATGGTTAATTTATGTTTCCGTTTCTTATCAATCATTCTTTTACAATCTGTCCAAAATTGTGTCCCCTTGCGAAGCAGTGTTGAATTGTTGTGAAACTTACCTTTTAAGTAAATGTTTTTCGATTACACACACTGTGCAAAAGGGACAAAATTTGGTTCTTGGCAACCAATTGGCAATAATTATTAAGTTTACATTATTTATATACATACAAAAACGTTTTAAGAGTTATATGTGATTGGTACTTAAGTATTTGTTTGTACAGTATTTAAGTAGTTTTTTTTTTTTTTTTTTTGTTATAAAAAGGTCAAACTTGGGTGAGCAGAAGAATTGTGTAAAAAACTTGAGAAAAGTTGAAAATATAATAATTAATAGAAATATCAATCGAGTGAAAGGCGTAGCAGTATTACATTTTTTTTTTGCTCAACTAAATATTAGAGGAAAATTGGTGTGAGTATTTGAAGCAAACTAAATGGTTATATTTAAAGTAACTTGTGTTCAAAATGTATGTATTTATATATACGGAATTATTGTTTAGTTTATTTTAGTGTTAGGCATTTTAATGTGAAGGCTTAGACGGAAGTGTAAGTATAAAAGATTTTATTTTTGTTCTTATTTCTTTGGGGTGTACCAAAAAAAAAAAAACCAAACAAAAAGGCGAACAATAGCCGCCAAGTGAGTGAATGTTGGAAGGCAGCCCAACATAAACCAAAGGCTGCCCCCATTTCATATTCAAAGAAGTTGAACAAAAAACTTCGAGTGGAACCGAAAATTATAACCAGAAAAAACTATACGAAATAAAAGCATAAAATACAAACGCGCTTTCATATGATAATTTTTTTTTTCTTTTTTTGCAGTTTCACTGCCGCTGTTTGTATCGTTTTTAATTCCGTCATTCTTAAGCATGGGCCCATACCTAATATACCTCGACTTGTCGTCATCATCGCCACCACTCACAGCACCCGTAGCGGCGGTAAGATCGGTAGCGCCTTCAGCGCCCTCAGCTCCATCGGCAGCGCCGCCCTTGCGTAGTCCAGGAATCGATGGTATCGATGGCATTGCTGGCATCGCTGGCATCGATGGCATCGATGGCATTGCCGGCATCGATGGTATCGAGGCATTGCCCAACCAGCCCTTTGCGCTGCCCAGCCAGCCACTGTAAAGGAGAGCAGAGGAGTGGGAAACCAGTTAGTTGATAAACGTGAATAAAATGATTATGCGACTGCCTCTGCAACTGGCAGGCAGGCAGACTGACAATCAATCTTAACTGTAATTTGACATTGTTCTCATTGCTTGGCTGCTCACGAGCACCCAATAATGTATGTATTATGTATTATGTATGTTATGTATTATGTCAAACAATGAGCAGAGCAGCTGAATCAAATTGACAAATGCAAACACTTCCTTACGGGAGGATATGCCGCAGCAAGCAGCACTCAATAAAATGGCAAATATTTGAAAATAATTTATACAATTTATATTAATGTTTAAAGAGCAACAAATTTATGTATATTAACAAAAAAATGTATTCAAATAAAACAATTCTTATTTGAACAGGATAAGGTCTAATTTTAATTAGTAAAATATTTAAAAACATTCAATAAAAACAATTTTTATAAATTAATCTTTATTTCTTGTAGTTTTTGCAATGGCAGAAAACTAATTTGTAAAATGTATGCAGTAAGGAAAAATATAGCTTTGCTCATTTCGAATAGCTGCGCTGCAGTCTAGGCTTAAGATTGAAGAGGACTTGAGAGAAGTGCGATAGTCTTACGATGCTGGAGAAAGAATCGATGCTGGCAAGCTAGAAGGAACTTTCGCTACAATAGAAAGTGACAGCGCCTATGAACCTTTTGTGACATACCTACTTGATGTGGGCTAGTGTGTGTGTGTATGTGCGTGTGTGTGTGAGTGTGTAAGTTTCTTGTGTTGAGAGGTCTGCGATTTATTGAGTCGGCCATTTGTGGCGTCGATTCCTTTGTTACGCGTTCGCTGGCTGTCATAAATAAATTGTCGCTGACAAGCTCATCTAATACGTGGCATATGCTCAATATATTTATGCATGTGGCGCGTGCATCGAGGCGGCATTGAAATGTGGTTGGGCGGGCTCACATCTCATCTAATAACTGTGCCTTTGCAATAGACTTCACAGTTTGAATAATCGCTTCGTCATTTTTGCAGCACATTCAAAGAGTATACGCATTTTCGAGAAATTCATAATAATGGATGATGAATCGGAGGACCATTGTGCGATTTGTTTGCGCCGCAAGCATCGCGTTGTTAGCATTGCGTGCAACCACACATTTTGCAAGAGATGCCTGAAGAATGTCTACAACAGCTGCTCCAACAAGGCTTGTCCATTGTGTCGCGCCCCCTTCGTATATTATGTTGTAAGTTGTTCTGTTCGCTGTCCATGTCAAGTTAGCATCTTCTTTCAACTATCCTTTTTTCCAGCAATATCGCAGCTCTGGCACCAAAATCGTATTTTTCAGATAATCATCTCCATCATCAAGTCGGAGTGAACCAACTGTCCAACTATAATGTTCCGTCAATTAAATTTTGTGTTTTGTTCTATGTTTGGATTTTGTTTATTTGCGTTTTGTTTGTTAAAATAAAATTCATGTTTTGTTTGCAGTTTCACAAAGTGAACAAGTTTTCATTATTTTCATTTTTCCACTGTTGTTGAATATAACCAAATGGAGTCTATCAAATTGTAATCCTTTTTTGTGCAACATATGTTGCAAAACCTGACTAATTTATATCTACAAATATTCCTGCCCACATCTTGAACATGAACTGATGCATACCACTAAGCGACATATACATATTCTACACAAGAACACAATCGATGCGATTTGAGTTGAGTTGATTCGGGGAAACATGCAATGCCAGGACAAGCATTTTGAATGCTTCGCCTGTGGCAAGTACAATGTGAGCGAATCGATGAGTGGCATGTTGCCACGCCCCATGCGGCGCGACTTAAGCTCATGCATGCAAAATGATGAGGATGATGATGACGATGATGCAGTGAAGGGTAAAAGCTGAAGGAAATGAAATAAAATTGACATGGCAGATCCGTTTTTTCCTTCTTTTTTTTTTAGTTTTTCCAGCTCAGCCTGACGCGTCACATTTTATTATGCTCTATTTGCGCATTGCCAAGGCAAGGCCAAAGCCAGCTGCGAATTATTATAATGCCAGCACATACGGACAGACTGACTACATCGGCACACTTTACAAAACATATTATTCAGAAAGTATATTTCTACAAGCAAAGGTTTTCCACTTCTTAATTTGCATTTCTACTTGTTAAAAATATTTTCTATTAATAGGATATATATTTGTCAAAAATGGAAAAATATGATTTTATAATTTGTATAAGTTTTCAGGATGATTTTCATTTCGATTCACTAAAATTTGAGTCGATTGTTTTTTCTCAGTGCAAACATGCAAACGCCTCATCAGCCAATGGACAAATGCGGCTGTAGTACAGTGAAGTGGCAATAACGGAATTTATTTGGATAAAAAGTGGCCGTAAATTAACGCAAGTGCTTTAAATTTAATTGGAATATTTATTGCATTATGCTGTTGTGTGGCGCACCGTCAATTTAATTATTAAGTGCAAATGTGCGAAAGGAACAGATGCACACAGATATGTCATACGCCGCGTTGCCCCGCTCAATTAGTCAGCAGGCGAGTTCAGATTGCAGAGCATTTCAAGGACTCGACTCGTTGCTGCGCAGCGTTCATTGTTCCTTATTTGCCCTATAACTATCATTAGCATTTCAGCCATCTCAGAGTTTGAGACCCCTCTTGTTTTATGTGATTTATGCGTTTTTGGGGGTGCGATGCTTTTACGAAATTTTGTTCGCTTGACAGGCGGCAACAGCGTTTATTTATGGGCCGCCCAGGACTATCCAGCTATCGCATCTCCCACAGTGGCCAGAGTCTGATAAGTGGCCTACTTAAAGCCGTATCCCCCCCTCTTTGGGATGGGCTTAGCTGCACTTAAAGTTGAGCAGCGACATCCGGGGAGACCAAAATGAAAGTAAGCAAAAGCAGCCACAGACTGACAGACAGCAAAAAACAATTGTTATTGCAGCATAATAATTATAATTGTTTCATTACTTTTGAAATTACCTAGAAATAACAAATTGGCAATTAGCTTATCTCGATATATTCATATTTTAAGTGTTCTTCCAGTCACGAAGTTTTCAAAATTGTTTTTATCCTTTTCGGAAATTGTATGTGTGCTTGGTTAGAAATTTCCCTGGAGGCAAACCTTTTTTTTCGTTTTTTTTTGCAATTTTCGCGTGCCTATGTTGTACAATATTTTTTTGGTCTGTGTGGCTGTGGAAATTGCTCACGCATTTTCTGCGGAACAATTCATTCATGCTTTTATGTTTTGGGCTCATTTTTTACTCGAATTGCAGACAAAAGTTTTAATTATAAAAGTTTTTTTGCCGCGTCGTTCTGCGCAACACATCGAAAACGAACAAGTGAACGAAAAAATGAAGACATGCCGCAAGGGGAAAATTTGAAATCGACTCAAAGACAAGCACACACTCACACACACACTCACACTAATTTCCAGACTTGACATTTAGACAATGATGTGAAATGAGTTTACTTTAAGTCTGAACAAAAAATTATGGCAGCGAACAGCGCTAAGGGTTTTTTGTTAGATGTGCAGCAACATTTTGTGGCACACTCATAACTAAACCGGCCTTAATCGCCAGACCTTAATCGCAGACAATGCTAATTGTTGCCTTTAATTTCTTTTCGCCACAGACTAATGAAAATTATAGTTTTGATCATTGGCATAATATGAATCTTTGTCATAAGTTTTCCCAATAAAGTTGAAATATTTATTCAAATTCGAGACTGACTGCAAATTTCCAGTATTGCAATGTCTAGCAAAATTTCAACAAAGCGCTAAAATTCCTAAATTAAAAGTAATTTATATTAAATTAATATATAACAAAAGTTTTGAGTGCTTTAATGTTGAACAAAAAGAAGTGAATTGGCCAAAAATAACACAAAATAATTTATCAAAAAATTCAATCAATTATTTTGAAGGAATTTCTGCTTACAGCCTTTAGTCATTTCTCGCGTTTCTATTGGTGGGTATTTTGCTATTTTCATTATATATATTAATTTTCATTTTTTTTTCGCCTTAAGGCAAATTTGTATCATAATATATTTATTTTTGGTTGCTGCAAAGTATTTTACACAAAATATGTTATAACTTTGAGTGCTGTAATCAATTTTCTTGTGTTGTTGGAATACCTCTGGTTTCAGAAGATTAAAAACTTATGATTAAAGCAAGCCAAGTTGTATATAGCAAGTAACTTTAACTGCGTCACGACCGGATTCGAAATACATCTGTATATAAAAAATACACTTGATCTGGAGCCAAGCCTAAGATATTTTTGCATTACAAAAAGATGTCGTATGATGTTTGATTAAATTTGATGCCAAAAGAAGTGAAGTGAGAAATAAATACACACACACACACAATCACACACTCACACACACACACAACGAATTGCACTTATGCAAATTAAAGTCAGCGGAGAGCGATGAGCAAAATTAGCAGCCAGCTGCCAAGAGGTAACTGCAGCGGAGAAGAAGAAAAAACTGGGCCGAGTCCGGGATCCCTTGGGTCCACTGATGCGCAAATTGCATTAGCCGCCAACCCAGTTAAGATGTGTTTTTCCGTGTCGGTGATTCGCCTGATTGCATATCGCTATATTATGGCTTCTCCTTAAGAGAACAGACAGAGAGAGAGAGAGAGAGAGAGAGAGAGAGAGAGTGGGCGTGGTAGGGTTGGAGTTGCTGTTGCTAATATAAGTGCTATTTTTAATTGAGTCTGTGTCGGGTGTGACGCGTGAAATCGTGCTTTAATTGGATTGCAGTTGCGGCGCTGAGATTTCGCTGCAAAGCTCCCATTTGAAAGACGACAAAAAAGTCACGCAATTTGAAATTAAAGCTGAAGCTGAAGCTAAAGCAAGCTCAAACAAAACCCATTTCTAGCAGCCCCTTTTTTTACTTTTTGTTGCTGCTTTGTTAAGCTCTCTGATGGATCCACGTACGCATACTTACACACATAAAAAACACACACACACACACCACACACACGCGCAACAAACTTATACAAGATAATGCTAAAGGAAATTTATTGCAATTGCGCAGAAAAATAACACTAAATGCGCTAAGCAGCTAAATAATATCACGCAGAACGGCTGGCAGGCAGGCGTCTTTAAGCTGATGCTCTTTTCCGAGAGCTTAGCGGGCAGCGCTGCACGAGGGTGGGAAGCAAAGTAAGTAAGTAATGCACATTAAATAAATACACTTTGAAAATGCAATCTCATAGTTCTGCAGTTCACATATGATCACAGTTGACAATTC
Source organism: Drosophila kokeensis (assembly GCA_035042145.1). Classification (NCBI taxonomy): domain Eukaryota; kingdom Metazoa; phylum Arthropoda; class Insecta; order Diptera; family Drosophilidae; genus Drosophila; species Drosophila kokeensis. Next base: position 440,312 of record JAWNLT010000467.1, on the reverse strand, counting down.
GTAAACATTTGAAGCTGCCCTCGCTTGCCACGTATGCGTGGCGAAGGCGCAACAGCTTCCTGCCTGATGAGAAAAAATGGCCAAAATCCACATTTGACAAATTACCAGCAAACAGGTAAACACCAGGTTAACAGGCAGCTGGGTGGATGGCGATTAAATGGAAAGATGCCTGCAAGGAATGCCGACCTCGAGATTGTGATTGTGACTACTAGGCCAGATGAAATACACCCACAGTCATATATCTATTATTATAACCACGTGTAGCTATTAATAATGTGTGCGAATCACACAAATGGGAAGCCTCAACTTCATAGGTTAGAAATATGCTTTTTGCTCGTCATTTGACATTTGACTTTTCGAGTTTGCTGTCATTTTCTTTTTCTTTTTCTGTTTTTTTTTTTCTTTCATTTTTATTTGAGCATTTTTCTTATCATTTTGCTTAAAGGCCATCATTTATTTCTGCCATTTCCATAATATTCCTTTTATACTTCGCAAGCAGTCTTAAATTCAGTTTTTATGTGGAGTGCTGCTTGGACTTATTTTCAATTATTTTATTTTTATGTGCATCCATCGTAAAGTATGCAATAAAATATGCATTGCAGCAGGGCAGAAAGAGGAAAATTGCTGATTTGAAGTGGAAAGCGGCTGCTTAGGCTTATAAGTGTACATATGTGTGTGTGTGTGTGAGTATGTGTGTGAGTATGTGTATGAGTGTAATAAGTATTCTCGCATACGGCCTGACCTTTAACGCTGCATAACAAAGCACACAATAATAATCGTGTGAAGCTGGAGCAAAACTTGAGTTGAAAAATTGTGCCCTTAAATAAGACATGTTTAAGAAGGAAATTTTGTAAAATGAAATCATTAAAGACTCAATGAATAATAATAACAGTAATTTTATCAGATTTCTCAATATCCCTTTAAGAACTCAAACACACTTTTGCGAATCATACATTTCGCTCGATTTTAAAGCTGGCGTTAAACTATTTGACATTGACGTAGACCATAAAAAATGGAAAGACATTTTGTGAGACGACTAAACAGTTTAATGGCTCCCTCGCTTAACCCCCATTACGCGACGTATTCACGACATCATAATGTTGTATGCCACATATACAGTAGAGTTTAGAGAGCACTTTACCTGTGTGTCAGAATCATGTACCTGTCATTTAGTTGTAACCCAAGGCGCTCATCTAATCATCGTTCAGCAACTGTTAAGCTTTTTATGGCTGAAAATCCACAACATAACTGTTAACGACACTGCCACCTGGCCAGGGAGATACATAATTGGGGTATGCACCGCACCTCAGCTCAGCTCAGCACAGCTCAGCTGGCTTGCCATAATCCACTTAATGTGATTGCTTTACATCTGTCGCGGCTGCGGCCGAGTTGCCACATGAAAATAAACTGTGAGTTTGAGGCTAACTTCGCATGTTGCGCAAAAAAAAAAACAACAACAGCAAAAGCGGAAACAAACACAAAATATAATTATCAAAAGGGTGGCGCACTGCTTCATGGCATGAACAACGAAAATTTGCACAAATATCTAAAAATATCAGAGGCAAACTGCAAATGTTGCGTGCCGCTGACGGGCGAGAGGAAGGCCAATGAAGGTCCTTTGCCAGAGCTTAACTAATGTCCCAGAGTGTGTGTGTGTGTGTGTGTGTGTGTGTGTATGTTGTATAATGCCTTAAAACTTTTGACATTTACTGTAGCACGCACACACCAATACAAGCACACTCACGCACACACACACAGAGACACACGAGTTGTGAAAGTAACGAGGCTCCTTTTGGTGTATTTAATTTTATTTTGATCTCTCTACAATGTAATGATGTGCCATGGACTAAGCAGATACTTACACAAACACCCACATACACACATACATACACTCGCACACACACATAAGCACTTACACAGCAACAAATAAATCGCATTAACGACAGTTGATACCTTTTGTGAAGTGTGCGTGTATTTGTATAATATGTCAATAAGGGTGCCGAAAGCAAGTTCATTGCCTGTCCATTCAAATGCGCATGAATAAATAATACAAATATAACTATATATATATATCCATATATATATCTAAATATTATCATATACATGTATATGTACTAATACCCTAACGAAATAAATATTTGCAATATTTTCATTCTCTTAAATACATCAAATAGTGAACTTATACTTTCGTAATTTTTTTTATTATATTTAATTACATTTTTTTAAGACCGCTCACCTGTAAAAATTCGAATTGATCAATTTTCTCTCATCTAGCAATTATAATTCCTACACGAAGGCAAGGAAACAAGTTTCCTTGAGATACTACATATGTATGTTGCTGGCTAAGAGGATTGCTTAAGTTTACTTTGAAATCGATTGTTTGTGGGCTACAATCCTTTGATATTCTTGACTGAAATACTCAAAATGCACACATAAAACCATAAAATATGATGTAGAAAATATAGAAAATATTAAATAAATATGGATTTTGTCAAACATAATCGTTTACACTCTGTCCAACCATAATAAAGGTATACAAGGGTAACGCTCTATCATTGTGAAAAATAATGATGTTGGTTGTAAATATTGGGACATGTCCTTGCTATTATGAACATACATGTATAGATACACATACTTGTATCTGTTTGTGTGTGTGTGTGTGTGTGTGTATCGAGTGAGAGTATGTGAGGCGATGACAAATCTTTGCATGATAAACAATCAGGACTAAGGTTACGTTTGTTGCCATGGCAGCGCACTCAATCAACTGCAGGGCGGGATATTGTAAAGGATGTGTCTGGGGGGAGAGAGAGGGAGAGAGAGAGGCAGGCTATGTCTGCCCGCACGCAAGGCACAAAAAAGGTGCAAAATGTCGAGGATTTTATGCGCATTAATTAACGGCAAGACAGCACAAAAGACGCGCGTCCAAAAAGGTGGCAACCGACTCGGCCCCAAATGCAAATGAAATATTTAGCATGATATTTAAGCTGATTGAGATGAATTATCTTGAAATGAATAGCCGATGAATGAACAGAACACCCTACCCGCCACCCACCCAACACGCTCAACACGTGGGCGCGTCGTGCGAACTGAAAATGAAGTTTGCGTTGACGGTTTTTATTGCCGCGCCTGAACCTGTATAAAAGGGCTGCCGGCATATAATTACAGCAAGTCCTTGACAGTGCTGTTTGTGCAAATAATACAACGCCCAAAGGGACATACCGCACCGTGCCAAAGTGTCATTACAAAATCCTTTTGCATACAGGTTGCCGGCAGGCGAGCGAGCGATTAAGTTGCGCAACTATTCACATGTGTGTACACTACCACAAAAAAGGCTGACTGTAATTTACTTTAAAAACTGAAATTTACTCTTAAAACAAAAAAGAGAAGGAAAAATCATTTATAATACTGAGAAAATAGTAAAGAAATTTGCTCTCTTGACTGCTAAGTTAGAGTTTAGTTGATATCTTTTTTTAATCACAAAATAATCACGCTAGAAATATCTTGAAAAAAAAAATTATTTTTCTACATTTTAGAAAATTCTATTCTGTAAATTGGAAAAGAAAAATTCTGGTTTTTAGATAGACACAATCTGCCGTTTTCGAAACATATTTTCTGCATAATTAGGTGACTTATCCTTGGCACTAAAAAGTGTGGCGACTTTTCTAATATTCAGTGCAATGATTTTTCTGAGTGCATGGTTCGCGGCGGCAGTTACACTTACGAGCACTTTGGCGCAATTAAAGTTTCAAAATGCCATCGGGACGCGAGTCCCACAGCAGCAGCAGCAGCAACAGCAACTTTTTTTATGTGACTTTTTCAACAATTATAGAGCCGAGTTTTTTTTTTGCTGCCTTTGCCATTTCACGGCTTAAGCGGTGGCTGGCAGTGGTTTTTACCATTTCACCATTTCACTAGATACTTATGTTTTATGAGTAATTCAGTGTTCTGATGGCTTTACGATGTCAGCCACTTAAGTGCACAGTTCTGATAGAAATTAACATTCTAAAATGTGCATAAAAGCAGAACTTTTCTAAAAGATAAAACATCTTTAAAAGGTAATTTCAATGTGTCACATTCTTATTATAAGATATATTTAAGTATTGACAAATGACAAATTATATTTGTGTTAAATAATAATGTAAAACTTACGTGGCTTCGTTGACTAATGAATCTACCATGGAAACTGATTTGGGTGGGCTAAATAAAACAATAAAATGTGATACAAAAAATTAAATCAATAAATGTAAAAGAATCAAATAAAGGCAACAAAAAAGAAAATTGCTATTTAAAATTAATAAAACGCATCTAAAAATAAAGTAAGACTAGCTCTAAATATAAAAATATCAATTATACATTTATAAAGTTCAAAAAAGCATATTAATATTTAATAAGAGTGATTAATCAAAAATAAATTTTTTCATTAGTTTTAATTGTGATGATCGAAACTAAAAAAAACATTATTTGCATTGAATATACAAAAAAAAAACTATCTATGTGATATTCCTGAACTTGTCTTTGAATTTAACAGATAAATTATATGTATTCTAAAAAAAAATCTGATTTTTCTATTAAATATTAATTAAATAAGTTAAGTCAAACTCTTTTTAATCTATAAATTCAATCAAAGGTTAAATTGTTACTTAAAAAAAAACAATTATGTAAATTGAAATTCAATTTGACATCCAACAATGTGAAACGGTCATTGTACATACTTGAATACCTAATTCTTGCTTCAAGGATATTTCATGTTGACCTTCAAGTCATGCCTATCAACGTTTTAAGTTTTCCCATCATAGTTACCTGTAAAGAGGGAAAGTTTTGAATTAATGAAGATTAATATCGTTGCCGATGGAAATGTTAAGAAATTAATTAGAGATTTTACGCTGAGAAGGCGGCCCAAGAAATGCAAAGGATTACCTAATGACCGAACTCTGGCCTGGCCAGCGAACGAAATGAATGCCTTTTAATTAAGCCCAAAGATATGATTACAAAAGCGCAAAACCCAAATGTTGAACGGGGCCCCAACATGAAAGCGATGTGTGCGGAACTTGATTGTTTCCTTATTGGTTCTGTTGCAAGACCCGTAAAGTTCAAAGTTCACACGCAACCCAAAAGGCAATCGACGAGGGTGCTGCAACGTCTTCCACTCCGTTGCCAAGTGCCAATAAGCCCACGTAATGCCAAAGTGGCTGACACATAAATCTTTTCAAATACATAAATCAAAATTAATGCGAAACTGAAAGGATACTTTACTTTATTATTGTGCTCTTAAAGAGCGTTTCTCACGTAATTTACGGACCTTGCCAGCAAGGACAATCCACGTTGCAACTACTTTCTGTTTGCACAATCAATTGGCTGGACTAACAGAATCAAATCGAAGCAAAAAACCAGCACAATGGAGGAGGAGTTGCCGTCGTGCTACAAATTGAAATGTAAATCGTGTTGACCTTGGCCCAATGCATGCACCATGTTGCTGCCTGATGCCTGCAGCCTGAGTCCTGTCCTTAGTCCTGTGATAAAGCGCTGTAACACAACACGAATGTCAGCCATCAAAGGGCAGGCAACAACACCAACAAGGCAAATGAAATTCTATGTTGACACAAGGATCCACGTACTAGGCTAAGCAAGAAATGCAAGGACTCTCACAATTTATGCGAAATGTTGCGCCACTCTGCAACAAAACACTAGTCATTTTTTTACATAATTAAACCAACACCAACGTCAACACCAACCCCAAACTCTAACCCAACTGCAAACCGAACCATCTCAAACGCTAATGAGGCACGCGGCATTTCAACTTGTTGAAGCCGCAGCCACTTTCGCAATGAGCCCAAATTATGTATACGCCATGTGCACAGCTAGCATTGCTTGGATTATATGTGTACGTTGGCCAGTAATTTGTTGCACGCTGACGAGCTGCCTTTTCATCAAGCAAACTGTGAAACATATGGCATATGTGATAATGATGATTGAATTAGTTTGATATGAAAATGGCTAAGAGGATTAGAGGGCAGACAGCACAATAATACTAATCAGCTAAATAAACAGACAGACCTAATGGATACACTAGCTAAAGTAGTAAAATAGTATTTTTAATTAGTTGGATAAACAATTGCAAAACCCAAACAAGTTAAGTTTATCTTTGTTTAGTTCAGTTTTAAATGCAGCTGAAGAAAATACTTCCTTCCAAACTGAAAAAATGATGGAATGTTATAGTGCTGATTATAAAGGCAAAACTTACTGAGTGCATTTCATATTTACATAACAATTCCAAGTTGAAAAATGTCAGCTTATATTAACATATTTTCATTAAACTCAGGAACAGAAATTACGAATTTGACACAAAAAAGAGTTTTCATTTGAGAATAGATAATAGGAAACAGGTCTCCAGGTGGATAGCGGAATCTGAACAGGCAACATTTGAAACAAAGGAATAAACAATACACAAATTTGAAGCATCCCTTGCATAGATTAACATATAATCCCTATCTTGTAAACTGCAGAAGGCTAGTATTTAAAGTAATAAAATTGGGTTGAATTATAACTTAAATGGTTAACATTTGAAAATATAATCAATGATCGAGATGAATTGGAATAAACGTCTTTATATATATTAAATATTCTAATTAAGATTAAGATTATGAGTTGGGTTTGTGTCTCGAAATACTTAATTAATTCAATTGCTTTCTGCAAGCAATTTTTTTTTTAAATATACATATGGCACTTTAATGAATTTTTGCCACTTCATGTTGTGAAGTTTTTTATGATACTCTGGCGTTGTCTACCTCGTAGCCAGGACAACATTATGGCTCAAGTAGCGCTTCCAGGAAGTTGATAGCTTTGAAGTTTGCCTCCTTGACCTCTGAGGGTTGTGTGTAAGTTTCTATTATTGTCCTTGATATGCAAGTGGCGACCCCTCTGGATGGATGGATGGATGGTTAATAATGCTCAGGTTTGCGCGCACTTATTTCATTACTCGATTACAAGCAAAACCGTTGGCAAATGCTAAAAGCAGCCTGCGGTTACAATTTTCAATTAACGATTGAGTGGCAGAGATCCGCTTCCAGCTGAGGTCGCAATGCAGACATGTCAGTCAGAGCACAATGAGCACTATGGATAATCAATAGAGGTGTGCGACCCACCCACACACACACACACTTGTGCAGCCAGCAGATGCCATCAGAGAAACATTCTAATTAGAGATGCAATTCCGCAAGTAATGCAAGCAGTTTGATATGGCTCTAAGCGTCAAGTATTTAATTAAGAACGAGGTAGAAAAGTGTAAATGAAAATTGTGTTCACTTCACTTCACTCTTTTTTTCTCATATTAAGTTTGTATTAATAAAATTGCACTCAATAAATAAATGAAATTAAGCACTAACAACTTTTGGATCAAATTCAAATTGAATGAAAACACAAGTTGAATAACTTTGATGTTTTGCGAAAATTGTTGTTGAATACAAGTGGCGGGCGATTAAGACCAAGGTCTCTCGAGTGCCCTTTGATTGAGCGACTCTGTAATTAAAAGTGGGGCAGACGTGGGGAGTTGTGGGGAGATGCAGGCAAAGTTACAGCTTAGCGTTAATTAAATATCAAACGGAAAATTGTGAGAAAAGTTCAAGTTGTGTTACTACTTTAAAGCCAAAGGGAATAAGAAACAATGTTGCTTTAGAATAATTGAAATTGAACTCAACTTTATTTAATTACCCACTCATGTCAAACTTTTGTAAAATTACTTTTGAATTACAAATTGTTTTGAACATTTTCAAATTATTTGAATTTATAATTTGCTCAAAGTTAAATAAACATCAACTCAATATTTAATATTTTAAGGTGAAAAGGAATGCAAAATTTGGTATTAAACTAAATTTAAGGCCAGTGAAATTACTTTAACATCCAAATTGTTGTTAACAGGTTTTTATTTATTTATTTAGTATTTATTTATAACTAAAAGGTTTCGGGTAATTGAAGATTTATAAAGTGCTTGGCAAACATTTTGTATTTGATGTGAACATCTTGTCGCTTTCTTTATGAGTCAACATTTTAGCCGCTCCCTGAGCGCACACAGCACATAAAGCGACGAACGAAGATGCCAAAAATAAAAAGGAGACGCCAGGCAAATGGCACCCATGTCCCTCATAGATTCGTGGTCGAAAGTAGCCCCGGGCGGAAATTGTATTGGCCATAAAATGTTTGGTGGCTGGCTTTTGGGGCTCAGACAACCGTGTGTGTGTGTGTGTGGAGTAGTGTGTGACCCACTCCAGCAGCGCTGCTGTGGCATCTATTTTTAGATAAAGTCAAAGGTCGTGTCAGATTTGGTTTGTGTCTGGCTCAGCATGAAAATTTTACAAGTTTCGTTGAAAATAACGACAAAGGTTTGCCGTCTTCTTGATTGCCTGTCAAGAGCACTAAAGCAAGCAGCTCGTCGAACACTTTGCCGCAAATAATTCAAGAGCTTCACGATCTGCTGCAGGCAACTTATACTCAGGTGATTTCACGTTGCGTACACTTTATATAAACTTGGGTACAAGTCATTAAATAATCGTATTATGCACTAGAATATATACAACCATATCAAGTGGGAAAGCTACGGATTAAATTTTAAAAGAGTTTACTTGCAAAGTTAATACAATTTTAATCGAGTCACATTTTTCCATTAATTCTATTAACCAAAATGTTAATGTTGTATTTGGGTGAACAGTTTGATTATCATCAGAAAGGATATGCGTCGTAGCAGGACGGTCCTTAAAAGTTATGCGAACCACATTCGAAAAGGTCGCCAAAGAGTATTGCAAGCATAACAATTAGATTAGACGAGCGGCAAGAAAGGACCAAAGCTAAATAAATGTCAAATAAAATAAGTAAGAATGCTGTGAGTGAGGAGTGAGTTCGACTACGAAATACCCTCAACCCAGTTGTTGGCACACCCATATGTATGCATGTGCGGATGTGCTCTCATCGTCGGCAGCTGATTGGAATGAGATCAAGATGAGAATTAGGTTTTTCACTATAGCTTGGGTGTTTATTAGCTGATCTTGATTTGATTTGTAGAGTATATTAGTAATATGTGTGGGTAAATATCAATATATCGATAAATCGATATGTATCGATGCGAAATGGGGCAGTTATCGATAAAATGATGTGCGTGGTGTATACGGAAACCTATATTCCAAATAAGAAGTTCTTAGCTCTTGCAGATGATTGAGATTGGCTTGGACATGGCTATATCGACTCGGTTGTTGTTTGCTGCAGAATATATATATATAGATATATACAGTTTATGGAATCGGACTAACTTGATTCCCTCTGCTTCATATATACTTTTGCAACAACAAAAAATAATATAATTATACCCTTTTTAGCCATTTGTAATGGGTTTCAGGGTATAAAGAGTTACGATCTTGGGCAACAGAGTTGCCGGGGAAAGGAGTGGGCTTCCCACATAGCCTCAAGGTGATTTCGTCGTGGCACTTTTGGCGGCTGGCTGCCTGTTGTTGACAGAATTAATTGCGCACGTTAGCGTCGAAGCGCCCAGCAGGAAATTAAATTGCAAAACGGCGTGCCGACAGCAGCAGCAGCATAAACAGGGACAGGAACGGTAGCCATAGCCATTTCTAGTTTTGCCCTGTTTTGAGAGACTTGGGTGCTTGGTGCCTTGCAGGCAGCTTCAAAACGGGAAAATTGAGTTAGTCCCTGTTTTTATCATGGCAAGCCATAAACACATTTGCAATGCCAACATAAACGCTGCTGCGCAGTTGTCGCCACGGAATTGCATTAGGGCCGTAAACAATAGAGAGGAGTATATATACAAAAGTTACGTATACGCAGCGCGAGCTGCAAATAAATAGAATGTTTGCTGGTTTAACAATTTCTTTGGTTTACACTGGTAAAAGTCTGGTCTGGCTTTGTTATGATTTAAATCCATGTCGTGTTAAGCGATGTGTGAAATGCATTTGCTTTTCACTGTTTGCAGTGGAAAAAATGACCAACGTTTACACAGCCTGAAGCATGAATGAGCTTTTTGTGCCACACCGAGACTCATACATGGGCAGACTTTTGAGGCAGTCAGCAGTCATTAACATTATGCAAATAGAGCGCAAAGCAGGCCCAAACCCAAAAACCCAAACACGAATCCCAACCAACCCTCGAAAGCAGCCTCGAAAGCAGCCCAAGGGGGATCGTCTCTGTGAATAATAATTTGAAAATTTTTAGTGAGTGCGCGCTTATCAAACACATTTTGGCATTTTCCACAGCGTGCGAGTCTTATGATAATTTTTAAGTATTCCGTTTGGCTGCCTGCTCATAGACAAGTTGGCTGCGGGCCTGAGAGAGAGAGAGAGAGAGGGGGACTGCTGGGACGTGGTTTGCTCGATTATTCGCCAAAGTCATGTTTTAAGCCAATGTCTAGCATTTATCGCTCTGCCCCGATGGCTTATTATGCCAAGTGGAACTGTGTAGTTGAATAAACAAAGTAGATATGCCAAATTAGACACAATTTGCCCGATAGACACATTTACATATCTGTCGCCTTCCATCAGTATCAAACATTATGCATTCTAGTGCGATGACACATAAAACCCGTAACATTTTATGAAGTATTTGTTTTAGACCGAGACGAGTCTAGTCTGGCAAATATATATAGAGTAAATAAAAAGCTTATTAACTGAGAAACAAGTTGGACTTACTAATAAATAATTAGGGCTGTGTTTCAGATTTTCTAAATTATGCTTTCTTTGACAGCTAAATTCATTAGGCATAAAAATATCTAAGGTTCGAAATGTCAAGTGTCCTGAAACATTCAGATTAGCTTTCAATTAAATTGACAAGTTCATTCAATCTCCATTTTGATAATCTTCTGCAAATATCTTAACTTGAAACCTACAAAAAATGTCAAGCACTGGTCGTTGTCTCTCTCTTTCTCTCATTATCTCTCTCTCTCTGATGACGAAACAAAAACAGAACAAAATAAAATGCGCAAATGTCGCATTTTTACGATACGGCAGAATTTGCTACTTTGTATCATTTTGGCAGCCGGAGATATAACACTTTTTATGTGTGCGCATGCATTGTCTTAACACCCACACACACACACAAGAGCACACACCCATACACACAACAGCACACACCCACACACATACTATAATAATAGCTTGTTGGAGTCGCCTTCTTTTTTCACTTTCACATCATTTGTTGGCATTACTTTGGCTGCCACTTCCGCCGTGCGTTAATATTTATGTCTTTATATGCTCTGCTCTTGGACTCAGACTCAGACTCAGTTTTTTCCTGTGTCGTTCCTTCAGCGCTGTCAACTAGCACAAATGTATACATAGGATATACATATACATATATATATGTATATGGCTGGTTGATGTATATGTGTACATGAAAGGAGCAACTTTTGCTAGTTTTTTCCGTTTCCTGTGCTCGTCCACGCCACTTCCGTGCACTTTGCCCTCTGTGCCATTATTCATTTATCTTTATTTCTGCCTGGCTCAAAGACAATGGGTATATGCTGGCATATGTTTCTGTAACATCGTCCATATGCTTGGACCTATCTAATTTCATTTGGCTTTGGCGAGCAAATCCCTTAAAACTGCCTATAAACAGCACTAAACTTATTCAAATTTTAGCCAGAAAATGTTAAGAAGCTTCCAATTGCGAAAATTGCGCATTTCGTTTTTTTTTTTATGAGGGAAAACAAGTTTGGTTTCCATTTGCCACAAATTTATCCAACACAATAACTGGAATTTAAGAAGAGTTCGATTTGGTAAGAAATCTTTAAACGATATATGAAAAATCATCGTATCTATAAATAAATATATATCTATTCGAAATTCAACTTGAAATAAGTTTGCGAAATAATTTTTGCAGATTGGATTACAGCAGCTTTCCTGAATAATTCCCAGTTAAGTGACAGAAAAATAATTAAAAAAAAAAAGTTATGCAAATTTTTTAAAATGTTGAAAAAGTTTCGTTAAAATGTTGCAATTATTTTATTTGGTAAAATAAATTCGGTCATTAAGGTAAATTGCCAATGTAAAAAACAGCTGCCAAAAGCTGGCTGAAAAACGCATTTTGGGCTTGTTGCTGGATTTTACTGTTGCGGCATATTTGACCGGCAATCGATTTGGCCAGACTGTACACTAGCTTGCCAATAAAAAGTAGGCTAAAATCATATTGAACTCAAAATTGTGGCCATAAAAGTGAACAAGTTTAAATTGATTGAACATTTTGTGGTTTGACCAATATTGAGTACGGGCCATCGATGCCAAGGTTGCTGCAATATTTGCATTGCAGAGCTCACAAATTAACTGACTTTTTAGTTGAGCAACTTTTAATTCGATTATTTTGGAAATACTTGTCAATATTTCAATTAAAACTACGCCAAACAAAATTTAATTAAAAATTGTTTTAAAGAGAACTTCAGGTAAATTTCTAATTATTTGAGTAAGCCCATTCTAACAAGGGATTCAACCTTTTCATACCCTGCACTCGTTTCGCGAATATCGATAAATATCGATAGCAATATAAGGTACTATTGTGAAGATATAGCTTTATAATTTATATACATACTCAGATATATTCTTGATTAACTGTGCACAGATTGAGTTAACCAAAATATATTTTTTGTATTAAGGGTTAACTAGAGAGTTATAATCGAGACCTATCGACTCTATGTTTAAGTTGTTTTCATTGAACAAGTACGCAAAATGAAGCCAAACTACTGCCAAAATTAAAGTCCAGTAAATGGTGAATAAATGAAGTAGAGCCAACCAGTAATAAGAAGTTTAAGAAGCCAATTACAAAACTGTTTTCATATATGGGAAGTTGTGAAATATATAGTAAGAGTAAGGTCGAATTTGCATTCATTACTTATGCCACATACTTCAAGGCAAGAAAGGGGAGGGAGGTGGGGCCTGCACTGGCAATTAAGTGTGAATTATGGGCAGGGTGACAACGAAATGAAATAAAAACCCAAATTGCGCACACATTTCCCGCACTCCACATCTGGCACATACACAGAAATATTGCCTGGTGCAGGAGCGTGTCTCTGGCTCCGTTGTCGTTTGTCGCCTTCACGTTAATTTGCCTGAAATGCCAAATGGCGAAGCCGTTGTTAGCACCCACGCCGATAGCGGTTACGATGGTGGAAGGTTCTGTTCTGTGTCCAGTTTTCTGGGGTTCTGCCGTTTGGCATGGCATAAAATTTTAATATCGTCCTTAAATTTAAATAGCCTCAAGTTGTCGGTGGTCGGACTGCGTTTGATTTGCCACCATTTCAATTCAGCCCAAAACATTTTCTTTTTATTTTATTTCGTTTGGCAACCGTCTTTCGGGGCCAACGATAAATTCTCAGCCTTGCCGCCGCTCTATTTATTTATTTATATATTTATTTAGAGGCCATCGCTTTGATTTGATTGTACTCGTCCTGCGGACAGACACCCCCTCCGTCTGCGGACACAGTGCGACCTCAGGTAGCCAAGCCACAAATAAAAGTTGCCGCACTCCCACGCTGCCTTTGCATACAAAATCGACTGCCGCAGAACAGAAATGTGGCCGGTGCAAAAGTGCTCGGGCAACCTTCAAGGCGTTGACGGATTAAAATATGTAGATATATAAAAACATATAGCTTATTACCAGACACCAGTGAAATGTGCGGGAGCCATTACTTTTTATGCGCCTAGCAGCTCGTTCTTAGGCAGCCCAATTCTATTTCGTTGGAAGTTAGAATGCGATGGTTGAGAGAGCTCGACAAGGAAATACCCTGACGCCAGCTTTTAAGTCCTTACTTTATTTTCGATTAACAAAATCTGCGATTCTTATTCGAACCGAATCTGAAATCTATACTTGGTATGTTTTATATCAATTGGATCTTTGCAGTGGTGAAAAATTTGAAATATTACTAAATTGACTCGGTTTTTAATGCTGATCAAGAATATATGTACTTTATTACCTTCTGCCTGCTACATTTTTAGATTATTTTCCCTTTTTAAAGGATATGAAAATTAACTGGATAATTCAGTTAATTGTAAATTAAATTAAATTTAATAAATGTCGCAACTAAGTTGAACAGACTGGCCAGGTACTTATAAAAAATAGATTCTTCAAAGGATCAATTGTAATTTTGCATTTTATGGGTTAAACTGAATTTGCCTTAAAGTACAAAGCAAAAATGTCTACACAGAATGATTGTTTGATATTCGTGCCCAGGCAAAGAGTTAATAAAAATTTCCATTCCGAAATATTTATCAATAAACTTTTCAATTTCAATTGGCAATTGGATACTGGTAAGCAATCCGAATCAATTTCATATCGAATCAAATGCAAATATTTGCGAATTTTACTTTCATGACAACCCCAAAAAAGAAAAAAAATAAAAATAAAAGAGTTGGCATTGCTTTTTGCGAGGCAATCAAAAGTTTTCATGACTTCACACATGGAAATAAATGTATATACAAAAACATGTATGTGTATATACATTAGACATATGGAATTTAAAATGCATATAGAGCACTTTTAAGGCTAGCTGTGTGTCCTGCTTATTTGCGGAGCAATTTGAGCTCAAGTTTTGTTTTCAGGTTGTTTCGCATAATTTACAAATACGCAGTGGAAATAACAACAAATGCAAGGGCATACACACAAACACACACACACATACACAAACACACATACACATACACAAATAAATATAAATATATTTACAGACAGACAGAGAGATACGCAGTAACACAGAGAGCAACTGCAAATAGTGAAAATGTCCTTGAAAGCGCGCAAATGGCAAAGCCAACAATGTTGGCCCTGCCAACGCACATGTGCACAGGTGAAGGCTTTGCAGGACGCGAATCGGGGCCAACAATGCCTTCATTAACAAATCCATCTGCATTTCACACAAACAAGTCTCATTTTCAAAATTATAAGCTTATAATTTATATAACGTATACGACTTGTGTCCTGGTTTTTAAGTTGCAATCTCATTGCTTTTCTCTTCATCTTAAATTAGTTGCAATGCCAATTTAAGCTTCATTTTTTCAGTTTAAAATTTAAAAGTACAAACATAATATCTTACTGAATATGTGCATTGTACAAAATACCTAAATATTGTTTTTCAATCTCGAAAATTGACAACTTCAACAAATAGATTTGCATTTATAATATTTTTTTTGGAATGGAGGAAGGCATCATAGAAATATATATTTTTTATTTAATGACAATTTAAACAACCAAATTTAAGAAAAGAAGGATATCATCACAGAAATTTATATTTAATAATGAACAACATGCAAATTATTTCGCTCAATTGATTTTCTTAATATTTTCTGCAAAACTTTCAAAGCGAAATCAAAGTGAAATATGTAACGACCAAGAAAACTCTTAATTATAATGTCAAATATGAGTACAATCCAACAATAAGGCATATTATGTTCATGGAGGGGGCTTACAATTGCCAGCTTAATGAGCGACATTTATGCATAGGAGCCAAAATTAAATAAATTAATTCAACGAAAATTATAGAGATTTAACGTTGATTGCTGTTTAGGGGGCGTGTGATTTTGTAATGCCTGGCCACGTTTACTGAATGCACAATTATTAAATAGGCTGGCAAAAGGACGAACAACAACAACAACAACAACAACAACTGCTCGAACAGCAGAAGGCGACGCTGGCGTCCTCGGTCTTATTTCATAGTTGGTGTGAGCAAATCACATGTGCACATTTTGTTGTTTTGCAGACGCAACAGACCCAAAAAAAAAAGAGAACAAATCAAGCTCTCGCTCTCTCCGCTCTCAAGGCGCTCTCGCTCTTTCTATCTCTCTTTTTCGCTGTCTTTCACGCTGTCGCTCTATTCTATCGATCTGTACAACTAGCAAAAGTCAACTGGAAACTGGAAAGCAACCACCAGAATCTTGTCCTGCTGTTGAGAAAATGTCTCTGACATTGGGTGACAGCTTTTCTTTCTTTTTGCTTTTTTTTTTGTCATCTTTGTGCAAAGTGCAAAGTGGCCAAAAAAGTTGAATGGAAGCGGCGCGCGCGTGGATGGAAGCATGACTCAACATTTTGTGGTTATGCACGTGCAATTTGTGAAGAGCGCAAAACACACACAAAAAAAAAAGTAGGAAGAGGCGGAAAAGGAAGCGATGCTCGCGACGTCGACATCTCTTATTCTCCTTTTATCTTGTCAATGTCAGTTGATAGTGAAAGGCAACGGTGGGTACAAAATTCTACACACTCATTTACTACAAGAAAAAAAGGTATAAGGCCAAAAGAGACGCACTTCAAAGTCTGTCAGCAGCTGTTGGCAGCTGGCGAGGACTGCTCAAATTACGTGCTCAGAATTTACTAGCCCAGCAGCTGTCTTCCCCCAGACTCCTCCATGCTGCATGCTACAACTTGATCTCCCACACACAATTAAATATTAATGTGTCAAATTAAGTGAAAAATGGCATTTGACTTTGTGAGGGGGTCGGCAGAGGATGTTAAGCAGTTTTATTGGCTAGTAGAACAAAAGTTTGATACGACTGGGCTTCTTTTGATTGTCTAAAGGATTAAGCACCAACTTGTGGCATTAACACAGACCTTCAGTGTGGCTTAACTTGTCTTTCATTATGTGTCAGATTAAAAAATAGATATAGTCGCAAATCAAGATTTGTTTGCATGCATTTGTTTGTATAAGACTATGATCAAATTGTGTGTATTAAGCTTAAGTTAAGCAAATACAAATACTAACTTAGTAGAAGTAATTATTACTTGTTTGATTTGTTCTTTGAATGTATTGTTAAGTGAAAAGCTTAAATTTTGAGGGGCTGACTAGAAATAGCACTGATAACTTACAAATTATTTATTGACTATTGAAAATTAAGATATAATTTAATAAATTATATATTTGCATTTTTTCTTTAAATTAAATAATTTAAATATGTTTTTCGGTCAAAAAAATGAGTAAATTGTATTTAAATTATATTTAAAATTATGTTTCTTGCAAAAAAGTAAGAAATTCACTCTGAAATCATTCTAAAAAATGCAAACAAGATAATGAAGAATTCAGAAACATTTCTAGGAAAATTTCTTTATATATATAATATATAAATTCGAAAACATCATTCAGTTCCTGCAGCAAAGAATTGTAATTTTCATAAGTTTTCAATACAAAAGTTGAAAATGAAATACTGACAATAACTTAAATTTTCAATATTCAAAAAATTAATATTCCAAAGAAACTAAAAGAGTAGAAAACTACAACAATAAATTTGATTTAGCCGATATGGCTTCTAATGGCATTTAATGGTGACACAACATATCCATAAATGCACAAAAAAATAAAGTGCTAACACCATTTGGCACCACCACCTTTTGAGGGACCCCACATCCAAATTGTGGAGGCAGGCAGGCAATAAATCAACATTTTTGCACTATACGAATTGGATTACAAATTTATCAGCTATTCTCGCTTGCAGTTAAGGCAATTATGTTCAGTCACGAAAAGCGACTTGCAATGAAATATACACGAGCAGAATGCGATGTATAAACCAGGCCAAAAGCAGCGAGGGGATGGGTTGGTTGCCTGAAAAATATGGCTAAAAGGTACAAATTGCAAGGTCAAATTGGCACGCTATAAAAATGTGTTTAAGTCACGATTTGAATTGAAATGCCAAATTGGTTTAGAGCAAAGCAGATACTAAATGTATATATATACAGTAGTGATAATGGGAGTTGGCCTTCAGCTGATAGCGTTTATCAGACAGCTTCAGAAATTGACAGCAAAAAAAAGAAATCAAGTTGTGGAAAGTTGACTCACCTTTTGGCAGCCTCCTCGCCCTCGAGCCCTTGCTCGCCGCCGGCTGCGGCAGCGGCAGCAGCTGCAGCAGCAGCAGCATCCTGTTCCGCTGTTGTGGCCACCGCATCGGCTGTTGATGTCGCTGCGGCGGCAGCAGCATCGCCTGTGGGCGCTGGCACATCCTCGTCGCCAGCGCCGCCCTTGACGGCGCCCACCAGCGACGTGAATTGATTTGTTAGACCCGAAAACATGTTTGGCTTATTTTATTGTTGTTGTTGCTGTTGTTGTTTCTCTTGCTCTTGTTTTTCTGGTGCGCAGCGCTTGAAAGGATTAGCCTGGCGTCGTAGTCGTCGTGTATACACAAAACGAATGCGAAACACGAACACAAAACACACGACGCAGAGACGAAAGCCGAAACGTGTGCAGATGTGCGCAAAAGGGGAGGCTGGGTGCGGGCGGGGGGCGGTGTATGCGTTTGTTTTGTGGGGTGTTGTTACTTTTGTAGTTGCGCTCTCTTGCTCCCACTCTTCGTGCTCTCACTCTCGCTCTCGTTCGCTCTTTCGCTGACTCTCTCTCTGGTCGTGTTCTGCAAACGTTGCTGCTGCTAGTACTGCTGTCTCCTTCGTCTGCTTAACTTTTATTACACTTGGCAGGAATTTTGTAATGGGTTTTTTCTTTTCGTTTTTTTTTTTTTTGCACCAATGTAGTTTCACTTTCTACGGTGTTAGTTATGTAAATTCTTTGCGTTTTTACAGTTAATTATGTTAGCACGCTGTAAAATGATTAAACGAAGGGGGCGAAAAAAAAACAATATATATTAATGGCAAGTCGAATTTAAAATCAATAAATGGGCAAATAAATAAATTTAAAATGTCGCAAAATTATCGCACTGTTAAAAATGTCGCGTCCAATTTATATTTATTTCACGAATTATTCTCTCTAAATTATTATAGAGCGCAACTTTAAGAATTACCACTTTAAATGGAGTTTATATTTCTTTTTTCTTGTCTTGTCTGGTAAAACGAGCAAAACTTGAATTTTCGGCTGCCTGTGTCGAAGGTCCTCTGAAAACTGACGGAACAACGGAATTTTCTTTGCTCAAATACCGTTGTGGGCTGCGTTCTCTTTCTCGCACACATACGCTCGCTCAGAAGTCGCCAGTGCTCCAAGAACGATGATGCTCCGAGTGGAAAGTCGTCGTTGTCGTTGACGTTGCTTTAGTTGGTGGTTGATTTCAGCGTTATGCTTTTTGCTGGAATTTCTGTGTATTTTCGCGCATGTGCCAGCTGTTTTGCGTCGTTGGGCTCAGGCGCAATCTAATCAAACAATTGAGACGTCTGTCGATTGTACACAAAACGCAAAATTAATAACAAACAATGATAGCTGCTGCGTAGCGATTATTGTTCCCGTCTTGTCGACTTTTTCCAGCATTTCTATGCCTTCCAATGGCAGCCCAGTAACAGCTGTTTAGGCGCAGCCAACTTTGTGTTGCAGCCAAAACAGGGCTGTTCTACACCAAACAGCTGATGACAAAAGTGTTGAAATTGCGTTGAATGTTGAATTATTTATCTATTTACAGGTAAACGACAAAAAGCGCAGCATTTCCACTTAACATATATTTAAATTGATTAAAATCACTAAACAAATTTCGTTCGACGGTAGTCTCCTCAACGCCGCTGCCTCGTCCGACTTTGGGGCGCCTCCTCCGCTTGTGGCTTGTCTTCGGGTTTATGTTGCGCCTCCAATTCGTGATCGAGACGCTCCTTGGCCCGGAACACCTTCGACTGCAGATAGAACGAGCCGCCCTTGGCGCGTTCATTCACATTGTACAGATGCTCGTAGTTCTTGATAATCGTTTCCTTGTTTTTCAGATCCTCAATGTTCAGGATTTGTTTCGCCTCCTCCAGCGTCATGCCTGCAAAAGGAATATTTATAATGCTCTATGTTGCAGTTAATTAGAGACCAAACGCACCCGTTCGCATGTTGGATTCGGCGCTTTGATCGCCCTGCCTGCCACCGCCGGCTCGTTTGGCGGCCTCCTGCGAAGCGTTAATCTCTTGTCTCAGCGCTTTGGCGAAGGCGCGTCCGATTGCCTGGCCGCCCAGCACAATAATTTGTGCGATGTACTTTGCCATAACTGCTACGGTCAAACAACGACTGGTTTGTTGTCAATTTTGTTCAAAGTCAAGTTTAAACAAATTTTCGATCTTCTCATTATACAACGTTTCTAACCTAATAAGTAAAGCATTGGCCATCCATAGCAAGCGGCATCAGCTGTCTGCATACTGTCGGGCAACACTTTGCGTTAGTGTGACCGTTTCGTTGTTGAAATACCAAAAGGCTACCAAGTGGTGGTAAGTCGATTGCCAAATACTTGATCATTTATGTACAGGTCTAAATTTCTAATAGAATTATTTTTCTGTAATTCGGCAGTCGTTTTTGTTTCCTAAAAATTGCGTTTTATCAGCAGTCATTGCGTTAGTGTGACCGTTTGGTCGACGTGGTGGTAAGCTAATTGACAAATACTCGATAATATTTTAACAAGTCTACATTTCTAATTAGATTTATTTTTTCGGAGTGGAAATGCATTTGCCTCATGGCAGCAATAACAGCAGTCTGCAAAGTGCTTGGCTACACTATATTATAGACAGTGTGACCGTTTTTCTACATAAATTATTTGCAGTATATTTCATCCGATAGAAAAAGAATCGAGGAGAAATTTAAATAAATTTACAATAGGCACTTCAGTTGAGATTAAAAAAAAGACTAAAAATCGAAAATTGCATTCTCCTTACACACTTAATAATTTACCAAAAAATAATGTTAATTTACCAGGAATAAGAGATTGTAGCTATGGGGGGGTTATATGAAATAATTTATTATGCAAGAATTAGTCTAGAAGGCGCGCTACTTAAATGCAAATTCTAACTAATCTCGAATCCTCTCCAGCTAAACTATTTACAAGCTGCTTAGGTAAATATTTACAATACACTCGTCGCTCAACAATTACAATTCTCTGATGAAGTTTCGAAAAACATTTAAAAATTTCCCTATTTAATTTCGAATTAAGGACAGTGAAAATTCTCTTCAATAGACTTTTGGCCCATTCATAAGGAATTTCTTTACATAAAATTGAATATATAAAAGCATTATTAATTTTGAGAGATGCAAATTATAATCAAAAGGGTTTTAATTAGTGAGCGACTACTGTAACAGCTTAAACTAAGGGCATTTTGTGTGTAAATATTTTTTTGTTTTTTTGTGTTTTTTTTTTGTTTAGAACAACTTTGCTCATATGGCCTGCCTCTTTGCTTGAAGTCGAACTCCGTTTGCGTCGTGTCAACAGAAGCCCGGATTTGTGTGCTCGATGATGCATCGCTTGCAGTATTTCTTAACTGCCCGATAGCCCTCGATGGATATCTGACAATCCTGAATGTTCAGCTGCTGCAGGCCGCGACAATAGTAGGCAATGCATTGAACGCCCCGATCCGTAATCATATCACAATTGCGCAGACTCAGCTTCTTCAGGTTGGGGCAACTCTCGGCCAGGGCACGCAGTCCAGCATCGCTCACATCGCACTTGCCGATGTCGAGGGCACGCAGACGGGGACAGGAGCGGGCGAGCACTGTGATTGAGTCATCGCTGACCGCCTCACAGCCGCGGGCATTCAAATAGCGCAACTTGTAGCAGCGACGTGCTATCACCTTCAGTCCCGCATCGGAGACCCGTTCGCATTTCGCCACGGACAGGTAGCGCAGAGCGGCGCCCAATTTGGCCAGCTCGTAGAGGCCAAAGTCTGTGATGTTGACGCAATCCGAGACGCTCAGCTCCTTCAGCGACACACAGAAACTGGGCACGAACTTCAGACCCGCATCTGCAACAGATTTGATATTGGCTTTAATAACTATTCAAAATTTAACGAGCGGGTTCTACTCGGCTTTCGCTTCTCACCTGTAATTTGTATGCAGCGTCGCAGATACAAATACACCAGCTGTGGACAGTTCTTGACGACAATCTTCAAACCCATGTCATCGATGGCCATGCAATCGGTGAGGTCCAGATATTGGAGCAGTAAGCGACGCGGTGGCTCCATATGCGGATTTGGACTAATGCTGCTCACCTCGCTGCAGCCTATAAATATATAAATATATATTTATAAAATATATATAAAAATGAAATAGTAACTGTGACTCACCCGTCACATCCAGATGCTGTAGATTGCTGCACTTGGTCAGCGCCTCGATGAGCGCCTGATTGGAGACACCCACACACGTCTGCAGCTGCAGATGCGTCAGCTCCGGACACCGACGGGTGAGCAACTGCAGACCCTTGTCCGAGATGCGACAGCCATCGGCGAGCATCACCCGTTCCACCTCGGGACAGGCGCCATTGCAGCTCTGGCCGCACAATTGCCGGAAGATCATCTTCAACGTTTTGTCGCCGTTGAGGTGCTCGCCCCGCAACGTGATGCACTTCCAGAGGACGGGTCGCCAGGCCAGCTGCTCGAAACGTCGACACACCCTGGCCACGTTGCACAGCTCACAGCTGTCCAGCCAGCTGAAGATGCGCACCACAGCCTCATCGGGCAACCGATCGAAGTAGGGACCACACCGATACGGACCCTTGCGATTCCAGGGTGGCGGACCAATCGCTGTGCCGGTCACATTGCTGCTCCGTCGCGGCGTTGTTGCCGGCGTGCTGCTGACAATGACACCACCAACACCAACACCACCAGCAGAAGTGCCCACACTGGAGCTGGTGTTCTTGTTGTTGTTGCAGCTGCTGCTGCTGCTGTTGCTGATAACCACAGTGCTGCTGCTGTTTGGATGATGGCCAGTGGGCGATGGTGAGACCAGCGTCGCATATCCCTGATCCAAGCTGGGCGAGAAGCGTCCGAGATTGCACAGGCCGTCGGAGAGGCTTTGCACTTTGGTGTGATGATGGTCCAGCTGGAAGGCATTGGCGGGCGAGTTGGTGCTGCGATTCAGCAGATAGCGATCCGAGCCACTCGTCTCGCTGGGACTGGAATTGTGCGGATGATGCAGTCGCTCTATTGAAACAAGAGAAATCTTAAAAGTTAGCACTCTGTTGGCTATAGTCAATTATCATAGCTCGACTAGGAGATACCCTTGAATCTGACTCAAATTAGTTTTCTAAATATGAAAATACTTTTTTCTTTTGTCAAATCTGAACTTTGCAGATGATCAAGAATATGTCAATAATAAATTGCAGCTTTTATTGTTATCGGCAATCGAATTGTATCGATATTCGTGAAAAGGCTGCACTTATCGATACAATTAAATAAACTTGATAAACGAGAAATTAAATACCAATATGTAAAGTCTCTGTCTCTACAGACCAGACTAAATTGATTAAATGATCAGGAATATATATGTTTAATGGTTTCTCAGTTGGTTTCTGCTGAGTTCTTCATGGAACACCTTTATCTAAAGTATTCGCAATAATTTGCATGTATTTAAATTGCTAGTTGCTGCTCTCAAGAAAGCCGGCAAAATGATGAAATTACTTAAAATGACAAAATTAATTAATTTTAGGTGTGTTAAGAAAACATAATTCATGGGCAATCAATTAACACATTTTAGTGTTTCGAAAAGAAGGGAAACAAGAGAACACGATAAGCATGGATAAGACTAATCCCGAGAGACTCTAAATGTGCCCATTAGGCATACGAATATTATTCTCGAGATGTGAAAACTTGAAATATAAATATTAATAAGTCTTCCGAGTTTTATGTGTTCACTTCAAAATTTAATTAATAATAGTAGCTTGAGAATATATCTGGCAAAATCGTGACACGCCTCAAAATAGCTCAGGGCAGAGCTAGAATTACCAAATTTGACAGAAGACTGGCAAGAAACAATAATTTAAGGCCACACCCAGAATTCGGCGTCAACATTTTTGGGGCAAGAGTCATCAAATTGAAAAGATACTTTAATGAACAATGAATGGATTCAATTAATATTCGGCTTGAGGGTAATATATTGACACCCACCTGGTAGTCGCTCATTGCCACTGCCACTGCTGTAGTCCTCCAGATAGTAGCGTTCGTTTTGGTACTGGCTCGCCTCGGCGCCCAGTGGCAGAGCACGCAGGGCATTGCCCAGATAGAGGGACTCCATCTTCTTGTCGAGCAGATACTGGGCACTGCTGCCATTGCTGCACGGCACCAGCACGGTGGGCACACTGCAGCGTCCGCCCTGGGCTTGGCCGCGTCGTCTGCCATTGGCGCCACCCGCATTATTGTCGCTGGAATCTTCGGTGTCGGCACTGTTGCCATGCAACCAGTCTAACGTTAGAAAATTGCGGGGCTGTGGCACTGGCGCTGTCGTCCGGGTCACCGGCGCTGGCAGCGTTTGCAGCTCGGGCGATTTCTTGGCCTGCGCATGCCGACCCACCGAGGCGGTGGAATGGGCACCAAAGATGGACGGATCGTGACGTGAGTGCCTGCCACGCAGCTCGAATGTGGCTGCCTTCTGTTGCACCATGTGCAGCACAGCTGCTGCTGTCGTCGCTGCCGCTGCCGCCGCCGCTGTTGGCGTCTGCTGCTCGCCGTGTTGCGGCGTAGAGCTGCGCGATCCGAGGGGATACAGCTCCACGCTGCTAGCAACGGTGTCGTTCACATTGTGGCCAAGATTTGGCGACTTTCGTGACATTTTGTACGCCTGCGGATCCAACGGACTGGAGCTCAATGGATGCGGATGATGGTAGTGCGCCGCCGCCAGTTGATCCCGCACCGCATTGCTCGTCCGTCCCAGCGATGCCAGTGGACACTCCAAGTCCGGGGCACGTCGGGTGCTCGTCTTGTGCGACATCTTTTTGTTTGCTATGTTCTCTGATTGTGTTTTATACAGCGACCGCCGCTTTGAAGCCAGAAGTCTGCAAACACAAACATAAATATTAAATTTAATTAATTTATAATAATTATTAAATTTAATTAATTTATAATAATTATTAATTTTAAATATCAAATTTCTCTTTTAAAAATAAAATCAATATTTAATTAAAGTTGTGCCAAATGTGCTGAGAATGAGAAATTTAGATTCTTTGGGATGCTCGTGCAAGTACCATACACAGATCAAGCTACAGATCAAGATAGCTGCCCCAGGCCTGATGGACAGCGATAAAATCAATTTCCAATAGCAATAAAAGACACAATTGTAAACATGGGCCTGACATATATCATTAAGATCGATTAAGATGCATCGATTTTGTTAACCTTACCACTCAACTTAGATTACAATTTCTGAGCAAATTATAGTTTGGCTCGCTTCATTATAAAGTTCGACCCCTCGTCATGAAGCTTTGGACACGACTTGGCCCTTGATTGAGAGATTTCATATTTGTAACTGGTGTTTTTCCAGTGTATTCCTTGGGGAGCGCTCTTGACTACAGCAATCTTACTTATCTCACGCGCCAAATGAGTTAAAACATGCAAAACAATAAAATGCATACAATTTTGGTACATAATATCCATATAATTAATATAATTACTAAACAGAAGAACTAAAACTAATAAATGTTGAATGAAGCCTAAAGTTAAGTTAAGTTAATTTGAGATGAACTAACTAAATGAACTAATCTCGAATCCTCTCCAGCTAAACTATTTACAAGCTGCTTAGGTAAATATTTACAATACACTCGTCGCTCAACAATTGCAATTCTCTGATGATGTTTCGAAAAACATTTAAAAATTTCCCTATTTAATTTCGAATTAAGGACAGTGAAAATTCTCTTGAATAGAGTTTTGCTCATTCATAAGGAATTTGTTAATATAAAATTGAATATATAAAATCATTATTAATTTTGAGAGATGAAAATTATAATCAAAAGGGTTTTAATTAGTGAGCGACTACTGTAACAGCTTAAACTAAGGGCATTTTCTGTGTAAATATTTTTTTGCTTTTTTTTTTTTTTTTTGTTTAGAACAACTTTGCTCATATGGCCTGCCTCTTTGCTTGAAGTCGAACTCCGTTTGCGTCGTGTCAACAGAAGCCCGGATTTGTGTGCTCGATGATGCATCGCTTGCAGTATTTCTTAACTGCCCGATAGCCCTCGATGGATATCTGGCAATCCTGAATGTTCAGCTGCTGCAGGCCGCGACAATAGTAGGCAATGCATTGAACGCCCCGATCCGTAATCATATCAAGTAATAAATGTTGAATGGAGCCAAAAGCATTACAAGTTCAGTTAAGTAAATGTGAGATGTGCCTGGATATGCTCAGTGGGTAATCGCCCAATGGAATTTGGGTCAGGGATAGTCACAAGGCAAAGTAAAATAAATACTAGTAAAAAAAATACATGTATGTAGATAAATTGTGTTCGGATGCATGAATAGATGGTGCGCTGGTGAGCTGTTCAAAGTGGGTTGCCAACGACTCCAATTTGCCAATTATTATTAATGAGCTATTTTTGTGTGCGTACAAATGTGTGTGTTTTAAAGGTTAAGTGCCACGCCTTGGTTGCAGTGCATTTAACCTTTAAGCGAATTCAAAGTTAAGTTCTGGCCAATTTAAAGAGATTTCTTAAGGCCCACGCTGGAGCGAGCGCCAATGATTTGTCCGACATGATTAGCTGGCGCCGTATTTTAATATCTGGCAGCCAGAAAACTTTGGCATTTTTCACGATTTAACAATTAATAAGCAGAACGCCCACGTTTCTACCAATTATTAAGTTGCTTAATTTTTTTTTGTTTCTATGTTTGTCAAGTTTTATTTATTTTTTATTTGTTGTGGACACACGTATGCTGTCATATTTCTATTGGCATCAACGATTATTGAGCCCCAGCTCCGGCTCCATCTCCATTCATTCGACACAGCTTACAACTATGTCTATATATATATGGATAAATATATATATTCATTTTTGGCAGGAAACCAGTTTGGAGTGTCTCTTGAAACATTGGAAACTCTAATCATAAGCCAGGCGTGGGCTGTTCTAATGTTAGTCTCTGGCCATCTGCAGCTTGGCCTGGCCCAAAAAAATCGACGTTTGCTGCTGGCATTGTTTGTGCTGTTGTTGCTGTTGTTGTTGTTGTTGTTGTTGTTGTTGTTGTTGTTGGTGTAACCTAAGACCTTAAACAAAAAATGTGATGTTGAAAGTAACCCAATTCAGCAAATAGAACAAGGAAACACATATTGCCACGAGCAGAGAGGCATGTGCCTCTTTAGTTGAGACCGCCTATAATATTTGTTTTGAGGCAGCTTTGCATAATTTGCTTTCTTGCATGCCACCGCCAACTATCTAAATAGAAAACAATAAATTTATTTGAAATTTGAATTGTTGGCGTGGTTAAATCTTCTTTAGCATTGTTGGTATTTTTGGGTTGGGCCGTCACGGTACACACACACACACACCTACCTAGATGTGATGGGTCTTTCATTCCATTTGACTACCTAGATGCTGTGTGTGTGTGTTTTTTTTTTGTGGCGCGTAAATCAAATGCTGCTTACAAGTGGCTCGATTTCGGTTTGGGTGTTGTTGTGCGTGCGTGTGTGTGGCTCTATTTTTATTGTAATCAAATTTGAAATTAATTTTTTTTCCCTAGCTATGCCATAAATAAACATAATAACAATAATAACACTAGGCCACTCCGCATTCGAAAGGCAACAAGTCCAAAAAAAATATTATGTCTTGTCATTTGGCTTATGGCAGCTGATTAATCTTAGCATCTCCGAAATGGACGCCGCCTGTCGCGCCTCAAATGGAATGTCGCTCAACTGGTTCGCAGCAAATGTATCCAAAAAAAAAAACACCAAAACCAAAACCAAACCAAAGGAAAATGGCCCAGAGGCCTCCACAGTCGCCACAGCCTCCTCAGTTAGCGCGTTTCGAGAGAGCTTTTTTTTTTTTTTTGGTATTTGCCTGCCATAATTCACAATAGTTGGACAATAAATAATTAATAATCAAATCAGCTGCGTGTGGACAAAAGTGTCAAATGGCTCATTGGGCAACACAGCACGCAATTTGCATAAATTTACATTTGAAATCTGTCACTTACAGCAACCCATTTCTATTATTCAGAATTCCAGCATTAGCCTTTAAGCCACATGTTTGACTTTTACTCATTTTGCGACAAATCTTCAAATATCTACCTACGAACACTGATCTTTGGCACTCAATTTGTTTTTACCATCAAAAATTGTGTAAGTCTTTGGGGATCAAGTTCAATTTTCGATTAATCAGTTAGGCCAGCTGAGAAGCCCAGCTATTTATGGATATTATTCAAAGTTGCTTAGCTTAAATCATTTCTTATAAAGAGGATTTATTTTGAAGTCTAAACTTTTGAATCGATATAAAATATAAGTCACAATTTGAAGTAATCATTTTTTCCTGTGTTTATTTTTGTTAAAAGTTGTATTGAATTTAGTTAAAAGTAAAAATATAAACAATAAAAAATAAATCACCAGCTCTGCTGTCTCTGGAATTTAAATATTACTTTTGCAACTTTATACATAATAAAAATACAAAATCATAATGGGAAAAATTAAGTTTTAATGCATGTTGGAGACCCTAAAAATTAATCACTCTTAATGAACAATAATAATATTAATAAAAAAAAAGAAGATAAATGACAAAATATATTGTTTTAAAATCACAAACCACATACAATTAATAGCAAAAAGTTTGTAATTGATTTATGATATATTTTTTCATTTATTTTTAATTTGAATAATTTGTTGTTTTTGCTATTCAAGACTTATTTTTAATTGGTATCTTTCGCTGGTATCATAAGCATTATTTTAGCTCTTGGACCGGGCAGGTCAATGGCTATTCAATTAAATCGCAGACGTGTTCAACGAAGCTCGAGTTTGGTGCCACAATGTGGCAAACTGGTCCTTCGCTTTGTTTAAGCTGTTCATAGGCCAGGCCAAGCCTCTCAGCGCACTCAACCAGCAACGAGTTCATAAAATATGACAACAACAAGTACTAATTATTTAATATGCTTAATGAACAAATGTCACCACGGTGGTGCTCACAGCGGTGCAGCCAGCAAAGTGGTTCACATATACATATGTACACAGCACAGTGGTTTATCGGCTACACTTGAAATGTGATTCAAAATCTGATTTTAATATCAACGGAATTGGTCTCAAGTCAGATGTTATGCATTGCCTGCAGTTCAGTTAATATTAATATCCTAATAAAAACATTTCTAGAAATTAATATTTAAGTTTGTTAAATTTAATTTTATGGTTTTATATAGCATATAAAAATACTATTATTAGCATAAGCAAAATTCTTGCGAGGTTTTAAAATTTAAAGTTATACATTATTTTATATCATTATTATTTTATTTAATACCAAAGATAAATTTTTATTTATTACTATTTTTAATCCATTCTTGTGTTTATGCTATAGACCTTAAGATCCTGTCATTATTGGTATTATTTTATATCCTTTCAATAGGTTGATTAATGTTTAAGGTAAAATTAAAAAAAAAAAAAAAGGGAAAAATTGATTAAACTAATTTTATAGCTTTAACATAATTTGATACCAAAGATATTTAAAGCAGATAAAAATATAAAAAATATATAAGTTGTATAGTCAAATACTAAAAATATATATTTTTAACATTGTATCCATTATAATAAACTTTGTAAATGAGCGAAACTTATTTTAAACTTCATATTAAGTGAACGTCTTAATCTCTTGGCTGCCTAGTCCAAGTGCTCTATATTAATTAGATTTAATATGTGTGCTCAACATTTTAAAAATGCTAATTTTATGTGGCTCATATTTAATTAATTATATCATCATCTGCACCACTGTACGGCTTATATAACTAATAACTGCTGTGCTTGCTGTTTGTGTGGTGTTTGCTGTCTGCACATGGCTGAAATCTAACACTAACATAGAAATTACTTGGCGCCACAGAACTACAACAACAACAGCAACAAGAGAAACAACAACAACAACAACAATAGCAACACACATGGAGTCGGGCAACGGGCACCTTTTGGCCTCTGTGGCATGGCACGCTGAGCGCCTGGCCCCAGTCTGGCCCGACAATCAACTCTTTGTGTGTGCGAACGAGTGTGTATGTGTGTGTGAGTGTATGTGTGTGCGAAAGTGTATGTATGTGTGCAGCTACCGTGTTGCAATTTGCGCTCCGTGGGTTGGCTTTTTGCATAGTGTCAATTTTGATTTAGCAAAATGCTGCAATTGCCGCTTTTGCGGCTGCAGCCACCCCGCCCCATGTTTCCCAGTCAAATAAACTCCCACACACACACACACACATACATAAAGCTCCACTCTCACACACACACACACATACAGCTACTCACACTAGCAGCTGAAGTGGACAGAAAGTGGGTGGCGCTGACAAGTTTGAGCAACAAGAAATATTTCTTGCAGCAAAACATAAAATGGGTGCAGCTGCCGAAGTTGTGGCTGATTTTTTTTATTTTTTATTATTTTTCCTTCATATCTATCATAAAATACCATTTGTTTTATTAGCCACTTGGCTATATGTCATTTTAGTTTATTATATTTGCTTTGTTCAAGGCACTTTACATTTTAATTTATCTTATTTTTGTATTTTATTTATTTTTTATTTAACTTTATTTTAGATGGACATTAATAATTTGTGACTTTGATTAATATAATATTTAATTTAGTCTTTTTTTGAATATTGTGCACCGAATTACTATTTTTTGTTATTTATATTTAAGATCAAAGATTTTATTTTTTTATTTATTTTTTTATTTTTTAATATTAAACATCAATTTCTGACGAAGAAATATAGATCAAATAGTTGTAACTCCTGACATATTTATTTTTTATTTTAGTCCACATTAAATAAATGCAAAAAATAAATAAATAATAAGAATTAATAATTTAAGAACGCATTTACAGTTTGAAATATTCAAATTTCATATTCAATATATATTTTTTTTATTATTTATAGATATAAGACGATTGAGAAATTGTTGATGGATATAATAAAATACAAATCAAAATATAGTTAAATTTCTTTATTGTTCAATTTGGTTGACTGAACTCGAAGCTTAGGCTTTATGTAGAATAGGCATGTAAAGAATTGAAAGTTGTCGCCCAGCTGACACAGTTAATGGCCAGAAAGAGTGCAAAAATAAGCTCAAAGCCAAATGTGAAATGTGAAACGTGAAACGTGTGAAATGAGCTAATGAAATATGCATATGCTCAAATTGGAAATTGTTTATGCAGATTGATTTGTGGACGTGACAACATTTTGCGGATGGTTGCCTATGAATGGCTCATTAGAAGAAGATCTGAGGCATTGTTGGATAAGTGTGTAAACTTCAAATGGAATAGAAAGCAAATGGATAATAGTTCTGGTATTACAATACTCAGATTAGTTATGTGTCAAGTCATATGATATATCCAGACATAACATGTATAATTAATAGTTAATCGACTTTCTCTCACTATTATTGTGAAATTGTGCGCCGATGACCATTAAAATTAGTAATACACCACATTTGAAGATCCAGTGCTGAATATTTCACTAATGATTCTGCACCATTTCATCATTATCTAAACTCAAATTTCACCCTGTGCCAGCAGATTCATTAAAAAAATGCAAAATTATTTTTTTTTTCTTTTTAGCTAAACTAATTAAACCGAAGCTTATATAATGAAGCATATATAATGAAGTCGAGGCGAATGCCCTTGCCAGGTATGTATGTACATATGTATATATTTAGATGAAAATTACCAGTCATTAATCAAATGGGAAAATAGTTACGATTCCATCTCTGTCACTCTTTATATGTCTGCCGCCTCTTTGCTGTAGGAATAATTCAAATTCCGATGCAAAGTCAAAGCAGACGACGAACCAGTTCGTCGCTCAAGTCTTTTGTTTTATGACCCAAATATCCAGGAAAGCGACAGGCGAAACAGTCAACTGTGCATAAACGCCACTTAACCTAAAATGTAATGTCCAACCAAAAACAAAATAAATCACAACAAGCCCAAAAGCAGCAAATGCAACAGATTTACCGCAAATTACATGCTGTGCGACAGCAACAACAAGAACAACAACAACTGTGGACGTGAATGATGGCGCATCTAATCCAAGACAGCGCGTAAATCCAGGCCAAACTTAATCCAATAAAAATGTCGACTAAATGCAAACAGCGACAAATGCTTGACGAACAAAACGACAGCGCTAATTTATTTAAAAGATTTGCCCGACTTTTGCCAGGCATGATGCAGAAGTTAGCCAGGCAAAAAGATGCAGTGCTTGCCACTAAAATTTTAATTAAGACAAAATATTTGAAATTCTAATGATCATGATGATGATGATGATGATGATGATGATGATGATGATGTTGAAGTTGATGATGATGACGACAACGAGTTGCAGCAAACAAGTTAACAATTTGCCGCGCGCAATTTTTCAAATTACATTTCATTAAAGCGCGACAGCAAGAAAGAAAGCAAAAAATATAGAAAGAATGAAGAAGCCTGCCTCATGGGCAAGTGAAGAGATAACTTTGAGAAAGAGACAGAGATAGAGAGAGAGAGAAAGAGTGACAGAGAGAGACAAAGAAAAAGAGATAAAAAACGAATGTAAAGCACCGTTTTGCCTGATTTCTGCTGCTCAGTACACAGCGTACTGAGATTTACTAGATGCCAGCAAACAACAACAACAATAGCAACAACAACAACAACAACAACAGGTTATCTGTATCTATGTATCTTTGTATCTGCGGGCTGTTAGCCCGCATGCAACAACAACGCCCGCATACGTTGACGTATTCTGCCTGCTCAAAACGCAACTCTTTCTTCTTCTCTAATATGCCACACATAAATTGTGTTCTTTTCTGTTCTGTTCTGTTCAGATCAACAAATTAAATTTTAAAGTTCAGGCCACAGTTGCCCTGCAAACAAAGCAGAACAAGAACAAGCCAGCAACAACAGCAACAACAGCAACAACAGCAGCAGCAGCAGCAGCAACAACTATGTCAGTCACTTGGCAACATTGCCAACTAGCAGCGACAACATTCCAGCTACCTTCGCCTGCCATCCCGCCAACCACCCCTCGGACCGTTGAATGTGTTGTTCGGTAGTCATCAAGCCCGTAACTAGCTGCAGCTACAAGTTGCCGTTTCTAATACAAAACTGTCGCTTGTGGCCGTGAGAGAGCTGCGCACAACTGCACTGTAACTCTTTGTGGCTCTGACTTTGGCTACAAATCTGGCCGTCAGCAACAACAACAACAACAGCAACATCAACAGCAAAAAGACTGCAAAAGCAAAAAATAATACAAAAAATACATCGCAATGCATTTTAGTATTGCTTATTGCGCTGCAGCCTGCTCTATGAAATCATATATTGTATGCACACATACACTTTACAAATATATACATATATATATATGTATATGTATTTATAAAAAAAGTAAAGGTAAATCAAGCGTTGGCTAACAACGAATTAAGCACTACTCTGTAAGCCACTAATTAATTGCATACACCAATTTTAGTTTGCATTGCAAATGTTGCACAAATAATTGGGTCTTCGAATTTTTGAGCTGACATTGATAAATTTACATTTTTATTGAGATTTATTCAATTTATTTATACCAAACAACAGTTCTACATTTGTATATAGATTATTATTATTTGATATCGCCAGAATATTAATCATTCATCATTTTAATTTATAAATTTAAATCAATCCTTTATCCTGGAAGGTTATGTGTTCACTAATCTCTGCTAATATTATCACTTTTGTGCAAAAAAATTCAAAAAGTTAAATTTAATATTCAAAATCTTAGAAATTAATAAATTAATAATTTGAAGAACTATACTTACTTATTATTAATAGAAATCTACAAGAACAAAATTTCTTGATTGAGAATTAATTAAATGTTATAGAAAACAACAGGTAAGGTAAAGCCAACATCAGTTATGATAAAACTCATAGCTTATTGGCCAGATCCTTGAAGAGCTGAGTCCAATGGTTGACAGTAGTTAACTTTTGAGTATCAAGGCACAACTCTAGTGAACGTGTCTAAAGCCAAGATTTACATCTGTTTAGATTATAATCATTTTTTAGCCGTGATTAATTGTGAATACAAGTATATTTATTTGTCAGCATGTCAGCCAGATTGCATAGTTATTATACCCGTCTACATTTTTATTAAAAGTTTTGCTGGAAATCTCATGAAATCGACGCGCGGCTTTTTCATGTCTGTGGCGGCGTCGTTGACGATGTCGTCGGCTGCTTTTGGCTTGAAAGCTTTTGGGCATTGATTGGGGTGAGTGGAGTGGAGTGGCGTGAAGTGGAGTGGTGATTGGGCAGCGGCGGGGGTATGACTATGATTGAGGCTGCGGGCCATGGCTGACTGGACTGGAATGGACTGGACCTGAGTTGGGCTGCTGCTGCTGCTGTTGGCCGGCTGCTGGTTAGCGCTTAGCTAGCTGGCTTGTCATTGCAATGCGCATATGATGACATTTTTGTTTTTATTTTTTTCATTTTTTTTTTTCTTTATAAAAATACTTTAAATTGTTGGTAAATGCATAAAATGGCTGTGTGGCAGTCGGCGGGCAAATCATTGGCCCATGATATTTTTATGCA
The DNA here is from genome assembly GCA_035042145.1 of Drosophila kokeensis. Lineage (NCBI taxonomy): Eukaryota > Metazoa > Arthropoda > Insecta > Diptera > Drosophilidae > Drosophila > Drosophila kokeensis. The sequence goes on along the minus strand of JAWNLT010000467.1, from coordinate 405,954 downwards.
GCAATCAAGTTTGCCGCCGAAGTCTTTTGTTTTGCCACGGACTTTTAGAAAGCGATTAAATGGCAAGCGGCAGTTGTCGTTGCAATAAGGAAAGTGCTTTGCTCAAATGTCATAATGTTATGTCGAAATCGTTGACAGATATCAAATTAACAATTTATTAACATTTAACCTTTCGTGGCACAAACAAAAAGCCACATGTTGCTGGCTAACAAAAAAAAACAACGGATACCCCCCAGGCACTCAAATAATGGTAATGGTAATACATACACCGCAAAAAAAAAAATAAAAAAAAACCTTTGTGCCACAAACACACAAATGTGGATGCTCTATAAATATGAGAATAGGCAAAAGGAGAAAGCGAAAAGTCTTATGATTAACATATAATTTAACTATTATTTTTAATTTTTATGCAAATATGTGTTATAAAATTAAATGCAATGGCAATGATCATATCCATTGTGCTCTGTCTGCTCCCATAATGGCCAATAATGAGATACTAACTACCACTGGTGGTTGCGTTAATGTTTATAACTTTTTTGCACATATTACAGGCAGGTATGCATGTGTATGTGTGTGTGTGTGTGTGTGTGTGTGTACGAGTTATGAAAGGAAAAACGACAAAATCAGCGTGCAGCAAGCAGCATGTTACTTATAATGGGCGTCTATGCAGATCAACTAGTTGCTGCAACAACAGCAACAACGACAACATCAGCCACTGGGGCTGACTGACTTCCTTTACGTATAATTTGCATGCAACTTAAAGCTGTTGTACCTCTGTGTGTGTGTGTGTGTGTGTGTGTGTGTCTGTGAGAGAGCGAACGAGTTATGGGCAATGTGGTGCAGATATAGAAACCGCAGCAGGAACAGCAGCAAAAACAAAAATTTATGTAAAAAACAACAACAATAAATATTTCTTCGAAGGTGTGATTTTAATGTGACAACTTTGCAACTGGTTTGGAACTGTGCCCAGCTGCTGGCAATACGCTAAAAATTTTGCCAATTAAAGAACCCTCTAGGATACATGCAAACAAATATTATTTCCTAGTAATTTTACGAGCATGCACCAATAATAAAAAATAAAATATATATATGTAGACAAATGAAAAATGCTTGGGCATAGTTTTGCATTGGTTGAAGCCACACAAAAACAAGGCAAGCCAACACACAAAGAGAGAGATGGAGAGTGAGAGAGAGACAGAGAGAGAGAGAGAGCGAGAGAAAACCTGAATTTGAATTGCAATTTAATAAATAGCAGTTGCTACCTTTTTTATACACGTCACTCGTTTAGTTTTCATTTATGCATCGCACATCTTTTCATTATTTGGCAGTTTTTGCGGCTTCATTAAAATTCCGTTTTATTAAATATGTATATGTATGTATGCTTGTTTGTGTGTGTAGATATGTATTTTAATTTCCTTTTGCTATTCCATTTCACACAACTTTTCTCTACTTTATATTTATTGCAAGTTGGGCTTGTATGTGTGCATACATACAAATATATATATATGTGTGTGTGTGTGCGCGCTGATCTTTCACTGTGGCTCTTTTACTTTGCTTTATGTTATCTTTTTTTGCTGCCTTTGCTTTGAGCACACACAGCAGCAGCAGCACCACCACTACCACGAACGCACTCTACACTCTACACACACTCGCACTCGCACTCACACTAACACTCTCACACACACATAGAGACGCGCAGGCACGCAACGTAATGCGGCGCCTCAAGATTCAATTTCATCCGCTACGACACTGGACGAATTACAGCGCACGGCAACAGGTAAATGGCAACTGAGGCCACTGAGCTGTGCCCGACCCTCTTTGAGCTGCAACTATGCTCATCGCAGCATGGTGTGTGTGTGAGTTGTGCGCTGCTCTCTTTGTGTGTCTTGAGAGTGTTCTCTTCACAAAGACGAGGGCGTCTCTTTACTGGGCAGCATTGCCAGTAAAAATATAAGACTTAAGCAAAGAACTTGCGGTATTTTAAAATAATAAACAAAAAACAAAATATAAACAAAATTAAAAATATAAATCATAAATAAAAACAAAATAAAAAAATCATTTGAAAATATATTTATAAAAAAATACACATTAATCAAAAATTGATTAAAATAAAATATATTTGATTGATGTTTTATAATGTGATTTCTTCAATGATAGTTTTCAAATTTAAATCAAAAAACAAAAATTATTTATATGTATGATATTCGTAGTTTTCAAACAAAAAATTAAATTAATTAATTTAATTTAGATAGCCTTACTCATTACCAGATATCTGGTCTGATTGCTGTGTTTTTTTGAGGCGAGTGCTTTAAATATTTATATATTTTTTTAATTGATTTGAAATGTGCATGTTTACAAGTATTTCAGATTATTTAAGTGCAATATATTTTTTTTTATGGCCAGAGCTCTTAACGTTCAGAAACTTCCCACAAGCGCGGCTCCTTCAAGTGGGACTGGGACAGGGACCGGACAGGGACGGTAAGTTGCCTGGTGAAAATTCTGTGCTACTTTTTGCAATGGTCACACGTTTGTACTGGCCACTCCGATAGCCAAGACATTTCACCATAGCATAAATAAATATGCCCACAGGCCAGGCAGCCATGCTCAAAGAGAATTACTAACGAGTGGGAGAGGCAGCGAGCGAGAGAGCAAAAGAGAATGATTGAGCTGATCAAATGCGAGTGTAAACAGATACTCAAAAAAAGTTATCATTGTATTCGATACAATGGCACACAGCAATAGTCGAAAAGAGGCTAAAGAGCACACATCAATATGTAAATGTAGCTGCGTGTGCTTGTGTGTGTGCGTGTGTGTGTGTGAGAGTTGGATTACATGCGAGCATGCGCAGCGTAAGCCTCTCCTCTCTCCTCTCTCCTTTCGCACCGATCAGTTGGTCGCCTGTGTTTGCCTCTTGCCTCTTTTGTTTGCAATGGAATTTCTTTCTTTTCATAAACATGTTTCGAGCGCACATTCAATGCTGCTGCTGCTGCTGCTGCTGTGTTGTTGTTGTTGTTGTGGGCTTATTACAGCATTTATGAGGCAGGCGGGCAGCTTGGCCAGCATTTGTTGTCGTTGTTGAAGGAGCGCGCGCTCAACCACACACACGAACACACATATACATACACACACACACACCACACACATACACGTGTACACACACTTACACTTAAGCCAAAGTGGCATGAAACAAGTTCAGCGTTGGCCTGAACGGCAAACCGCAGCTTTTGGCTCTGTCTCTCTGTCTCTGTTGCTGGCTTTGGCTTTGGCTTCTTGAATGACTGTGGCGCAGGAATGCAGTGTTGTAAATAGTTGCAGTAACGTCGGCGACGTTCGGCATTGTTGTCTTGGCTTGGCTTGGCTTGGCTTGGACGAAGCAGAATCAGAGCAAGTCACAGCCAAGGCAGCAACAGCAACAGCAGCAGCAGAGCAGCAGCAGATCGCGACAACGATCAGAGGCACTGAATACAGAGCCATAGCCACAGCCACAGCAAGAGTCAGAGCCAGGGCCAAGACAACGGCAGCAGCAGCGGCGGCAGCAGCAGCAGCAGCAGCAGCATCAGCAGCGACAGCATTGAAAATTGCTGAGATCGCCCCGAGGGCTTCCACTTGGACTTGGACTGGACCTGGATCTGACCAGGTCTTGAGTCCGGGCCGTTTGCTGTTGTTGCCAACAACATTGTCCACGATCGATAACACTTACACATATTCACACACTCACACACACACACACACATACACACACACATGAGTGCCTTACATTGCTAGTCACTGTTTATGTTTATGAATTGTATTGCAAGATATTGAACATCGGGTATGGGGTGTACGGAATTATGCTTTTATCTTTGAGGGTTTTTTTACTTGATTTGTATTTGTAGATCCCAGAATCCTGTGGTCCCAGGTAATTAAATCGCAAGAAACCGATAATGTTGCAAAACACAAGCGGGGAACAGCAAAAGGGTTTTCTTCACTCCACACTCACTCACAATTACCGCCCCAAATATGCCCCCTAGGAAATTATTCATGATAACAGAGATTGCATTGATTGATTGGACACTCACAGCACTGGGCCTGGCGTCTCCGACTCCGACTCTGACTCCGATTTGGACTTGGCTTCGGACTTGAAGTTGGACTCTATTCGGCTGCCGTTGCCCTCTTGGTAGCTCTGGCTCTGAGCCTGAGTTATTTGAGCTATTAAATGTCTGTGATTTGCTCATAAGTTACTTTTTCGATCTCCAGATCAATTGTTGTCAGCCCGCCAGGCTTCCACATGTGTCTGTTGCCCCCGTGGTTATTGTGGTTTCACCGCGCAACATATCAAATACATAGTTATTGGCAATTACATTTTTTAAGCTCAAAGAAAGGTGCATTTGCAATTTAACTAAATAATGAATCATTTTTATTTCAATTATTATTTTATTTACTAATAAAAAAGAAATAAAATTATGAAATAAAGAATCGGCGAAAAAGAAATTAAAAAACTAAAGTTAAATTAAAATTAATTTGATTTTTTTTTGTTATTTCATAATAATTTCATTTAATTCTATTATATATAAAAATGTTTCCAAGGTAAAGTAAATTAAATTCATTTTATTACTTAACCAAATATAAACAATATACATTTTTTTAGTATATATAAATATAAATTATATTTGAAATATTTGCAAATCTATTAAGCACTTTCATTAATTCTTTTTTATGTCATTCATATCTGGAGCCAATCAAAAAAAAAAATGCAAATAAAAGCAACAAACTTCGATATGGTTTGTGGTAAAATGCTTCAACTTTTTACAATATTTTAATGTTTATAATATATTTTGAATGTGATTTCTTTTCATGAAGGTACATATGCATATACCAAATTTAATTATCTATTATAATTAGCCCAATTACTAGTTCAGCCACAACAAGTTGGAGATATTCAGATATATTCAATTTGACCTTGTTAAATATTATAGTGCCTTGATTTCGCTTGCCATTTTCACTACCATTTGTTAAGCTCCACAATGCCAGTCATAAACAGAAACATAAACATAAATATTGTTGAAGGCACTAATTTGTTAGCGGTTAGCAACGGATTCCTTGCGGGCTTGTCAATATTTTGATTATACAAAATAAAGCAGTCAGTGGCAAGTGTAACTGTCAATGGCAACTCCGGGTATTTATAAACCACTCGCTTAAACCCTAAAAATATGCATTGCTCTCCTTTACATAAACGGTTTTGGCCCCATTTAGTGCGAGTTGAACAACCGAAAGAGGGGGGCGGTGAGGCGGGGATAAACAGAGAGCGAGAGAGAGAGACAGCAAATCCAACCCAATATTGGCACAAATATGTCTGAGCGTGCTTTCAATACATTGGTGGCGACAAACGTCGACCATTTCAACTATCGATCAAACAGACGCACCGCCAAATTGCCACACAGCGGCGTCTGCCACAAGGGGGTTCTTGGATAGTTTTGTTTTTTAAAATAGTTTTTTTATTTGCGGAAAAATGTACTTAAAATAAATGAAGCTATTTTTCTATTGTTCAGAAATATATATATTGATAATCGAATACATTTTTATAAAGTTGAAATACAAACGATTACTTATAGAGCAAATACTATCTGAAAATCAGAAATTATTAATGAAATTTGTTCTATCGACTTCTATGTTAGAGTTTAGCTGTTTTGAAATGGTTTTTTTTCAATTAGATTATGTGTGTTGATAAACTATTTATCTATCTATCTATTTATTATCTATCTAAAAACTATATATACATATGTAAAATTAACCAGGAAATTAGAATAATGTACACTGGAATTAAGAAAACATAGTTCCCGTTTTATTTTTGAAAAGATACTTTCTGAATCATAAGATGACTTAAGTTTTATGCCATTTCTACAATTCAGAGTGATATTTTCTCTGAGTGTATGCCTTGGCCCCCATCGCATAGAGGCGAGGGACGCCACTGGGCACAATTGCATACGAATTTTGTTGGCCGCACAAGAAGTTAACATTATGCTGTGGAATTTTCGCTGGATGGGCACGTCATGGCACCAAACACATTAAAGGCACACTAAACTATATACATAGGCACATCCTGAAAGCGGAAGGGGGGAAGGTGTGTGCTGTGTGTAAGTTGCTGCTTCCTTTTGGGGTTGCAGTCGACGGATGGTGTTTGTAAAACCGAGTCTATAAAAGCTTTGACTTGCGAACGCAGACGTTTCAGTTAAACTTCAACGCGTTTCAGTGTCCTGTCGTCCTGTCGTCCTGTCGTCTTATCGTACCGTTCGCGTTCGCTTCTTAACCGCATCCTGACGGTTGCTCAAAGAAACAATTAAAGCATAACCGCTAAACGGAAGGAAGTGCATACCACAAGTGCTTTCCCCACTTATCCTTGCATGCTCAACGCAAATCGCAGCGAAAGTTTTTCAAGACTCGCCCCACTTAAAAACTAGTTTTTGCCATTGTTGTTGCTGTTGTTGCTGTTGTTGCTGTTGTTGCTGTTGCTGCTGCTTGTGTTTCCTTTGTAACCCTATGTTGGCCACGCCGTTTTGTGTAAAATGAAAACTGAAAATTTCCACAAGTACAGCGCTCCTTTGTACAACTTGAGAAGTACTCGCGCTCATTCACAGGCCCAACCGCAGAGTGTCGGCAACAGTAATCCACATAACTTGACATCGCTGCTGACAAGCGAAAACTTGCGTTATCTCACCCAGAACCGTCCATCCGGATACTCCGATAGGGAGAGCATCTGCAGCCTCAGCAGCGCAGGCGGACGGATTAAGAGGCGATCGAGGTGGGTTATCCAAGTTTTATTTTACTTTGATTAGATATACTTAAAGGTGTATAAAGAAATCAGTTCGATATATATATATTTATATAGATTTATACATATTCATTAACGGGAAGTAGTCTCGTTCTATATATCTCGAACCCTCTAAAAGTATGCAACACAATGAAATACATTATTTTGAGTATCGTCGGGAAATCAAAATAACAGTTTGTTTTTGGGAAATTCCAGCCAATTGTAATTGTTGTATTTTAATAAACAGATTTTCCTTTCTTTTCTCTATTATTGCCATCTTACTTACTCTTTTTATATTTAGCTTAAATAAAGCTAAGACTAGTTTAAGGGCATTCCCAAAACTTCCAAAAACTTTCATTAAATTTTATTTTAAGTTTGTACTTTTTAAACATTATTAAATTTAAGGACTGTTTTTAGTCTACTTTATTTATATAAATAAATAAAAAGCCTTTGTGTAATGGCATTTTTGACTCTCAACAAACTGTCGGAGTTTATTTAGACATTAATTCATTGATACATTTGACAATATATTAATTCATATTTCAATTATGCCCAATGAATTTCAGAATTACTTTTTGTTTATATAATAATTATAGTATAATTTATATTGTATAATTTATTACTATTGTCATTATTGTTAACTTCTCAACATATCATCAAATATAAAATAATATTTATTTTAGAGCAGTAACCTTTAGTTTAGGTGAATTTTGGGCCTCTAAGCCTGATTATATCTTCTATAGATAAAGTTAAAAAAATATTGCAAAGATCAAACCAAAAAAAAAAATAAAAAAATAATTTAATAGTTGATTTGTCAATTCAAAGCTTTTATTAATTAAATATTAAAGTTTCTTATATCCATCATGAATACCTACCTGACAAAGCATTAAAAAACAACCCTACAAATATTACAGAATCAGAACCGCTTCTGCATATCGAATTTTAAACACACTATAAGTAATATTATTGAAATCTGATAATGATAGTATTATAACTATTTATTTAATTCTGATTCTTTTAAATAATTAATTTTTCTTATTATTATTGCGATTAACAAAAAACATTTTATATAAATTGTGGACTGCTTTTAGTCCACATTAAATAAATAAAAATAATATGAGATTAAGAATGTTTTGGCTTAAAATTGAAAGCAATAAATAAGTTAAATATTAAAATGTAAAAAATAAAATAAAGTTTACATAAAAAATATGCTTCTAATGAAATTCGAGATGCCATTATTCAAAGCGTCACAAATTTAGTGACAAAATAGAGCTAACCTACTATAACTGCAGGAATATCACAAAAATAGAGTAGGCACGCCGAAGATTGCATACTCTTACATAAATACTTAGGGCAATATTGTAGTTAAAAATAAAAACAGACGGACATGGCTAAATCGACTTGCCTCTTGATGCATATCAAGAATTTATGTATATCCTTTATAGGATCGGAGATGCCTCTTGCTGCCTGTTACATACTCATGCACATATTTGTGAGACTTATGCTTTAAGGGTATGAAAAATAAAAAAAACCTATGCGAGTCCGCTGAACCGTGACGCTTGTACACATGGTCAAAAGTACGGTTAGCGTGTGTGCGTGTGTGTGTGTACTCTCAGCAGGGTTAAAGGACTGAACACATTTGTATTTTGGCCAAATCGTTGTCCCGGCAACCAGTTCATAGTCCGTGGCACAAGTGCAGCAATTGTCACCCCCAATGAAAAAAACAGGCAGCCTCAGTTTGTGGCCAACTCGCGCTTAGTGCGCTTTTCTAGGGATACACTTTTTGTGGCCGAGTAAAACACGTATTGTAGGATGTGATCGATTACAGATGTAAAGTGCTCAAATCTCGCGTTTCTCATTGTTCGCGACTTTAGAAATTTCTCGATGAAGTCCTCGAAGGGCATCAGCAAGAAGAGCAAGACCATGGATTATACTAACTATGCCTACAACGAGGCTGTGGGCCGCTTGAAAGTAATGCTGGCCGACAACTCCTATACGGCCACGCCCAAATTGGTCAGCAATCCGTCGGCTTATTTGCGCAACTTCAACGAGGACTCTGGCGATAATTTCTCGGATAATTTATCGGTGGGTTTATTCCATGTGTTTTTTTTTTTTGTATTGCTTATGGATTTGGTTTGTAGGTCATTGAACGACCTGTTTTCTCGGATATTTCCAAGTATCTATCACCCAGCCAGAAGTCGCGTATTAGCTCCTATCGTCCCAAGAAGAGCTACAATTCCGGTTATCTCTCCGCTTCCAAGGAGAACCTGGCCGCAAATCCTTCGCTCTATGCGAGCAGCAGTGTGCCCGTTGCCCCTTTGCCCACGGACAGCGTTCAGGCACCGGTGGAGATTTTCAGTTTCATTGAAAAGCAGGAGGATTACATTGAGCAGCTCGAGAAGGAGTCCAAGTACTGTCGCAACGAGTTGACCAATTTGCTCGGCAAGGTCAAGGACGTGATCAATGAGAACGAGCATCTAACGGAGAATGCTCGCAGCGAGCTGGCTGCCCTTGGTGGTGCCACTGGCACTGGCACCGGTACGGGCACTATTAAGCCCATTGTGCAGATCACCACCAGTCCCTCCTCGGACAGCGATGAGCATCTGCTCTATGGCGGTCGTAAGACGCCAACAACGCCACGCAAGAGCAACATAAAGGTGCAATCTCCACGGTACGCCAGTGCCCCCAACATTGTCTACGAGGCACGCATCAGTGAACTGGAGGCGGAGCTGATGCAGGCCAACATCGATCTGAAGCGTGTTCGCATCGAGAATGAGGAGCTCAAACGGAAGCAGGCCCACACCGATCCTCGCAGCGCCGTTGCCATTTTGGGCACTGTCAACTGCGACACTCATCGCAAGCAACTGGAATTGCTGCAACAGGAGAAAACCGCTCTCGAGGAATCGGTGCGCCAACTGCAACGCATGCTCGACGAAGCAAAGTCTCTGAATCACAACAGCGCCAACAGCTCCAAGCGCTACATCAGTGACCTGGTTCAGATGGAACGCTCCCAGGCGGAGGTAAGTTCTAAAGCAACTGGTAGCTAGCTCAGCCCAATGTGCCATGTACACTGACCTTTTGGCCTCATTTCAGTTGGAGGTGCGTCACCTGCGGGATGAGCTTGACCGGCAGCACGAGCGGGTCCGGGAACTCCAGCATGAGATGGCGCGTCGCTTGGCCGATGAGCGAGCAAGTGCGGAACGGCGTTATAATAGCCAAGTGGATCAGCTGGGCGGCGATCTGAGCAGTCAGTGGGAGCAGGTGGCCAAGCTGCAGCTGGAACTGGAGCGTCAGAAGCGCTATGAGACCGATCTGAAACGCGATGTGGCCAATCGCAATTCCCAAATCGAGGAACTGAAGATGGAGTTACGCGGAAATCGCACCACATTCCTCGCAGACATGGCGCAGGCGAACGCCGAGAAGCAGTCCCTGGAGCAGGAGATTACCGCGTTGCGACTCCAGCTGGATCGAGCGGGACGCGAGACCAAAACGGAGGCAGCTCGTCTAACCGCAGAGATTAACTCTCTACGCCAGCGTCTGGATCGTGGCGATGCCGACATACTCCACTCGAAGCGAGAGGTTTTGCGCTTGAACGATGAGATTGCAAATCTGGAGAAGGAGGTAATCTCAGTCTGGGAGAAATTTAAATTTAAATTTAATTCTTAATTGCGAATTCTTTTCAAATGATTCTCGCCTTATGATTGCTGAGAAATATTGAAAATGGTTTTTTTAAAATAATATTTACAGCTAGCTTATGGTGAGCTGAAGAACGAGATTCGACCCACCAAAAAGGATTTGGACAAACGCATTTCCGAGATGCAGGATAAGCATGGTATGTGTCTGTAGTTGTATCTTTTACTTAGTCAATCGCTCACTTTGACACACTTATTTAGATAGTTTTTCCCAAGCACTTTGATTATTTGTTATCTTCTCAATTTCTCTGAACTCTGGTTAAGCTATTGATTTTCATATTGTGTGTGTGAGTGTGTGTGTGTGGAATCTGTTTAAAATTTGAATATACCGAAACTTTGAGTGGATATCTTGAAAATCCGATATTCTACATTCGATAAGAAACAAAACGTCAATAGTTTATCCATGAGTTTGTTGTCATGCCAGAAAGATACAATATATATATAAATCGCACCTGCAATCCACTCTAATAACCAACCACCAACAATTTGTCTGTCTGTCTACTCTTTGTAGCGGAAACTGTAAATGAACTCGAAGAAATGATAACGTCTCAGAAGCAACTCATGGATAAACTGACGAATGAGTGTAAAACGTTAACTGGCAAATTAGAGGATACAACCTATAAGCACAAGTAATTATAACCAGCATAATTTCAACTACAACATTATTTCTTTGCATTCGATTATTCGCCCCGGCACAAATTGCAAACTAGTTTTCTGTGCAATTCTTCGAAATACATATGCATATAGGCAAGTGTGTGGTTAGTCTAATTAATCTGTAAAATGATCACCAATTTAGAGAGAGAGCAACTCGCAAGTCACAGCAAATGAAAATTGAAACACAACGCAATATGAAATTCATGGCCAGCCTCAATCAATTGTTTGTTCAACACGCAGTGCAATTTATTTTTTATATTTTACCACAAAAAAAAAAAAAAATATATATATATATATATATACATATCGACAACAACAAGTACAACAAACAACTATACGAGCTTTTGACACTGGATTAACACGCTGTACTTCTTCAAACCTCCCCTCCCACCCGCCTCCTTTGTGCTGACCGCCTGAATGCCTCAAAATGTTGTTAAATGTAGAACCAGTGTGCGATTTCGCGATGCCAACAACAACAACAACAACAACAGCAGCAGCAATAAACGAGCCTATGGCCATACAAACGATGCCAATAACAACAACAACAACTGCAGCACCAACAACAACAACAACATCAGCAGCAGCAGCAGCAACAGCAGCAGCAACAAACGAAAGCGCAAACGCGTTCACTTTGCTGCCTGAATTGGATATGCTAGATAATGTTGCTGATGTTGATTATGTTGCTGATGCTGATGTTGTTGACAATGGTGATGAGATACTGCAGAACATAATTAAGAGCAATGCGCGTTTGGCTGAGGAACTGGCCAAAATGCCACCCTTGCCAAAATTCACAAGCTACAGAAAGCACAGAGCAAACCACCACAATACAGAGACAACAACTACAATAGCAACACCAACAACAACAGGAACAACAACAACATCATCAATGGGCGCCAAGCCGAAATGTTTTTGCCCCAGTTTTATGAGACACAAGCACGAGCATGAACACGTTTATACGAGGCCAGCAATGCGACAGCGAACTGCATGTTGCAGCAACAGCAGCAACGGCAGCAATCAACGACATCGCAGCAGTGGAAAACAGACAACAACATCAGCCTTAGCGCGTACACAAACCACGCACAGCAAGAGCATGCATTGTCACGCGCATGAATTCACCTTAGACACACACCACGACCACGACCACGAACACCAACAGCAACAATATCGCACTGCACCAACAGCAACAACAGCAGCAACAACTAGTTGCTGTCATCCACGCAAAACGGAACTGTTGCCTTGGCTGCAACAGCATCTGGTTTTGAATCAGACCATCAGCAGCAGTGGCAATAGCTGTCAGCCCCCATGTCAAACAACGCATTTGACGGTGGACGCTGAGACAACAGCAACAGGCACAGCAACAGCAGCTGCAACAGTAGCAGCAACAGCAGCAACAACAACAACAACATGCAAAGGTCGCCAGAGCAATGCACTGACTGCCAGCATTAAGCCGCAACTCTACTTTGAGCAACTGTTGCAGCGCGATGGCTGCCACAAGAAGCCACGCCCCCCAGTCAAAGTGGATGTCAATGTGCGTCTGGTGCCCAAACAGTCAAAGCCAAAAGTCAGTGCACTCAATGAGACATTCGTGAAAGAACTGGACGAAGTGGCTCATGCTCTGAACGAGACTTTTGTGAAGGACACAACGCCAGAATTGGCACACATCGATGAGCAACTGGCCCGGCTCGAGGATGTGGCTGATGATGTCGATGACGAGCAGGAGGAGCAGGCCACCAAACTTTGATAATGTTATTATACCAAACATAATAATAATAATAATAATAATAATAATAATAATAATAATAATAATACACTATCACAAACTAACATTTTAGCAAACAGCATCCCAATTAGTTAACAATTTTCATAGATTTCTTAGTACACAAATTATTTTTACAGTGTAGCACATTGAATTGAATTGAATTGATTACTCGGGTAGTTTAAGTCACGTTCTTATATGGCATATATTTATTTATATGGTTACTTTTGGAGCTGGTTTTTTAAGTGAAAAAATGCTTAGTATATTTTTTGGTTTTGATCGAAAGTTTTCTTTTGAAGTTGAGTCTGATTAATCTGCGTTTCTAAATTACAAATTTTGAGATTTCCAATAATTTATTTATCATATCGATTCTACAATTAAGGTGTTCCAAAAAATATATATTGTTTTATCTTATCTTATAAACAACCATCAATCAAGAAGCAGAACTGTGAACATCTTACTAAATATGTTCAGCTCATATAACAGAAAGTTGAAAAGAATATTTAATTTTTAAAAAATATTCAATCTTACGATAGTTAAACTTTTAAGAATATTTAACTAACAA